>JAGTTD010000001.1:28119437-28835270 GCA_018398585.1 Simmondsia chinensis
AATCTAAGTTGGGTCCATAGACTAGTGGATGACTCCAAAGAAGTATTTGCACTTAACGGCAGGATTTAGACCCCATACCTGTTATTTTAGGGGGCACCATGGCCAAGTACCTTGCTACTCAAGCGAACCTTTGGGGTTATATGGTTGTTACTTGCTGAGACCTCTACCTCACAATTTTATTCAAGAGATTCTAGGGCTTTTCATTGATCACTTTCTAATTCTTCTTGAACATCTTCTCGTGAATGAGGCGAGTTACCTTTGTGTTTGGAAGCATATGGCTATCACATTACAGATACTTGCTCCTCATCAGTAGCAAGGCTGTAAAGAGCATGCATGGGCAGAATTTGTTTTTTTTTTTATCAAGAAGATGGAGCTCATTGAGCGAACAGTTACTCATTTCCATAAAATCATTTTGCATGATGTGCAATTTAGACGAAGTAGGAACTGGAAGAGTTTCTATTTTTTCATAAGAAAAGGTTCTGAAGGAGATTGATTTGCTAGAATTTCTCATTTCGTTTGCGAGGAGGAGAAGATCCTTATACTAATGATATTTGGAGGCAGAAAATTACGTTTCAGGCCAAGTGTCTTGATGTTCAAGGGAAATTGGGCCAATGAGCTAAGTTTATGTTCGGCGGCCTTGAGCCACTGTTTGCTATATTTGTTTGTTATTAAGTGTGATGTGGTTGCTATAAATACAAATGTAAATAAATGGGCAAAAGGGGCTACCGCTACTAGGGAGTGAGCCTAATCGGACCGCACGTCTTTGACCTCAACCACTCAACATTTTCGGAGAAAAGGAGGTGATATTTTGGTGTATCTAACTTTGGTTATTTCGCGAGTTCTGCTTATGCTTCAATTAACAAGACTTTTTTAGATATTTTTTGGTGGATATTTTATATATTTTTTGACAGAAAATTAAAGGGATACAGGGCTAATTGAAGTGGCAGTTACAGTGATGGAGCATGACCCACAGACACTTAAAAGTCAAGAACTGGGGGGGGGGGGGGGGGGGGCAAACCCAAGAGCTCAGTAGTCCACTTACAAGCCCCAGTTTGCAGATTTTTAGGCCTGGCATCAAGGTCTGACAAGATTTAGATGGAGCAAACCTTATTTGGGTCACTGGATTAGGACCAACGCAATCAAGGTCATGCCTTGGTTGTCAAAGCCCTAAACAATGCCGCAAACCTAAGTTCACCTGACTTATCAAGCAGTGGCAATAGTGTTAAGACCAACGCAATCAAGGTTAAGCCTTGGCCGTGAAAGCCTTAAATTGAAGCCTTGAGTCTCAACTTGTCGATTTTGGGAACTGATTAAAATGAAGAGTTCAGACCTAAAGTTCGAAGCGCTGTACTACTGAAGAAGTAAGTACAACAAGATCTATACTACGCTAGACTAAGTTAAGTTATGCTACTCCTAGAAAAAAAGCATAAGTGTGTTGTAATGAAAACTTAAAGAAGCTTTGTATGAGTGTGTGTACTATTTTGGACTACAACAAAGTCGCTTATTTATAGAAAAAAACTAAATAACGGCTGCCCCCTATTTCCGCGGCACTTTCTTCCCACGCCAGGCCACCATGCTTCTTAAGTGCGTGAATGATCAATGAATGTGCCCTTGATTTGGTGCTCGAGCATATTTCTTGAGGCCCACGTCCACATTTTCAGCTGCAATCTCTTCTAGATGCTCCACATTCTCTTGGATTAAGCTTGGTGCCCATGCATCTGAAATTGCGCTCCAAGTAACTGTCTCGAGCTTGGAAACCACCCGTCTTGCAGCCTTCTTAGCAGTCCCTTGAGCTCGAGCTCCCTTTACCCTTCAGCCATCTCGAGCCTCGAGTGGCTGATACCCCTGTTAGGGTGATAAACTTCTTAAGACACTGGGCTTGAGATGCCGTTATCTTAGTACCTAGAGGTCTGATTCTCCTTGAGGAGGACCTCATGTGATAAGCACGTGGCACTTTGCCCAAAACGGTGTCGTCGCAGATCTCTCAAAATTAGGGTGTAAACAAATGCCCCCCTTTTAGCTGTTGGTAAATTCAAATTTATAATGGGTAAAAATCTGCCTGATTTGACCCTTAATGGCTACAGGGAGCTCAAGAGAACACTGTTTGACGTCTGATCTTCTTTCCCGCCTGTCTATAAGTACAATAGTTAGGGCTTCGAATCTTCACTTCCTCTGCTCTGTGCTCTCTCTTTGCTGTAACCAAGCACTTCGAAAACACTTGTTCTCTGCTCTTCAACCCTTGATCGTCGTTGCTAATCTGCTCTATCCCCTTGCACTTCTTTGAATCAAACAACGATGGCTCAAATTCCTTACGTCGTTTCTGCTTCCATTCCTTAAGCTGACAGCCCCATCGAGCAGTTGGTGCGTTTGGTACAATCAGATACCTTAATGGTCTCCGATAGGCTTTAGAGCCCTATTGATCTTGGTGCCACAAAGGAGGATCCTTCTTAGTTGTCTAGAACTAGCAAGCCTAGCGTCATTAGGTTTGCCTTCCATTTTACTATGCAAAACCCTTCTGACACGTTTCGACATCCGCGCTTATGGACCTCTTCTAAGAGCCACATGCCAGTGGAGGCTTTTCTCTTCATGAATTGGGTGGACAACTTTCCATGGCCCATGAGTCGGGTGGGCTACCTCTTTACACCTCTAGTGTGGGCAATACTCCTGTTCACTTATTGATGTGAACGTTTTCTTGGCCATCGTGTTAATGCACGGCAGGTCCGCAAGTCCACACCCTGGTGGTTTTCAAGTCTGCCAGTGGCAAACCTTCCTTAAAGGTCAAAACGTCTATATCTTGCCCTTTTTTATTTTCAGGGGATTTCTTAAGAAATCTAACATAGACTTAGAGTGACACCGCGTATTCCCTTAAGGATCTATAAGTATCAAAGTCTCACTTTTACGACTTACCAAACTTGAATGAGGTTTCCACATTTAATCATACTGTTAGAGCCTTAAGGGAATACTAACGCGACTCTGTTTCCTTTACATTTCTCAGGAAATCCTTGACCTTCAAAACGAGAGGATCTGATCTGGTATCAGTAAGAGCTTTGAGATTCCTTGCAGGAGAGACTAGCTTCCTTGACCACTGGGAGGAAAGAAGTTATCATCCATATCCTATAGGAGCATCTTCAGAAAAAGTCCCTAGTCAGACTTAGGATTTTATTTTTGCTTAGAGTTGTAAAGAGGCTACTTGGCTATATATTGTATTGTTTTATGTAAGCCACGTACTCCTTATCAGTATCAATGAAAGACGCATTTTTGTCAAATACGTCTCTTAGTTTAGTAGTTCCTTTTTTTATTTTTCCTCACTCAAGGATCATGGAATTGATCCTCAAGACACTGATATTGAAACTGAGCCCATAATTTAGGGAATCTAAATTTAAGGACTTCTTTGTTAGAATCTCAAATTAATGGCACATATTTCTTTAGGAACCTTCCATTAATGGCCCTTGGGTGAGTTCTCTCATCTAGGAATTGAGTAAGTAAGCATTTTCTCAAAATACCTCTATGACTTTGAATAGACCCTCCCAGTTCGGGGACCATTTTCCAAAGACGCGATCTTTTTGGCCAATGGGTAGAGCCACATTCCAGACTAAAACCCCTAAGTCAAAGGACTTAGGTTTGACCTTTTTGTTGTAGGCTTTGGCCACCTTCTTCTTTTGTTTTTCTAACTTGTGAAGGACGTCCAGCTTAACTTGGTCCAAGTTAGTTAGCTCATCCATCATAGCTTACTCATACTCCGGTTCAGAAAATCTCCCTTGATGAGCTAACCTAATAGATTGCACCGTAACTTCCATTGGAAGTATAAATCATGGCCATACGTTAAATGGAAGGGGGTTGCCCTAGTTGTATCACGATTGGACATTTTGGAAGCCCAAAAGGCATCAAGTAGCAGTTCATGCCACTTTTTGGGATTATCCTCAATCATTTTCTCAATATTGGCCTATAGCATCTTGTTGGTAGACTCTGCTTGGCCATTAGCTTGAGCATAGTAAGGGGTCGAGTTCAAGATTTCTATGTTGAAACTCTTGGTAGAACTTCTTAACCGTAGCCCCATTGAATACTTTAGCTTGGTCCACAGTAATGGTTTTTGAGATTCCAAACCTACATAGGATGTATTCTTTGATAAAATCAATCACATCTTGCTGATTGATGTTCCTATATGGTTTAGCTTCCACCCATTTTGTAAAGTAGTTTGTGGCCACAAGAATGTAAGAATGCCACTTGCTAGAAGGAGGGTTAGGACCTATTTCGCATTGCTGTGAAAAAAATGGCTTTTTTCAGAAGCACTTTTTGTAAAAGCACTTTCGTAAAAGGTGCTGTTTCAAATAAGCAGTTTGTGTTTGGCTCAACCAATAAAGAAGCACTTATTATAATATTGTGCATGTTTGGTCAATATTAAAAAATGCTTTTTTTATAAAATTAATAGAAAGTATATTAACATAAGTCTTTTATAGTTGAAAACAATTACCCAAGAACCATTTCAAATATTTAGTATATCTTTTAAATATTTAAATATTTTTATTTTTTAAAATATTTTATAAATATATAAAATATCTTTTAAATACTTAAACTAATTTTTAATGCATTAAAATATTTTTTTAATATTTTAAAAATATTATTTTTTAAAAAAAGTAAAATATTTTTGAAATATTTAAAATATTTTCACAAATATTTAAAATGTTTTCTAAATATTGTAAATATATTATTAATTATTAAAATATTTTTTTCATATATAAATTATTTTTTAAATATATAAATTAGTTTTTAAATATATTAACAAACTTAAATATACCTGAACCAAAATTTCTCAATTCTTTAATTTCTACTTCTGCTTAAAATGAGAAGCACCATATTTTTCCTTCTCCTTAAAAGCTGAAAAACAACCTCTACTTTTGATAAAAGGCGCTTTTTAATCTCAGAAAAATGCTTTTTCTAGAAAAAGCACTTTTTCCCCAGAGTAAGCTAAGGGTGCGTTTGGTTCAGCTTATTTCATCTTATCTTTTTTCAGCTTATCTGTTTCAATATGATCTGTCCATTTAAGATCTGTATCTTTTTTCAGTGAAGTGTTTGGTTGTGCAGTGTAGAAAGATCTTTTTTACAAAATAAAGCATTTCAATACAAGTTAAAAAAGTAGCTTATCTACTATAATCACAAAAATGACGTAATAATATAAATTATCTAATTATAGTAGGTAAGAAAGAATCATGATAATAATTGGTCATAGTAGTGGAAAGTTGTGAGTGTAGTGACCCCTGACCATAAAAGGTGTGGTGGTCGGTGGGAGTGGTGATAACAAGTAAAAGTAGGTCATGGCAGTGTAGATTTAATGTTAATATAACATTTTTAAAGAATTTCTCCGAAATAAGCTGTGAAAAAGATCCAGTTTTACAGCTTTTTCTGCTTAGTTATAAAACTGCTTTTTCATCTTTCAATTTAAGCTGCGAAAAAGATATAAAAAATTCTTTTCTGCCAACCAAACTGCAGTCAAAAAAAGCTTTTTCACATCTTTAAGCTGTTAAAAAACTGAACCAAACGCAGCCTAAGCCAAACAACCCCTTAATCTCCACTATAATGTCCATTGCCCATCCTCTAAAGGGCCATGGTTTGACAATAGCATGCATCTCGGTTGTAGGGACTCTTGGTACATTACCATGTTTTTGGCATGCTTTGCACCCAGGGTCGGTCCTGACATTCCTGGGCTTCAAGCGGACATTTCAAATGGGGGCCCTTTATATGTAATTAAAGTCTAAATATTGTAATATTAAAACTTATTAATTTTAACAAGTAAGATTTAAAAAATACAATCATCTAAAATTTGGAGTCCTTAAATTTCGTTGGCCCCAAAGGGTGCTTGGGTTGCTTGGGGTTATGTCCGGCCCTGTCTGCACCCCTTGGCATACTTAATGCAGTCATTCATCGTTGATGGCTAATAATAGCCATAACGCTTGATGAGCCAATGCATCTTATTGTCAACCAAATGGGATCCCCAGATACCCTGATGGGCTCCTACTCACTAACATTGCTTCATCTAAATCTTGACATTTGGGAAGCATTCCACTAGCATCCCTTTTGTATAACTCTTCAAATTCATCATCTAGATGGAATCTATGAGCTCTCATTTTCATCTTTCTGTCCTTAACGTAGTCTCGAGGGTTCTTGTAGTAATCCGTTAAAGGTGTCCTCAATCCTCACGTTGACATGTGACAAATTGATGTATCTCAAAGCAACCCAAGTGTTTACTTGGATTGACTTTACTCTCAGAAATGAAGGACTTAGGGAATTCAATGTCATGGCCTAGAACTTTAGTCTTAATGACCATGATTTCTTCGCACCAAGTCCTAGGTAGCTTGTACCCTGAGGCCAACTGAGCTAAGTCATTGCCTGCTTTGTTTTGTTCTCGAGGAATGTTTTCAAACTGAACACCATCAAACTTATCTAATAGTTCTTGCACCATTGAGATGTACTTGTTTGAGGTATTGCTTAAAGACTGAAATTCCCCTTTTACTTGGCAAATGACCAATTGCGAATCCCCTCTTATGAACATTAGGGACTTGCATTTCTATGAGAGTTTGTAGGCCTATGATTAGTGCCTCAAACTTTGCCATGTTGTTGGAGCACTTTGCCAACCAAGGTAACAGCTAACTTGGTGATGATGCCAGCAGGGGACTCAATTGCAATCCCAACTCTGGCCCGTGAATTGGTCCTTGATCCATCAAAGCGTAGTTTCCAAGGGAGCATTTCCACTATTAGCAGCTGGTCTGGCCCGTAGTCCAAACTAGTATGAATGTTTGGATGGTCAGCTAAAAAGTTTGCTGAGGCTTGGCCTTTGACTGACTTTTGTGACGCATATACCAATTCAATCTGAAGTAGAGCTACACTCCACTTGTTTAATCTTCCTCTCATCAGAGATCTATCTATCATGTACTTAAGAACATCCGTTTGAGCAACCACACATATGCATAGAATAGAGATAGACACAATTTCTCAATAAAGGAATATTTTATTTCACATTCGTTCCAACAAGGGCTTAGGTAGAACACAACTTGTTTAAATCCTTGCTCGCTGTCTTGTACAAGCAAACAACCAATTGAATCATCATGAGTAGAGACATAAATCTTCAAAGGTTTGCCTTACTTTGGTGGAATCAACACTAGCAGCCTAATCAAGTACTCCTTGATGGCCTCAAAAACTGCTTGATGTGACTCCTTCCACTTGAAGTTTTTCTCAGATTTGAATCTCAGCAGTGGAGAGAAGACTTTAGTTTTCCTTGCGACATTTGAGGTAAAGCGCCTCAGAAAATTAACCTGCCCTAAGAAGCATTGAAGCTCCTTTTTGGTCGAAGGCGGTTTGGCTTGGCCTTAGTCTTGTTAATGTCCACCTCAATGGCCCTCTAGTGTACCAGAATTCAAGGAAGTTTCTAGTATGCACGCCAAAGGCACATTTTAACGGGTTCATCTTGAGGTTATGGATCCTCATTCTAAGGAACGCTCCTCTCAAGTCTTCCAAGTGTTTAGCTTGGGACTTTGATTTGACCACGATGTCATCTATGTAGACTTCCATGGTCTTGCCAATGAGATCATGAAAGATCATGTTCATGGCTCTTTGCTAGGTGGCACTAGTGTTCTTCAAGCCAAATGGGGTAGCCACCCACTCAAAAGGTTCCTATTGACCCAGGACACCTGAATGCCGTTTTGTGGGTATCCTTTGAAGCAATCATGTGATGACTCCAAACATAGCAAGGCCAATGACTTATAAGCCAACAAAGGAACCAATGATCATCGTAGATGAAATGTTAAGAACATTTATTCTAAATATGCTTATAATACAATGGGTAACACACGATACAATCCCTTGGAATTCAAAACTTAAAACAAATGGCTAAGATTTTCGAGAAGTAAACATAATCCTATATAACTGAACTATGAACTCTTAAAATGCAAAAGAAAGTCTTCTAAGCTTGTGACCACTTCAAGCATGTAGAAAGTACGCCCCTTGAATATCTCCCTTCAGCTTACTATGCCTTGTCTGAAATTGTTAAATAACAGGGTGAGCATAAAGCTCAGCAAGTAACAGATCCGTTAACAAAACAAGGATCAAGCATTATTTGAAAGACATGAAACATATTTCAAAAGCATAGCCGAAGTCGCTTACTAAAAATGTATTCGGAAAACTTAAGAACATATCAACTGAACTCTTGGGCCTTAAGCCTCTTGGTTGTGGCTGCATATAATCCCTGCAACTGGGATTGGCTATCGTAATTGGATCCCCGACCAACTATGGGTTTTGAGGAACGTTCTAAATAGTGCACCATTAACAAAGATGGTATAATCCCCCATCAAGGGCTCAAAGATGCCCTTCCTCCGTCATTGTAGGGCACAGCCTAAAAAACAAAGCATAAGAAATGTATTTGCATATTTGCACATCATAGAACATAATTCAAATCATTTTTCCGAAATACCATAAATCAAAGCAATATAACATAGCCAATGTTAAATTCCATATTCCACAAACTTAGTCAAACATGTTTGATCCCATTTTAATTTCAAACATATAGAGAGGTAAAAAGGTTAACATGTGATGTACAAAACAAATCTTTTGATAATTTAGTAAACTATTAGCATAATAAACATTTAGAAGCTTTAACAAAAAGGGCAGAAGAGTTAACAAATAAGTTACTTACTAGAAAAAATGAAGCTTTCCTAAAATCCCAAGCACAAATTTTAGCTCTTTTCTTCTCTCTTTCTTCTCCCTCAATCTCTTATTCTTAAAGAACTACTATATTTATTTGTTGATTTAAGAAAGGGGAGACATAGAGGGGTATTTATAGGGGAATGGTTTGGGTTTTAGGGTGTTTGAAAGAAGCAAAAGGCTGATTTTCTTTTCTTGTCAAAGATGGTGGCTAGTCAAGTTCAAAAAGAAAGCTTTCCTACTGAAAAAATCAACTTTCCATGGTCAAAATTTGGGGGCCATGCATTTCCAAGAAGAAGGCTCACTTTTGGTCCAAAATGAAAGCTTATTTTGTTCAAGTATGGGGAGATTTGAGACTAGTGAAATGAGTGAATAATTTGGCTAGAAATTTCAACTAAAATTTGAACAACCACTTCTAGGTAATTTGTGTGGGAAATACTTATATCTTAGAAATTAAATTCGTTACAAATCATGGCTTGATAGTACCCACAATAGCCATCCATAAAGGATAAGACCTCATGCCTTGAGGCTGAATCAATGAGCACATCAGCAATTGGCATTGGCTATTCATCCTTTGGGGTGATTGCATTCAGATCTCTGAAATCAATATAGACTCTGATTTTGCCATTCTTTTTGATGACAGGAACAATGTTTTGATGAATTTGGCCTTTAAGAGTCTCTCAATTTTTTCTTTGACCAAATTAATTACTTCTTGGGACATCCTTCTCTGGGCCTGAATGATGGGCCTCGAGCCTGGCCTGATAGGAAGCTTATGCTCAACCACATTTCTGTCTAGGCGGGGTATCTTATGATGATTCCAAGCAAAGCAATCCTTGCCTGGTTTGATAGGAAGCCTATGTTTCACCACCTTTTTTTGTCTAGGCCATCTCAAGATGATTCCAAGCAAAGCAATCCTTGAACTCACGGAGCAAGGTCAAATACTGCTTCTTCTGCTCTTTACAAAGCAGAGCACTCAGATAGGTAGGTCTTCGGTCTTCTGTAGATCCCAAGTTAACCTTGAGGAGGGGGTCTTGAACTTCAGCCTCCAAATCCTTCATCTTAGCCAGTGCTGCTCTCAAGTCAGATAGCTCCAGCTGTTTCTCTTGTGTCATCTGGGCTTCGAGGCCATTTTCATTGAATGGCTGCTCAGCCCAAAGTTGGTCCTCAGCATGCCAAGCGACGAGCTTTGCTATAGCTGAGGAAACGGCCCTCTGGGCCATTACTCGGAGGTGCTGGCTCCTCCGTATTATGGCTTTTGGTGTGCCTTGGAGGTGTCTATCAAGAAGGGCTCTCATGCATCCCCAGAAGTCGGAGTCTTCTGACTCCACATCCACTTGATCAACCTCAGCTTTAGTAAGTGGGTTCTCAAGGATAGCTGTCATTTCTTGGTGTTGGGCAGACTGAAGAGTGGTCCTTTTGACATCAAGTGGTCCTACGCCATCTTCGTAGAACTTTGCCTTAACATAATTAGAGCAAGCCATGAATGACTTGTTATCTGCCATAACAACCTCATGTTTGTCATGATTCCAAAAGATTAACAACTGGTGAAGTAAAGAAACGATACAATAATTGGCGTGTAGCCAATCTCTCCCAAGCAAGGTGTTGTAGCTTGAGGTAGTATCCACTATAAAGAAGGCAGTTAACGTGCTTAAGCTGCCAACACTGAACTCAATCGGGATGACCCCTTCAGCTACAAAGAAAGGTTACCTTTCGTAGCTGCTACTTCAGCTACAAGCTCCACCTCGAGATTTTCGTCTAATGCTATCACATCTCTCTCAAGGCCTTCTTGAGCATTAGTTGCCATGAACTCCAGGGGAAGGAGTAGGGCAGTTCGAACACTAATCTTCTTAGGGAGCCTTCCAAACTATATTTGGACCCCTTGATTTGTTTCCTTCTTAGGACTGCCATCCATTGGCACATCCGGATCTTGCTTTTAAGGACTGCCATCAGTTAGCATGTTCACACCCAGAAGATGAAGGTGGCAGAGATGAGGATGCTGCGATGGATGTGTGGGCACACAAGGAAGGATAGGGTCAGAAACGACGCTATAAGAGGAAAGTTGGGCGTAGCCTCGATCGAGGACAAATTGAGGGAGCAACGCTTGAGATGGTTTGGGCACGTTAGGAGGAGACCGACCACAGCTCCAGTCAGGAGATGTGAACAACTACATAGGACGCTAGGAAGAAGAGGGAGAGGTAGGCCTAGGAAGAGTTGGATGGAGACGATCCGACATGACCTGACCCACCTAAACCTAAGTGAGGAGATGGCCTTGGATAGAGCTCGTTGGAGAGCGAGCATAGGGGTAGCCGATGTAGCGGCCTAGAGTAATGCTGCGTATTGCTGCTAGCATAGGGTTTATAACGCGGATTTACCCCATGTGGTGTGCTTATGTGCGTATGCGTATGTGTGTATGGATGTGGTCTATTTGCCTTATTATGTGTCGTGGATAGGTCTTTGACATGACCTAACCTTTTTCAGGATGCCTTGCTTCCAGGACGGTAAGATCTTCAGGTTGGGGGTCCTCGGAAACAACCTCTCTTCCACTCGGAAGGGGTAAGGCTGCGTACATCCACCCCCCAGACCCTGCTTTTGCGGGAGCCCGTGACGCACTGGGAATGTTGTTGTTGTTGTTGCTGCATCAGTTAACATGTCCTGATCTAGAGGTTAGTCCTTTGGCTCAACCCCTGAAATCTGAGATTCCTCCATAGGTTGGGGGAAATCTTCTTCGTGGAAATCATTCTCTATGTCTGACCATGTTGGCTTAACATGGTTCAGGGGTTCCACTAGATTGATGCTGAGGGGGCTGTACTCTTCCTCATCATCTGATGACCTTCGAGCCAATGAATTCTTGGCAAGTTGATCCCACCAAGATTCCTTTCCTTCAGAAGACAAGAGACTAGTCCATCTCCCAAGCTTCTTACGTGGCACACCTTTACCAGCAGTGGTAAAAGGTTTAGATTCAGTTATTGGATCCTCGAGATCCATAGGCTAAGTTTGCCTGCCCTTGCGGACTCTGTCTTTCTCTTCAGAGAGCCCAGTTAAGCAAGTATCAAGCAGGGCTCTTTGTTGTGCTACTTTCTTTCGCAGCTGCCTTGTCTTCGGAGTTCGAGTAAGGCTGGAGGGACTAGCATCCTCTTGCTTGAGGTGGTTTTTTCTCCAGGCATTACCAAGACGGACCCCATAAGGCAAGTGTTGTGACTGTCGCGGTCTCTGACTGGTGTCCACGTCAAGCAGGTGGTATTTTGGATTTCTCTTTGGGTGCCCAGTTCTCATGATGATGTGGTCTTTGAAGTAAGTCCTCGAGAAGGTCCAATCAGTGATTCCTTCTTAGAAGGAGCTAGCTTTTTTCTTGGATAAAGGTTTAGCTTCTTCATCTCGGACACCAACTTGTGACCATAGCCTCCATAAAGGTCATAAGTAAAGAGCCTGAGCTTTCTCGACGTCTGCTTCTTAGTAGCAAAGACGGTTTGCCAATGGTCCTCAGTGGATATTCCCATGGCTAACTCTTCTTCTTTGGAGAGAAGAATAGCTCCTTCCTCTAGTTATTTTTTCAAGAATCTGCTGAAGGTGGCACAGTTGCATGTTGAATGTTCAGCCGTGATGTGCCACTTGTAGTAATCACTTGATAAATCTATTGAGGTTCTAGGAAACTTGAGTGGCCCCCTCTCCAGCAGGCTGTCAAACAAAGAGTTGGCTCTACTAGACTCTCTTTGTCTTTGCTCATCTTGCATAGAGATTTGCCATTAGCCTGACCATCATGGGTACTGTAAGGTTTTACTGTCTCAATTGCATTGACTTAGACAATTCCAGGGAAGATTAGTTCTTTTTCCTCGATGGCATCTTGGACCGTCCCCTAGGGACATAGCCTGGTGGTAGGGAACACTGGCGGCCTTACACGCCACCCGGGTTCGAATCTCAACTGTGGTACTTGTGGCTCTCCTTTATGGAGATTTTAAGGGGTTTCTTCTTTTAAGACAGCCTCGTATCTAGTGGCACATTCTGGTAGCTGTAGAAGCGTCATGAAGTTTGAGCCCTCAAACTTCTTCCTAAATTCAGTATCCAAGCCATTCAAGGCTAGCTTGGCATATTCAACTTCAAGAAGGGCTATAGTGCATTTTAACCTGGCTCTCTTGAATCGGTTAATGTAATCTTCCATAGATTCACTTGGCTTTTGTTTCATTCGAGCCAAGTTAGATATGGAAGTTCCTAGTTCCATTCTTGGGGACTGGGCCTGGAATTGCCTGGCCACGTCATCCCAACAGTAAATGGAATTAGGTGGTGGGCTAATGTACCACTGAAAGGTGGTCCCTGATAAAGAGCTAGGGAACTACCTGAGTTTGAGATACTGATTATCAGTTGCTTCTCTACATTGGCAATTAAACCTTGCCAAGTGCTCGAGGGCACACATACTGCCTTCTCCTGAGAAAAGGGTGAACTCGAGGATTTTGTATCCTCGAGGGAAAGGGTATTCCTTGTCAATATAGTTAGGGTAAGGTTTACTATACAAGGGCCTATGGACCCTCGTGAGGCCTGGCCCATACATTTGTTCGATAAGGGCGGCCAATTGATCTTGGAGGGGTAGGTTAGGCACATGGTTGTGCTCCTGCCATTGCCCCCAAGTGGTTGAGGGTCTCGAGGGGGATCAATAGGATACCCTGAGCTCCCTTTACAATCTGGTGTGGGAACAGTTGTTGGCCCTCATACGTTTGATTGGCCATGAATTATGTTCTAGCAGATCCTGGGTTATGTGGCATGCTTAAGGGCACACCTACATTAGTAGACTATTGGTTCATCCTTGTTTGATCAATTCCCAAGCTCTGATGTTGAGGACGTGGGTGGTTAGCTTGCCCCCCAATTTGATAAGTATGAAGTGGTCTAGGAGGAAAGGCCTAGTCCCCAAAAGTGGGCATTGTCCTTGCACACCTATTTCAAGGCCTTGAGTGGGCCTCGAGGCAACCTCTCCAACTTGAGGAGGGTATGAACGGTTATGCCTCCTGTCTTGAGGACAAGTGACATTGGCACATTGGGAGTTGGGATCTCTCGAAGCCAGAGAGAATCCCTGATTCGAAGGTCCAGCTGGCCCAAGGGGCACATTGTCATTTCTATGGTTGGATTCCAAGTCTTTAACACTTGGGTTTCCCATTCTCTCAGGGACTATGTAGTCAACCTGAGCAACTGGTAACTGTGAGCTCGAGGAAGCATCACGTCGGTATCTAGTTGGAACTAATGGAGAAGGTACAGGCTTGAGTTGCCTAATGTTCTCTCTAATGGCTTGGACTTAGCCATTATGAGTCCCAGCCTGTCTAATCAAGATAGGCTCGACCTCAACTATTGTCTGTCTTGCCACGTACTTAGCGATAAGGGTAGTGGTAGAAGACAAGGTTGAGTTCATTTTAACTAAGACTCTGTTAGTTTCTCTGTGAAGCCTTTCATTCGTTGAGGTTCCAACGTCATTTATCACGGCTCTCATGGTGGCAGAGTTTTCACGCTGGGCCATTAAAGTGCGCTTTGTTTTAACACGTTGTTTCTTAAAGGCCTCTTTCATAGCTTGTTGAACCCTTTGGTCTATGATTTCTAAACGATGTTTGAGCATGGCCATGAAACTCTTTTGAGAATAGCCATTAACCCGAATACGTTTGTCTTCTGGGATGTCTTCATCACCACCGCTTTCATTGCAGTGGGTGTGACTGGTTTCTTCCCCTCGTGATACAAGGTTGTGTTCAAGAGGATGCTTGAGGGGGGACCAATCGAGGCTAAGCCTTCTGGTTCCTCATGCTCAAGAGCATTGGACCTCCTGGTTTTGACCATCGGCGAATGGTTTGAGATTAGGCTCTGGTAATCCACGACGGGGTTAAAGACAATGAAGTCTTGCGTTAAGCTTCCCACTTTGGTCATCAAAAGGATGTGTTTGCTATATTTGTTTGTTATTAAGTGTGATGTGGTCGCCGTAAATACAAATGTAAACAAACGTATAAAATGGAGTCACCGCGACTAGGGACAACAACAACAACAGACCCAGTGCCTCAAGGGCTCTCACCTAAGCGGGGTCTGGGGTGGACTCACCGCGACTAGGGAGTAAACCTAAATTCGGACCGCACGTCTTTGACTTCAACCATTCACTGTTTTCGGAGAAAAAGAGGTGATACTTTGATGTATCTAACTTCGGTTATTTCGCGAGTTCTGCTTATGCTTCAATTAACAAGACTTTTTTAGATATTTTTCCATGGATTTTTTTATATATTTTTGACAGAAAATTAAGGGGATATGGACCTAACTCAAGTGGTAGTTACAACGACGGAGCAGGGCCCACAAAATCGTACACTTAAAAGTCAGGAATTGGGGTGGATACAAACCCAAGAGCTCAGCAGTCCACTTACAAGCCTTGGTTTGTAGATTTTTAGACTTGACACCCTTGACTTATAATAACTCGAATGAGTTAAAGTCTAACAAAATTTAGATGGAGCAAACCGTATTTAGGTCACTGGATTAGGACCAACACAGTCAAGGTCATGTCTTGACCGTCAAAGCCCTAAATAATGGCGCAAACCTAAGTTCATCTGACTTATCAAGCAGTGATAATAGTGTTGAGACCAACGCAATCAAGGTCAAGCCTTGGCCGTCAAAGCTTAAAAGTAAAGCCTCAACTCTCAACTTGTCTATTTTGGGAATAGATAAAAAGAAGAGTTCTACCTGAAGCCCGAAGCACTGTATTACTGAAGAAGCAAGTACAACAAGATCTACGTTACGCTAGAGTAAGTTAAGTTATGCTACTCCAAGGAAAAAGGACAAGTGTGCTGTAAAGAAAATTTGAAGAAGTTTTGTATGAGTGTGTGTACTATTTTGGACTACAACAAAGTAGCTTATTTATAGAAAAAACTAAATAACGGTTGCCCTCTATTTCTGCGGCACTTTCTTCCCACGCCAGGCCGCCATTAAGCGCGTGAATGATCAATGAACATGCCGTTTATTTGGTGTTCAAGCATATTTCTTGAAGCCCACATCCGTATTTTTAGCTGAAGTCTCTTCTTGAATGCTCCACGTTTTCTTGGATTAAGTTTGGTGCCCACGCATCTGAAAGTGTGCTCCAAGCAATTGTCTCGAGCTTGGAAACCATTTGTCTTGCAGTCTTCTTGGTAGTCCCTTGAACTTGAGCTCCCTTCGCCCTTCAACTATCTCGAGCCTTGAGTGGTTGATACCTCTGTTAGGGTGATAAACTTCTCAAGACACTGGGCTCGAGATTCCGTTATCTTAGTACCTAGAGGTCTGATTCTCCTCGGGGACGACCTCATGTGATAAGTATTTGGCACTTTGTCCAAAATGGCGTCGTCCCAGCTTCCTCGAAATTAGGGTGTAAACAGCCACTACACTTCTTCCTTTTCCAGCTTTCCCAACAGCTGAAACGCTACTTTATGCACTTGTACTTTCGTAGTTACAATGAAGAGCCTTTTTGAGTGCTTTGACTCATCCCATGCATACTTATGCAGTGCTGTTGTAGGGATAAAAGAATTTTCTAAGGTTCTAGTCCAGTTGATCAATTTGTTGATCTGCTGGTTTATTATCTCCATCATGATTGAATTTTTCTCTGTGCTTACAGCTGAGTTTTCTTTTTTCTTCTTGTTGAATTTACAAATTATTTTTCTTTTTCAGCTCGGGATAGGCAAATATTAGATTTATATATCAAACATGGAATGGGTCTCTATGTTTTTCTGGTCGTAACAACTTTCTTGGGGGCGTATTCACATTTGGCATATGCCTGCTCTAACCAAGATCTTTGGGGATAATTCCATACTACAATTTTGTGGAGGAACTTTAGGTAACTCTTGGGGAAATGCGCTGGGTGCTGTAGCAGATTGAGTAGCTGTCAAAGCAATCTCAAACGTTTCTCTGAAGTCACCTATTACGATGAGATTAAGCTGTATATTGCAGTATGTGATTTGCCAGTAGAAGTTCCCTCGGTCATTTGGCCCCTTATGATGCCTACTGTAGTCTTTAAGTGCAGCTGATGCACTAACCCACTTAAGCTTGATCTCTACACTTGTATGCTTCACATTTCGAGGATTTGCCTAGTTTGAGTAAAACTGTGCTGGCTGTCTATGAACCTCTTTGGTCTTCTGGATATAGGAAGAACAGCTACCATTAAAGTTGGAAGGACTACACTGGTGTGCATCACTTGTTTGTCTAGTGTATGTTTGATGGACTCTGAAAGATGGAAAGACAGGCATTTTAATATGAGAGAACATATGCATAAATTGAGCTTATAGTGAAACACAAGTCCCTCAAAGGAATAACCAATCTGAAGCAAGGATTGAATCCGTTGAAGTTTTTCCCTCCTCGACATTATCTTCTGCTCAATTAAATTCTAGAATTTAGCTGGGCCTTTATTGAACCCTTTATTGGTTGCTGGGCAGAACTCCATAATACAATAAGCTTCCAGTTAATCGATCTTAATTCCTTCATTCTTTGAGGGTTAATTCTTGAACAGTTAGTGACTTAAATCTTCAATTTCTCCCGTTTTTCTTGGGGGAAAGCTTGAAAATGAGTTCTGCTGATTGTTGTTAGCTATGGAACTTGCAGGTGGATGCTGAGAGATCCTGCCATCGTAATGTTCTTGCTATTTTAGAGAAGCTGCACGCTGAGGTTTGTGAGTCATTACCTACTTTGTGAGCTGTCAAACAACTGCTATATGAAAGTCCCTGGGCATTCTGACCTGATTTTCTCTGCTTATTTTCATTGTTTGTTTGTTCTCTCTTTTCTTTCAGAAGAAAAACTTGCATATTGCCTTTTTGTTTTTGTTATTTCGGGATTAGATGATTCGGGAGAAGCAATTAAGTGAGTCATCAACATCAGGAGGTGCTGCACAGAGGCATTCACTTGTACTAGATACTGATATGCCCGTGGATTTAGATGGGTATGATGAAAAAGGACCGATAGATGGAAAAAAGACATCCTTTCTTGCAAAGGTGAGGTCTTTCACTTCAGCTTATGAGGAATAATCCTGTGCTGTTATTTCTTTTCTAGTTTCTCCTTTTCTGCAAAGTCTCAAGTCATAGAGTGATGCGCATGCGAGATATGCATTAATGATTTTAAGAAGTATATTATTTTGAGAGATGCTATGGGCAATTGCTTGGGACAACTGCCGATAAAAGTGCCCTTTTGGTCACTAATGTAGCCAAAAATGAACCTTTTGGTCACCCTGGTTAAATTTTAGAAAATTTAGTCACCTAACTCTTAATAAAAGTTCAAATTAGTCACCTAAGTGGTTTAAATGGACAAGTTGGTCACCCAAGTCCAAATTTGGAAGACTTAGTCACTCAACTCCTAATAAAAGTCTCTTTTAATCCTCCAAGTGATTTAAAATAGATAAGCTGCTCACCTAAATAAAAATTTAGAAAATTTTATTACCGAACTTCAAATAAAAATTCATTTTGGTTACTAATGTTATTTCAAAATGATAAAATTCATCTTTTCATTAAAAAAATACGAAATTTAGTTATGTGTTTGACTAATTTATTTCATTGGTTCTTATCTCTTGCTCTCTCTCTTTTTTTCAAGTAGTCCTTTGTGTTTTGTTTGTAGCCAAATTGGTCCTTATTTAGTTATTGGTATTAAGTTAAAATTAAATTAGAAACTAATTTTGACATTAAATAAAAGAAAACTTATCACTTCTCTAAAATTTGAGCATTTATCATTTATGTACCCTGAAATTTCAATATATATAATAAGGTACCCTATGGTTTGAATATTTTATCACTTAGGCAACATGTGTCAAAATTTGGTGAATTTTGTAAGAATATGACTGATTTTATATAGAAAATATTAATGCAATACATAATTAATGATAATATATATAAGCTCCGTCAATATTTTCAGCAAAAATTCGGCATATTACCATAAAAATTCATTGAATGTTGATGTAAACTACCTAAATATTTTCAAAATCATGTGTCATGGTAGTGTTTTTTGGCAAAAAGTATCAAATTTTAATAAATATACCATATTATCTAACTCATGTCTATTTAGCTTTTCCAACAAAAATTTATCACATTTCAACAAAGGGTGCTTTATTGATAAAATTTTAGAATTTTAGGATACCTAAGCGATAAAATATTTAAAAATTAAGGTACTCCATTGTATATATTGAAACATTAGGGTACCTTGGTGATAAATCGTTAAATCTCAAGGTACCTAACTGATAATTTGTTAAGTAACCCACACACACCGAAACCCTAGATTGGGTTCCGAAATAACGAAAACAGGGTAAGAGAAGAAAAAAGACAGAAGGATTTACGTGGTTCAGCCGAAACCTACATCTACGGAGGGGGAGCAACGAATTTCACTATGAAAATCAGAGGTATTACAAGAGTGTTCTCTTTCACTCTCACTCTACTCTTGTTCTTTGTTTTTCCTCACTTTGCTCCACCTTATCACAAGGAACAAAGCCCTATTTATAGGCCACAAAAAACCAGAACTGTTAGGAAGCTCAAAGGCCTTCCCATTACTGCCAACCATATGAAGGGTCTGTAGTAAATCCGCCTAGATGAAGAGTCACCAAGCCAGCCAAGTGAAGAGCTCCTCTAGAATATTCCAGACTTTGGAGAAGCCCAGAAGTCTCCAAACTCAACAAATCTACCCCTTGGAGACTGATGCAGCTCTCAAACAACCTCTGCTCATAGTAGTCCCCATGCTCCCCCTCAAACACCATCATCAGGTGTTAAGTCCGACTGAAGCTGCATAGAGCTTCAGTTTATCAAGGGTCACACCCTTCATCAGCATATCCGCCAGATTCTCACTCCCACTGATTTTCTCCAAACATAGCTCCCCTTCTTCAAGCAAATGACGAATGAAGTGATATCGAATCTGGATGTGTTTGGTCTTGGCATGATAAGCAGCATTCTTCTCCAGAAAGATCGCACTCTGATTATCATTGTACAAAGTGCCCTTCTCCAGTTTCTTTCCCAACTTTGTCAGGAAGCTCTGTAACCATACCATCTCCTTTGCTGCTTCAGACACAGCAATGTACTCTGCTTCTGTTGTTGACAACGCAACAACCTTCTGTAAACTTGAACTCCACTAAAATGGCAGTACCACCCAAAGTATACATGTAACCGGTGGTACTTTTTCGACTATCAATGTCGCCAGCAAGATCAGTATCCACCTGACCTTGTAAACTCCGACCAGCAGATGTAAAGTTAAGACAAACATCAGTAGTACCTCGAAGGTACCTCATGATCCATTTCACTGCCTCCCAGTGCTGTCTTCTAGGATTGTTCATGTATCGGCTTACCACTCCCACTGCATGGGCAATATCCGGTCAAGCACATACCATAGCATACATAAGCGACCCAACAGCTGAGGCATACGACAGCCTACTCATCTTCTCACATTCTTCCTCTGACTTAGGTGCCTGATCTTGACTAAGTCGGAAATGATTTGCCAAAGGAGTGCTCACAGGTTTAGCTTTATCCATGTTGAACCGCTTCAGTACTCATTCGAAATACTCGGCTTGTGACAACTTCAAGGTATCAACGGCCCTGACTCTGGTAATGCGCATGCCAAGGATTTGCTTCGCGGGTCCCAAATCCTTCATGGCAAAGTGACTCGACAACTGTCTCTTTAAATTCTCGATCTCCTCAATATCGGACCCAGCAATCAGCATGTCATCGACATATAGCAACAGAATGATGTATGAAAAGGCAAAGTGCTTGATATAGCAACAATGGTCTGCTTGACACTTGGTATAACCGGCACCACTCATGAAACTATCGAACTTCTTATACCAGTATCTTGGAGCCTATTTCAGACCATACAAACTTTTCTTTAGCTTACAAACCATATGCTCCTTCTTGGACTTTACGAATCCCTCTGGTTGTTGCATGTAGATGTCTTCTTCCAAGTCATCACACAAGAACACGGTTTTCACATCTAACTGCTCAAGATGTAGATTTTCCGCTGCCACTAGCCCCAGAACAAGTCTGATAGTTGTAAGCTTCACCATAGAAGAAAAGATCTCAGAATAATCAATTCCTCTCTTTTGCTGAAAACCCTTCACGACGAAACTGGCCTTGAGTGTCTTACTTCCATCAGGTTCATCTTTCACCCGATAGACCCGCTTATTGTGCAAAGCCTTCTTTCCTGCCGGTAACTCTGTCAACTCCAAGTTTGATTGTCGTGTAAGGATCTCATTTCATCTTCCATAGCAAGCTCCCACTTGCTAGCGTATTCATCTTCAAGACTTTTTTTAAAACTCTGCGGTTCTCCTCCATCGGTCAACAGAATATAGTTCAGAGATGGAGAATATCGATCTGGAGGTCTAATAGTTCTTGCAGACCCGCGCAAGGATGAAGCAGGTGTACTCGACTCTGCTTCACTTGGAACTTCCTGCTGAATGACTGGCACCGGTGAGCTAATCGGTCCACTAGACTGAGAAGTGATGTCGGGAAGTGGCTCCAAACTAATACACTCTGGTTCATCCCGAACAGATCTCTCAAAATCTTTCTCTAAGATGGCTCGGTCTCGGTACAGAACTTTCTCATTGAAGACAACATCTTGACTTCTAACGATCTTCCGGTTCTTTTCATCCCAAAATCGATACCCGAACGACTCATCACCATACCCGATGAAGAAACATTTCTTTGACTTGGCTTTAAGCTTATTCCTAGCATCAGAATCAAGCAAAACATAAGACGTGCATCTAAAGACCCGTATATGAGACAGTTTCACCTCTTTGCCACTCCAGACTTCTTCCGGCAGTCTGAAGCCTAAGGGAACGGATGGACCATGATTGATCAGATAAACAACAATGTTAACAGCATCCGCCTAGAACATCAGAGGCAGACCAGCATGCAGCCTCATGCTCCGAGCCCGTTCATTTATGGTTTTGTTCATGCATTCAGCAACACCATTAAGCTAAGGTGCCCTCGAGGGAGTCTTCTCCATTCTTATTCCGTTTGCAGCACAATATCTGACGAAGCCGCCATCAATGTATTCACCGCCATTATCGGAGCGCAAGCATTTCAGCTTGGAGTTTGATTCCATCTCTGCCATAGCCTTCCACTTCTTGAATACTTCAAACACCTCTGACTTGTGCTTCAAGAAGTATACCCAGACCTTCCTGCTGAAATCATCAATAAAGGTCACAGAAAATTGGGAACCACCAAGGGAAGAGACTGGGGCAGGTCCCCAGAGATCAACATGCATTAACTCCAGCCGCCGAGATCTCGGTGCTCGACCTTGCTTTGAAAAACTGACTTTCTTCTGCTTGCCAAGGATACAGCTTTCACATGTCCCAAGGTCCACTGACATCATGTTTGGTAATTTCCCTTTTGTAGCAAGGATCTTCATGCCCTTCTGACTTATATGTCCCATCCTGCAGTGCCACATTCAGACGTATTCTCGGATTTTGCAACAGAAACACTGTCAGCCGGTTTCGAGGTTAAATATAACGTGTCCGATTTCACACCACGGGCTAGCACCAGCGCACCCTTCGAAACCTTCTACTTTCCATTCGAGAGAGTGAAAGAATGACCGCTATCATCTAGCTGTCCCACAGTGATCAAGTTCGTTTGGGCACATGTCTAACATTGGTTAAAGTCCAAGTCGACCCATTTGGTAACATTTTACAGACGTCACCCTTTCCCCACGATGGCTAGTGGTTGACATTCAGCTAAATACACTTTACCGAAATTCCCGGCCACATAGTTTCTAATCACCTCCTGACACGAGGTAGTGTGAAAAGACGCATCGGAGTCTAAGACCCAATCATCGATTGGAGAATGTACAACAAGAAGCAAAGCATCCTGTACTTCCTCGGTTACAATATTAGTTGAGTCTGAGTCAGACTTCTTAGTGGCTTTACAATCTCGTTTAAAATGACCCATTTCCTGCAATTCCAGCAAATATTTTTATGGCCCATTCGACCTTTGCTTCTCCCCTTAGGTCTAGACTTAGACCTACCTCTACGTGAATTTTTCTCAAAATTTCGACCACAAGTTTCAATATTTAAGGCTGAACTCGACACATTTGACTTGCTTGAGTCATGCCGGCGCACTTCTTCAGATAGAATTAAACCACTTATGTTGTCATAATTTAACTTTTCTTTGCCCGCGATATTGCTAACGGCCATTGCTGATGCTCATCGCTTAAGGACATTAGCATTACTTAGTTTTTAGGTGGTTAGGAAGTGGGTTGATATGTTAGATATTTTGTATAAATAGGCATATAACCTCTTGTAATGAAGATATCCAATGAATGAATAATATTGATTTTACCCTCTCTCATCTGTAATTCTCTCCATTCTATCTCTCATCTCATATTCTAATTCTTTCTCATCCCATGTTCTAACTCGCTTTTTTTCTCATCTTATACTCTTAACTCCCTTCACACCTATCACAAACCCTAGGTTTGTGACCTTTGGTATCAGAGCTTGTTGCTATTCGAGATCGGGAATTCATGTTAATCGTTTAACCTCCATTCATCATCAACTCGGTGAGCACGAAGGCTTGTTGTGTTCACAATTCAAGAATTGAAATTCTTGATCGATTTTCGTTCCTTGTCAACAAGTTTTTTGCAATTTGGGTGTTAACAATCACTTCACGGGCATAGTCACTCTCGGCGACTACAAGAACCACATTGTGAAAACATGATAATGTCAAAAAGAAGTTGTGAAGAATGTTTTTCTTCTTTAGAGAAGCGTTTGGATGCCATATCCAATGCTTGGCAACATGAAAGGGCGAAGAGAAAACAGGAACAACCAAGGCTCAATGATGAACTTCGATCTTCAAATGTGAAACTTCAGTCCTCACTTAATTCCTTGACAGAAGCTGTTAATAGACTTGTGCGCAACTACGAGAAGTGCCCTGAACAAGTCCCTGACTTTGCCCCCGATATCGTGGCCAATGGTTAGATAGTGGCAGCGGGTTCAAAATCGAAGACGAAACTACTCATGGATTGGGTACTAAAATGTTCACCACAATCTTAAAAATTGTGTTGTGATGACGTGAAGCTGTCGGTCAAGATTCGAGAATCCTTTGATTCCACCAAGAAACATCACCGCCCGATCAAGAATGAAATTCCTCATTAAAAAACTACAAAATTTTTTCGGTTTTTGGTTCACGTCAAATGTGTAAGGTTCGGGATGGTTCACAAAGAAGCCTGTTGAATGGTTTCAATAAGAAAGCAAAGAAGACTCGGGCATGGGGACGATTTCCTAGAACTGGGATTGGTACAAGAAGAACAAAACACTGGTACCGACCATGGCAATTAATCCCTGGGGACAAGGATTATTTCTTCGATTGGGAATAGCGGGTATGTACCTAGGGGGCCAGTTGGTCGGAATACGGAAGGGAATCGGTTAGCCTACTTGGATGTTCTCGGAGAAGGCTTGGTGATCGATAGTTTGTAGCTTGGATTATCACACATTATGTAGTAGGATATTTTCATGTAATAGTTTGTTACAAGATTTAGTAGTTTGTTATGTTAATATTAGTTAAATACATGGATTAGGTCATTATGCTTAGTTAGATATTATGTTAGATTGTTAAATAGTGTGTACTAGAAATAATGTGTAGTAGAATAGTCATGTGTTAGTTATGATTTGAAGAGGTGGTGAATGTCACGAACATGGTCCGTGAACTATCAAAAGCTACGTCACCGTAGCACATGGCTTGCCGCAACAAAGGACAATGTGTGGTATCATGTGCCATGGGTAGCATCATAGCATCATGTCACGCAGTAGGAGTGTCGCGCACACTGTCAGTGCAATCCTTGTCACAACTGGGTCATGTTAGTGGCAGTGTGGTTGCTGTGTCACTGTCATATGCGCTCGCGGATATTGGCGGGAAGCACACGGTCGCATTGCTGATGCTCACCACTTGGGGACATTTGGCATTACTTAGTTTTTAGGTAGTTAGGAAGTGGGTTGATATGTTAGATATTTTAAATAAATAGGTATATAACCTCTTGTAATGAAGATATCCAATGAATGAATAATATTGATTTTACCCTCTCTCATATCTAATTCTCTCCATTCTATCTCCCATCCCATATTCTAATTCTTTCTCATCCCACATTCTAACTCTCTTTTCTTTGTCATCTCATACTCTAACTCACTCTCCGGCTGTCACAAACCCTAGGTTTGTGGCATAAGTCTTATTGGGAAAAATTAACTTATTTCCCTCTTTATGTTAATCAAATAGGCAATCACAAAACACCACCAATTCACAAAGGAGAATGGAGCAACAATCAAACAAATCAATCCACAAATAAATAAAAGGAGACACACGATTTTTATGTGGAAAACCCCTCCAATGTGAAGGGGAAAAACCACAGGATTGTCAATAAAAGGTACCTTTTTTCACTATCACCAAATCACAAGTGAATACACAAATTTATCTTCTCTAGACCAAGGTAGAGGCATACAAATCATCAAAAGAGTCCTTGGAATGACAAATCTCCTAAAAATCTCACCCTGAGGTGGAAAATATCAAAAATCGTATGGGAAATAGGGTTGAGCAAAATACCAATTTCTGAGAGGCGAAATGACAATCTGACCGTTGGATATGAAGGTCAATATGGCAAGAACAGCATACTAAAATTTCATCCCGATCGAAGAACGTTTGAGAGTCAATTGGAGCCGGGAAAGCTTCTGTGCAACTCCCTCTCCTGCTCTCTGCGATTTTCTCTCTCTGTTTTTCAGCGTTTTTTTACTGCAGAATGTACCAGCCCTCAAGTGCCATAATTTTTGTTTTCATTAATTTTAATTACAATTCATATTGGGTCAAAGTAATAACAAAGCCCAAATAAAACCGGGCTTCTTCCTCCAAGTTGGAGGGAATACCCAACAAATTTTCCCCTCACTTCGACTTGGGGGGTTCGACCAAACCGGCTCTCTTTCTGCAAGCAACGAGAGTCTCCTTCGGTAAGGCCTTCATTAACATGTCCGCACTATTTTCCTTGGTGTGGATCTTCTCAAGTTGAAACAACTTGGACTCTAACATATCTCAAATCCAATGATATCATTTACCAATATGCTTGGTTCGATAATGATAAGTGGCATTCTTGGCAAGGTGGATGGCACTCTGACTATCACAGTATAGAACATATTTTTCTTGCTTCATACCTAATTCCTGCAAGAAATTCATCATCCATATCAGTTCTTTACCAGCTTCAATTGCTGCAATATACTCGGCTTCAGTAGTTGGCAATGCCACACATTTCTGCAATTTTGATTGCCAAGACACGGCCCCCCTTGCGAATGTCATCAAATACCCCGAAGTAGACTTATAGAAATATCTCCAGATATATCTGCATCTGTGTAACCAGCTAACACAGGCTGTCCCGGGCCAAAATATAAACACACACTGGAAGTACCTCGAAGATACCGAAAGATCCATTTCACAGCTGCCCAATGATCTTTACTTGCTTTTGACATAAAGCGGCTAACAACCCCAATGGCATGCGCGATGTCCGGTCTAGTGCATACCATGGCATACATCAAGCTTCCCACGGCTGATTTATAGGGAACTTTCATCATCTCTTCCTTGTCTTTCTCACTTATAGGACACTGATTCGAACTTAACCTCATATGACCTGCAAGTGGAGAACTCATGGGTTTAGCCTTGCTCATGTTGAATCTCTCTAACAGTTTCTCAATGTATCTTTCTTGTTATAGCCACAACTTCTTATTTCTTCTATCATGATCGATCTTCATGCCTGAGATCTGCTTTGCAGGGCCAAGGTGCTTCATTGCAAAGGACTTACTCAGTGCACTCTGCAGATTTGCAATCTTTTTGGCATCACGACCTACAATTAACATATCATCAATATAAAGTAGGAGAATAAGAAAATCTCCCTTAGCATAGTTCTTCACAAACACACAATGATCAAAACGTGTTTTGTGGAAGCCATGATTAATGAATGACTCAAATTTTCTGTACCACTGCCGAGGTACTTGTTTCAATGTGTACAAACTTTTCTTCAACTGACATACATGATTCTCCTTCCCTTAACCTGAAAACCCTCAGGTTACACCATGTAGATCTCTTCCTCTAAGTCACCATGTAGAATGGTAGTCTTCACATCGAGCTGTTCAACCTCTAAATCCATACTGGCAGCCAAACTGAGAACAACCCTGACTGAAGACATCTTTACAACTGGAGAAAAGATCTCATCAAAGTCAATGCCTTTCTTTTGACTGAAACCCTTCACAACCAATCTCGCCTTGTACCTTGGCTGTGAGCAATTCTCTTCAGTCTTCAATCTGAAAATCCACTTATTCTTGAGTGCTCTCTTTCCCTTAGGCAACTTCACCAAGTCAAAAGTTTGATTCTCATGCAAGGACTTCATCTCGTCTTGCATGGCACTGTACCATTCATCATGGTTCACATGTGACATGGCCTCCTCATAACTCTCTGGTTCTCCCTCATCAGTCAACATCACATACTCATGTGCTGAATATCTAGTAAAAGATTGTCTATCTCTGGTGGATCTCCTCAACTGAGTCTCTACTGGTGGCTTTGTAGGAACTTGTGGTGGATTATCATCACCACCATCATCATCAATAACAGGATCTGTATCATCATAATTTTTCTGAACAACTCCCCTATCATTAACACGCTTAGTAGTTAGCATTGGATTTTAGTTGACTCTGACACCTGAAGAAAACTCTCACTGCTTTGTCTTCTCACAATCTTCAATGGTTTCCTTTCTCTGCTTCTGATCACTTTTTTGTCAAACTGGATCCCATAATTTGTACCCAAGCTCATCTTCTAAGTATTCTAGGAAAATGCACTGCTTCTTCTTACTATCAAGCTTGGATCTCTCATCTCTAGGTATATGCAAAAAGGCTCTGCACCCAAAGACTTTGAAATGTCTGTATGAAACATCTTTCCTTGTCCACACTCTCTGAGGAACATCACCTTCAAGTGGAACTGAAGGATAAAGGTTGATCAGGTACATAGCAGTCATCACTGCCTCTGCCTGAAAGGACTTTGGCAGCTTTGCATGAGAGAGCATGCAATGAATCTTCAATTGTTATGTTCATTCTCTCAGCAACTCCATTGGAACAGTTTTCTGAAGTTTGGTCCCACTATTTTTGCGGCATTTTTCAAATGGACCCCTGTACTCTCCACCATTGTCTGCTCTGACACACTTCAGCTTCCTACCAGTTTCCCTTTTAACTTTGGCCTGAAACTACTTGAATGCTTCTAGAACCTGGTCTTTGTTTTTCAACACGAGGACCCACACTATTTTTAATTTTTTTAAATTTGTGTACTTAGAATATTTTATTTAATTTTTATTTCCTTTTTTCTTTCCTTTTCTTTCTCCTGTCACCCCACTATTTTCCACAAGAACAGGCGAGTGTAAAGCGAGTGGGGAGGGAGGCGACTGTGTCCCTAGATGAATATAAGGAAAATTTGCATAAATCATGGAATTAATCTAGCCTCTTAACTTTGTTTTTTTGGATCAAAATGTAGCCTCTAATATGGCAGAGATTTTAGCATAAATCATGGAGCTAATCTAGCCTCTTTCATAGGACAAATTTTAGCAAGATAATTAGAAAATGAATCTTGACAACATTCAACGCATAAAAAAGGTATTCTCGGTCTACATATTTTGTAGGGATAGAATAAAACTTGAATAAGGAAATAAAACCATTTTCTTAAGAAAACTATGCCTTATATATCTATCTTATCAGGATAATATGGAATATAAAATATTTAAATCAGAAAAAAAAAAAAAACCTTAGAAGCTGAAAAACAAATAAGTTTCTAAAAAATTGTAAAAAAAATTAATATTTCAAAAACAAATTTAAAAGATATGACGAAAATAAAACATAAAATATTTTTTAAAAATCTTGTTTCAAATGAATTGAGTTCAAATGAATAAAATACATTTATATAATAATTTTCCAAACCCTTTTAGTTTTATCTCTTTTCTATTTTCCAGATTTATGAATCTGATTTTAAAATCTACTTATATTTTTTCATTAAAAACATTTTTCCATTTTCTAGATCTGTATTATGATTATTACAAGTAATTAAGAACATTACCAAATTTCAGTAAAGAAAAAAATTGTAAAGAAATGGTATGAAATTGATAATGCATATGTAAAGCAACATTCCTAGTGCCCTAAGGGCCCCCGCCTAAGCAGGGTCGGGGGGGGGGGGGGGGGTGAGGGGTGGATGTACGTAGCCTTCCCCCTTCAGGGTACCCTGAAAGGAGGCTGTTTCCGAAAACTCCCAATCTAAGGGTGGATGTACGTAGCCTTCCCCCTTCAGGGTACCCCGAAAGGAGGCTGTTTCTGAGAATCCCCAACCTAAGGAGTGCAACACAAGGACTTCCCAGGAGGTCACCCATCTTCGTATTACTCACGCCCAAGCACGCTTAACTTCGGAGTTCTAATGGAATCCGGTGCTTATGTGTTGGTACCCTCTTAGGTAATGCATACATATACCCTTTAAATGAGTAGTTTTTGGTGAACTAAAAAAATATCTCACATTTTTTTCCTAAAAATAGACAGCCCCGTTTTAAAAATAAAATCAAATGCTTTACCCTGTTAGAGAAATACAACATAACAGGTACTATCAAATCGGCTTCAAGGCTTGTAACGAACTACTTTCCTTAAGACTTATTTTGGGCTTATCGAAATAGTCTCGATGATACAATGATAACCACAACATAAAGAGAGAATGAATGTAGGAAGGATGGATTTCCGAGATGAAAGAAGTAGAGAATGATATGGACTTTTAAATGATTTTTCAAGTGCTTTATATTGAAATTTTGGGGTAGAGTGCTTCAATTTTGAAGTTTTGTGATTTTACCTCTATCCCACATTGGAAAAATAGTGAAAGGGTGACTAGTTTATATACTTCCCTCTTCTTATACTTGTTAAAGTATTGTGGGCCTATAGTGGGTTTGGGGAATCACACGAGCATGTGCCCGCCCCGCCTCGCCAAGTGGCGGTGTGGTGTGGACTTTTTTTAATCTGGGCTTTTATTTTTACTGACACTTTATTTTATTTATCTTTAATGAACTCCAGGGGAGTTCTGGGACTGTGCTCGAGGCTGTTTAGCTCAAGCTCGAGGGTCCCTTGTGTCCAATCTCGAGGCTGTTTAGCTCGAGCCTCTATGTCCGTTAGTCTAGGTTCGAGCTCGAGGCCCCTTACTTGAGCTCGAGATACGCGTTTGACTCCGTCTTGCCCCACTCCTTACCATAATCGTTTTGGCCTTGATTGTGCCCGGATTTTGTGCACCTCCATATCCGCCAGTTTCTTTATCATAGCCGGATATCTTGCCCACAATCTTAACTGATTCTTGCATGCACGTTAAGTATCTTCGGCTATAAATACCGTGCTTTGAGAGGCTGTTTAATACACTGAGAAACACATGAATACACTGAAAAAAGGCAGAAAGTATTCTCTTCTTCTTCCCACTGATTTGTTCTTACTCTGGTTACTGAGCAAGTTAGGTGTACTCCAACCCTTCTCTATTCTAGGTCAAGTCAAGACTTTGAGAAAGATAATCAAACTTGTAGAGGAATGTTGTTGCATTATATGACAACCCCTTTATACCAGATTTATAGTAAGATGAAAGATGCTAAGGAAATCTGGGAGGCCTTGTGTAATAAGTATGGGATGGATGATAGCGCCGCTAAAAAGTATGTATGCACTAAGTGGTTGTCTTTCACCTTGACTGATGATAAACCTATTCGAGATCAAATCCATGAGTATGAAAATTTGTGTGCTGATATAATTAATGAAGGAATGAAAATGTGTGAGATGTTTCAGGCGAATTGTCTCATTGAGAAATTGCCTCCTTTGTGGGAAAACTATAAGACTCAATTGAAACATAAAATGAAAGACATACTTTACAAGAGCTAGTTTCCCACCTTAATCTCGAGGATCAAAACCAAAAACAAGCAAAAGAGAGGTCCTATGAGCACTCATCTATGTCTGTTAACCTGGTTGAGTCTAAGGGTACAGGAAAGAATGACAGGTTTAAGAAGCCATGGAACAATAGACGCTCCAACCGAAGCTCGAGCTCGAGCTCAAACTCAAAGCAGAAGTAGACCGTGCAAGAGACCACAGAACAACCCCGAAGGTGGACGGAAACGAGTCAAGGGAAGATGCTGGACCTGTGGTGAGATAGGCCATACCTTGAGACACTCCAAGTAGGGATTTGGACTGGGAAAACCTAAAGAACACAAACCCAGGCCAACCTCACCAAGAGCGGAGATGTCTTTGTGGCCATGATCTTCGAGGTGAATATGGTTGGGAACATGGTCGAGTGGGTTGTAGATACTGGTGCGACGAGGCACAGCTGCACCAGTAAGGACCTGTTCCATGAGTATGAAAAAACTGATGTGGGGATTGTGTGTTCATGGGCAATTCTAGTTCGCTCCCTGTTCTTGGCATGGGAAAGGTCCTTCTAAAACTTAACTCTGGAAAGTTCTTATCTTTACAAAATGTGTTGCATGTCCCTGATCTACGTAGAAATCTTGTTTCTGGTGCTTTTCTTAACAAAGCTGGTTTTAAATTAACTTTTGAATCTGATAAACTTGTTATCACCAAAAACACTAGCTTTGTGGGGAAGGGTTTCTGTATGGGGGGTCTCTTTGTACTTGATGTTGAAATGAATGAGAATACATCTACTTCTACTTATATTGTCTTTGGATTTGTGGCATGCTAGACTTGAACATGTGAATTATAATTCGGTCAAGAGACCTAAACAAATGAGTTTAATTCCCAAATGTAGTTTAACCGAACCTGACAAATGTGGTATATGTGTTGAGGCCAAGCAGCCTAAGAAGCCTTTTAACAAATCAGTTGAACGAACATCTAGCCTACTTAAACTTGTGTATAGTGACTTAGGTGACTTTAAGAACACCTTGAGTAGAGGTGTAAGAGATACTATATTACCTTCGTTGATGCCCACTTGAGATTCACTAAAGTATATCTCCCGAGTTCTAAGGATGAGGCTGAGGAGATGTTCCTCAAGTATAAGGTAGAAGTTGAGAACCAATTATACTGTAGAATCAAAAGGGTTAGGTCTGATAGAGGAGGTGAGTATGACACTACCTTCCTTAAGAAGCATTTTGACAAATGCGGTATTATTCATGAAGTATCAGCCCCTTATACACCTCAATAGAATGGTATAGCCGAAAGGAAGAATAGAACCCTTAAAGAGATGATGAATGCTATGCTGATTAGCTCAGGCCTACCCTCAAGCTTGTGGGAGGAAGTTACGTTTTTTGCATGCCGTGTGCTTAATAGAGTTCCACATAAAAGGCTAAATAGGACACCTTATGAATTATGGAAGGGCTATGCGTCTAACCTTCAATACCTCAAAGTGTGGGGTTGTCTTACTAAAGTTGGGGTCCCAGAATTTAAAAGAAGTCAAATAGGTCCCAAAACTGTAGATGCTGCGTTTATTGGTTACACTATGAACAGTGCTACATATAGATTCATGTTATTGAATAGCTCGAACCTTGGGCTCGGTAAGATCATGGAGTCTCGAGATGCTGAGTTCTTCGAGCATGTGTTTCCCATGAAAGAATATGTGCATATGCCTTTGCCTGTTTCCTTACCTGATGCATCTACTCCTTCATCTAGTCATTCGCCCCCTGAACTCGAGGTTTAGGAACTTAGGAGAAGTAAGAGGGCTTGAACTGAGACTAATTTTGGACCTGACTTCATTACTGCAACTCTGTCTGAACATCCTGATTTTTATGAGCATGTTGTTAGTGCATTCATGCTAGAGGAAGATCCTAAGGTCTATCATGAGGCCATGAGATCTATCAATGCCCTACTTTGAGGTCATGAATAATGAGCTAGACTCAATCATGAGTAAAGGCACTTGGGTGTTAGTGGACCTTCCTAGGGGATGCAAGCCCATATGGTGTAAATGGGCGTTTAAAAAGAAATTGAGGGCTGATGGGTCAATTGATAAATTTAAGGGCAGAATTAGTGGATAAGGGGTATACTCAAAAGGTATGGACTTGTTTGATACCTATTCACTCGTGACTAAGATAGCCATTGTGAGACCTTTGATTGTTCTAGCGTCCATACATAACCTTGTGGTACATCAAATGGACGTCACAACCGCTTTCTTGAATGGTGACCTTAAGGAAGAAATTTACATGGAACACCCCGAGGGGTTCGAGGTTCCAGGTATGGAGCATAAAGTTTGTAAACTTGTAAAGACCTTGTATGGTCTTAAGCAAGCTCCTAAACAATGGCATCAAAGTTTGATTACACTTTGGTCACGCATGGTTTTGTTGTGAACAGTGGTGATGCATGTGTGTACTCTAAGCACGTTGATAATGATTGTGTGATTATCTGCTTATATGTTGATGACATGCTTATTTTTGGTACGAGTGTGAATATTGTGAATGCTACTAAGTCTTTCTTGAATTCATGCTTTGATATGAAAGACCTAGGCGAGGCTGATGTGATACTTGGAATTAAAGTTGTTAGATCACCCGAGGGCTTGACATTGAGTCAATCTCACTATGTGGGGAAAATATTGTGGAAGTTTGGTCACTTTGATGACACTCTTGCTAAAACTCTATGACCCAAAATGTTCGCTTGAAAAGGAACATAGGTGATAGTGTATCATAGGCCGAATAGCTAAAATTATTGGTAGCATGATATTTTTGATGAACTGCACTTGTCCTAATATTGCCTATGCTATTAGTAGATTGAGTCATTATACCCATAGTCCTAGTGATGAGCATTGGGTTGCTCTGGTTAGGCTTTTGAGATACCTTTGAGGTACCATGGATTGGGGTCTTTGTTATAAACGATTCCCTTCTGTTTTAGAGGGATACTGTGATGCCAATTGGGTATATGACAGTAATGAGATTAACTTTACTAGTGGCTAAATTTTTATGCTTTCTAACGGTACTATTTCTTGGAAATCTTGTAAGCGGACCTGCATTGGTAAATCGACCATGGAGTCGGAATTTATTGCTCTTGAGATGGCAGGTTTGGAAGCTGAATGGCTGAGGAATGTACTAGGAGACATTCCATTGGGGGGAAGCCCACGCTGTTAATCTCGATGCACTGTGACACACGAGCAATCATTGGAGTTGCTCAAAGTGAGGTGTATAATAGCAAGCGTAGGCATATTTGCCTGAGGCATGGTGTAGTAAGGCACCTTATTGAGAATAATGTGATCTCGCTTGAGTTTGTAAGGAGTGAGAAGAATTTGGCAGATCCCCTTACTAAAGGCCTTTCTAAGAAGGCGGTATGTGATATAGCAGAGGGAATGGGGCTTAAGCTCACTTGTGTGTCTTGATCTTGGTGGATAACCACCTCGGGAGTATTCTTGATGTTCAATGGGTCAACGAAGCCAAGGTTGAGCGTTTTGCGATTAAGCCACCCTAGCCCCTTTTGAGATAATGCTGCTGGTGGCTTATATCTGTCGAATCTGCCATGACGCTTTAGGCTGAGCTCTATGCTTTTTATGTTGTCCAAAGCCCGTTGTGGTGATGTGATGGTAGCACACTTAATGGACACATTGCTACTGCCATGAAGTTTTAGGCTGAGCTTTACGCTCTTAATGTTGTCCATAGCCCGTTGTGGTGGTGTGATGGCAGCACACCTGATGGACATATCGCTGCTGCCATAACGTGAGGATGAACTTGAGGCTCTTAATGTTGTCCATAGCCGATACTGGTGGTGCGGGACAACACACTTGATGGACTCACCGACTTGCCATGATGTTGAAGTTTGGCTTTGTGCTCTTAATGCAGTCCATAGCCTATGATGGTGGTGTAGGGCAGCACACTTGATGGCCTCAACTACGGGAATGTGGGGGTAGAAAGTCCCTTTGTTAAGAGTAAGAGCCTACTCTCCAGAGCGTTCCTAAGTACTCAGGTATTAGATCTATTTTGTTGAGAAGGACCTCTTACGACCGAATTGCGGAATGTGTTTCAACCCGAGAGCCACATGAAGGGGATGTTTGTGCTCTTCACAATGACCGCTCATGGTTCAAGACTATGTTCACCATTGGGTGGTTGTGGGACATGCATGTTCACTAGGTGCCGATTCAAGTCCAAAAGATATTGGTATCATCAAGTGTGAGTCTCATTGCTCAATATACTTCTTACCTTCTTCCTTTTATCAAAATTGAGTCATGTAGGGGAGGCTTCAATTTTGAAGTCTTGTGATTTGATAAGTGCTAGAAATGTTATATTTAATTATCATACTTTATGCTTTTTGGTTGTGTTTTTTTTATGATTATTTACATTTTTAAATTAATAATTCTTTATTTTCGGATTTTAGTAATTATTTGATTATTTCCTTGATTTTAGGAGCTGATATGGGATTAATTGATAAGAAATTTGGATGGCAAGCTGGAGGGAATTTCAGTTGGATGAAAATCTACTTAGAATCTCAATTGGATAAGAACTGGAAGTTACTTGGGCGCCAAGAAGCTCGTTTTATGTGGCAAAACATTTTTGGGCTTTTTGACTTATTTTCCAGCTGGCAAATGTTTATCTTAAGGTGTTTCCTAATTCAAAAAGGATTCCAAGAAGATTACATGCCTAATTTTTAGGAGAATTCAGTTAAAAATTTATATATATATATATATATATATATATATATAAAATGTGGTGGAGAGCCCTAACCAAGCATCATTAGGGGATACACGTTTTGAAGATCCAAGGAGCTGTAGAGACGTGTTCTTCATCATTTAATTCAGCATGAGTTCTTCTTATCTTTTCTTTAATTCTTTCTTTTCTTCAATGATCATGAGTGTGTAATCTTTTATTATTCAGTAGAGAAAGGATTGAAACCATGAATTTGTGATCATGAGACAAGTATTTTGATTTTAATGAATTTCACATCGCTATGTTTAAATATCTATGAATCATCTATGCTTGAATGTCATGATTGATGGATTGGTTGTGTAGGCGGCCTACTACTCAATTACTTCTTGATATCTAATGCTAGTTAATGATTCTAAGTTCGTAATTGCTTGGTTGAATTAACACAAGTAGCAAATAATAGAAACATGGATGGTCAAGTTTATGCTTTTTGTTATGGTGTTTTATAGTCTAGATTAAATATCTGCGTCGTCGTATGTTATTGTCCAGGATTGATGATGTCTTTCTCATTCGTTAAAGCTGCCTTGAGATTAAACTTTTCAATCGTTTGAGGGTTGTTTAGTGGTTAGGGTTTAATTGCAGGTCGTCTGGATTAAACCAAAATTAAGGAAAGATAGGGAATAATAGCTTCGTTGGTGAATTCTACAGTCAATCTATTTAAACTAGTGAATTGAATGTGTTGATGATTAATTACTAAATTCATGGTGAATTTCTCTATTCTCTATTGAATGCTTTTAATATATTGTTAAGAACCTTTAGAAAGTTCACATCTTTAACAGATTACTTCATCTAGCGTACTTTAGATAGTTGAATCCAGAACCCCCCCCCCCCCCCCCCCCCCCGGGAATTTACTTGCGTTATTAGATTAGTTATTTAGGAAACTCGAATTTAGATAATTGAAACACTTTAATCCTCGTGGGATCGACCTCTACTTACCCTATATACTAGTTAGTTAGGTTGATTTAGAGTTTAATTTTAATTTGCTGCACTCGGCACGCATCAAATTTTGGCGCCGTTGCCGGGGATTATCGTTTATTTTTTTATTTGAATTCGAAACTCTCTAAATTTTTTTTCTTCTTCTTGTTTTTGTATTTTTTATGAGTGAGGAATCTGATTCTAGACTCTTTCGTATTAGACAATTCATTCAAGAACACTCAAGCTCATCTAATCCACTTTTGTTCAGAGATCGTGGTAGTGATCGTGATTCGGATACACAATCGAGCATGGCTAATCGAACCTTGAAAGAGCTTGTTGCTCCGGATTTAGATCAACAACCTTTATGCATTGTTTATCCTGCTTTAGAAGTACCGTTGAAATTACATTATGGATTCATACACTTACTTCCCAAATTTCATGGTCTTGCAGGTGAAGATCCTCACAGGCATTTAAAGGAGTTCCATGTGGTTTGCTCGACCATGAGACCAGAGTGTGTTGAAGAAGAACAAATAAGATTAAGGGCTTTTCCTTTCTCATTGCAAGATGCAGCAAAGGATTGGCTCTACTATTTACCTTCCGGGTCCATTATCACGTGGAATGAATTGAAGAAACAATTTTTGGAGAAGTTTTTCCCAGCTTCAAGAGCAGCCATCATAAGGAAGGAAATTTGTGGCATTAGGCAATTTAGTGGGGAGACTTTGTACGAATATTGGGAGCGATTCAAGCGCTTATGCTCTAGCTGTCCTCAACACCAAATAACCGATTAATTGCTCATCCAATATTTCTATGAAGGACTATTACCCACCGAAAGGAGCATGATTGATGCGGCTAGTGGTGGTGCATTGGTAGACAAGACCCCAATAGCAGTTAGGGAATTGATCTCCAACATGGCCGCTAATACCCAACAATTTGGCTCAAGGAATGAGCCTCCTCAAAGGGTTAATGAGGTAAGTGTTAATTCTATTGAACAACAACTTTCGAACTTAACCTTGCTTGTTAGTCAATTGATTCCAGGAAATGCACAACAAGTCAAAACTTGTGGAATTTGCATGGTTGCGGGACACCCAACCGACGCATGCCCTACGTTGCAAGATGAGCAAGTAGACGCCATTGGTGGGTACCCTGGTCCACCTCAAAGGAAATATGACCCATTCGCTAACACATACATTGAGGGATGGAGGGACCACCCAAATTTGAGATACGGCAATCAAGGAGCAAGGAATGCGTTTCCTAACAATCCGCCTAGCTTTTCACAATTGCACTTTCAACAAAGGCAGCCCATGAACCAAAACCAAAATCAAAGTCAAGGTACGTCTCTTGAGGATATAGTTAAGACCCTTGTTAATAATTCTTTGCAATTTCAACAATCTGTAGGGCAATTTCAAAGAGAGACAAGGACGAGCATCCAGAACTTGGAAACTCAAGTGGGGCAATTAGCTACCTCCATTGGTAGGCTAGAAGCGCAAGCCTCAAACAAGTTCCCTTCTCAAACAATCGTGAACCCAAAAGAAAATGCTAGTGCGACTGTTTTGAGGAGTGGGAAGGAGGTAGAAGCACCCACAAAGGCTTCTTCTAAGTACCACAGCCGAGACGCGAAGGAGGAGAAAGAATTGGAGCCCACCCCACTAGAAAAGGCTGAATCCAAGGGCAAGCAAGAGAAGGATGAAATTCTTGAGGTAACATGTAATTCACCTTCTTCGTTTGAATATAAGCCTATCCCTCCTTTTCCTAGCAGGTTAGCAAGATCAAAGAAAGAAGAGGTCGATAAAGAGATTTGGGAGACTTTTCGGAAAGTAGAGGTGAACATTCCCCTTTCAGATGCAATTAAACAAGTGCCGAGATATGCAAAGTCCCTCAAGGAACTTTGTACAAACAAAAGGAAGTTAAAAGGGGATGAAAAGGTAAGTGTGGGGGAAAACGTATCAGCTGTTATCCAAAAGAAGCTTCCCCCTAAGTGCAAGGATCCTGGTATGTTTTCAGTCCCGTGTAAGATTGGCAATACTAGGTTAGAAAGAGCAATACTAGATTTAGGAGCATCAATAAATGTCATGCCTAGATCTATATATGCTTACCTAAATTCAGGGCCATTAAAAGAAACTGGAATTGTCATTCAATTAGCTGATAGGTCAAATGCATACCCAGATGGTGTGATTGAGGATGTCCTTGTGCAAGTAAATGAACTGGTCTTTCCTGCTGTGTTCTTGATATGGAGGATGATAATATAGCTTCTAATGATGCTCCAATCTTGTTAGGAAGACCTTTTCTTAAAACATCTAGAGCTAAGATTGATGTGCATGAAGGAATACTCACTATGGAATTTGATGGAGAAACTGTAAAGTTTAATATTTTTGAGGCCATAAGATATCCTAGTGATGTGCATTCTATTTGTTTTATTGATGTAATTGACAAGTTAGCACAGGAGACATTTGAGTTAGATGGAGAGGATGTCGTGAATGTGGTGATTAGCCACAATCTCGATGTAGACAGCATGGGTGAAAGCGAGATGGCCATGAGTGAGTCACTCGAGGAAGCTGTTATGGCACTACAATCTTTGCCAATGGAAAGGTATGCTGTATCTCGTTTGAGTTTACCTATTTCTTACACAAAACTTCTACCTTCCATTGTGCGGCCACCGAAGTTGGAGTTAAAGCCTCTACCATCCCATTTAAAGTACGTGTATTGGGGAGAAGGAGAGACACTTCCCGTGATAATTGCAAAAGATCTCTCTCATTCTCAAGAGGAGCGTTTGGTGCGTGTGTTAAGGGAGCATAAGACCGCAATTGGGTGGACCATTGCCGACATAAAGGGAATCAGCCCCTCTATGTGCAAGCACCGGATTTTGCTAGAGGAGAATGCCATGCCATCTAGGGAGGCACAATGCAGGTTGAACCCACCTATGATGGAGGTGGTGAAGAAGGAAATTTTGAAACTGTTGGATGCAGGAGTGATTTACCCAATTTCTGACTCTAAGTGGGTAAGCCCAATTCATGTGGTCCCTAAGAAGACCGGGATCACAGTGGTGACAAACAAGATGGTGAGTTCGTTCCAACTCGAGTACAGAATGGTTGGAGAGTGTGCATAGACTACCGCAAACTCAATGCGGCAACTAGAAAGGATCATTTTCCTTTACCTTTCATAGATCAAATGATAGAACGTCTGGCTGGTAGATCTCACTATTGTTTTCTTGATGGATATTTAGGTTATAACCAGATTGCAATTGCACCAGAGGACCAAGAGAAGACGACCTTCACTTGTCCTTTCGGGACGTTCGCATGTCGGAGGATGCCGTTTGGACTTTGCAACGCCCTGGCCACATTCCAAAGGTGTATGGTTAGCATATTTTCTGACTATGTTGAGCACATAATGGAAGTATTTATGGATGATTTTACAGTTCACGGAAATTCATTTGATAAATGCTTAGAGAACCTTACACTTGTACTTAAAAGGTGCATAGAAACTAGCCTTGTTTTGAATTTTGAAAAGTGTCATTTTATGGTTGAACAAGGTGTAGTTCTAGGGCATGTTGTCTCTTCTAGGGGAATTGAAGTTGATAAAGCTAAGATAGATGTTATAAAATCTTTACCTTACCCCACGAATGTGCGGGAAGTGCGATCTTTTTTGGGCCATGCAGGATTCTATCGAAGGTTTATAAAAGATTTTTCCAAGATAGCATTGCCCCTATGCAATTTGCTAGGCAAGGATGTGGAATTTGTGTTTGATGAGAGTTGCAAGGAGGCGTTTAACAAGCTAAAGGAGTACTTGATTTCAACTCCAATCATACAACCTCCTGATTGGGACCTACCGTTCGAGATAATGTGCGACGCTAGTGACAGAGCAGTGGGGGCCGTGCTGGGCCAACGAGTAGGACGAGTACCTCATGTTATCTACAATGCATCAAGGCCATTGGATGCTGCCCAATGCAATTACACCACGACAGGAAAAGAACTTTTTGCTATTGTATTTGCTTTGGAAAAATTTCGTTCCTATTTGCTTGGTACTAAAGTTATTGTGTATTCTGATCATGCAGCTCTAAGGTACCTTTGGAAGAAGAAAGAAGCAAAACCAAGACTGATAAGATGGATATTGTTGTGGTAAGAATTTGACATCGAGGTGAAGGATAGAAGAGGTGCAGAGAATTATGTGGCAGATCATTTGAGCCGCTTAGTTCGAGAAGAAGAAGCACTACTTTTAGAGGAACTCTTCCCCGATGAGCATTTGTATGCAATGTCCATGGGAGTGCCTTGGTATGCGGATATAGTTAATTATTTGGTTACTAAGTCACTTCCGAGCAGCTTGACAAAAGCTCAAAGGGACAAAATCAAGAGTGATGCAAAATACTATGTTTGGGATAATCCATATCTATGGAAACATTGTGCAGACTAAGTAATAAGAAGGTGTGTTCAGGAGAGTGAATTTTATTCTATTATAACTTTTTGTCACTCTTATGAAGGTGGAGGTCACTTTGGCCCGAAAAGGACAGCACATAAGGTGCTTGAATGTGGATTTTATTGGCCTTCTATTCATACGGATGCATATTTGTTCTGTAAGACTTGTGAACAATGCCAAAGGACAGGTAACATCTCTCAAAGGAATCAAATGCCCTTAACTTCTATACTTGCATGTGAAAATTTTGATATTTGGGGTATTGATTTTATGGGACCGGTTCCTCCCTCCTTGGTATTGTTTACATACTTTTAGCTGTTGATTATGTTTCCAAATGGGTGGAAGCTAAGGCCACCAGGACTGATGATTCTAAAGTAGTTGAAGACTTTGTTAGGACTTCTATCTTTAACAGGTTTGGAACACCTAAGGCTATCATCAGTGATCGAGGCACCCATTTTTGCAACCGGGCTGTTGACGCACTTTTAAGGAAGTACCATGTAACTCACAAAGTGTCCACTGCATATCACCCCCAAACAAGTGGGCAAGCTGAGATTTCAAATAGAGAGGTGAAATCCATTCTTGAGAAGGTCGTCAATCCCAATAGGAAAGATTGGAGTGCGAAGCTAGATGAAGCTTTATGGGCTTATAGGACAGCCTACAAAACGCCAATTGGTATGTCCCCATATCGCTTGGTGTTTGGGAAGGCTTGTCACCTTCCTGTGGAGCTAGAACATAAGACGTTTTGGGCAATTAAGAAATGCAACTTAGATCTTGAGGAAGCCGAAAAACAAAGGAAGTTGCAGCTACAAGAACTGGAGGAGATAAGGAATGATGCATATGAGAACGCAAGGATTTATAAGGACAAGACTAAGGCGTTTCATGATAAGATGATTGCTAGAAAGAATTTTAATGTTGGGCAAAAAGTTCTCCTTTATGATTCTAGACTCAGACTTTTTCCCGGTAAGCTTCGTTCTAGGTGGATTGGTCCTTTTGTTGTTACCAAGGTTTATTCTCATGGTGCAGTGGAAATACAAAGCTTGGAGACGAATAAGGTATTCAAGGTGAATGGACACAGGCTCAAACCATTTTATGACAATTTTCAAGTGCAAGTGATTGATGGTCTTAACATGGAGGATCCGTAGATGGAGCTTGAAGTCGGGCAAACGACTCTAAACAATTGCGCTGCTTGGGAGGCAACCTAAGAATAAAGAGATTTGAATTTTCTATCCCTTATATTTTAATGCTTTCTAGGAATTATTACTCTAGGTTGATGGTTTCACTCCTATTCTCTGCTTATATGAAGTTTTCTTTCCTTTGCATGCAAGACTTCCATTGGGGACAATGGAAGGATTAAGTGTGGGGGAATTAGGGGAAATTTTGTGCACAACACATATTTCATGATCTTTTTTAGGAACTTTCCTTAGATTGATAAGATTCTACATGTCATGTGTTGAGAAATTCTTGATATGGTAATTGAGTTGAAAAGTTGAAGCATGTTGATATGGTAATTGAGTTGAAAAGTTGAAGCATGTTGATATGGTAGATCATGACCTTTTGCGAGCTTTTGAGCCTTTGATTGATACATCTTTATATCGGTCTGATTTCTTCTGTGTGTGTTGTTCATTCTTGATTGTGTTACTCTGGAACTTGCGTTAGATCTTATCGAGATTACCCTGATCCATATACATACATGAAAGTGATGAAGGCAATTAGGTTTCTTTCCACCACTTGAGCCAAATAAGCCTACCCTGATATTTGATCTCTAGTGAGCCAATTTTGAGTCATATATATGCCTTATTTCTTTTGTATTAACCCACAATATGAGCCATTATCACGAAAAACCAAATGTTTCTACCTAACCTAAGGAATTAGTAGAGCATTTGAGTTTTTGACTTAATGGTGAAGTTTGGCGTTCATTAAAAGAAGTGGAATAAGACCGAAAATTGAGTTTATGTAATCAAGGAATGACATATCTTATTTGCTTTGATCAAAATAATATTCGTATGTGATCAAAAAAAAACAAAAAAAAAAAATCTAAAAAAAAAGGTATAATGAAGCAGAAAAAAAGAAGAAGTATATTATGCTCATAAATTGTCGTCTTTGAGGTGGAAAGTGGTTGTATTGTTCCTGATATTACAATGTTAGGCTAAGGATTTAATTGCTCTACTATTTCCTATGGTTTTTAGCACCACATAACCTAAATGTTCCATACCTTTGTTACCCACGGCCTCGTTACAACCAAATTAAAAGACCTTTTGATTCATGATTTGCATATGATCTAAGTAGTGGAGATGACATGGACAAGCAAACCTATGGTAGTACATTTTCATGAATTGAACCTGAGCGATAATAAATGAAGCCGAAACACATGAGAGTTGGAGTGCAAACACAATACCGTGTGAGGATCTACTATGTTGATATGTTAAGCTCTTCGATTCAAAGTCTATATTAAGAAAGTTTGAATTAGTTGGGAAGATTTGTTTGAGAAATTTTGTGTTTCTTGAATTACTTGGATATGTTCTTACTTATGATGTGAGGTTCTTTGACATCTATGGAAAGGTCGAGGTCAAATGTAGTTTAGGTTTTGCTCGAGGACGACCAAAAGCTAAGTGTGGGGGAATTTGATAAGTGCTAGAAATGTTATATTTAATTATCATACTTTATGCTTTTTGGTTGTGTTTTTTTATGATTATTTACGTTTTTAAATTAATAATTCTTTATTTTCAGATTTTAGTAATTATTTGATTGTTTCCTTGATTTTAGGAGCTGATATGGGATTGATTGATAAAAAAATTGGATGGCAAGCTGGAGGGAATTTCAGTTGGACGAAAATCTACTTAGAATCTCAATTGGATAAGAACTGGAAGTTATTTGGGCGCCAAGAAGCTCGTTTTATGTGGCAAAGCGTTTTTGGGCTTTTTGACTTATTTTTCAGCTAGCAAATGTTTATCCTAAAGGTGTTTCCTAATTCAAAAAGGATTCCAAGAAGATTACATGCCTAATTTTTAGGAGAATTCAGTTAAAAAAATATATATACAAAATGTGGTGGAGAGCCCTAACCAAGCATCATTAGGGGATACACGTTTTGAAGATCGAAGGAGCTGTAGAGACGTGTTCTTCATCATTTAATTCAACCTGAGTTCTTCTTATCTTTTCTTTAATTCTTTCTTTTCTTCAATGATCATGAGTGTGTAATCTTTTATTATTTAGTAGAGAATGGATTGAAACCATAAATTTGTGATCATGAGACAAGTATTTTGATTTTAATGAATTTCACATCGCTATGTTTAAATATCTATGAATAATCTATGCTTGAATGTCATGATTGATGGATTGGTTGTGTAGGAGGCCTACTACTCAATTACTTCTTGATATCTAATGCCAGTTAATGATTATAAGCTCGTAATTGCTTGGTTGAATTAACACAAGTAGCAAATAATAGAAACATGGATGGTCAAGTTTATGCTTTTTGTTATGGTGTTTTATAGTCTAGATTAAATATCTGCGTCGTCGTATGCTATTGTCCAGGATTGATGATGTCTTTCTCATTCGTTAAAGCTACCATGAGATTAAACTTTTCAATCGTTTGAGGGTTGTTTAGTGGTTAGGGTTTAATTGCAGGTCGTCCGGATTAAATCAAAATTAAGGAAAGATAGGGAATAATAGCTTTGTTGGTGAATTCTACAGTTAATCTATTTAAACTAGTGAATTGATTGTGTTGATGATTAATTACTAAATTCATGGTGAATTTCTGTATTCTCTATTGAATGCTTTTAATATATTGTTAAGAACCTTTAGAAAGTTCACATCTTTAACAGATTACTTCATCTAGCATACATTAGATAGTTGAATCTAGAATTCCCCCCCCCCCCCCCCCCCCCCCCCCCCCCCCGCGAATTTACTTGCGTTATTAGATTAGTTATTTAGGAAACTCGAATTTAGATAATTGAAACACTTTAATCCTCGTGGGATCGACCTTTACTTACCCTACTTACTAGTTAGTTAGGTTGATTTAGAGTTTAATTTTAATTTGCTGTACTCGGCACGCATCATGATTTTACCTCTATCTTATATTGTAAAAATAGTGAAGGGATGGCTAGTTTATATACTTCCCTCTCCTTGTACTTGGTAAAGTATTGTGGGCCTAGAGTGGGTTTTGGGAACAACATGCGCGTGCACTGGACCCGCCTCGCTGAGCCACATCGCGGTGTGGTGTGTTATGGTGTGGGCTTTTTTTAACTCGGACTTTTATTTTTACGGACACTTTATTTTATTTATTGTTAACGAACTCCAGTGGAGTTTTGGGACTGTGCTCGAGGGTCCCTTGTGTCCAATCTCGCGGTTGTTTAGCTCGGGCCTCGACATCCGTTAGTCCAAGTTCGAGCTCGAGGCCCCTTACTTGAGCTTGAGATACGCGTTTGACTGCGTCTTGCCCCACTCCTTACCATAATCGTTTTGGCCTTGTTTGTGCCCAAATTTTGTGCACCTCTGTGTCCGCCAATTTCCTTATCGTGGTTGGATTTCTTATCCATAATCTTAACTAATTTCTGCTTGCACGTTAAGTGTTTTTTGCTACAAGTACCATGCATTGGGAGGTTGTTTAATACATTGAGAAACATAGAAATACACCGAAAAAATGCAGAAACTATTCTCTTCTCCTTCCCACTGAAATTCTTTCTGTTCTTACTTTGATTACTGAGCAAGTTGAGGCGTACTCTAACCCATCACCCGAGAGTACACTTATGTGTTGGGTGCCATGTTAACCCTGGGAGTCGGAGTGCCTGACAACTCCGTTTGTACCGTAGCAAAGGCATAAACAACTTACGGCGCGACAACTTCCTTTGGTTCACTCTTTCCTCTCTGAAACTTTTAATTTCAATTGTTTAATTATCTTGTTTCAACTCAAGTTGGTGTAATAAGAGATTTATGGAGTTCAGCTTTGTCATAATGTTGTTTAAGTTTACTTGCCCTCATCTCTAGTTAGTCTTGGTGTCTTGAATCTGAGACTTTGATTACTTATTTACCCATTTTTCCCCAACACTATAAAACTGGATTTATTAGGGCTTTATAGAGGTTTATATGTGCCTCTTTGGGAAGAGACAAACTTCTGGTAAGTGTCCTTTGTGAAGGGACACAACTATTCGAAAACTACTAAAAGTATATGTTAGGATATGTCTCAAATTCCTTGGATTTATAAAGAGGGCCGTGAGCAAGCCGATCGGTTGGGAAGTACGCAGAGAACACACGGATCTAGCGAGTCCGCCGATTGATCGGGAAGGGCCGATCGATTGGGAGCCCAAACACGCGTGCCCTAGTACGCTTAGTATAAATTGATGTTGTAGGTTTCAGTTTTAGGTGTCCAAATAAAGTTGAGCCGTCATTAAGAGAGAGAGAGAGGAAGTGATTTAGTAATTCTTCCATAGATCTTGTTTAGAGGAAGTGTCTTTGTAATTCTTCCATTATTTTGATCAATAAAGAATCTCTATCTCCACCTGTGGTTTTTCCCTTCTCGATTCAAGAAAGGGGTTTCCACGTAAATCATTGTCTCCTTTGTTTGTTCTCTTTTATCCTGTTATTTACTTCTCTTGTGTGCTATAGTATTTGAATCGAATCCTATTCTTGGGGTGTTAAGTTCCGCATCGGGAAGATATTACTTCCTTTACAAATTGGTATCATAGCATATCAGATTTGTTCATATTCCTAACAAATTGGTATCTGAGTATATCAAATTGTTCAAGTTTTTCCTTATAGTATATTTTCAAATGTTCCAAAAAACTGCGCAACATAACGGCCAAAATTGCCATTTGTGTCAACACACAGGGTCTATGTGTTGACACATAGCCCCGACTTTTGGGTTCTATAAGATTTTGTAGACACACAGTTTCTGTGTGTCAAAACACACCTTCCAGTGAGTTTTTGTCTAGTTATGTGTGTCGACATATACCTTGTTTAAGCCAAAACACATGAAATGCACAACCGGAATACTTTATTTTGAAGATACATCAACACACCCCATCACTTTTAAAGGGAAAAATGGTCATAAAATTTTATATTATCGGCCAGCTTAACGAATTGGGGTAAAATGATGGATTTTTGAAAAGCAAGGAAGTAAATTGTTTGCTTTTGTTTGTGAGAAGGAGTACTATGGTTGACAAAAAATTTTATACAGTTTACGCTTAAGTTTATAAGGCAACTTGTTAGGATTAGGATATATTTTTCTAGTTATCTTTATTTAATTTATAAAACATTCTAGTTATCTTTGTTTTAGTTGGTAGAATATTTTAGTTGTCATGTTTTAATTATTTTATTTACAAAAATTAGGGTGCGTTATATTATAATAGGGGTTAAACTATCCATTCTAATGTTTTTTAGATTTAAGTGATTGTCCATTTACCAAGTGTTTCTTTTGTAGCAGGAATTGTGCTACATCATAGAGCTAGATGAAGATACTTAAGAAGGTGAAAAGAGGAGGAAAGATAACAAGTTTTGTAGTAGTTAGAAAAATATTGCACTTAGTAAGAGAGTTGGAAGAACTTTAGTGGAAAATTGGACAAAGGAGATAGAGGGCTACGGGAAATGCAAAACTGCAGCAGAAGAGGAGAGGGAATGAATTTCTCCTGCTCTCCCTTTCGATCAAAACAATAATATTGTGTATGGGAGGTGATATGTTTCACATCAAGCATGTTCAAAAGATCACAGGATTCATGCTTCTGTAGTTTGGCACATTGAAAGTCACTAGTTCAGATGAGGATGAAGCTAACCAGTTACATGAGATGATTCTTCGGTTATTAGGGATGCATTCTTTAGGGTTTCGCTCTCTTGTGACAATGTCGTTGATGGATGATGCATGAAATTACCCTTGTTGAGTGGTGACTTTGGGTTTGGGAAACATGGCAAGAGTGTGTTCTTGGATGGAGCTTTGAGAGACATTTGGCGATAAAGCTCTCTTTTATGAATTATGACCTGCAATACAAATGTGTAGTCATGAAGTGATCCGTGGTTTTAACTACAACGCTTAAGGTAGAATAGGAAGAAAAAGATATGTTGAGAAGATCATAGAGTATTTAGCTCAGAATAGTTCTCAAGTGTAGAAGAAATCAGTTTGTGGAGTTCCATGGATTCTTTATAGCAAGGGATAGATGAGAGGAGATGATCTGGACTCGCATGATTTTTTTTCTCTACAGTAAGATTGATGAGTAAATGTGGCTGCAAGTTTGTTTGGGGTAACTTCTTTATTCCATTTTCTTTGTCTTTTACATTCTCATTCTTTAATTTTGGAGCTTGTGATGCTGATTTACCCATGCCATGATTGGCGTGTGACAATTGATGATGCTGATTGGTGAATAAGTCTCAATGTGTGAGGTCGTGTCGTGCGATAAATTGATGATTTTGTGGGCCTGTTTCGGGTGAATTCGGCTCATGATACATTAACTCCCTTTTGATGCCATGTGATGCTATATGATTGGTGGCAAGTTCTATCAAAGATTTCGCTTCGTCAGAGATCACTACTGGTAGCAAGTGTCCAAACTTTGTGCTGAATGAATATATGATTAAAGGATCATGTTTCTAGCATCATGACCACCTAATGTTGTTTTAAGTGTTTGATGGAAGGTTTACTCACCTTTTGATGAGACTTCATTGCGTTGTTTAAAAACAAATTCTAGGGACTATTTAAGAATATAAAAAATTTCCCTTTTTTTTGAAATATTTTTCTAGAAAACTGAAAAAATTTACTCAATAGTAGTTTTCTAATTGACAACAACAGCAGCAACAGTCCCAGTGCCTCAAAGGCTCGCGCATAAGTAGGGTCTTTTGGGAGGGGGGCAGGCAGCCTTCTCCCTTCAGGGTGCTACCCTATAAATGGAGGCTGTGTCCAATAGTTTTCTAATTGACGAAATTGAAAAAAGAAATTTCTAGTTTTCCCTTTTTTTTTTTTACATTAACTAGGGAGCTCGTTACAAACAAAAAATCGGAAAAGTTGTTTAAAAGTTATGTTTTTCAACAGGAGAAGTTGGAAAACAATTTTCTAGTTTTACAAATTCTTTTGGAAAATTTGAAACGGCTTTTTATAAATTTTCACCTTTGTGTTCTTCACAAGTTTTTTGTGTTCTCTCTTATTCTCGACTTCCTTCTCTTGCTTTTTCCTTGCCCAACCGTCCTTTTTCTCTTTTTCACTTTACCCTTTCTCTATATCTCATGTTCTCATGTCCTTCCCATTAATTCCAACCTCTAATCCACAACCAACCCTTCAAGGCCGAAGACGCAAAAAGGACCATGTGAGTTGTTTAATTACATACATTTATCTTTGCATAGTGTGATGGAGCAGACTTTTGGCGTAGTTAAGTCTAGATTTCCAATTTTAAAAGCGATATCGAACTTTGCACTAAGGCAACATAAATTTGATTCTAATAGTGTGCTGCACATTACATAATTTTGTTTGAATGTAAGAATAGATACATTGTTTATTTGGTGTGGTAGAGAAGGTGTGGTGGTCCCTAATGAGTATGATAGTGCAGTCGTACAAGAGGGCATGGAGGTGAATATGTTCCAATAGATGCAAATGAAAGAGGTCTAACAAGCAATTATGAAATAATTAAACTAATCGTTAAAGCAAAAGTTAGCATGTTGTATATTTACGCTATGTTGATATTATATTTATGCAATGAATTACTCTTTTTTTGTGTGTACGATTAAGCATCACTAGATGCTCTGTCCTCTTAACATTGTGGATCCCAAATTGGTACTTGTACCCAAACCAGTATCCAAATTTGCGTTGATCTACTCGAACTGGTCATTTTCGAATTGATTACCTTAGTTGTTCGAATTAGGTTTGGATAGAATTATTGGTTTTTCATATCTACTGGTATTGTATGCCTAAAATTTTCACTGGTCAGAAAACTGAAAATTGGGATAATTTATTTTAAACATATTTTCTTGTTTTTTATATAGGAAAACTGTTATTTTTCACTGCTAAACATATTTTACAAATGGAAAATGGGAAAGGGAAAAGGAAAATTGACATGAAAAGAAAAAATAGGAATAGAAATTGAAAATTATAATATGTTTCTAAATAGGGCCTAGTATTTTCCACCTCTGTATTTTCTATGGGTTTATTCAGGTTCTTTCTTGTTCTCAACTCCCTTTTATTTCTCTTTCTTCCCTTCACCCTTGTCATCAAGCATTATAAATCCACGGTTTACACTTTAAAATTGTGTATTCCAAAGTGGTATTTGTGCTTGAATTGATATTTAAATTTTCATGGTGGGACATACTGGAACCAATTATTTCCTTAGTTACCATGATTGTTTAAATTGGATTTGAATCGTATTATCAAGTTTTTGAACTTATAGGTGTTATGCTTAAAATTTTCAAATTTCAGAAAAGTGGAAAACTGAGATTACTTGACAACATTTTCTTGTTTTTTATATTGGGAATTAATGAGCGATTTTCCCCTCCTATCATGTTTTCCAAATGATAATGGAAAAGGATAAATGGAGGTGAAAATGAAAATTGAAAATAAAAAATGAAAAATTAGAAATGGAAAGTAAAAATTATTTTTATTTTCTTGGAAAATTTCCCATGGAGAATGAAAAATTAAAGAGTTGTTCAGTAGGCAATTTCTCCAATTGGGGAAGTTGTTCAGTTTTCCATCTTCTATAGAAATGTTGGAAAACTTAAACTGTTTTCCAAACTTTTTCCACTCATAAGTTTTGCCCCCGTGTTATCCATGTTTTATCTTAACAATTAGTGACTAATTTTCTTTGTGTTCATTATCAATCATTTTGAGTAGATTTTTTGCATTTAAAATTGTGTAATTCATATATTTATGTGACATTTAAATCAATATATGGTATAAGTTGTACGGGCTTTGGGAACAGCCTCCCTTCAGGGTGGCGCCTTGTAAGGGTAACGTTGTGTACATCTTTTCTCCTAGACCTTGCCATGGCAGGAGCCTCTTAGGCATTGGGATGTTGTTGGTATGAATCATTCATATAAGTAAACAATGCTTGATATCCAAATTTGTAGCTTGGAAAAAAAAAAAAAAAAAAAAATCCTAAAATGGCATTTGTACTTGAACCAATATATGAACTTTTATGGGTCAGATGTTCAGATCGGTCAATTTTGAATTGGTAACTCTAATTGGTCGGATTGGTTCAGATATTGGGTTTTTAGATTTATGAGTATTACTTATATCTATAAATTTAAGTAAAAGAACTAAAACAATTATAGGAAACATCATAGAAAACTCAGCCTCGAATTGGAATTGGAATTGGAATTCTGATGTAATTGAAATTCCATTGTTTAGTTAATCAAAGCAATCAGAGGTCGGAATTATGATTTTATAATAATTCGAGTCATCATGAGTTTTCAGTTAATCGAATTAGAGGATTTCGAGTTTTGAATAAGCTATGGTTGGAATTTGGTCGGGTCGAATCACTTTGAGTTCAGGTTATTCGAGTTTTAAGTCAAACCAGGTTGAGTTTTAATCGCATAGGATCATTTTGTGCTGAAGTCATCTCGAATTTTCAATTAAACTTGTTAGGTATTTTTGGGGATTCAAGCTAAAATGGGCTAGGTTTGAGTTGATTTACGTTATTTTGAGCTTGAGTCGTTTTAGTTTTGGGTTAAATAGGTTGCATCATTTCAAAATTTTGGTTATCTCGCGTTAGCTCAAATTTGGGCTAAGGGTGAGATGGATCAGAACATTTTTGAGTTTGAGTCATCTTAGGTCGTGGGTCAATTTGTTCGGGTCATTTCGACTTTGGGCTTAGCTTGGTTATGTCACATTCAAGTCGAGTAGTTTTATTTTTTAGATTTGAGTCAACTCGGGTTTTGGGTCAATCGGGTTTGTCAATTTGGACTTTGAGTTAAGTTGATTTAGGTCATTTCAAGTTCAAGTCGCTTGTATTGAGTGATTTCGAGGATCGGGTCAAATTTAGATTGTGTTCAAGTATTTCGGTTTTGAGTCATCTTACGTTTGGGTTAATCAAGCAGGGTCATTTTGGATTTTAGGTCAGTGGAGTGAACTCGGAATTACAATTCCTTATCTCCATCCCGAAGAATTGGAATGTATGATGTTTAGTTAAAACCTAATTGCATGGAATTGGGCTATAGAATTGTAATTCCAATTCCATTAGGTCAACCAAACAACAAAATAAAAATTCTAGGCTCCAATTCCCGTCTTAACCCTGATTCCAGACTCCAATTTCATGCTCCAAACATGACCTCATTGATTTCCCATTTCTTCGTATATGTTTTCTAAAAGGAAAATGGAAAAATTAAATCGGAGATGAAAAGGAAAATTATTTGCAAATAAAAGTTTGAAAAAGAAAATTGTTTGAAAACTGGAGATGAAAAAAAAAAAAAAAAATAGAAAATGAAAATTATTTTCTATTTCTAAGCACGTTCCATATTTTTTAGCTTCACATATAAATCAATATTTAAGTTGTAGAAAAGTATGAATGTTTAGTGACATAAAAGAGGTAACTACATGTAACTTGATTGACTTACATTGTTTATATCCCATAAATTTGTTGAAAGGCTTATGTATTAAGCTTGTTTGATGTTGTCTCTTACAGGTTGTGCACCCTTTTGATGCTGAGGTAGGGGAGTTGAATCTCTTAGTGGATGACGTTGTGGTGGTTAACCAGGTATTCTCTTCGACTGTTGGTTGAGGCTTCAACCTAGTTTTAAATCTTTTTATTCTAGTCCTTCTAACTTTTGCCGGGAATTTGAGGGTAGGTCTGCTTCAATTTTGTTCATGATTATTTCATGCCTTATATACCACATAGAAATTCTAAAGGCGTGAAAGCCACTTTATATTACCCCCTTTCTTTGATTTGGTGAACTCTTGTGAGCCTAGAGTGGGCATGGTAAGCCAGACGTGCGGGCCCGCCCCGCCCGGTTGAGCTGGTCGATGTGCCACATGCGGTATCATGGTGTGGACTTATTCTGACTCCGAGTTTTATTCTATCAGCCATTGTACTTTTAGTCATTGCGACAAAGTCAACTCGAGGCGAGTTCTTTTCTTGGTTGAGCACGAGGCTGCAAGTTTGAGCTCGAGATTCTCCTCTTTGGCTGGACTTGAGGTTGCAAGCTCAAGCTAGGACAATTGACTTTTGTCGATGTAGCCTCGAGCTCGAGATACGCCTTTGACCTTGCACCACCCACTCTTTCCACATTCTTTGTTTTCTAAGAGGCCAGATTCTTTGCTTCTCTATATCTGCTCGCTCTTTATATTGAGACTGGATTTCCCACACATGTTCCATAACTGACAGTTGCTTGAAAGGAAGATTTTTGCCTATAAATTCAGTGCCTTGGGGCATTGATTGACACACTCAACATATACAACAAGAGAGAGAGATATTGCTTTTCTTCTTGCTTATTCTTTCTCTCCCTTCATCTGCTTGAGGTGGTGGTGTTGTTCCGTTCCTATGCAAGTTGGGCTGCACTTAAATCCATCACCTAATAGTACACTCTTTAGTTGGATGCCATATTAACTCTAGGAGTCGAAGTGACAAAGATTGTGTTTGTACCGGTGTGGAGGCATAGATGACTTAGGGCACAGGTGAACTCCTCGGCGCAGTAATTCCCTGGTTTGATTCTTTTCCCTGCCCTTTTCCTTGTTCATACATTAGTTCAATTATGCCCGTTTGGTTTATGCACTTGCTCGGCTAGAGCTTAAGATTGTGTTGCTCAAGCTTGGAATTATTTTGTTCATCTCGAGCCTTATCCTATTCGAATACAATGTTGTTTCTGTGTGAGCTTGAGATTGACTACCTTGGAGGTCCAGTCACTCCTATTGAGATTTTGATATATTCAAGGTCAATAAGTTCCTCTCGTAAACTCAATTTAACCATTTTGAGTTCATTTTTTTTTTACTTGTGTTCGATTTTTGATTGCTCATTAACCCCATTTTTTCCAGTAGTCTAAGTTGTTTAATTATAATGAGTGATCTACTCGGAAGTAAATGCTAATTTCATTGTTCCTAAGATATTGAGAATCAAACCTTTTGAGATTGTTTACTCTATTTTCTTTCAAGCAATGTGTGGGCGGTCGTTGTAAATGTGAAAACCAAACAAACGTGCAAAATGGACTCACCTTGACTAGGGAGTGAGCCTAATTACGAATCGCACGTCTTTAATCTCAACCACCCACTGTTTTCGGAGAAAAGGTTATGGTATGTTGTTGTATCTGACTTCGGTTATACCGTGAGTTCTGCTTACGCTTCAATTAAGAAGACTTTGTTAAGTATTTTTTGTATTTTTATGATAGAAATTTAAAGGATATGGACCTAACTCAAGTGACAGTTACATTGACGGAGCAACTTTTCTCGTACACTTAAAAGTCAGGAACTGTGGTGGAGGCAAACCCAAGAGCTTAACTGTCCATTTATAAGCCTGGGTCAATTAGATTTTTAAGCCCAGCACCATTGACTTATAATAGCTTGAATGAGTTTAGGTCTGACAAGATTAAGGTGGAGCAAACCATATTTAGATCACTGGATTAGGACCAACATAATCAAGGGACAAGCCTTGCCCATTAAAACCCTAATCAAGGGCGTGAACTTAAGTTCACCTGACTTATCAAGCAGTGATAGTAGTGTTAAGGCCAACGCAATCAAGGGAAAATGCCTTGGCCGTCAAAGCCTTAAACTAAAGCCTCTAATCTCAACTTGTCGATTTATGGGAACAAATTAAAACTGGAAAGTCATATCTGAAGCCCGAGAACTGCATTATTGTGGAGGTAAATACAGCAAATTTCTATGTTACGCTATGCCTAGCTAAATTACGCTACTCCTAAGAGTAAAAGTACAAGTTTTCTGTTAAAAACTTGAAAAAAGTCTTGAGTGTATGTGTACTACTTTAGACTGATGCAGAGTCCTTTATTTATAGAAAAAGAGAATAACGACTGCTCTTATTTTCAAGGAAACTTTACCTACTTATGGCCACTAAGCTCTTCTTTTACACACCTTTATTCTTCACCAATGTGTCTTGAGTTTTGGAGGGAAATCCTTGATGCCCACGTCTAGAATTTTAGTAGAAGTCCCCTTTAGAAGCCCCACGTCCTCCTGAATTAAACTTAAGGCCCAAGCAACTGAAATTGCGCTCTAAGTAACTTCCTCGAGCTTGGAAACTACCATTCTTGCAGCTTTCCTGGCAGCCCCTCGAACTCGAGCTTATTTCATCCTTCAGCCATCTCGAGCCTCAAGTGGCTGATACCCTTGCCAAGGGTAATCATGTTTCCCAGGAACTGGGTTCGATACGCCGCTATTGTAGTACCTAAAGGCCTAGCCCCCCTCGAGGATAACCTCATGTGACAACCACGTGGCACTTTACTTAAAAACGATGTTGTCCTGGCCTTGTTAAAATTAGGGTGTAAACAAATGCCCCCCCTTTTAGCAGTTGGTAAATTTAAATTTATAATGGGTAAAATTTGACCGATGTGACCCTTAAAAGCTATAGGGACTTCTTGAGAGAAAAACGTACTTAGCTTGCTCTTCCTTCCGGCGTCTCTATAAGTATGACAGTTAGGGTTTGAACTCTTCACTTTTTGCTCTGTTCTCTCTGACATCTTGGCGCTGTTGTGATCTTTGCTTCCATTCTTTGAAATGCTGAAACTCTAATCTTCTTTTCTCTCCATCCCCTTTGCTTCTTTACCATCTATAAGGAGGACAGTCCCATTGAACAACTAACTCGGTTTCTTCAATCTGATCACTCGGTCATATCTGATGTGCTTCAGAGTTCCGTTGATCTCAACACCATCACATAGGACCTTTCTTGGCTATCTGAAGAAGGTTCTTCATCGCCTTCTTGTGCCCTAGGGCAATCTTTGCCCCATCCCACTATGTACCAAGTTTGGATGGACTATTCCTTGACACTGACGAATCTCCTCTTCTTCATGCAGCATCTCCAGGCTATTCTTGGGGAGGCAGACGCATCTACAGGGAAGCAACACCTTTCAAAGGATGGACCTTTCTCACCAAACAGTACCCTGAATGGGTGAATGACTTGATGGTGACCCATGGTGAGAAGTGGAAGCGTCTTCACATATAAGAAGCCATCAGGCTCTCCACTATTGAACTCATGTATGATTTTCCCATAGTGACAGCATTAACATGCTATTGGAACACTTGCTATTGCTGGAAAGTATAACTTTTATTGAAAAAATAAACTCTGATGCCGATCGTTGGGTTCACAGTTCTGAACTACGGTCACAATAAAAGGCACCTGTTATAGCACCTAGAGTAGGAGATTATTCTCTTTACCTAAGCCCCCGGTCGGAGAGTCACGTTTCGTGACACCTCACGTGCGAGAGCTCTCGGGAATAAGGTTATCTTTATAAATCCCTTTGCTCTAATACTGGCTGTTTTATCCTCGAGAACCACATAAATAAGGTGTGTCCGAATTCCGGAGTATGTTTTAACCTCGAGAACCACATAAATTAGGTGTGTGTGCTCTTCACAATTACTACTGAAGTTCAAGGCTATGTTCACCTAAGGTGGTTGTAGGACATACATATCCATTAGGTGCCGATTTAAGTTCAAAAGACATTGGTATAATTAAGTGTGAGTTTTATTGCTCAGTAACACATCTTTTCTTCCGTTTCTCAAATTAAATCATGTGGAGGGTTGTTGGAATTTGGGGTAAGGCATGCTTCAGTTTTGTTCACGATTGTTCCGATCAATGTATCCCACATAGAAATTTTTAAGGTATGAAAGCCATTTTATATACCCCTCCTTTCTTTAATTTGGTAAAGTCTTGTGGGCCTAGAGTGGGCATAGCAAGCCACATGTGGATGCACCCCCGCATCACCATGTCGGGATGGTGCGTTGCGGTGTGGTGTGGTGTGTTCTGATCAAGACTTTTATTCTTTCACCATTGTATTTTTAGTCATTGCAGCAAAGTTGAATTTGAGGCGAGTTCTTTTCTTGGTTGAGCTTGAGGCTACATGCTCGAGCTAAAGATACACCTCCTTGGCCAAACTTGAGGTTGCAAGCTCGAGCTACAACAATTTCCTTTTCTTTGTTACTCCAAGCTTGAGCTCGAGGCTACAGTCTTGAACACCTTTAACTGCGTAACCACCAACTTTTTTCTTATACATTTTTTCTTGAATTGAAGTCGTATTCTTTGTTCTTTCATATATGCCCACTCTCTAGATTTAGGCAGGATTTTTTTTCCACTTTTCATAATTGGCAGTTGCTTGAATGGGAATATTTTTGCCCATAACTTCATTTTCTTGGAGCATTGATTGACATACTAACAATATATTAAACATGAGAGAGAGAGGCTTTTTCTTCTTGCCCTTTTCCTTGTACATGTGTATTCTCTATCATTGTCTCTGTTAGGACCAAAAATCGCATCGGGGAAAAATCGACACGTGGCCCCCCATGAACTGCAACGAAGGGATGACACAGGGCCTCTGGGCACCGCAATGACGGAGTGATGCGTGGCCCTTGGACATCGCAGCATCTCGCCTCGAGATGCCCTCCTCCGAGAGCCTGCCGGGCAATAATGACTACACGGCACCACGATTTGGATGGACGACGACTCGATGCTCGGAACCTGAAGAGTCTCGCTGAGCACCTCTTCCAAAGGTCCCGGACGCAGCTCTTGCCTGAAACCTTTTTCGAGGGACGCCTTTCTCCAAGGGACACCTTTTTCGAAGGACGCCGCTCTCGTCTGACACGCATTCCGAGGCTCTGGACACGACTCTTGTCGGACACGACTCCCGAAGCCTCGGACGCGGATTCCGTCAGACACACCTCCAAAGACTCGTCGAACACATCTCCGGAGATCCGCTCTCCGAAACCTAGCCACCCCATAAATAGGGCCCTAGCCCCCATACATTGACACATTCATATATACATTGATACATCCATACACACTCAATTACACACTCTCTACTCACCTTTTCTCTTTCCTCACCCGCACTCTCTCTCCTCACCATCTCTCTCTCCCTTCATTGTAAAAAAGAAGCAAGGAAGCAAGTTCTCTCTCCCCCAAAAGGACCCTCGAACTCTCTCTCTCTACTCGAAGCACGCCCCGTGAGGGGTGAAGCAGAGATGCCTCAGGATGTCGAAATTCGACCAAGCTTGTGTCAACACAAACGCCACCGCCTTGTGCTGAAGACCACTTCTGAAATCACTGCATGCAACTCCCCTGCGGCCCGACTCTCCCTCCTTACATGGTATATTCTCTCTTTTTTACCCGGAACTCTACCCCGAGTTACACAAGATATCATACCTTCTTTACTCAACTTGAGCTAAGTATGTCGTTATATATATTTATTTATTATCTATTCTCGCCTTTTTTGGGATAAACCCCGACTTAAGCACCAGAGGGATCTCCCATGGGCCGCAGCCATGGGTCCCTGTTGTTATATTTACTTATTTCTTGTTTATTATCGTTATTTCTCGAATATATACTAACTTAAGCATTGAAGGGGTCCCCCACGGGCGCCGCCTGTGGGTCCCTCTGACCAGTTTGTTCATCTCGCAGGTCAAGTCTGGTGCTGGTCCTACCTCCTTTCCCAAAGAGCTTGAGACTCGGCTCTCCTAACTAAGAACCTCAAATTACTCTACCAAAACAGTGTGGGAAAGGAAACAAAAGATGGCAGGATCTCGCACCCTCCTTGTTCTCCAAATCGGTACATCTTAAACATTAACTTGTGAAAAAAAAAAATCGGATAAAAAAAATGGAAAAAAATAAAAATATATAAAAATGTGTAAAAAAGATGACCAAAAAATATACCCCAAAAAAAAGAGAAAAAAAGGGTATATATATGATATATCCAAATCGACAACCCGAGAATGTAAACATCCGCCCCATGAGACTTTCAAAAAAACGATTGGCACGAGCGCTTAAGCCATAAAGGCAGGCCACAGCGAGCCCACCTCGGCGGTCTTGCCCACAGCTCATTGAGTTCGTAAGAATTTGCGTTATAAGTCCTACCAAAAAAGAAGGAGGCTCCTATGCGCTTAAGCCGTAAGGGCAGGTCCGCTTCGGGCAAACAAACCCGCCGGACTCGCCCACAGCCCCTAAAAAGCCCATGGGGACGCCCGTGACAAACCAAGCCTACTGGACCGTTCATGGCAAATCATGCCTATTAGTTCAAGGCCCTTTAAGCCCATGGTCTGCCCATGGCACCCTAAGCCTGTTGGTCTATCCCGGCAGACAAAGCTCGCTGGTTTATCCGCAGCAAACAAAACCCGTAAGCCCGAATGGCTCTGTATATCGGCCGGATGAAAAGTTCGTCGGTCTTGCCCACGGCAAAATATGTGCTCTTCCGAAGTAGGCATAATAGAACTAGCTCGGATAGTAGCAGCTCGGTTACTAAATGTGCCCTTTAGAAGCGGGTTGAATAAAAGCCGTAAGTCCTTTCGAGGCAGACGAAATACATACAAAGATTGTTGGTCTATCTGCACCAAACAAAGCCCGTCGGTCTCGCCCACGACAAATAAAGCCCGTCGGTCTCACCCAAAACAAGCTAACTCAAAGTCCGTCGGTCTCGCCCACGGCAAGAATTGTGCTCTTCTGAAGCGGGCATAATAGAACTAGCTCGAATAGTAGTAGCTCGGTTACTAAATGCGCCATTCCGAAGCTGGTCGAATAAAAGCCGCGAGTCCTTTTGAGGCACTCGGAATACAGACAAAGCCCGTTGGTCTATTCGCGGCAAACTAAGCTAGTTAGTCTATACGCGGCAAACAAAGCCCGTGCATCCATCCACGGCAAACGAAGACCGTAAATCCGTGGCATCGCCCGCTGTAGGATATAAACCCGTGGACCCATCGGTAGTGAACAAAGACTGTAAGTCTATAGGCCCGTCAATGGCAGGCTAAAGCCCGTGGACCTGTCCGTATCAAACCTAGACCATAGGTCCGTAGATCCATCTACAGCAGGCATAAAGCCCGTGGGTCCGCCCACGGCAAGCTAACCCGTTTTTGACAGGTAACACATCTATACTCGAAAACAGAAGCTCGCTTGAAGCGGAGAAGATACGCAAGCTGTAAGCCCACTCAAGGTAGGTAAGAGGCCAACGTAAGAAGTCACACGCCCCCACACAAGCCGAGGGCTGGCACGCAACAGCGCAAGCCTAGGGCGAACACGCCACAAGGTGAACCGAGAGCCCGCACACAACAATGCAAGCTGAGGGCTTGCTAGTTGCCACACAGCAAGCCGAGTGCCCGCACGTTGCTACGAGACAAGCCGAGAGCTCGCACGCGGCAACACAAGCCGAAGGGCCACATGCCGCAATGCAAGTGGAAGGCCTGCAAGCAGTAACAACACAAGCAGAGGGCTGCACGAAGCAACGCAAACCGAGGGCCTGCACGGAGCAACGCAAGCCAAGATCCCGCAAGAAGCAACGCAAGTCGCAAGCTCACGAAGGACGGGACAAAATGCCGATCTGCAAGGCGATAAGCCTCCTGGAAGCATGACAAACACCCGTACTTAGTCAAAATCAAGTAGAAGAACGAAGAAAGGCAAAAAAAGTAGATAGGCATTTCAACAAAAAATTACACAATACATCCCGGATAAACTGTTCCTTCACATACAAAATACATCAAAGACAAGGACGGAACCTTCAAATACTAACACCAAAGTGTTACCACCAGAAGACTCAAAACAACAAATTCTTCACTGGAAGACTCAGTATAACCTATCCTTCACTTCCGTTAAGACGAGAGAGAGGGACAAAAAGAGAAAACGTCAACAGAAGCTGGAAGCCCACACCAACTCCTGAAGCTGTGAGCCTCGTCCGAAGCAGGCAAGATGCCGGCACTTGAAGCTATAACCCCGCACAAGGCAAGAGAGACGCCTACATAAAAGACCGTAAAACTCTTCGAGGCAGACAAGATGTCAAAAGTTTTCTCAAAACTAGAGACCCGCCAAGGAATTCTTCGAGAAAAGTCCGTTTAATGAGCTCCTCTTGCTGTCAGCAACGGCACGAGCGACTTGCTCCAGGACTCAAGAAATGATGGCATCCTACTTTGGAATACGAGACCCTTGTTTCCGAAGTCGGACAGCTTGCTCCGCAATACGAGTATGCGGCGTTGAGATGGCAGAGTGAAGCTCCCTCACAGCATGCTCACTTTGCCTTTAGCTGGAAACGACAAACTCCGACACACACAGCGGAGCCACCTCCGGAAACTCGGGGTAGTGAGTCCCTACATATGGAAATAGAGAAAGTAGACCCCGATACGGATATTGTCCCAGACGCTCCAGCAAACCATGGTCCGGTCCATCCAAATGACAATGGTAGAACATGCCTCCATAAGCCATGATCAAGTAACGGCCCGACACGGCGAACCCGACGATGTTAAAACCATCGAATGCCCTGGGGATCTGGAGCCAATATTCGATGCTCCAATAAAGAAACCAAAAACAAAAGTCACTTCAATCTCGAAGCAGTCATACTCCAAAAAGGGTACCACTAAGCAAGACAAGACACAGTGAAGTGACGAGAGTCGAAGGGCCATCTCAGTAGGATATACCCACATCATTGCTCCCGAAGATGCTCCGATGGACCCGTGACGGGAAGAACAAAAACTCTACCGCATTCGAGACAATGTTCCAGCAAACCGCATAAGTGCGATTAAAAGGGAGAACGGTCTGACATCATAAAAATCATATCATCAACATAGGCAAGGACCTGAAACAGCAAATTCCACCCCCCGGCATAGAGCTTGCCCTTATACACCCATTCGTCCTCCCAGGCGAGCACTTTGTAAGTATTCGTCCACTCCCTTTCGTCATATTCCGAGGAGTGATCATCGACCAAAAAATTGGACGAGGAAGCCAAATGACTCGGCAGGACCCCGACATCCGAGCATTCACCGATAGCCAGAGAGAAACCTCCATAAACCAAGTCGCAAGCGAGAATCATTTGCGAACTGGCAGAGGACTAACTGTTAGGACCAAAAAATCACATCCGGGAAAAATGACACATGGCCTCCCATGAACCCAAACGAAGGGATGAGACATGGCCTCCAGGCACCTCAATATCGGGTGACGCGTGGCCCTCGGGCACTGCAGCATCTAGCCCCGAGATGCCCTCTTGGAGCCGGCGGGGCAGCAACGACTACATGGCACCACGATTCGGATGGATGATGACTCAATGCTTGGAACTCGAAGAGTCTCGTCGAACACGTCTTCTGAAAGTCCCGAACGCAGCTCTTGCCGGATACCTTTTCCGAGGGACACCTTTCTCCGAAGGACACCCCCTCCAAGAAACACCTTATCTGAGGGACACCTTTTCTGAGGGACACAGCTCTTGTCTGACTCGTCTTTCGAGGACCGGGACATGAATCTTGTCGGACACTCCTCCCGAAGCCTCAGATGCGGCTTCCATCAGACACACCCCCGAAGACCCGTCGGACACATCTCCAGAGACCCGCTCGCAGAAGCCTAGTGACCCTATAAATAGGGCCATAACCCCCATACATTGACACATTCATATATATATATATTGATACATCCATACACACTCAATTACACACTCTCTCTCCTCACCCACACTTTCTCTTCTCACCCACATTTTTCTCTCTCCTACCCCTCTCCTTTTCACGTCACCCCGTCCCTCTTTCCTCACCACACTCTCTCTCTTCACCATTGCTCTCCCTCCCTCCATTGTAAAAAAGAAGCAAGGAAGCAAGTTCTCTCTCCCCCAAAAGGACCCCTGAACTCTCTCTCTCTCTACTTGAAGCACGCCCCACGAGGGCTAAAGCCGAGACGCCTCAGGATGACGGGATTTGACCAAGCTTGTGTCAACACGGACGCCACCGCCTTGAGCCTAAGAACACCTCCAAAATCACCACATGCAACGCCTTTGCGGCCTGACTCTCCCTCTTGACACGGTATATTCTTTCTCTCTTTTACCTGGAGCTCTACCCCGAGTTACACAAGGTATTGTACCTTCTTTACTCAACTCGGGCTAAGTATGTAGTTATATATATATTTATTATCTATTCTTGCCTTTTCTGGGATAAACCCTGATTTAAGCACCGAAGGGGTCTCCCATGGGCCGCGGCCGTGGGTCCCTGTCGTTACATTTACTTATTTCCTGTTTATTATCGTGATTTCTCGAACATATACTAACTTAAGCACCGGAGGGGTACCCCACGGGCGCGCCCGTGGATCCCTCTGACCAGTTTGTTCACCTGGCAGGTCAAGTCGGGTGTCGTTCCTGCCCCCTATCCCAAAGAGCTTGAGACTCGACTCTCCTAACCAAGAACCTCAAATTACTGTGCCAAAACAATCTCTTAAGAAGATCGTAAAAGAAAATGATATGATGAGTTCTTTCTGTATCATTTTGCCTGGGCTTTCTTCACCTAAGACTTTTGGAGTGGTTTGCCTCTTGACAAAATCTTATTCTCGAACTAGGCATTTCATATTATGTACTTGTGGTTTATCATTGAGTGAGATGGAGGTCTTTGTTGTTAAAAACACTAGCAAGGTTATGGATGTAGAGGTACTTAGTTGAAATTCTCGACCGTACTTTCCTTAAAAAAGGTTTAATTTTAAGTCAATGATATTGCATTTAAAAAGATGCTTCTTGCAGGTGATCCCAGGGGGATGGTCTAAAGGGGAGTGCAATGGCAAGACTGGTTGTTTTCCCTCTCCTTATGTGCAAAGAGTGGGCAAAGCTGATGCAAAATGACACAGAGGGTTCCATATAGTTGTATAGCTTCTTAGTTGCCATTGTAAATTGTGCTATTTATATGTCACTAAAGGGGCTAAAATTATTTGTAAAAATACTTTAAGGGGACATCATGATTGAGAAAAGTAAAAGGAAATAATGTTTATTATTTACACAAGGACAACATGTTTTGAAAAGAACTAATGATTCACTTATTTTGGAAAAAAGAACAAGGTTATTTGACTTTATCCCTAGCGCTACTTTATTTGCCATGTTAACTTTCTGTTGCCATATCATTCTTTCAGTTTCCTATGTTATCACTTGGAATACCTATGATGAAGTTGACGCTCTTCTTGTTCTTCCAAAATATATTGTAATTTTTTTAGACATATTGTCCTTGGTTTTTTTTCCTTATTGGGGTAAATATCATAAAGATTTTCTAAATTATTGGTTAAAACCAAAGTGACCTCCAAATCTTTTAATTTTATCAAAGACTATCCTTGTAACTTTTACCATCATCAAGAACATCTTTCAAACTATTAATTAAAAGTCATTATGATTCATTCAACTTTTAGCTCAAAGACATTTTAAAACTGTTTGTTAAAATCAATGTGACACACCTAATTTGTAATAGGATAATATTCATAGAACAGTCAAACTACCAGTCAGAATCAAAATGATCTTATTGAACTTTTGATTTCATTGAAGACACTCTCTAAACTATTGGTCAAAACTGACGTGACCTCGTAACTTTTAATTTTTTCAAAGGCTTGATTTATTTAACTAAAATTAATTGATCCCCCTACTTTCCAAAATTTTTCAAAGACATTAAAAAATTCAACAAAATTAAAGAAAATTTGGTTCAAGTATTCTAAAATTTGATAATATACATTGTGAGCATTTAAATAATTTATATAAATTGAACTTTGCAAATTTTTTTCTTAGGTGCCATCCCCATAACTCTATTAAGATTTCATTAAATTAACCAAAAATACCGTCAAAAATGATTTAACTAAGATAAAAATGTTATTTATATTTAAATAATTATAAATATAAAAAACTATTTAATATAATGTTCTAATCCAAAGATATAATTTTAAAATTTTTAATTTTTAAAATTACTTATTGGTAGTTTTAGGGAATTCTGTTTTTAGACTAGAGTTATCCCATGTGATGCATGGTGTGTGATTAAATTTTACATACATCATTGATAATTATATTATTAATATAAATAAAAATAAAGTTTGCCTATGTCATAATTTATATATATTGAGAAAAGACTTGATTTTATTGTAAATTAAACCTTTTATATCAATATAGATACAGATGAGAGACTGAGGGTTTAAAGGAGAAGAGGTATGCAAATTCGCTTTGTCTATTGTGAAGAAAAGTAACTTTTGTATATTTTTCTGAGCTGTGTGTCGACACACAAAAACTATGTATCGACACACACCTTAGAAATATTCTGCACCATAGAAACGTCCATGCAAATTATCACCTACTGATTTAATCGTTACTAGTCCCAAAGCCCCTTTTTTTCTCTGTCATGCAGTCTACATTCATAGGCCCTAAGTACCTAATGTTTTCTTGCCAAATCTCAAGAAATCACTGGAGAAATATCTATTAGGCCATTTTCATTGAGTTTTCTGAATCTACATTTCTCTTTCAGGTAAGAAAGTGAAAATATATGAGCATCATGTTCGCACACCAGGTCTTCGTGTTGGAAATGGTGTCCCGAAAACCTAATTATGTGGTTAATTAAATAAAATTGTTTTATGTCTGATTATGTTTTACAAGTTAGATATACGTGTGATTGTTTTCTAAAATGTTCCATGATATGGACGCAGTCCAAGATGACATGTCAAGTTTGGTTTAAATGGTCAATGAGATTGAGCGACAAAGTGACTTAAATCAATTAGTAATATGTTATCAAAGAATGTTTGTAGTCGGTGATAAGTTAGACAACTTGTTTGACAAGACTATAATATGATGCTTTAGATAACTTGTCTTGATCATGTTGATAGGGATCCAAAAGCATTATGTTGGTGTCATAAGATTGGAACACTGAGCTAGACCATGTGAGTTGCTCATATTTGTATTACTATCATAAATAAGCAACTCATTTTATTATGTTTATACAATTATTGTAAATCTAGAAAATAGTATGAACTCATGCATGGAATGTTAGTTACTTTGATGCACTAAAAGAATTAGGTTACAATGTGTAAATGAGATCTTATGTTCATTGGATAATTGCATGAAGTGTAGAGGATGGATGTTTTACTAGGAATCTATAAGATAAGATGTCCCCTTAGTTAGTTCGCATGCATTCAAATTGATTCTAGAGAGTTTGGTCAGAGCATTCCATATGTTTGACACTTGGAATTACTATAGAAGTGTTTTTCATATTAGTGAATTATTCGAGAATGGCGAGTTGGGAGCTAAGAAAGCTACATGAGAAAGAATAGTAATAGTAGTTTAAATTATTTTTTTTTATAGATATTTAATAGAGGGGTCAATTGTGAGTAAACAATCATAGAGAATTTAACGAGTAAATATATTTATTTCTCAAGTGCAGTAAAACTTAGTGGAATTAAGTTTTACTAAATAGTAATCAATTATTATCATGAGATGATAATAAAATTTGACTCATTTGGAGCTAGAACTAAATTATCCCTAAAGTCATTGCACAAGCCTCTAATATATGAACCTTAAAGTGAAGAGAATTAATGAGATGAATAAATTATTTTTTACTAAACCCAGAGTTCATTAGATGAATTTAAACTAGAAAAATAAAAATAAAAATAAAAAAAATAGGAAAATACATGCTAGGCCACGCGCTCACTCGCACATGGGGGTGATTCCAGTATCGCCTCGAGCAACCGGTGCGCACGGCTCATGTTGGTGATTCGCGTCGTTTGACGACCAATTACAGGGTGCCACGTGGCACCCTGTGACGTGATGCTGGGTTTTTTGTTTTTATGTGTTTTTCTTTTGGTATTTTGGATAGATTTCTCAGCATTTTGATTTATCAAGAATCTTAATTTTAGTTTTATTTTTTATTTCAAAATTAAAGTCTTATTTTTTGGAGCCTTAAAAATATATATACATATATATATATATATATGATTTTAGAGTTTATGCATAACACATATTTTGACCTACTTCAAGAATTAGCGAACTGAAGAGGCAAAAGTGCTCTCTCATTTTCTCTCCAAAAATAGTTTAAGTTCTTGATATCAAGACTCCCATACGGTAGGTGTATAGGGGTGTTGCGGAATAGACCAGCGGTATTGTTTGAGCATCATCTTACACTTACGGTCTCATCGAGGTATGTAAATTCTCAACTAATTCTTTTAAAATTCGTATTTAATTTGTTTTCGTGTTTTATCTATCATGCTATGTGTTGTCATGTATAATTAGAGTAGAGACCTTTTATTGTTCAAACTTCAGAATTTTAAGTTGTGATTCTGTGTCATGATATAGATACAATTGTACTTAGATTTAAATATTGCAATTTGGTAGGAAAGGTGGTTGTTACAAATTGATTTGTTGGCAGGTGAATTGGGTAAAGAACACACCCAGTGCCTCATGGGCTCCCGCCTACGCAGGGTTTGGGGGGGGCGGATACAGGCAGCCTTCCCCCTTCAGGGTGTTAACCTGAAGAGAGGCTGTTTCCCAGTGCCCCCAACCTGAGGGTGAGGACTTCCCAGGAGGTCACCTATCCTGGTACTACTCTCGCCCAACACGCTTAACTTCGGAGTTCTAATGGGATCCGGTGACAGCGTGTTGGTGCCCTCTTTGGCAGGTGAATTGGGTAGTTTGAATAGTAGTTAGTTAGTTATTCCTTTGTGTAATATAATTGGAGACCTTATGAATTTTGTATGGATATGTGAAAATATCTTGAGTAATATAAGTTTTCCTCTCTCATCTTAACTATAATTCTCTCATTCTTGTAACAAACCCTAGGGCTGTGAAAATTAGTATTAAAGCTCAATGCGATTCAAGATTGGGAATTTGTGATGATTGTTTAACCTCCATTTGTCATTAACTTGGTGAGCACAAAGGTTTGTGGTTTTCACAATTCAAGAATTGAAGTTCTTGATCGAATCCCGTTCCTCGTCAACTAGCTGATTGCAATTTGGGTGTTAATAATAACGTTCTGGGCATAGTCACTCATGGGTAGTACAAAACCACATTGTGAAAACATGATAATGTCAAAAGGAAGTTGATAGAAGGTGGTTAAGATGTGAGAGGAAAACTTGTATTACTCTAGATATTGTCACATATCCATATAAGGTCCATAAGGTCTCCAATTACACTATACAAAGGGCCTAATGTAAAGAACCTTGACATTGGGATACCGCGCACAGGGTGATGCCTGGCGTTAAGCGCATCATGACTCGATCAGTGCTCTGACATAGGCACTTGGCGCACAAACCTCTAGTGCTTGATTAGATGTCAGCGCCTAGGTTTTGGCTGCGGCATGGGACATGATGGACCTTGACCCAAGCATGACTCGGGGAGGGCATGCGAGCTTGAAGCAGCGCATTGACATAGTAAAGGATCACTAGTCAAGCGCATGATAATGCTCAAGTGGGCACATGTTAGTTGTGCCGCACTAGTTAAGGACGGACCCATGCCTAAGTGCAAACGCATGCGTTGTGTCAATATGAGGTGAACATCAATGGGGAACAAGTATATACGCAGTGTGCATCCTTTGTACGGATGAATCGGGCATAACGGAGATGAGCTTGAGCTTGGCATCAACGGACCGAGGGCTATGCACTTGTTGCACGGCACTGAACCAAGGTGCACGGGTCAGGGGCATTATGTGCACAAGCAAGGGCAAGGCATGAAAAGCTGAGTCCAAGCGCACGAGTGGATGCACTGTGCTAGCGTGACAATGGACCTTCACCTAGACGCCATATGGCACCAACCCAAGATGGACCTTGAGTGGGCCTAAGTGTTGAAGTGGACAAACGGACAATCCTAAGGTTTGGGCCTTGACCAACGGATAGGTCTAAGGATTGCGTGAGCAAGGCATGGGCCCAATGTAGGGCACTAGCCCGGCCCGGATGTGCTCAGGCCTAGAGGGCCGGGCTAGTGCTAATGCGCAGGCCCAGCGCAGGGCGCGAGCTCGGGGCTTACGCAGGCCCAACATAGGGCATGGGCTCAACGCAAGATGCTAGCTTGGCCCTGGGCATGCGTAGGCCCAAAATGAGGCACGGGCCTAGTGCAAGGCACCGGCCCGGCCCAGGGCATGCGCGGGCCCAAAGCGAGGCGGGGCCTAGTGCAAGGCACTGGCCCGTCCTAGGGCATACGAGGGCCCAATATGGGGTATGGGCCCAGTGCAAGGCACTGGCCCGGCCCAGGCGTGCACAAGCCTAATACGGGGCACGGGCCCAGGGTGTGCGCAGGCATGCATTGGTCCAGCCCAGCGCATGCATGCGTAGGCCCAACAAGGCCCGGTTGTAAACCAAGTCAAAGAGGAGCATGTTGAGCACCTTGGTGATGGTTACCTAAGAAGAAAAGCGGGTAAGACCCTTGACTAGTTCAAACGGGATTTGAGCGGGAAAAGAGGAAGAGTGGGGTTGATCGCTGGTTCAAAAATAGGTGCCTAAAATAAGAGTAAGGGCATTGACCAGCCTTGACTTATAACCGCCACTAGGCATGTTAAGAGATCATGGAGCATGGTTTGAACCAAGAAGAGAGGTAATTGGCAGGAATGGTTATCCATGACCTTGGGGTTGTCAAGGTCTGTAAATATGTGGGATTTGTATTCATTTGGTATGCTATGTAATCCTAGAAATGAAATAATAATATAGTCCCTTATTCTCGTATATTCTCCCTTGCGTTTCCTTTGTGTTCTTTTCGTGTATTTTAAGTGTGGGTTTCAGCTGGGTGAGTGAACCTTACCGCCATCACAGCTAGTCTAGAAATTAACTGTGACACCTAACTAACTAACTGTTATTTAAACTACCCAATTCACCTGCCAACAAATCAATTGGTAATAACAACCTTTCCCGCCAAATTGCAATATTGGAAACTAGGTACAATTGTTTCTATATCATGACATTCCGCTGCACTTGATCCAATGGCTTTAGAAAATTTTAGTTTATGATATTAAAATTATCCCAAAAATTGGTATCAGAGCCGATCTTTGATTATTCATGGTGTGCACGAGGACATTATTAGGCATAATTGAGAAACTATATTTGAATATGAATTAACGATATGATCATGCTAAAAGAAAGATGCAATCGTTGTTGAATATGTTTGTATAAATTGTTATATGTTTGATTGAATATTTTAAATAGTTTAAAATCTCAATTAAAGAATGTATTCTTTAATGTTTAATCATGACTTAAATTTCATTGTGAAAATTAAACTTTTATACCTTGTAAAATTAGTTTATCTAATGAAATTAAATAATTTAATTGATCTATTATGATTATTATAAATAAATTACAAAATTACTAGGAGTATATTCCTAAATTATCTAATAAGGTTAGATATGCAAATTTGTTGAATGATTTAGATATATACATTATCACAAATAATATTTAATAGGATTAGATATTTGGTTATTCAAAAATAATATGAACGAATGAGATTAAAATCTAAAATAATTATTTATTTATTTAAATCAAAATTAAATAAAAAGGTGAAAAACGCACACATCCAGCCTCAATCCGCGCCTCTCACGCGCGACCAATGCTCGTGTGACACTTCTTGCGCTCAGGGTTATATCCAGGTGAAGCATGACGGGCCAATCTGACATGTCAGGTGTGGCTGTTGGGTTTGGTGTAGTGGTGGCCAACGGGCCGGGTCGGCCCGGCCCGTTTATGGCCCGGCCCAGCCCGCACGGTACTGTAGCGGGCCGGGCCGGGGCTCGGGCCTGTTTTTTTTAGGGCCTGGACCCGGCCTGGCCCAAAAGAGCCAACGGCTCTTTTTTTACCAAAAAAAAAAAAAAATTATATATATTTTTTTCTATAAATACTTAAACCTCCCCAACTCATTTTCTCACAAAATCTTCAATTCTCTCTTCTCTCTCTATACATTCATCATCTCCCATCTTCTCTAAATTGCTAATTGCAAAATTGTGCTCTAAAGTTCGAAGTTCGTAAAGTATTTGGCTGAAGTGTGAATTTCATTGTTCTCTCGTTTCGGTAATTTTAGTATCGTAATTTTTTTTGATTCGCATTTTTAGTTATTTAATTTGCATTACTACTTGCATTTTATAAATAATAATCATTTATACTAATATGGCACACAACTCTTCATCATCTGGAGCCAGTCGTGCTAGTTCTAGCTCTTCTCGGCCACCCAGAATCCCAAAAAGGACTAGAATTGTCTTACTTGATACTGAAGAACGAGCTTTTATACAACCAGACACAACACCCCAATACCCTGATGATAGCATAGATTATAACTTTTCACAACCACAAGATTATCATGAGTCAGGTAGTGGTGGGGTTGGAGACTCACAAACTGATGAGGAACCCACCCCCACCACAGATGCCCAGCCTGAAACTAGTACCTTGACTAGTAGGCGTACAACTAGTGGGGTATGGAAGCACTTTACCCTTAATAAGACAACTAATAAAGCAACCTGTAAATTATGTGACCCACCTAAGAAGTTTAGCCATCAACCCGGCAGTGGGACGGGCACACTAAATAGACACATACGTAGGTGCCACCCCGAGCAATTCCCGGAAAAGAGCCAACAACGTTTAGTACAGCAAGTGACCGGTGCACTTGCTAATTTTAGGTTCTCTCAGGAGAGCAACCGTAGGGGGCTAGCTAAATATATAATTTTGAGTGAAAGGCCTTTTAGTACTGGCGAAAACCCACATTTCGTCGACTACCTCCAACGAAATGTGAACCCCGCAATTGTGAGGATTCCTCGGAACACCGTAAAGCGGGACGCTTTTACGTTGTACCACAATCTTAAAATTGGGATACATACACTTTTTGCGACGAATACGAGCATGTTCTCGTTGACGTCGGACGTATGGACGTCCAAACTCGGCCAACCTTATATGTGCATAACGGCACACTGGACTGATGAATCCTTCATCATCCAGAAGAGAATAATTCATTTTGGGCTTTTAGATTGCCCCCATACTGCCGAGGTAATTACGGGTGCGATTATGTCTGCAGTCCGCGATTGGGGCATAGAATAACGTATCTTCAGTATTACGTTTGACAATGCTTCCTATAACACTGCATCCGTAGCACATTTAATTAGGAAAATGAGACCCATGTTAGGTGGGAAGTGTTTTCATATTCGTTGCATCTGTCACATTTTGCATTTAATGGTAATGGATGGTTTAGATCTTATAGACGCATCCCTTGCCACCTTAAGATCTGTAATAATATCAATTAAAGCATCCGTCGCTAGGAAAAAAAGATTTAAAAATGTATGTAGGTTGAATAATATAGAATATAAACAATTTAAATTAGACTCCAAGACTAGGTGGTCGTCTACAGTAGTAATGTTAGAGCGCATTCTACCATACAAAGACGCTCTGATGGAATTCGCCCAGGAAAATCGTGTAGAATGGCTCGATTACAACCTGGACGGTATACATTGGGAGACAATAGATGAAATTTGTAAATTTTTTAGCATGTTTAAAGACACGACAACATTTTTTTCGGGTTGCTGCTATCCGACCATGCCTCAAGCAATATCAATATTGCTTGATATTGTAAATTGGATGGTGGGTAATCAATCCAACCCCATTTTGTTCGGATCGATTGCGGCAATGGAAGAAAAGCTTGCCAAATATTTTTCTAAACTACCTCTTACTTACTGCTTTGCTACTATTTTAGACCCTCGTTGTAAACGCTCAGGTTTCAACTTGTTTTGCCAACATTTTTTCACGTATTTGAATCCTTCTCTTAATATCGACACTTTCATTGCCGATGTCGATAACGACTTGCATAGTTTATTTTCTCAATATTCCCGTCAATTAGCGTCCAATAATCCTAGTACTGCTGCAGTAGGATCTTCCACATCTAGTGGAAGTAGTTCACACACGTGATATTCGTGGAAATTGTTGGAGCAATTTACGCCCACAGCAGCCCCCACATCATGTGACGAGTTAGATTATTATTTGCGGACACCGATGGTCCATATTTTCGGGCCGCCGGGCAACCCGAATTTTGATTTGTTACAATGGTGGAACACAAACCAAACCCAGTATCCCGTGCTTTCCACCATGGCACGTGATATACTAAGTTATCCGGTGTCTTCAGTAGCATCGGAGTGTGCTTTCAGTCTTGGTGGCAGGTTGCTTGGAACGAAGAGGGCGAAGTTATCGCCCTCGAGCTTGGAGATGTCCGTGTGCTTGAAGGATTGGCTGCTAGCTGAGGCAAGAGATCAACAGAGAATGAAGATGGATTCATCGAGCGATGAAAAAGACGATCGCACAACTGATACGTCAATTGATGGCGTAGAAACCCCCCGATATGACTGATATCAAGATTCAAGACTTTTGTATGTTAATTATTTACTTTCAAATATTTACGTCAAAAGATGACCGCACACTCCATATGTCAAACTTTATATTTTTTGATAAATAAATTTATATTTTTAAATATTAGGCCCCAAATTTGTATTTTTATTTGATACGTTATTTATTTATTGATATTTTTTTGATAATTACTTATTGTATATTGTATTTTATTTATTATATATATTTAGTATTATTTTTTTTGAATATGTATACTAGGAAAGAAATATATTTGTATCTCATATTATTTATCAATGAATTACAATAATTTTAGTACAAAATGACTATGTATTTTTTAATTTTTTTTAATTTAGTTAAAAAGGCCGGGCCCAGCCCGCCCGCACTGCAGAGGGCCCGGGCCTGTTCCCGGGCCGGTCCCGGCCCTGGAAGCCCTCGGGCCAGGCCCGGCCCGGCCCACGGCCACCACTAGTTTGGTGATCTACGTACATTAGTGTTAGCCAAAATCTGGAGTAGACACGTGGCATTTTTACTTTTTTTTAACACGCGTTTTGGTGTACTATGCGATGTCGTTTTGTTTAGTATTTTAATTTTATTTTTAAATAAAAAAATAATTTAATGAGGATAAGATTCTAATTAGGATTATAAAATAAAAGGATTGGGTTTTTGGGGGCTTTTTAGGGGGGGAGGAACTTTTCTATTAGTATATAGTATAGATATCATAATCAATTCTGAATGTGTTTAGAAAATCTTTAGTTATTACAACCTTTGTAGGCCTTATGTTATTCAAAATATTTGGATGACATGCTACTTATTAAATTTTATTCACATATTTAATATTATTTAAATGAGTTAAATATTATGTGTGATGTGAATAAAATTAGAAGGCCATTTAAATATACAAGTTTATGAAATATTTGATTTAACTGAGTAGGAGAATATAATTTTTTAAAACAGTTCTAATGAGATTAGAAAATTCAATAGTTGAATTATTTAAAGGAAAAAAGTCTTATAAAATATCTAATTAGATTAGATTGTAGATTGGATAATTAAAGGAATCTAATAGGATTAGGATATTATCTAATGGTTAAATAAAATTTTGAATATGATTATAATAGTGATTATGAGATAATCAAATACAAAAGAAAGATTCATCTGTTAAAATTTCAAGTGGGAGCGAGGTTTAGGAGTTGAATCCTCACGTCCTCCATAGCCTGTCTAATAGTATAGTGGATATACACTATTTCCTAAGGAAAGTGTTTGTTCGCAGAATAAAGGGTGAGACTTCTTTAGGAAAGATACAAGTAAGGAAAAACATGCGACCTTGCTGCGTGGAGTATCTTGTCTACTTGGACTAATGTCTAGGCAATTGTATACACTTGACTATGATAGTATATTAGTTTCCTAGGAAGCATTGTGATACATCCATAGAGGCCAATGTAGAAATGGTGAGTTAATTATGTTTAGGAAACATATTAATTTAGAATAGTTCTCACCTCACTTATAACTCATTGTGACCCCACTCCCAAGGGAGTAACGGGTTGATTGGTTAGCTCATCATTGCACACACAGAGAATGGGTGGATTCCATGCTTTGTTTGTCTACTAAAACTTGATTGAATGGGTTCACAAGACTCAAAATATCAAGTGGGAGCGAGCTCCTGTAAATGAATGCTCATGGCCTTCGTTACCGGTCTAGCAGTATAATAGGTGGACGCTAATTCTTGAGGAGGGCTTTGATTTGCAGATTACAGAGTTAGACCTCTTAGAGATAGACTTAAGTGCAGGGAAATGGGTATGGCCACGCTGCCATGGAGGACTTCATGGACTTGTATGGATGTCTAGGTAGCGGTGTACACTTGACTAGGGTGCTACATTAGCCTTCCCGAGGAGATCTGTTGTATGACATTAGAGGTTGAGGGAAGTGTGGAGTGTTGAATATGTTCAGTAAGAGCTTACTAGAAAACTAATTTAGTGAGAAATGTTCTCACCTGTATGATATCTCGATTCGACCCCGCTGACGAGGCGTTTTTGGGAAGTTTGGTGGGTCACCATGGCAAACATGCAAGTGTCGGATTGGGAACTCCATACTTTGATTGTTTGCTAAAAGTCTGAAAAGTAATCCTGCATGTTATATGACTTGTTGACAATTTCGATTTTAGATTGTTTGTGATATTTTGCATTGTAATCCATACTGATATATGTTGCCTATTTTGTTATGATCACTGACATATAACATGTCTTAGTATATGTGGAGCACTAGTAGATGCGTAGAGTTCTTTCATTTGCGGATAGTGTGTCTACTCAGTTGAAAATAACGTTTGGAATGATCGAATATACTAATGAGTTAGTCAGATGCAAGATTCGTACACTAGAAGTCGAATGTGTTCAAATATTAGATGATTAGATGTTTTAAAGTAGTGTTTGATGAAAAGAAACTGTAGCATGAGAGCAACTAATGAGAGATACGTTAGAAACTTGATTGTGTTAAGAAAGTTCAATTTAAGAGCGTGTCATATGGCGATGGCTTATTAAATCAAATTGAAATTCTTGATACAAATATTGATGGCCAATCTCAACAAGATACGATCCTAACTTGCCTATCATCGCCTTTTAATTCGTTTAGGCTGGATACATTGAGTAATAGAGATTACTTGTTGTCTGAATTGTTGAAGGTACGGTTTAAGAGAAAAGGTGTCATGAGAACTAAGGGAAGTGTCCGCTTAGTGTATGCACTTGTCTCAAGGACTTGGGAAGTCAAAATAGTTTTGCCTTTCCATAAAAGTTCTGGACATTATAGATACTGTTGTTGCCAAGATTGAAAAACCAACATGACAAGGTATTCAGTATTTGTCTCCTCTAGTTGTGACTCGTAGGTAGTTCACTAGTGTCCTATTGAGTGGCATTCAGTAAGGGCACCAAATAGTAGTTTAAGTCAAGGAATGTAGTTTTTATTTTAAGTAACTATCTTAATGTATCAGTTTCTTTAGAAATTTGATTTCTATTTACTATTTGTTATAAAATATTTTTCAATTATCTTTTTGAAAAATAGACTGATACTCAAGTAAATAAAATGTTTATTTAAAAGGGTACATTGGTAGATAGTTAACTAATTTTAATGAAAATTGTTAATGGCAATTTATTCATCTAATACAAGCTAGGCTTTGTAGCCATATAAAAGAAGAATTTTTGATGACCATATAGCTTTTAAGTGGCCCTTGGTCTTAGGTCACATTAATCTAGTATGTTTCAGAACTGGTTTGATTTATCTTATGGGATCACTAAGTTCTAAAATGATAACCAACATGTGAATCATGTCCGAATTAATGGTGACTGAAAAAAGCCTTTAAGAGTAAAGGCAATAGAGCCACTAAGCTGCTAGAACTTGTTCATGAAATGTTTATGGACTACTAAAAGTTCAAGTCAGTGGAAGTAATGAGTATTTCATAAAAGTTTATGAATGACTACTCAATAAGTTGATATATGTATATACCCATGAAGACTCAAGTCTTGAATCTTTTGAAAAGTTCAAAGAATAAAAGACTGAAGTCGGGATCAACTAGATTATTATATCAAGTCACCTAGTTTAGATCGAAGTAGTTGATTTCAAGAGACTTCTTGATTTTTCTTACTACAAAGTGTTGCAAAAAGTGTTTACACCCTAAATTCAAGGGAGCTCGGATGACGCCGTTTTGATCAAAGTGCCATGTGCTTAACACTAGGGGTGCTCATGGGTTGGGTTTGGGTGGGTTGGGTCTAGAACCATTACGACCCATTCAATATTTGACCCATACCCAACCCAGACCCATAAAACGGTAAGACAACGGATCTAGGCTGGGTTGGGTTGGATTGGATGGGTCAAGTCATGTTGGGCAAATGTATATACAAACATTCATTTAAATTTGGTAGGTACCCTGATGTTTGACCATTTATCACATAGGTACCCTGACATTTTCATATATACAATAAGATACCCTAAGGTTTGAATATTCTATCACATTAGTTACCTTATGTTGAAATTTGATGAATTTTTATAAGATTTTGACCAATTTTATACCTAAAATGTTGATAATATACATAATTATGGTAATAATATGTCACATCAATCTTTTTAGCAAACATTCAACAAATTACGACAAAAAAATCACTGAATGTTGATGTAAACTATCTAAATATTGTTGGAATCTTGTATAATGTCAGCATTTTTCGCAAAAAATCATCAAATTCTAGTGAAGAGACCAATATATTGTTGGAATCATGTTCAATTTTAGTATTTTCAAATGAAAATTTATCAAATTTCTACAAAGGATACCTGATTGATAGAATTTTAAATTTTTTTGGCAAAATCAAATTTCAATGATGATACTTATATATTAGCGACTTCATGTTCCACTTAGATACTTTAAAAAGAAAATTTATCGCATTTCAAGAAATGGGTAGCTAAATGAATAAAATTTTAAAACATCATGATGGCTGAGTGATAAAATTTTGGGTTATTTACACTAAAAGTCCTTGCACTTTTCTCAAATTGACACAATTTAAATTATAGAGGGACTAAATTGACACAACTAAAAGTACAAGGACTAAATTGACACAATGAGAAAAGTACAGGGACCTTTGATGTAAATAACCCTAAAATTTTTAAACCTTGAAGTTCTTTATTGTATATATTGAAATATTAGGATGCCTAGGTAATAAATAGTCGAATCTCAAGGTACCTAACTTGATAAGTTTCAAGATTAGCTCGCTTTATTTAGGCTCATTTAGACTAATCTAGGCATGTCTGAACATGTTTCTACATTGGATCAAAAAGAAAATGAATATATACCTACATAATGAATGTCTACCCATGGGTAACCCATGTACACCCATGAGGTCCTCCTCCAAGAGAATTATGCCTTCAGCTACTAAAGTAACGGCGTCTCGAGCTCATCATCCTGAGAAGATTATCACCCTAACAAGGGTATCAATCACTCAAGGCTCGAGATAGTTGAAGGGTAAAGGGAGCTCGAGCTTAAGGGGCTTCCCCGAGGGCTGCATGATAAGTGGTTTTCAAGCTCGAGATAGTTACTTGGAGAGCAATTTTAGATGCTTGGACACTAAGCTTAATCTAAAAGGACGTGGGACTTCTAAAGGTGACTTCAACTAGAAATTCGGACATGGGCTCCCAGGAATTCCCTCCAAAATTGAATCATGGACACGTTCATTGAACATTCACGCCCAAGAAGGAGCTTAGTGGCCTAACATGGGGAGAAAATGCGGCAAAATCAGGGGGATTCTTCTATAAATAATGGACTCTACGATTGTTCAAAATTATAAAACTTCTTTAACTTTTCTATACGGCACGCTCGTGCTCTTTTCTTAGGACTAGCATAACTTAATGTAGCTTAGCCTAGCATAGAACTTGTCATACTTACTTCTTCGTTAATACAATCTTTCAGGTTGCAGGTATGAACTTTCGGTTTTAATTTGTTCCCAAATTTCAATGAGTTAAAAATTGAGGCTCTAGTATAAGGCTTTGACAGCCAAGGCTTAACCTTGATTGCGTTGGTCTTAACATTACTATCACTGCTTTATAAGTCAGTTGAACTGAGGTTCGCGCCATTGATTAGGGCATTGATGGCCAAGGCTTGACCTTAATTATGTCGGTCTTAGTCTATTGACCTGGATATGGTCTACTCCATCTTAATATTGTCAGACCTAAACTCATGCAAGTTATTATAAGTTAAGGGTGCCAGGCTTAAAAACCTGATTGACTCGGGCTTGTAAGTGGACTGTTGAGCTCTTGGGTTTGTCTCCATCCCAGTTCCTGACTTTTAAGTGTATGAGGAAAGGTGTCTGTGGGCCCTGATCCTTCACTGTAGTAGCCCCTTGAGTTAGGTCCATATCTCTTCATTTTTTTATCAATATATATATATATATATATATATATATATATATAACCAAGTCTTCTTAGTTAAAGCATAAGCTGAACTCACGGTATAATCAAAGTTAGATACACCAAAATATCGTAACTTTATCTTTGAAAATGGTGAGTAGTTGAGGTCAAAGACGCGCGGTTCAAATTTAGGCTCACTCCCTAGTTGCGGTGAGTCCCTTTTGCATGTTTGTTTTGTTATCATTTTACTGTGACCACATCACACTTAATTACAAACAAAATAAAGCAAATAAGCTTTTTGGTGACCACAGTGGGCGGCTTGAAACGAGTTGTCTTTAGCTAATTGTGGATTGCTAGGACGTTTCGCAGATGGTCAGAACCATGAGGTTTAGTGCTCTCGAGCACAAGGAGCCAAAGGGCATAGCCCTAATTGGATCCCCGCTTGAGCATCCTCTTGAACAAAGCACTATAACATGAAGAGATGAACTGAGTCATAGCCATGGCAATGACAGCGGTGGTGACGATGACATCCCAAAAGATGAACACATTAGGTTGGATATCCATTTTTGCAACAGGCTTATGGCTGTGCTCAAACGCCGTTTGGAAATTGTGGACCAAAGAGTCTAACAAACAATGAAAGAAGCCTTTGAGAGATAATGTGTTGAAACAGAGCGCAATTTAGCTGCCCAATGCTAAAACTCCACTACCGTGAGAGCCGTGATAAATAACATTGGCACCTAAATGAATGATAGGCTTCACAAAGAGACTGACAGAGTCTTCGTTGACATGAACTCAACCTTGTCTTCTACTGCTACCCTTATTGCGAAGGACGTAGCAAGACAGGCTATAGTTGAGGTTGAGCCTATCTTGGTTAGACAGGATGAGGCTCACAATGGCTTAGTTCAAGCTGTTACGAAGGATATCATGCAACTTAGGCTTGCACCTCTTTCGTCAGCAGCAACTGGATATCCTCGCGAGGCTCCTTCGAGCTCATGATTACCATTGGATCAAGTTGACTATATTGTCCCTGAGAGAATGGAAAACCCAGTTATGGCTAACCCAAGTGTGAGACACTTGGAATCCATCCGTAGGAACAACGTGCCCCTTGGGGTTGTTGACCCTTAGAATATCTCAACGCCAATGTGCCAGTGTTAGCTGTTTTGGAGATAGGAGGCAAAACCGTTTATACCCTCCTCATGTAGTAGATATTGCCTTGAGGCCCACTTAAGGCCCCGAAGTAGGAATGCAAGGACAGGTACCCACTTATGGGAGCTAGCCTCTCCTTCCTAGACCTCTTCATGCTTACCACACTGGGGGGCAAGTTAACCACCGACTTCTTAAGGTCTTAACCTGGGGACTGGTAAAGCAAGGATGAACCAATAGCCTGTCAATATTGGTGTGCTCTATGCATGTGTATAATCGAGGTCGTGTTGGGACATACTTCGTGGCTAACCAAGCACATGGCCAAGTTGATCAAAGGGTTACCCCTGGGTATGGGGGGCAACAACCGTTCCCACACCCGATTGTGATGGGTACCAAGGGGTATCTTGCAGATCCTCCTCAAGATCCTCGCCCACTTAGGGGCCAATGGGAGGCACATAACCATCTGTCTAACCTACCCTCCAGGACCAATTAGTTGCCCTCATTTAGCAGATGTATGGGCCAGGCCTCAGAAGGGTCAATAGACCCTTGTACAACAAACCTTATCCTGACTACGTAGACAGGGACTATCCTTTTCCTCGAGGATACAAAATCCCCGAGTTTACCCTTTTCTCTAGAGAATGAACTATGTCTGTCCTCAAGCACTTGGCAAGATTTAGTTGCCAACGTAGAGAAGTAGCTGATAATTAGTATATCAAGTTGAGGCTATTCCCCAGTTTTTTAACTGGGATCGCTTTTGAGTGGTACATTAGCTTGCCGCCTAATTCCACTTATTGTTAGGATGACATGGCTAGGCAATTCTAGGCTCAGTTCTCAAGAATGGAAGTAGGAAATTCCTTGTCTGACTTGGCTCGAATGAGATAAAAACCAGGTGAATCAGTGGAAAAGTACATTAATCGGTTTTAGAGAGCCAGGTTAAAGTGTACTGTAGTTCTTCCTGAAGTTGAATATGCCAAGCTAGTCTTGAAAGGCCTGGATATTGAATTCAGGAAGAAAATCAAAGGCTCTAACTTCATGATGCTCTTACAGCTGGTAGAATGCACCGCTAGACACGAGACTGTCTTAAAGAAGAAAGCTTGAAGAAAAATAGTGGATACGGGAGTTACGTACACAACCTAATCGAAGAGGATGAAGGTCCTCCATATGAGATTGGCGTCATTGAATACGTCAAGGGACCTTCTATGGTTTGTAATCCTTTGGTTAAAAAGGATATCAAATCCAAAAAGTCGTATCAATCCCAAGATTTGAGAAAATACTCGTTTGACCTCTCAAGAGCCGACGTAATATTCTATTGGCTTGAGGCAAATAACAAACTCAAGATCAGGGGTAAACATAGAAAGCTTGACCCAAATTCTACTAAGAGGAAGGTATACTATAAATGGCATGCTTTGTTGACCCATTCAACGAAGAACTGCGTCATCTTTAGAAACGTGGTTTAGGACTTCATAGAAGCAAGGGAATGGATCTTCCTAGGAGAAGGACAGATGGGCGTTGATACAGATCCATTCCATAGTGCTGCCTAAGTTAATCGAATCCAGTTAGCAAAGCCTTATGATTCCCATAATAGCCAAACTAAAGGCAGATCTCTGTGCAGGATGGATACAGACAAAGACAGTTTGGTTGTAGCCAATGCTTTGTTTGATAGGTTGTTGGAGTCAGGAACACTGAGGTTTCCTAAAACATCAGTGAGGTTGCCAGAAGATTACTGCAAGTGGCATATCACGTCTCAACATTTGACACACATGATTGTGTTACGTTCAGCAGGTTCCTGAAAAAGCACTTAGAGGAAGGAATTGTTCTTCTCTTTACAGAAGAAGAGTTAGCCATGAGAATTCTTACTAACAACCATTGGCAAACAGTCTTTGCTTCCAAGAAGTAGGCATCGAGGAAGCTCTTGCGCCTTACACATGACCTCTGGTGGGGTTGTGGCCACAAGTTGGTTCTGAAATGAAGAAGATGAGCCTTTACCCAAAGAGAAATCCATCTCTCTTAACAAAGACATCACTAACGGGACCTCCTCGAGGTCTTACTTTGAAGTCGCAAATCAACATGAGGACTGGGGATCCAAGGAGGAATTTGAAATGCCACCTACTAGATGTGGACACTAGTCAAGGATCACGATAGTCAGGACACCAGTGTTCCCAGGGTCCGATTTGGTAATTTCTGAAGGAGGAGTCACCTTAATCAAGAGGAGGTTAGTCCCTGTAGTCTTACTCGAACTGAGAAGAGGAGGTAACTATGGAAAAAGGCAGCTCAGTGAAAGATTCTGCTCTATACTTGCTTAACTAGGCTCTCTCAGAACTTTTTTTTCATTTCAATGCTAACTATTTATAATGATACGGAGAGACTTAAATGTCAATATAGAAAAGTATAAATACTAAAAATTTACCACAACTGGATTATTATATCTATTTCTATATTTTGGCTTGCAGCAATACTTCCCCCCTTCAAAAACCCCTATCTTGAAGGTTCAAGGTAATTCTAAGCCATTCTCTAATAGTAAAAATCATCCCTGATCAAATACTAAAATTAAAAGGAAATAAAATGATATGATAATATAAATAGTTTTCATTAATTAAAAGGAAAAATAATTAAAATCTTTTAACTAGCCCACCAATAAGAGACAGGGGAAATGAGCCATTTAGCAAAAATTTAGGTGTGAAAATGTAATTTGGCCTTTTAGGGTTTTCTTATTTCAAATCTTCAAAATTTGAAAGAAATTTGATAGGAAGGCAGTGGTGGCAACCATGGTTTAGGATGGTCGACCCTTTACGACGTGGAATAATTGTGTGGCAGTAGCTGGGCTTTGCAACCTGATTGCTGAGTAAGGTGGAGGCTTTGACGGGCGTCATAGCTGTGGTGGGCTTAGTAGAGATGGCTCCAATGAGGGATGACGAGGAGGAGGAGGTGATGGTGGAGGTGGTGGCAGTGATGCAATGTCATAGGTTGAGGCGAAGATTGCTGAGTTTGGCTAGTTGTGTAGTGCTTATAGGGGAAGAGTTATGGGTAGTGGACAACGATTGAGCGGCTGTGGTGGCGGTAGAAAACCATGTAGCAGCGGTTTGTGGCAGATACGGTGAGGGTTTTGATGCGGATTTTAGGTTCCCTAAGGGACGAGGTGACGGAGATGGTGGTGGAGGGAATAGGTGAGGGTCTCGAGGGTGGTTACAATGGCTGTGGCTCGATGTGGTGGTAGCTGAGTTCGGCCAGATGTCTCAGGGAAAGGGAGACTATGAATTATGGTTAGAGAGTGGGTGGAGAAAAAGAGGAGGGGGGGGGGGGGGGGGGGGTCGAATTAATTCAAAATCTTTCTTCATTTAAGTGCTCACAATTTATAAGGAGTCGGCGAGACTTAAATGTAATTATATAGCAAAGTACAAATACTAATAATCTACCATAACTAGATTATTCTATCTATTGCTATGTTTTGGCTTGCATCAATACTTTCCTCTTCAAAGACCCTTATCTTGAAGGTTTAGGATAATACTGAGCCATTTTCTATCAATAAAAATCCTCTCTGATAAAATATTAAAACTAAAAGTAAATAAAATGATAGGATAATATAAATGTTTTTCATTAATTAAAAGGTAAAATAACAAAAATCTTATAACTACCAGGCGAGGAATAACGATGTGGCAGTAGCTGGGCTTTATGAACTGATTGTCGGGAGAAGTGGAGGTGTCGATGGGCATTGTAGCTATAGCGGGCTTAGTACATGAGGCTACAAAGGGGTACGACGACGAGGAGGATGCGACGGCGGAGGTGGTGACAGTGATGCAGTGTCATAGGTCGTGATGAAGATAGCTGAGTTGGGCCAAATGTCTAGTACCTGTGAAGGAAGAGTCGTGGACAGCGGGCAACGATTGAGCTACGTTAGTGGCGGTTGAAAGCCTTGTAGTGGTGGTTTGTGGCAGGGTTGGTGAGGGTTTCCATAGTTTTAGAAGATTCAAGAGGATTTTTGGTGCCCTAAGGGAGGAGGCGATGGCTGTGGTGGTGGGGAAACACTGTCGGAGGCATCTAGGGTGGTTATAGTGGCGATGTCGATGTTAGTGACAGGGACAATGACGATGCTGTTGTTTGTGGTTGCGATAGGGGCTGCAAAAGTGGCAGTTACTAAGGCCGTGATGGTGGCGTGGCGCCATCGCCTATGGTGTTGATGCTAGTAGAGGTAGATTAGGTGGTTTTTTCACCTAAATTTCCACTCTTCTGTCTTTCTTTTAATCGATACAAAGTCAACAAGCATCTTCTATACTTTCTCAGTTTTGAATTGCATTTCATCTAAAATTAATGGATCGTTTATGACCTTCATTGATTGATGTCTACGACTCTAATACCAAATGATGCAAACCAAATTGTTTGATAGTAATATACAAAAAATCAGAAGAGGTAAGGGTATAAATTAGGAATAGGGAGACTAATAATTAGAATTAGGGGAGGAGGATGAAAGAGAGAGGGAAAGGCAAGGAAAGGCAGAGAGAGAGAGTTCCAAGAGAGAGAGAGATTTCATTCCAATTCATTCATTACAATACTCTTTATTTATAAAGAAATAGAGCGACTAAATGTAAATATATAAAAGTCTAAATTGGAATAATATACCCTAACTAGATTATTCTAACTATTCCTATATTTTGGCTCGTATCAATACTTTAAATTCTTTTGATAACAACTTCATCTCTCCCATAACTCTATAAATATTGGCCTTCATCGTAGTGGAAGAGTTTGGACAAATTTTTGAGTCTCCCTCTCCTTATCTATCTTTATCTCAGCCTCCCTCCCCCTTCACTCCTATAACTTATACTTGTAAATATTTTACTCATTGTACGGAATATTCCATTATATACAAATGTACATCTTTTGCTGAGACTGGTTGATTGATTCATTCATTGGTTTGAAGATTGAATTGATTGATTTCTGTTGGATTGATTTGGTTCATATCACATTTTTGCTTATTTCATAGGCCAAAACAACATTCTTTTATTTCAATTTGTCACCAACATTGAGCTTTAGTTAACGAGTACAAACTTACAAGCATGAACTATCTTAGGCCTCCTAGGTAAGTAATGTGTTGTGATTTCCTTTGTTTGGCTGCTTTTGAGTCATGGAATGGTTGTATAGTTTGAGCAATGCGTTTTGATGTAATGATTCAAATGTGAGTTAGTGAGTCTTTAGGCGCCAAAGTCGGTTAGTTGGTCAAGCAAGGTCAAATGTGGCGGCTAGTTGTTTTTTGGTAGTAAAAGCTGGTATAAGTCGGTTAGGAGCCAAGCGTTGGTTCAATGTACCAAGATCTATTATAAATAGATCTAAAAACCATGTAATATCTTCATTCAATCAATAAAAATCTGATTCCCTTTTGGATAATCTCTCTAATTCTCATCTAATTCAATTCTCTTCTCATCTTACTTCTCTTCCACAAGGTTAGCTCTCAATCTTTTAAATTGGAAGCTAACAATTGGTATCAGAGCCAGGTTAGGCACAATTTCGAATTTGAATTTTGTCATCATCAATGACCGGAAGGCCTAGTACACGTTCTGGAGGTGTAAATGCAGCTTTTGCTGCTAATGTTGATCCTAATGAAACATTTGCTTCGATTGTTGGTGGAAATTCTGCAGCCAGACCTGAGTTTATTACTCATACTCAGCTTAGGGCGCAAATGGATGAAATGTACAAGTTGCAGATGGATATGATGATGAATCGAATTTAATAGGTGCAGGATGAACATGATTTGAAGATTTCTGATTAAATGCAACAACAGACTCAACGTCTTGAGGACAAGATTGGTTGATTACAGGATCAAATTAACCGGAAACTGGAACAAGATAAGAAGTTTGTTGAGCAAGTGCAGCAGCAATCCTTGCATTTTGAGGAAAAACTGATTGAATTGCAAAATTAGGTCAACAAACATTGTGAATCTTCTATAAATGGAACTCTTCGATTTACTAGTTAGCTAATTCCTCCAGCAGAACTAAGGCAACCGCGAGTTCACTTTGACAGTGTTGAAAGTTTTGTCCGGAATCGCAGTGGATCTCCTTTGATTCAAACTGAGTTTAGACCTCTAAATCGTAACAAGACAATTGATACTCGACTTCCAGAGGCTAATGCTGCTGCAAGGACTCATGATTAATCCATAGAACAAGCACATTCTTAGTTATTTGGATAGAATTCAGGTTTGAATACCAGACCTCCAGATTCTGTGTTGCATAACGAAAATCCATCTGATGAATTTGAACATCAAGATAGGCCGCCAGATCAGCATCATCAATGAAGAACAATGAGTAATGATCTTACATCCAGTAATAGGAGCAAAGCTTTCAGACAACCTCGAGTGCAAATTGAACCTTTTGATCCCATACAACCTCAATCGTGGTTGGGAAGGTGTGATCAATACTTCCATTTTTACAACATAAGTGAAGCTAAAAAGGTAGAATTGGTAGCAGTGCATCTTCATGGAGATCATGAAGTATGGTTCTATAGTGTGTTGAAAAGCAATCCAAATCTTTATTGGGGTGAGTTCGTGGAAGAATTATGTGAGCCCTATGGAGAAGAGGACATTGGCGATGTTGTTGATAACTTTAACAAGGTATATCAAATGACTACTGTGAGTGAGTACATGACGAGGTTTGAGAACCTACGAGCTAGCATGATAGCCACTTATCCACAAGCTACAGAGGCATACTATGTCTCTAGCTTCATTAGTGGATTGAGACCAAGAATCAAGAACATGGTGAAGGCCATTGGGCCAAGGACTTTGTCTAAAGCATATGCCTGGGCTAAGTTGATGAAAATGTTGGGTCTCGATTATGCTATTGAGTATCATAGGGGAAAAGAAAATTTGGCAGCTGATGCACTTCCACGAAAATTTGAAGATTGTGAGCAGGGTTCTTGTAGGGCAGTATCCATTGTCTTACCATCTTGGATGGAAGAAGTTCATAAGTCCTATGAAGATGATTCCTTTGCTCAAGAATGCATTATTGCTGGCAGTGTGAAGGATTCAGGTAGTAATGATGCTAACACAGAGACATCAGTCCAAAAAGGCATCATCCGGTTGAAGAACAGGCTGTATATTGGTTCTTCTACAGATCTGAGAGATCAAATTGTCAGTGCTTCACACGATTCAGCATGGGGAGGTCATTCAGGAATTGAAGGAACATATCAGAGGGTAAAGGCACATTTCACTTGGCCCGGTATGAAGAAGACAGCTTCTGATTTTGTGAGAGCTTGTGAAGTCTGTCAACAGACTAAATTGGGAGATCATCGTTACCAAGGTCTTCTACAACCACTTCCTATTCCTGAGAGTGCTTGGATTAACATAAGCATGGATTTTATAGAAGGGTTGCCGAATTCAGATGGCAAGAAAGTAATTTGGGTTGTGGTGGATCGCTTCACCAAATATAGTCACTTTATCTCCTTAATTCGTCCTGTTACTGCAGTAAAGTTGGCTAAAAGCTTCCTTGATAACATATACAAATTACATGGATTGCCTCAATCCATTGTATCTGATCAAGATAAGATCTTTACAAGCAATTTTTGGAGAGAATTGTTCAAGTTGTTGGGAACGACATTGGCTCTTAGCTCGTCCTATCATCCCCAAATAGATGGACAAACCGAACGAGTCAATCAATGCATTGAGCAGTACCTTAGAAGTATGGTTTTCTTGCATCCAAAGGCGTGGAACCGTTGGCTTTCTTTAGCTGAGTATTGGTTCAATACTCATGTTCATGCATCTATTGGCACTTCTCCCTTCAAAGCTCTCTATGGATACGATCCTCCCACTCCTTTCATGCTTCAGAAAGTAACTTTAGTAGTACCCGAAGCTATTGATTTGATACAGCAAAGGAAGCATATGATGCAAGTTCTTAAGGACAATCTGCTTCAAGCACAAGCAAGGATGAAACTATATGCTGACAAAAAAAGGGTAGACAAGAATTATGACGTTGGTGACATGGTCTACCTCAAATTATGGCCTTATATAGAGTCCTCTTGGGTTGTCAGGAGAAATGTCAAGCTAAGTGCTCACTTCTTTGGCCCATACAACATATTGGAAAAGATTGGCAAAGTGGCGTACAGACTTGACTTACCTCCTAACTCGTACATTCACCCCGTGTTTCATGTGTCTTTACTCAAAAAGTAGGTGAAGAAAGGAGTTAAAAGTTCAAAGGAGGCACCTGAAGTTGGATCAAATGGCTCGCTGCTGCTGCAACCTGTTGCTCATAAGGCCACCCGAGAGCTGAATGTCGCAGACAGAGCTGTTCACAAAGTGCTGGTACAATGGTGGAACTTGGACAGGAACTTTGCCACATGGGAGGAACTTGCATTTTTAAGAGTCAATTTCCCAATCTTTTTCTCTTTGAGGACAAGGAGCTTTTCAAGAGAAGGGGAATGTTATGATTTCCTTTGTTTGGTTGATTTTGAGTCATGTAATGGTTGTATAGTTTGAGTAATGAGTTTTGATGTAATGATTCAAATGTGAGTTAGTGAGTCTTTAGGCGCCAAAGTCGGTTAGTTGGTCAAAATGTGGCGGCTAGCTATTTTTTGGCGGTAAAAGCTGGTATAAGTCGGTTAGGAGCCAAGTGTTGGTTCAAAGTATCAAGATCTATTATAAATAGATCTAAACCATGTAATATCTTCATTCAATCAATAAAAATCTAATTTCCTTTTGGATAATCTCTCTCTAACTCTCATCTCCTTCTCTAATTCTCATATAATTCAATTCTCTTCTCATCTTACCTCTCTTCCACAAGGTTAGCTCTCAATCTTTTAGATTGGAAGCTAACATAATGGATGTGAACCAAATTATTTGATGGCAATATAGTAGAAATTAGAAGAGGTAAGCGTAGAAGTTAGGCAAAGGGAGACTTAGAATTAGGGTTAGAGGGAGAACGGAGAAAGAGACCCCGCGGGGGGGGGGGGGGGGGGGCGCACGGGAAATAGATTTCATTTTAATTTATTCAGAAGCATTCTTCATTTCAATGCTCACTTTTTATAATGAGACAAAGAGAATTGAATGTAAATATATAAAAGTATAAATACTAATAATCTATCGTAATAAGATTATTCTTGCTATTTCTATATTTTGGCTCGCATCAATACTTTCCTCTCCAAAGACCCTTATCCTGAAGGTTCAGGGTAATATTGAGCCATTTTTTTTCAATAAAAAATCCTCTCTAATCAAATATTATAATTAAAAAGAAATAAAATGATAAGATAATATTTTTTTTTCTTTAATCCTTAGTTAGAATTAGTACTCAACTCTTTTCATGTTTGAAAAGAAGTTTGTTGGCCATACAAGCGACTTAGTTGTATCGTTATTTGTACTGGCTATGTATTCCTTGAAATCATTAATAAAATAAGCATTTTGTTGAATATGTCTCTCAATTTGGTAGTTCCTTTTGTTTATTTTTCTTACCTACGGATCATTGAGTTGATCCTCAAGGGGGCGATTTTTGGGTGATTTTTTGCCAGCGACTAGGGCACGCGCGTGAGGGCATGTGCGGTGTCGTATAGGGTTGGGTCCGGTGGCGTTGCATTCGCCGGCGCCTCCACTTCCTGGTGGTGGTGTCCGCTGGTGGTTCCGGCGACCGTGTGAGTGTGAAAAGCATGAGAGAGGGTGCTGGGGGTTAGGTTTGTGGGAGGAAGATGTAGGACGTTCGAGGCTTCGCTCCGGCAAGCCCATCACTGGCAACTGGCCCTTGGTGGTTCGCCTCTCCCTTCTCGGCCTTCTGGTGGTTGTCCGGTGACCCCTGGTGGCATGGCGGTTGCGCGGCAGCCACTTTCTCTCTACTGGCAATTTGGGGTCTTCGATTTCTCTCTCCAGATTTGGGCTTTGGCTTGTAAGTTACCTTACGTCCTCCTTGGTGTGGTGTCTTCGGTTGGTTGGGGTCCTTCTTCATCGGTTTCCTTGGTTGGTGAGGGGTGGCGGCGGAGCACGGTGGTGTGCGCACCAAACCCTAATTCCCTCATTTTTGTTGCTTGATTTGGAAAGTGTGGGTGGTTGGGATATTTCCCTAAGATCTTGCACTTGCCATATTTGTTGTTTGATTTGAATTTTTTGAACTCTCACGTGGTGGTTTGGGCTGATTTGGGTGGTTCTTGGGTGGCTTGTGGTGGTTTCCGGTGAGGGTGCATAATAATTCAGATTTTGTATCTTTTTTTGGAACTTCGTGAGCTTCATGGCTGAGTCTCCAGTTCCGGATTACATTTATTATGAGCCTCAATGTGATGGGGGAAATAGAGCTTCTACTTCAACCATTAACAATGAGCTTTCGTTGCATTTTGTCCCCCCTACGCATGTCGATGGTAAGGTTGTTACATCTACCGTTGGTCGTAATACGGGGCCCACTGTGGAGAGATGGGATCGCACCCTTATGGGCTGTACTGTCGAAGGTCGGGTTTTGTATTCCTGTGGTGTAGCTATAGCAAAACTACTATGGGGTTCAAAAGACCTTGAATGTGTTCTCTTCCATGACAACTTGTTTTATTTCCGGTTCAATACTATTGAGGCATCGGAGAAGGTCCTTCGGCGTGGCCCTTGGCATCTCAAAGGTTACACTCTCTACCTTGAACGTTGGAGTGGAAAACTTCCCCCGTATAACTTTCCTAGTTTGCCTATTTGGGTTAGACTCCATGGTTTGCATGCGTCTATGTGGACACCGGATGCACTTAGCGCTGTTGGTACTTCCTTGTACATGGACAAGCCTACTTTTGAGGCAACAGCAATGAGTTATGCTAGGGTTTGTGTACAACTTGACGCTAAGGTGGCACCGATTAAGCAATTGCTCGTTGACTATGGAGCGAATGAGTTGTTTCCTATTGAGGTTACGTATGAGTGTCTCCCTAAATGTTGTACAATGTGCCATGTTTTTGGTCATTCATTCCAAGACCCTAAAGAACCGGCCCCCACTAGCAAGCCCGCTGGGAGGGCTGGGAAAAATCGCCGGAAAAAGAAGAACTGCCGCCGTAAGAAGGTGGCAGCTGAAGCACCAACGGGCCAAGAGGTGACTCAAGAGGACGCCGCCATGGGAGGTGGCATGGAGCCCACCTTGGGGTCGGCACAGGACACCCTATTGAGGGCTCGTGTTGGGCTAGGGGTTGGGATGCAAGAAGGTGAGGGTGGGGTTTCAAATGGGCCACCAATTGGGCCTGTGGTTGCTGTTGGGCAGGCTGAGGTCAATGGGACATGAGATGGGCTTATCGGTAATGGACAGCGGGCTGAGATGGATGATCGGGATGGGCCACGGGTTGCGGGCCTACCTTCCTCTACTTGGCCCACACTTCCGTCACCTACTAGGCTGAATTCGAGTGCCCGGACTGGGCTTGTCACGGCCCCCCATGTTGTTGGGGGGGATCCTATGCTTTCTGGGCCTCAAGGCCCAGAACCGGGGGTGGGACAGCCCAGCGCACCTCTAGCACTGGGCTTCCCGAAGGCCGTGGGCCTTCGGGTTCCTCTACCGGGCCTTTTAGGGCCCCGGTTTCTTCTCCCCAGCTTGGTTGTTCAGACTGGGCTGAGGACCGTTTGTGCCTCTCAAAGTTCCGTGTTGCGTCTGATTCGTCTACTAGTAAGGAGGACTTGAGTCGAGAAAGTATTCCAAGTAACTACGCTATGGGTTCTAGTAACCGGGACATGTCTTCTGACACTTGGACATTGCTACTACTGTTGAGCCTGAAGAGAATTCAGCGGTTCAGCCTTAGATTGAATGTTGGATGACTACAGTGGCTTCGAAGAAGCAGCCTCAAGTTAGAAACAAGAAATCTAAGGGCAAGAAGAAATCCTGATTTTTATCGTCTCGATCGCTTCGGATTTACTTTGATGTATTGATGTACTCATTGTTTTTCCTTGTCTTCTTTTTTAGAGGTTTGTACTTAGGAGTTTCTTTGATGTTCATTTGTATTTCCTCTTTGTTGCTTTTGCGTGTTTTACTTTCTTTTTGATTGCTTTTATAGGCTTCGGCCAGCTTGGGGTATGCCCCTCTTGCTCATGTATGGACATACATTGGTGGGTTTTTTTGATATATATACACTGACTTATCAAAAAAAAAAAAAGAGTTGATCCTCAAGACACTGATATTGAATCTGGGTTCATAATTCGGGAAGCCTAAATTTAAGAACCACTTTATTAGAATCTCAAATTGCATGCACGTATTTCTTAAGAACCTTCCATTAATGCTCCTTAGGTTAGTTTCCCATTTTGTGCTGGAGTAAGTAAGCTTTTCCTCTAAATACCTTAATGACTCTGAATGGGCCCTCTCAATTTGGGGATCATTTCCCAAAGACAAGATCTTTATGGCTAATGGGCAATACCACTTTTCAAGACTAAGTCCACTAAATCAAATGACCTAGGTTTGACCTTCTTGTCATAGGCTTTAGCCACCTTCTTCTTTTGCTTTTCTAGTTTATGAAGGGCATCAAGCCTAACTTGATCCAAGCTAGTTAATTCATCCATCATAGCCTGTGCATATTCAAGTTTAGAAAACCTCCCTTAATGAGCCAGCATAATAAATTGAATTATGAATTTCATTGGAAGTACATCATCATGTCCATATGCTAAATGGAAGGGGGTTGTCCCAGTTGCATCATGTTTTGATGTTATATAAGTCTAAAAGGCATCAAATAGAAACTCATGCCACTTTCTAGGATTATCCTCAATCATCTTCTCGGTATTAACCTTTAGAATCTTATTAGTATTCTTCCTAGCCATTAGGTTGAGCAAAATAAACGGTTGAGTTCAAGATTTCAATGTTGAAACTCTTGGTAAACTCATTAACCTCAGCTCCATTGAACACTTTAACTTCATTCGCAATTATGGTTTCTGGGATTCCAAACCTACATAGGATATATTCATTGATAAAATCAGTCACATCTTGCTGATTGGTGTTACTATATGGCTTAGCCTCCACCCATTTTATAAAATAGTTCGGGGCCACAGGAATATAAGAATGCTGCTTGCTAGAAGGAGGGTTAGTCTCTCCTACGATATTCATTGCCCATCCTCAGAAGGGCCATGGTTTAACAATAGCATGTATTTTAGAGGCAGGAACTCTTGTTAAATGACCATGTCTTTGGCATGCTCTACATCCCTTGGCATACTTGATATAATTATCCAACATTGATGGCTAATAATAGTCATAAAGTTTGATGAGCCAGTGCATCTTATTACCAGTTAGATGAGATCTGCAAATAAACTCATGGTCTCTAACTATCACATGCATTGCTTCGTCTAAGTCTAGGCACTTAAGAAGCACTCCACTAGCATCTTCTTTCTACAATTCTCCAGATTCATCATCAAGATAGAATCTACAAGCTCTCATTTTCATCTTTCTATCTTTGACATAATCCAAGGGTTTCCTAAGTAATCCATCAAGGGCTTCCTTTAATACTTCTGTCAACTTGTGAAAGATGGATGTAACTCAAAGCAATCTAAGTGTTCACTAGTAATTACCCTGCTTTCAAAACTGAAAGACTCATTGAACTCAAGGTCATGGTCTAGAACCTTAGTCATAATAACCATAGTTTTGTCATGATCGGCATTGATTTTTAGGTGTTTTTCCCAGGTAATGTGTTCAAATGTTAGTTTAACAGCTTTTGGCGCCAAAAGCTGTTAATCTCTCTTCTTGGTTGTTGCTGTACGGTTTTGATGTAGATTCTTGGCCTAGTTATTTGTTACTCGTTCCTTGTTATAAATAGGCATTGTATTGTAAGATCTAGGCATTCAATAAAAATTTCAATCGTTCTTTGTTTTTTTTCCAATTTTCGCTTACATTTCTCTTGGTTCTATCAAGGTTAAGCTCAAGAATTGCCTTAAGCCTAACAAGTGGTATCAGGGCTTGACATTTACATTCAATTGGATTGCATATCCGATTGCATTGTGAGCGTTCAGTAGAGATACTGCGGCATTGCCCACTACAAGTTGTCTAGGAAGGAGAGATTGACCATGGCACCAACAACTAGAGCCAATGTTGCTGCGGCTGCAGGTGGTATCAACGTTAACAATGTCACCGGTGGGGCTTCGACCAATGCTGAAGCGGTTGTTGGTGATAATGCTAACCAGCAGATCAATCGGGTGGAACTAATGATGCAAAATATGATGCAGATGTAGAATATGATGCAGATGATGCAACAAGATATGAATCGAAGGTTCGAGTCACAATCTATGCAATTTACTCACCAGTTCTCCGGCCTTCAACAAAGATTGGACCGGCAACAGTCCTCTGCTGGTGATGAAGGTTCTTTCCCTCCCAATTAGCAAGATCGGCCTCCCAGTCATCAAGATCGGCCTCCGGATCCTTACATAGCTCCAACCGGTAGTACTGAAGGTGCATTCACTGCAAGAAACAATGGTTACCGACAGCCCAGAGTTGATTTGGAGGTATTTGATGGCACCTTTCCTCAATCTTGGATTAGGAAATGTGAGAAATACTTTCGTTTTCACAACATTAGTGAGCACAAAAAGGTAGAAATGGCTACTGTGTATTTGTGGGGTGAAATGGAGACTTGGTGCTATGGGTTACTGCGCACCAAACCATCCCTTACCTGGACAGAATTTGCCAATGAGTTGTGTGATAGATATGGTGATGAAGATGTGGGTGAAGTGGTGGATAATTTCAATAACCTTGTCCAAACCGGCACCGTGAAGGAATACATGACATGTTGTGAAGGCTTAAGGGCTAGAATATTGTCAATATATGCTGAAGTTCCTGAATCCTTCTATGTTTCCAGTTTTGTGAGTGGTCTCAAGCCACGTATTGAGAGCTTGGTGAAGGCTTTTGATCTAGATAGTTTGTCTCAAGCCTATTCCAAGGCTAAGAAGGTTGAAGGCTCGTTTGTCTCATCTAATTTCTCCAAAACCAGGAGCACAGTTCCTGGAACCATCGCACCAAAATTCACACCCAATAACAGCAAAATAACAACCAGTGATGATAGAAGGCCACAAAGGCTTTGCTTCAAATGTAACCAAAAATATTTCTTTGGACATAAATGTGACCCTAAATTCCTTATGATAGTATCCAAGGAGGAAGTAGTGAGGGTCGAATCAGAAGAGGAAATAGAGTTTTTAGCAGCTGAGGATGTAACACCAGCAGAAACTGAAGAAGAGGATGATGTGGGAATTTCTGTTCAGGCCTTAACAGGAAATGGTTCCCATAACACAATTCACATCAAGGGAACAGCAGGGCAAAGGGAATTATTGATCCTAATTGACAGTGGTTCAACCCACAGCTTTGTGGATCCTAAAGTGGTGAGGGCAATCGATCAAGAACTGATTCAGACTAGTCCCTTAACAGTCACGGATGCTGATGGCAATACGATCCTAACCCACACCAAATGCAAGAACTTTGTGTGGAAGATGCAAGGACACAAGTTTGCATATGATTTCAGAGTTTTAAGGCTGGGTGGCTGTGATATTGTACTGGAAGTAGATTGGATGAAGAGTTATAGCCCAATACTCTTTGATTTTTCCCAGTTAAACGTATCCTTTGAGAAAGAAGGAAGAAAGATCCAATTACAAGGCATTGTGGAGCAAGCAAATATGTGGCTAATGACAAGCAAAAGTCTGAAGAAAATGCTTCAGAATGAAGATTTCAGTTGGGTGGGTCACTTGTACTCAATTGTAACAGAAGCAGCACCTGTTGTAGAGGAAATCAGTGATGAATTAGAAGCCTTACTCAAGAGATATGAGGGGCTATTTGAGCAGCCAGATTCATTACCACCTTGCAGGGATTTGGATCACGCAATTCCCTAGAAGGAGGCAGCAGCTCCGGTGAATTTGAGACCTTATAGATATCCTCACTCTCAGAAAAATGAGATGGAAAGGCAGATTGAAGAACTTTTGAACTCTAAATTCATAAGGCATAGCCATAGTCCCTTTGCCTCTTCGGTGATTTTGGTGAAAAAGAAGGATGGGACCTCACGTATGTGCATTGACTACTGGCAGCTGAACTCTATTACCATCAAGGATAAGTTTCCAATACCCATCATTGATGACTTACTTGATGAATTGCACGGTGCTTCTCTAAACTTGATTTAAGGCAAGGATATTATCAAATTCGAGTTCAAGAGCAAGACATCCATAAGACTGCTTTTAGAACTCATCAAGGGCATTACGAATTTGTAGTAATGCCTTTTGGATTGTCCAATGCGCCTTCAACCTTTCAAGCATTGATGAACCTTGTGTTCAAATCTTATCTCAGAAAGTTTGTGCTCATATTTTTTGATGACATTCTCGTGCACAGCTCCTCCTTACAGCAGCATTATGAGCATTTGGAACGGGTGTTCCAAACAATGCAACAGCACAGGTTATATGCTAAGCGCTCCAAATGCACTTTTGCCAAACAGCAAGTCGAGTATTTGGGGCATATTATATCCGGAGCAGGGGTAGCAACCGACCCAAGCAAGGTTCAAGCCATGAATGATTGGCCACTGCCTAAAACTCTTAAACAGCTAAGAGGTTTCTTAGGCTTGACAGGGTACTACAGAAGGTTTATTGCGGGTTATGGGATCATTGCCAAGCCATTAACCGACATGCTTAAGAATGATGGTTTTCATTGGAGTGAACAAGTGACTACAGCTTTTGAGAAGCTTAAACAAGCCATGTGTATGGCCCCTGTCCTGGTGATGCCAGATTTCAGCATTCCCTTTCAATTAGAAACAGATGCTTGTAACAAGAGTACAGGAGCTGTTCTCTCTCAAAAAGGAAGGCCCATAGCCTTCCTTAGCCAAGCCTTGGGTCCAAAGAATCAGGGATTGTCGATCTATGAAAAAGAATACATGGCTATTCTTCTTGCGGTACAAAAGTGGCGGCATTACCTTGAGGGACATTTATTTGTGATCAAGACAGATCATCAAAGTCTCAAGTACCTCCTTGAGCAAAGAATCACAACAAGAGTTCGAAGAAAAGGCTTAATGAAAATGTTAGGCCTTGAGTACAAGATTTGGTACAGGAAAGGGGTAGAAAACGTTGCTGCTGATGCTCTATCAAGACAGTTTGAAGAATCTGCAGCTGCAGGCCATTGTGCTGCCATTACTCTAGTGGTGCCTTCGTGGATGACTGAAGTGCTCCACTCATATAAACATGATGCCTTTGCTCAAGCTCATGTCATTCCTGATTACCTTCAACCTAATCCTCCTACAGATCAAGTTGGGGCTCCTATAGATCCAACTGGTGTGACTGTCAGCCAAGGAATTATCAGAATTGGGGGGAAGATATATATTAGGGAGAGTCATGGGCTGAGGAAGCAAATCATTAGAGCCTCACACGACTCACCTTGGGGTGGTCATTCAGGGATAGAGGGTACTCATAAAAGGTTGAAGCTGCATTTCCATTGGCCGGGTATGAAGAGGGAAGTACAAGAGTTTGTGCAACATTGTGAGATCTGTCAACAAATCAAGGTAGAGCACACTCCCTACAAGGGATTATTACAACCACTTCCCATTCCGGAGAGTGCTTGGAGCCACATTAGCATGGAGTTTATAGAAGGGCTTCCCAAGTCAGAGGGGAAGGAGATTATTTGGGTAATTGTGGATCGATTTACCAAATTCAGTCACTTTATAGCTCTTCAACATCCTTTATCTGCTCAGAAGTTAGCAAGAACATTCTTAGACTAGATATACAAGCTCCATGGGCTTCCCCAATCCATTATTTATGACCGTGACTGGCTGTTCACCAGTGCTTTTTGGCGTGAACTGTTTTTGCTGCTAGGCACCAAAATAGCTATGAGTTCCTCCTATCATCCTCAGTCAGATGGCCAAACTGAAAGAGTAAATCAGTGCATTGAGCAATATCTCCGTGGCATGACATTCACACACCCCAAACACTAGAACAAATACTTGTCACTCGCTGAGTATTGGTATACTACTCACTTTCATTCTTCTTTGGGAGCCACGCCTTTCAAAGCTTTGTATGGATACGAACCACCTTCGCCATTGGTTTAACAAGGGGAAATTTCTCAGGTAGAAGATGTTAATGAGATGTTACAGCAAAGAGTTCAGTGGGCTCGACAACTCAAAGATAATCTGCACTTGGCACAGGCTCGGATGAAATTTTTTGCAGATAAAAAGAGAATTGACAGGAATTATGAAGTGGGTGATCTTGTTTACCTCAAATTACAGCCTTATAGGCAAATTTCAGTAGCTGTTCGCAAAAATATCAAGTTATCTGCACGATTTTATGGTCCTTACAAAATTCCTGAAAGGATTGGTAAGGTCGCTTATGGATTGGAATTGCCAAAAGATAGCCTAATCCATCCGGTCTTCCATGTTTCCTTACTTAAGAAACATGTTCCTAATACAGAGAAGGGGCAGTATTTATCCTACAAGCCTCCAAGGGAGTACTACTTCTCGAACTGATTACTGTTTTTGCCAGCAGAAGTATGCAGAAACTCAGCAAACAGGTTCTAGTTCAATGAGCAAATCTCCGGGCAGACAGTACTTCGTGAGAAAGCTGGAAGTTTATCAGATCTCAATTTCCATCCTTTCATTCTTGAGGCAAGAATGTGCTGAAGGGGAAGGTATTGTCATGATCGGCATTGATTTTTAGGTGTTTTTCCCGGTTAATGTGTTCAAATGTTAGTTTAACAGCTTTTGGCGCCAAAAGCTGTTAATCTCTCTTCTTGGTTGTTGCTATACGGTTTTGATGTAGATTCTTGGCCTAGTTATTTGTTACTTGTTCCTTGTTATAAATAGGCAATGTATTGTAAGATCTAGGCATTCAATAAAAAATTCAATCATTCTTTGTTTCTTTTCCAATTTTCGCTTACACTTCTCTTGGTTCTATCAAGGTTAAGCTCAAGAATTGCCTTGAGCCTAACAAGTTTCTTCACACCATGTCATGGGTAACTTATACCCTGAGGCTGGTTGGGCCAAATCATCGGCTGTCTTATTCTGTTCTCGAGGCGTGTGCTCAAATTGGACACCGCTAAACTTACTCAATAGTTCTTACACTATTAAGATGCATTTATTCGAGGCATTACTTTAACACTGGAATTCCCCCTTTACTTGGTGGATGACCAATTGTGAATCCCCTTCTATGATCACAGTGGGGACTTGCATTTCAAAGAGAGTATGCAGGCCTATACTTAATGTCTCATACTTTGCTATATTGTTGGAACACTTGCGAACCAAAGTGATAGTCAACTTGGTAAAAATTCATACAAGGGATTCAATTACAAACCCAACTCTGGCACTTGAATTGGTCCTTGATCCATCAAAATATAGCTTCCAAGAGACAATCTCTATCACTAGGAGCCACTCTGGTTCATAATCTATGTCAATTTGAATGTTTGGATGGTCAGCTAAAAAGTCTACTAAAGCTTGGCCTTTGATTGACTTTTGTGACACATATATTAATTCAAACTGAAGTAGAGGGCTACTCCACTTGCTTAATCTTCCTCTGATTAGAGGTCTATCTAGCATGTATTTAAGGACATTTGTCTGAGCAACCACGTATAAGGCAAATGCTAAGAAGCAATGTCTAAATTCTAAGGATGCATAGAACAGAGATAGACACAATTTCTCAATGGAAGAATATTTTATTTCACATTCGTTTAGACAACGACTTAGCTAGAACACAGCCTATTCAAATTCCTGCTCATTGTCTTGTACAAGTAAACAACCAATTGATTCATCAAAAGTAGAGACATAAATAATCAAGGGTTTCGTTGCTTAGGTGGAATCAACATTGATGGCTTGATTAAGTAAGCATTCATTGATTGACTCAAAGGCTGCTTGGTATGGTTTCTCCTACTTGAAGTCCTTCTCAGACATGAGTCTCTGCATTGGAGAAAGGACTATGTTTTCTCTGTAACATTTGAAATGAAACGTCTCGGGAAGTTAACCTGCCCCAAGAAGCATTTAAGCTCCTTTTTGCTTGAAGGCGGTTTGGCCTCTAGAATGGCCTTACTTTTGTTTATATCAACCTCAATCCCCCTTTGGTGTACTAAGAAACCAAGAAAGTTCCGAGCGCATACGCCACAAGCACATTTTAGTGGGTTCATCTTTAGGTTGTGGCCTCATTTGAAGGAACTCTCCTCTCAAGTCCTTTAAGTTCTTGACTTTGGACTTTGACTTGATCGTGATGTCATCTATGTCGAGTTCCAAGGTGCCAATAAGGTCATGAAAGATCATGTTTATGGCTCATTAGTATGTGGCACCAGCATGCTTTAAACCAAATGGCATACCCACCCACTTAAAGCTCCTTAGTAACCCAAGACATCTAAATGCTATCTTGTGGGTATCCTCCGAAGCAATCAGGACTTGGTAGCACCCACAGTAGCCATTTATGAAGTATAAGACTTCATGTCTCGAGGCTGAATCAATAAGGACATCAACTATTGACATAGGGTATTCATCCTTTGGGTTGGTTGCATATAGATCTCTGAAATTAATATAGACTCTAATTTTGCCATTCTTTTTGATAATAAGAACTACATTTGCCAACCACTCAATGTACCTGACAGTCCTAATGAATTTGGCCTTTAAGAGTCTCTTGATCTCCTCTTTGACCAAATTTATCACCTCTTAGAACATTTTTCTCTGGGCCTAAATTATGGGCCTAGAGCCCGGCTTGACGGGATGCTTATGCTCAACCACTTTTCTGTCTAGGCCAGACATCTCATGATGGTCCCAGGCAAAACCATCCTTGAACTTAAGGAGCAAGGTTAGATACTACTTCCTTTGTTCTTCAGAAAGCAGAGTGCTAAGATATGTGGGTCTTGAGTCTTCTGCAGATCCAAAGTTAACCTCGAGGAGGGGATTGTCATGATCACGGCTATGGAAGTGTCTGTAATTGCTTGGCATTGGTCCTTTTGATGTTGGAAGATTGTATTTCCATAGAATAATGGCCAAGTCTAGTAAATGGTTTGAATTAGGTCTTGGCAGGAAAGGTGGTTATAGTGGTTAAGTGTTGTTTAGTCCATTTTGGCTAGGGGTGTTCAAACATTGGTCCGGACCAAAAAAATACGACCGGACTGATCATTCGGTCCAAGACCAGATCGGACTGATTCAATTTCGGTCCTGTCCTCGGTCCTCAAGTTGACCTAATTTCGGGTTTTAGTTTGGTCCGATCTAAACTTGAAAAATCCGAGATTGGATCGAAAACCCAAATGATGTTGTTGGGCCTCCTATATATTTTACTAGATTATAAGAAAACTATTTTAGACTAATAATATTTGGGCCTAAAATTAGTTTAAAATAGACCATAAACACCTATACTAAATTATCTTATTTTTTTTAAATGATAACTATTGCATTTTGTATATTGCTACAACTTGTGTGTATAATTATTTCAAGTTAATTTATGAAGAAATTCATTGGTTATTATTAAAGAATCAAGAAATATGAGAATCAAATCAGAGGGGCTATATTGTCAGGTCGAGTTTAGTAAATTCAAGTCGTTATGATGAGTCGTGGTATTTGTAGATGATCATGTGTATTTGTATATTTTCTATTATTTCTATTGTTTATTTTTTATGTTTTTCTATTAGTTGACTTTAAAGTTGACCAAATTTGACAAAATGTGCTAAATTTAACTTATATTAAAAAATAAAGAAATGATAAACGGTCCAAATCGGTCCGGTCCATGAAGTAACTGGTCCGGTCTCGGACTGGATCAGTTAAATTCGGCTGGTCTTCGGTCTTCAAAAGAGGCCAATTTCAGTCTTCGGTCCGGTTTGGTCTGGTCCGGGTTTGGACCGATGAACACCCCTAATTTTGGCGGCTAAGCTGTAAGTCGGTTGATTTAGTTGTCCCCGTGCTTTGTTCTCCTTCTTATCTAAATCTCTATAAATAGTTAGATATTTCTTTTAAGAAGATTCATTGAATGAAATTGAAATTGTTTCTCCCTCTCAACCCCAATTCTCTCTATTTCTCATCACTTTTCTTCTACTTCTCATTCAATTCTCTCTTTATCCTGGGTTATGATTCAAGATTGATCTTGAATCATAACAATTGGTATAAGAGCTTTTCTAATAGCTGCAGTTGAGTCGAATTACAGTCAATTTGGTTGTTTAGCAATCCGATCAAGCTTCATTAGTTACATGCACATCTAATCAGGCTGTGTTGATCAGATTCTAATGGTTAGAGTGTGCACAATCTGGCCAGACGCAAGAAGCTGATTGCAATGGTAGGTGGAGCTATTAATAGAGCTAATGCTGCTGCTAATGCTGGAGCAGCAGCTGTGGATTCGAATCAGGTTGATAGGATTGCTCAGCTGCAGAAACAGATGCACGATTTGATGTTAGCAGTTGGTTCAGTGACTCAAAAGGTTGGAGACATATCTCATTCGTAACAACAAGTGCAGCAGTAGCTGGTAGGAATGCAGAAAAAAATCACGTGCCAAGCTATGCCTCCTGGAGCGGGAATATTGTCATGTGGAAGTCAGCACACTAGACCTCTTGATCCTTTGCATCCTCGAGCGTCTGAAGAGAGTTCTGAAGGCGTGGCTGTGGTGAGGAGTAATGGAATTCGACAGCCTAAGGTTGACATTTACACTTTTGATGGAATACAACCTCAACCATGGCTTAGAAGATGTGAATGATATTTCCGTTTCTATCCCATTGTTAAGGCAGAGAACGTGGAGTTTGCCGCTGTTTATCTTCAAGGTGATCAAGAGGTTCGGTTTTACAACTTGATTCACCGCAGACCTGCACTCTCTTGGCCTGAGTTTATGGAGGAATTATGTGAGCGTTAGGTGATGAAGATCCAGGAGATGTGGTGGATCACTTCAACAAGGTAGCTCAGACATATGTGAAGAAATACATGACTCATTTTGAGAACCTAAGAGCTAGAGTGATAACTGTGAACCCTGGTGCAAATGAGGCTTATTATATCTTGAGTTTTATTAGTGGTCTTAAGCCAAAGATTAAGCATTTGGTCAAGGCATTGAATCCTACGACTTTGACACAAGCTTTCTCTAAAGCAAAGCCGTTTGAAGCCTCTGTCTTGGCAAATTTTGATGGTTTGAGGGACAAAAATAGTCAAGTGGAACCTTCTCAATGCTCTACTATTGGTTTAGCTCCTAGGTCCTTGAGTTTGGAGGAAAAGAAGGTTCAACGGTTGTGCTTCAAGTGCAATCAAAGGTATTTCTTTGGCCACAAGTGCAATCCAAAGTTCTTTATGACAGCTACCGGAGCTGAGGCTGAAAGTGATTAAGAAGTCTAAGAAATGGAGGAGCATGTCAATGATCAGGTTAAGGATGTGCAAGGGGAATCTAATGGTGATGAGATGGAGATTTCAGTTAAAGCTTTGACAAGGAATGGCTCACACAACACGATAAGAATCAAAGGAGAGGCCAGCTGCAAACCTTTAATTCTAATCGACAGTGGTAGCCTGCATAATTTTGTGGATCCGAAGGTTGTAAGAGCTGTGGGACATGAAGTGATCAAGATAAGCCCTTTAGCAGTGACAGTTGCTGATGGAAACTCGATAATAAAACTGATTAAACGTAGGCAGTTCTGCTGGCAGATGCAAGGTCACAGTTTCATCTATGATTTCAGAGTCTTGAGATTGGGAGGCTGTGACATGGTTTTAGGAGTTGATTGGATGAAAACTATTAGCCCCTTAGTGTTTGACTTTGCTCAATTATCAGTCTCCTTTAAGAGAAATGGCCAAAGTGTGAAGTTGCAAGGAATTATAGAGCAAGGACAACTGTAATTGATGAAGGGAATGAGGTTACAAGAAGTGATCAAGAAAGGATCCTACTAGTGGATAGGACAATTGTTCACTATTGATGCTGCTCCAATAGGTGCTCAGGTGAATTATGATCCTGTAATTGACAAGCTCTTATAGGACTATAATGATTTATTTGAGCAGCCAACCTCCCTTCCTCCTAAAAGGACATTAGATCATGCTATTCCTTTAAAAGCAAGTTCGAATCCAGTAACCCTTAGGCCTTACAAGTATCCTCACTCTCAAAAACCTAAAATTGAGAGGCAAGTAGATGAGCTATTGAGGACAAAATTCATTAGGCACAATCATAGCCCATTTGCTTCTCCGGTGATATTGGTTACAAAGAGGATGGGACTTCCCGGATGTGTATTGATTACAGGAAACTTAACTCCCTTACAATTATAGACAAATTCCCAATTCCTATCATTAACAATCTCTTAGATGAGTTGTATGGGGCATTGTGTTTCTCCAAGTTAGATTTAAGGCAAGGCTACTATCAAATTAGGGTGTTGGATCAAGACATTCACAAGATTGCTTTTAGAACACACCATGGACATTATGAGTTTGTGTAATGCAATTTGGATTATCAAATGCTCTGGCAACATTTCAAGCTCTAATGAATTCAGTGTTCAAGCCCTTCTTAAGGAAGTTTGTGATTGTGTTTTTTGACAACATTTCGGTATATAACCCATCTGTGGAGGCTCCTATAGCACACCTGGATCAAGTGTTTAGTACCATGCGACAGCACAAGTTGTTTACAAAGCTCTTCAAATGTTTCAAGCAATGAAAGATTAGCCTACACCAGTGACGCTCAAACAGTTAAGGGGATTTCTATTATGATCCTAGATCAAACTTGGATTATAAGTTTGAGATATAAGAGTATGGGATGAGAAAGACGTGAAAGAGATGAGAAATAGAGAGAAAATTAGGGTTGAGAGAGAGAGTTAGATCTATTTTATTTGAATGAATCCTCAATTACATAATTGATGCTTATTTATACTCAAAAAATAGACGGCTAGCTTAAACAAAGGAAAACAAGCAAAAATCCAACTATAAGCAATTTTCCAGCCAAACACCAAACCAGGCTAACCACTTAACCTGCTATCCCACCCAGAAACTGAATTTGAATTCAAATGAGAAATGTACATCAGAAAACAACTAAAAATGCCTTAAATCCTTCATGATCATGACAATACCCTCTCCTCAAACTCATTCTTGCCTCAAGAATGAAGAAGAAGGGAATTGGCTGTGTAGAAACTTTAATTTCTCCTAGCTCTTTCGTTTTGGATCCAAATTGGTCCACTGAATCAAGACTTCCTTCTTTGCTATGCCTTGCTACTATACCAAATGGGAGTCCAAAACTATTGTAGGGGCTTGTATCAGAGTTCCATTATTTGTTGCTTCAGGAGGCTGACTTGAAGACTCCTTCCCTTCTGCCCTGTGCCTTTTTAAAAGAGAGATATGAAAAACAGGATGCACAAAAGAGTTAGGTGGAAGCTCTAATCGATAAGCTTCATTGCCCACTTTCTCTAACACCTTGTAAGGACCAAAGAAACGAGCCCCTAACTTCACATTCTTGGGAATTGCAACAGAGCATTTCCTGTAGGGTTGGAGCTTGAGATACACCAAGTGTCCAACTGCAAAAGATCTATTAGATTGTTTCGTATCATCATAAAACTTCATTCTTGATTAAGCAAGTTGAAGATTGTCCTTTAATTGCTGAATCAGTTGTCTTCTTTGTGAAAGAAGAACATTAACCTCTACCACATGAGATGTTAAACCTTGCAGCACCGTAAGGGAAGGAGGATCGTACCCACATAAGGCCTTAAAGGGAGTGGTCCCTATAAATGAATGAAAGTGAGTGTTATACCAGAATTCTGCCAATGATAACCAACGAGACCATTGTTTAGGATAGGTGAAAGTCATGCTTTGAAGGTACTGCTCCACACACTAAGGATGATAGGATGAACTGAAAGTAAGAGTAGAGCCCATCAACAATAGTAACTCCCTCCAGAGTTGCCACGAGAACATTCTATCCCAATCAGACACAATGGATTGAGGCAATCCATGCAATTTGTAGATGTGATCAAGGAATACCCTGGCCAACATTTCAGCAGAGATGGGATGACTCAAAGCAATGAAGTGGCTGAACTTATTAAATCGATCCACAATGACCCAGATTACCTCCTTGTATTCAGCCTTTGGAAAGCCTTCCACGAAATCCATGCTTAGGTGTTGCCAGGCCCTATCAAGAATTGGTAAGGGCTGTAGAAGACCTTGGTACTGGACGTGCTCAGACTTAGTCCTCTGGTAGACATCACTGCTCTGCACAAATTCTTTAACCCCCTTCTTAGCTCCAATCCAGTAAAAGTACTGCTTCAGTCTCTTGTAAGTGCCCTCTATACTAGAGTGACCAACCCAAGAAGAAGAGTGAAAAGACTAAATGATCTATCTTCTCAAATCAGTGGAGGTTCCCACATATATCTTCCCTTTAATTCTAACAATTCCATTCAAAATAGTGACTTCAGCTTATATATTGGATGAATTACTCACGCTATAGGCTGTAAGGCAGTCTATAGCAAACTTATCCTCTTCATATGACTTGTAAACTTCCTCCATCCAATCATGTAAGACATAGGAAATAGCTAAACAAGAGCCAAATTCTCTTTCTTCTAACCTTCGAGAGAGAGCATCAGCAACAATGTTCTCTTCCCTTTGCGATACTCAAAAGAATAACTCAATCCCAACATCCTCATGAGTCCTTTCCTCTACACTCTAGTGGTAATCTTTTGCTTCAGAAGGTATTTCAGGCTCTGGTGGTCAGTTCTGATAATAAAATGATGTTGTTCGAGGTAATGCCTCCACTTCTGCACTGTTAATAGGATGGCTAAATATTCCTTCTCATAAATCGAGAGTTGCTGATTTCTTGGACTAAGGAAAGTCACTAGCCTCTCCTGCTAAGAAAGCATTGCTCCAATTCCCACGCTACTGGCATCAGTTTCTAGTACGAAGGGAGTCCCAAAATCTGGCACAACTAGAACTGGCGAAGAGCACATAGCTAACTTGAGACCTTCAAATGCCTCTTGAGCCAAATCAGACCATAAGAATGCATCCTTATTCAGAAAATCAGCCAAGGGCTTGGCCGACACTCCATACCCCGCAATAACTTTCTACAGTACCCAGACAACCGAAGAAAAGCCCTTAGCTGCTTGAAGTTTTTAGGAATAGGCCACTCCTTCATTACCTGTATCTTGCTAGGATCTGTGGCTACACCTTCTTTAGAGAGTATGTGACCCAAGTATTCCAATTGAGTTTGAGCAAAAGAACACTTGGCAAGCTTAGCGTACAACTTAATCTTGCGCATAATCTAAAATACTTGCCTCAAATGCTTGACATGTGCTTCAATGGAAGGGCTATAAACCAATTTATCATCGAAGAATACCGAGACAAATTTCCTCAAATGAGCTTTGAACACCTGGTTCATCAATGCTTGAAAGGTTGCAGGAGCATTGGTCAAGCCAAAAGGCATAACCACAAACTCATAATGCCCGTGGTGTGTCCTGAAAGCATTCTTGTGAATATCTTCATCTAACACTCGAATCTAGTGATATCCTTGCCTCAAGTCTAACTTGGAGTAATACTGTGAACCATTCAATTCATCAAGCAGGTCATCAATAACCGGAATGGGAAACTTATCCTTAATGGTGAGGGAGTTAAGATGCCTGTAATCCACACACATTTGAGATGAACCATCCTTCTTCTTGATAAGAATCACCGGAGAAGCAAAAGGACTATGACTATGACGAATGAAATTTGTCTGTAATAGCTCTTCAACTTGTCTCTCAATCTCACTCTTCTGTGAATGAGGGTATTTATGAGGTCTTAAGTTCACTGGATTGGAAAGAGCCTTAAGAGGAATAGCATGATCTGGCATCCTCTTAGGAGGCAAGGTAGATGGCTGTGAAAAAACAACTTCAAACTTAAGCAATAACTGTCCAATGGAGGGATTTGAAGTCTCAAGAGTTGTGCCAGTAACAGCAGTGATAGAGAACAACTGACCAATCCACTGACACTTTCCCTTCTTGACCAGCTTCTTTAGGTGTTTCCCTTTCATCATCTGTAAATGCCCCTTCTCCACGATGCCTTGTAGAACCACCTTCTGCCCTTCTCTTTCAAAAGATACCGATAACTGAGTGAAACCAAAGATTAAAGGGCTGCTGGTTTTCATCCAGTTAACTCCAAGGACCATGTCACAACCACCTAGCTTAAGTACTCTGAAGTCATATTCGAATTAGTGTCCTTGCATTCTCCAACAGAATCCTTTACACTTCATCTGTGTGATCATAGAGCTCCCATCAGCCACTGTAATAGCTAATGGACTGGTTTTTATCATTTCCTGCCTAACTTGCTTCACAACCTTAGGATCCATAAAGCTATGTGTACTGCTGTTATCAATTAAGATCAACATATGCTTGTGTCCTATCCCTTCTTTGATTCTTATCTTGTTATGAGAGCCATTACTAGTGAAAGCTCTAACAGAAATATCCATTTCATCGTTATCATAATCCCCTGAATCCTCCTCATCCGGCTCTTTAGGGACCTCTTCTATCTCCTGATCCTCAATGTCCTCACCAGCCTCAGCTCCAGTAACAGTCATAAGCAACCTAGGATTACATTTGTGTCCCAAGAAATACCTCTGATTACAATTGAAGCACAACCTCTGATTCTTCTTCTCATCTAAACACAAACCAGAAGCTTTAGGACCACTAACAGAGGTAGCCTGCTATTGAGAAGATAATTGTGGAGCCTTGATCTTAGGTCCATCAGAACTAGCCAAGACCTTGGCCTTCATCAATTTAGCCTTTGAAAAGGCCTGAGTTAAAGTACCGGGATTTAATGCCTTAACCAAGTTTTTAATCCTTGGCTTAAGACCACTAATGAAACTAGATATATAATAGGACTTATTAGCTTTAGGAGTAACTATCTACATCCTTGCTCTCAAATTCTCAAAACGAGTCATATAATCTCTCACAGATGAAGTTTGAGTCAGCTATGAAAATGATTAATCACTTCGCCAGAATCCTCTTCCCCATATCTCTCACATAATTCATTCACAAATTTATTTCATGTCAAGCAAGGATTGCTATGAATCAAACTATAATACCAGACTTCATGATTTCCTTGGAGATATACCGCAGCTAATTCAACTTTCTCAATTTCATCAATATGATAGAATTGAAAATACATTTCACATCTCGTGATCCATGACTGAGGCTGCTTTCCATTGAATTTACCAATCTCCACACGTGGCTGCTTGTATCCTTGAGTCCTTTCACCAGCAGATCCATTCTCACTGGATCCGGCAGATTGAGATTGAATAGGATTAGGGGGACGATCATGCTGACTAGCAGCAGATAACACTCCTAGGTCCAAAAGTTGATTTTGTCTAGTGATCTGCGGTTGGAGTCCATGGAGTTTCGATTCAATTTGGTGAGAATGCTGATCTAACTTCTCAACTAGCTTCTGATCCTGCGATTGTTGCATCCTTACAAACATTTCTTCCATCTGAAGTCTCAATTGCTCGAATTGATTGACCTCTACACCAGCACTAGGATTTGCACCCACACCAGCAGCATAATTTGCATTTGTAGCAGCATTTGCTGGAGTAGTTACTCCACCAGCCATTGGTACTATTTTCTTGTGTCTAGCCAGCTCAAATCAATCGATCAAGCTATCAATCAGCAACAAACACAAGCTCTTATACTAAATGTTATGATCCCAGATCAAACTTGGATCATAAACTTGAGATATAACAGTATGGGATGAGAAAGAAGTGAAAGAGATAAGAAAAAGAGAAAAAAATTAGGGTTGAGAGAGAGAGTTAGATCTATTTCATTTGAATGAATCCTCAATTACATGATTGATGCTTATTTATAATAAAAAAAACAGACAGCTAGCTTAAACAAAGGAAAACAAGCTAAAATCCAACTACAAGCAATTTTCCCACCAAAACACCAAATCGGGCTGACCACTTTACCCACTATTCTCACAAGAAACTGAATTTGAATTCAAATGAGAAATGTACATCAAAAAACAACTTAAAATGCCTAAAATCATTCATGGTCATGACAATTTCTAGGATTGACTGGTTATTATCAAAAATCTAAAGCTAAGTGTGGCATGATTGCCAAGCCTTTGACAAATCTCCTCAAGAAAGATGCTTTCATCTGGACAGAATCAGCTCAAGCAAAGTTAGAACAGTTGAAGATTGCTATGAGCTCAGCACCAGTTCTTGCAATGCCAGATTTCAGTGTGCCATTCATCCTTGAAATTGATGCTTGCAGCAGAGGAGTGGGAGTAGATCTATCTCAAAATGGAAGACAACCTTTGGCTTACCTCAGTTAAGCTTTAAGCCCAAGGCATTTGGACCTATCTATATATGAGAAGGAATATCTAGCAATCTTGACGGCAGTGCAAAAGTGGAGACACTATCTCGAAGGTCATCACTTTATCATCAGAATTGATCACCAAATCCTCAAGTACTTGCTTGAGAAAAAGATCACCACAAGAGTTCAACGCAAGGGCTTCATGAAGATGTTGGAGTTGGACTGCTCAATTGAGTACAAGAGTGGAAAGGAAAACCTTGCAGCTGATGCTCTATCAAGGAGGCAAGAAGATGTAAAACCTGCTGCTTGTGCTGCTATTTCACTTACTCTGCCTTCTTGGATGGAACAGGTATTGAAATCTTATGAAAAGGATGGTTTTGCTCTTGATTGTATTACAACTTTCAGTGTTAAAGACCCTTAGGATGGTGAATCTGTTCTTACAGTCAGTAAAGGCCTTATTAGGTTCCAGGGGAGAGTGTATATTGGTACATCAACAGATTTGAGGAGGCAAGTGGTCTTGGGCTTTCATGCATCTTCTTGGGGTGGCCATTCCGGTATTGAGGGTACATATTAGAGGCTGAGGCAGTATTTCCTTTGGCCTAGAATAAAGAAGGATGTGATAGAGTTGGTTCAAGTATGTGAGACTTGTCAACGCACGAAGAGTGAACATGTGCATTACCAAGGGTTACTTCAACCGTTACCAATTCTTGAGAGAGCTTGGCAACATATCAATATGGATTTTATTGAGGGATTTCCTAAATCCGAGGGAAAGGAGATTATTCGGTAGTTATGGATCGTTTTACCAAGTTTGGGCATTTTATTGCTCTCCATCATCCCATTACAGCTGAGAGGCTTGTAAGACTACTCTTGGATCACATCTACAAGCTTCATGGATTACCTCAATCTATCATCTCAGATCGTGACAGGATTTTTACTAGCAAGTTTTGGCGTGAATTGTTCTTATTGCTAGGATCAACACTTACTTTGAGTTCCTCATACCATCCTCAAATGGATGCTCAGATAGAGAGAGTGAACCACTGTGTAGAGCAATATTTGAGGGCTATGACATTCAATCATCCCAAGAATTGGCACAAATGGTTATCTTTGGCTGAGTTTTGGTACAACACACACACACACACTCATTCAGCTTTAGGGACAACTCCTTTCAAGGCATTGTATCAATCCACCCTCTCCTTTTGTTCTGCAAGGAACAACCTCCAAGGTGGTTGAAGTCAATGATCTTTTAACTCAAAGGCAGCAATTAGTGCAATAACTCAAGGATAACCTTTAAATAGCCCAATCCAGGATGAAAGTTTTTGTGAATAAGAAAAGAACTGACAAAACTTTTGAGATTGGTGATTTCATTTTCTTAAAGTTACAGCCTTATAGGCAGGCATCAGTGGCGGTGTGTAGGAATGTTAAGCTATGTACTCGTTACTTTGGACCTTACAAGATCTTGGAGAAGTTAGGAATTGTTGCTTACAGGTTGGATTTACATCCTGATTCATATGTGCATCCCATATTTCGTGTGTCTCTGTTGAAGAAGCATGTAGTAGAGGGGTCTTCCAGTTCTGCAGCACCTCTAACCGCTTCTGTCTAGGATTGCATTGTGCGGGAACCTATTGCTATATTGGTCGCTCTTGTTGTGCAACAGTAGGGTAAAAGGTCCAAGGAAGTGCTCATACAGTGGGCAAACTCGGGATTGGAGAATGCTACATGGGAGAACTTGAATTACCTCAAGACCCAATTTCCCTCTTTTCATTCTTAAGGCAAGAATGTTCTTGAGGAGGAGGTATTGTCATGATCACGGCTGTGGAAGTATCTGTAATTGCTTGCTATTTGTCCTTTTGATGTTCGAAGGCTGTATTTCCTTAGGATAATGGCTAAGTCTAGTAAATGGTTTGAATTAGGTCTTGGCAGGAAAGGTGGTTTTTGTGGTTAAGTGTTGTTTAGTCCATTTTGGTAGTTGAGCTGTAAGTCGGTTGATTTAGTTGTCCTGGTGCTTTGTTCTCCTTTCTTAATTCAATCTATATAAATAGTTAGATGTTTATTGTATCAAGATTCATTGAATGAAATTGAAATTGATTCTCCCTCTCAACCCTAATTCTCTCTATTTCTCATCACTTTTCTTCTACTTCTCATCTCAATTCTTTCTCTATCTTAGGTTATGATTGAAGATTGATCTTGAATCATAACAGGGATCTATGCCTTTAGCCCTTAAATCCTTCATCTTAGCCGGTGTTGCTCTTAAGTCAGATAGCTCTAGCTCTTTTTCCTATATCACCTAGACTTCAAGGGATTTCTAAACACAAACGGATGCTCAGCCCACAATTGGTCCTCAGCATGCCAAGCCACTAGCTTTTGCAATGGCTAAAGAGATAGCCCTTTAGGCCTTTAATGGGAAGTCTTGGCTCCCTTGCATAAGCCTCTAGTGTGCCTTGAGGGTCTCCTTTGTCTAGAAGGGCTCTCATACATTTCCAAAAGTCAGAATCCTCTTAACTCCACATCAACTTGATCAACCTCAGCTTGAGAGAGTGGGCTGTGAAGGATGCCTATTAGTTCCTGATGTTGGGTGGTTTGAGGAGTGGTCCTCTTCCCATCTAATGGCCTCATGTCATCTTCGTAGAATTTTGCCTCAATATTATTGTAGCAAGCCATAAATGGCTTGTTACCTTCCATAACAACCTCATATTTGTCATTGTTCTAGACGATTAACAACTGGTGAAGTGGATAAGTGATGCAATAGTTGGCATGTAGCTAATCTCTCCCAGGCAAGGCATTATAGGTCGAGGTATTATCCACTACAAAGAAAGATGTTAGCTTGTTCAAGTAGCTAACAGTGCTTCAGATTTAGTGGTGGCCCCTTAAAAGCCATAAATTTATAAATTTGAAGTTATCAAGTCATCTCAATATTTACCAATGACCGCGAACATTTATGAAGGCAAGGCATTGATGGCTATGCCATTATCTACCAAACCTCTATTCACTAGAATGCCATCGAATTTGGGCTTGATGTATAGAGGCTTGATGTGTTTATTGGCAGTATAGGCCCATCAAACACCAATTTCATTATGTCAGGAGTGTCATTAGTTGACTTGGATGGGTTTTAACTTTAAAAGACAAAGGATCAGGATTCCCTTTAGTAATTGCCACTTTAGCTATGAGTTCGACCTCAGGATCTTGATCTGATGCCATTTCATCCCTCTCAAGGCCCTACTGTGTGTCAATTGCCATGAACTCCAAGAGAAGGAGCAAGGCAATTCTTATAGCAACTTGCTGAGGGAGTGACCCAAACTATATGTTGACCCCTTGGCTTATCTCTTCTTATGACTACCATCTATTGGCATATCCTAATCTTGATGTTAAGGACTACAATCAATTAGCAGGCCCTAATCTCGAGGTTGATCCTTTGGTTCAACCTCTAGGGTCTGAGATTCCTCCATTGGTTGTGGAAGTCCATTTCGTGGATGTCATTTTCTATGTTAGACCATGTTGGCTTAACACAGTCCAAAGGTTGCAATAAATTGACACTGAGAGGATTGCAGTCCTCCTCATCATTAGATTTTCTTCGAGCCAATAAATTCTTGGCAAGCTGATCCCACTAAGATTACTTACCCTTAAAAGATGAGAGACTAGCCCATCTCTTAAGCTTCTTGCATGGCCCACCTTTACCTTTGGTGGTTAAAGGTCTTGATTTTATTTCTAAATCCTTAAGATCCATGAACTCCATATACCAGTCTTTGCGAACTCTGTTGTCTTCCTTAGAGAGCCTAGTCAAACAAGTGTCAAATAGAGCTCTTTGTTGCGTCATTTTCTTTTGCATCTGCCTCCTTTTCTTTCCTTCTCCAAACATTTCCAAAACAAAGCCCTGAATGTTGTTGCCTTGAGTGCTGTGGTCCCTGATAAGTGTCCACATCAAGCAAGTTGTATTTTGGATTCCTCTTTGGGTACCTAGTCCTCATGATGATTTGAGCCTCCAAAGTGAGACCAAGAGAGAGGGGGGGGGGGGGGGGGGGGGGGGGTGTAAAACTAATGAAGCTTTCTCAGGGGGACTGGCTTTTCCCTTAGTTAAAGGCTTAGCTTTTTAGTTTCGGACACAAACTTGTGATCGTAGTCCCCATAAATGCTCGGCGAAGACATTTTGCCAATGGTCTAATACGTGGAATCTATGGCTAACTCTTGTTCCCTTGAGAGGAGGATAGCTTCTTCTTCTAGTTGCTTTTTTAGGAACTTCTTGAAGGTGGCACAGTCACGCTTAGCATGTTCTGCAGTAATGTGCCACTTGTAGTATTCATATGTTAGTTCCATTAAGGTTTTGGGAAACCTGAGTCTTGCTTCAAGTGTCTATAAAAAAAAGCATTGGCCATTGCCAAACTTTCCTTGCTACTGCTCATCCTACAAAGAGATCTAGCATTAGTTTTGCTATCATGGGTTCTTTGAGGTTTTATCACCTCATTTATGTTAACTTGGACATGATTAGGGAAGGGGTCTTTATCCACACACATTTGTCCCTCTCCAGGGAAGATTAACTCTCTTTCTTCAATGGAATCTTGGATCACGTTTCTAAAGATCAAACACTTCTTTATTGAGTGGGTCAATGAATTATGTCATTTACAGTATTCCTACCCTTTTAGTGACACTACAAAAAATATCATCAATATTAATGGGACAAGTTTGTTGGTAAAAACCCATAGGGTGTAAATGGGTGTTTACAAAGAATTGAGGACTGATGGGACAATTGACAAATTTAAGGCCAGATTAATGGCTAAGGGGTACACTCAAAAACAAGTTATAGTCTTTTTGATACCTATTCACTCGTGACTAAGACAGCCACTATGTGAGCTTTGATTGCTCTAGCGTCTGTACATACCCTTGTAGTACAACAAATGAATGTCAAAATAGTTTTCTCGAGTGGGGACCTTAAGGAGGAAATTTACATGGAACAAACCGAGGGGTTCGAGGTTCCAGGTATGGAGCATAAAGTTTGTAAACATGTAAAGTCCTTGTATGGTCTTAAGCAAGCTCATAGAATAATGGCATCAGAAGTTTGATTACACTTTGGTCATGCCTGGTTTTGTTATGAACAGTGGTGATGCACGTGTGCACTCTAAATGTTGATAATGATTTTGTGATTATTTGCTTATATGTTGATGACATGCTTATTTTTGGTGCGAGTGTGAATATTGTTAATGCTACAAATTCTTTCTTGAGTTCATGCATTGATATGAAAGGCCTGTGCTAGGCTAAAGTGATACTTGGCATTAAAATTGTTAGATCACTTCAGGGTTTGACGTTAAGTCAATCCTATTAGGTGGAGAAAATATTGAGGGAGTTTGCTCACTTTGATGACACTCCTGCTAAAACTCCCTATGACTCAAATGTTCGCTTGAAAAGGAAAATAGATGATAGTGTGTCACAAGCCGAATGCGCTAAAATTATTGGTAATGTGATATTTTTGATGAATTGCACTCGTCCTGATATTGCCTATGTTTTTTGTAGATTGAGTCGTTATGCCCATAGTCCAAGTGATGAGCATTAGGTTGCTCTGGCCAGGCTTTTAAGATACCTTCGAGGTACCATGGACTGGGATCTTTGTTATAAACAATTCCTTGCTACTTTAGAGGGATACTATGATGCCAATTGGGTATCTGACAGTGATGAGATTAACTCTACTAGTGGCTAGGTTTTCATGCTTGCTAACAGTTCTATTTTTTAGAAATCTTGTAAACAGACTTGCATTGCTAAATCGACCATGGAGGTGGAATTTATTGCTCTTGAGAGGGCAAGTTTAGAAGCTGAATGGTTGAGAAATGTGTTGGGAGACATTCCACAATGGGGGAAGCCGGCGCAGTGAGTCTCGATGCACTGTGACTCACAATTAGCCATTCGAGTTGCACAAAGTGAGATTTATAATGGTAAGCGTAGGTATATTCACCCGAGGCATGGTGTAGTAAGGCACCTTAATTAGAATAATGTGATCTCACTTGGGTTTAGAGGGAGCGAGAAGAATTTGACAGATCCACTTACTAAAAGCCTTTCTAAGAAGACGGTACGTGATACAGGCAAAGGGAATGGGGCTTAAGCCCACTTGTGTGTCGTGATCTTGGTGAATACCCGTCTCGATAGTATTCTCAATGTTCAATGGGGAAAATGAAGCCAAGGTTAGGAAATTTGTGATTAAGCCACCGTAGTCCTTTTCGAGATAATGCTGCTGGTGGCTTGGATCTACCGAATCTTCCATGACATTTTAGGTTGAGCTTTAAGATCTTAATGTCGTCCATAGCCCTTTGTGATGGTGTGGGGCAGCACACTTGATGGACACACTGCCACTGCCATGACATGAGGATGAGCGTGAGGCTCTTAATATTGTTCATAGCTTGTATTGGTGGTGCGGGGTAGCACACTTGATGCACTCACCAACCTGCCATGATGTTGAGGATGAGCTCTATGCTCCTTAAGCAGTCTCTAGCCTATGGTGGTGGTGTTCAGTAGCACACTTGACGGACTCACCTATGAGAATGTGGGGGTGGTAAGACATCCCTTGTTGAGAGTAATGGCTTACTCTCTAAAGCATTCCTGAGTACCCAGGTATCGGATCTATTTTGTTAAGAAGGACCTCATACGTTCGAATTGTGGTGTGCGTTTCAACCCGAGAACCACATGAAGGGGATGTGTCTGCTCGAGGTACGCATTTTGACCGTGTGTTTGCCCACTTCTGTCATGATTCTAATAGATGGGGCATATGAAACTCAGTACGAATAAGTCTTGAATGTAATAAGTAGCATTAGTCATTAGCTAAGTCATGTATTTGGTCATTAGTTAAGTCATGTATTAGCTTATGATCAAGTTGTTAGTTAGCTTGGGATTACTATAAGTAGTGGAGCTCATCCAATGTAAGGGGGAACTTTAATCAATACAAACTATCTCTTTTGAGATCTTCTCTCACTTCTCTAACTCTCTTCTAATTTCTCATCCCCTTCCCTTCTTTCTCATCCCAAATTCTATCCAAACCCTATGTTATGACCACGATTCATCTTGGATCATAACAATTGGTATTAGAACCTTGATTTGCTTCCAAATCAAGTGTGTATTGGTTTCAAATATCCTTGAATCGCATTGCAATTTGATCAAGAATTTAGTTATGAATTCTAGTAAAAACTTGCGATTACTATTATATGAGATCACATCTGCGTGTGTTGATGAATTGCATTAAGGCATTAGTTGAACTTGCTTAATTAAGGATTGAGTACATTGAATCAAGTTCTGTTGATTCACTTACATTTTGATTACAATCAAAGATAACTGGCGAATTAGGTTAGAAGCAACTATTTGTGTTTGTACTACCGGATCATCCTGTCCTGATCAAAAATTCGCAAAATCGGCTTGGTAAAACTTAAGTGAGCTGTTGAAACGGATCATCTTTGATCAAAACCAGAAAAATCACCTTAGCAAAGCTTGCAATTCAGTTAATTGAGGTGAAGGTAACAAATTCTGAGCTTCTACATTACATTTCATCAGAATCCTTCTTTGCTGCTGAACTAAAGTTTTTGATTGAGTATTATTGAATTTTGGAGAAAATTGTGTTGATAAGCATAGTAGTGTATAAGAATTTAGCTGATTCTACTTGCTCAAAAGTGGAATTAACAAGAACTAAGAATAAAATCGTAGAAATATGACCTTGTTCTTGAGGGTCGTGGGGAGTAGTGTACTGAAGTCTTAATTGCAGCTGAGTTCGAGTCTAATTCAAATTCATAGTCTCAATTATTTAAGAAATCACTGCGGTTAGGGTTTTGGTTTGAGTTCTCTTGGATTCGCGAGTTCGACAGTTAGGGTTTGTGTTCTGCTGCGATTGTGAGTAGAAATCAAGTGAGATTCATACAAGTAAAGTGAGTAGGTTGTGGTTTAGCAACCAGTGGCTGATATTGTGTTTGATTCTGGACTCACGATTCTGTTGGTTTCGAATTCGAATGTATTAGCTGAAGTTCAGTTGATCTGAAATGGCCTACTTGCTGCGAATTGCATCATAGTTGTTGGATGTGTTTACAATCAATCAATTCAGTGCCTTAAAGTTGATTCAGTCGAGTGACACTGAGAAAAGATAGAAATGGAAGCCTTACAACCTGTAATTGGACCACTACAACCTGATTTGAGTGCAATCCCTTCAGATTTAGAAGTGATTCACCTAGAGGTGCTAATTGAGGTGCTAAGCACCAGGAAGCTGCGGGTGAAGGTCAAAAATATGCAAGACAAGAACATCAGTTTGATCATTCATTTAAATCATAAGAAGTGCTACTCTAACAAGAGGATAAGAGCATTGGAGAACCAATCTTAGTCTTTCAAGGAGTTGCACTAGACTTCTTACAACTTAAAGCAAATGTAGAAGTCCTTGGGAAGCTATATAAGTGCATGAAGTTAGGAAGGAAGCAGCATAAGGTGTTGTTAATACCCATGGATAGGCTTGGAGCAAGCTTTTGGGTCCGAAGAAGGTCAAGAGGGCCAAGAAAAGGGACAAGTTTAGCAAACAAGGCACATGCTCTGCTGCACAGCCATTGAATACCGAACAAATAGTTGCTCAGCCTGGTGTTGATGTCACGGTTAGTGGTGTGCAAGTCCCTGATTCAGATTTAGTCACAAATTCGTCACTAGAACTAGCAATGAATTAGATGCAAGAGAGGTTTACAGAAATGTTTCGCTCTCTGCCGAAGAAATGGGAATAGAGGTTGGATCAACATTTCCAAAAATTGCATCTGAAGATTAATGGCCTACAAGAACAATTCGATAATCAACTTCCTTAAGGTGAAGCAAGTCCTCAAGAGGAAGTGATATGTAGGGACATTGATGCAAGTGTAATGGAGAAGACAATTGCTCGGGTTGAAGTAGCATCTTCACAAATTCAGCAAAGGGAATCTGCAGCAGTAGAGAATGTTCATGTGCAGCTTACTCAAGTGTTGTCACAAGATTATGATGGAAAAACTCATGCCAAGTGCACGCAAGAAGCTGTTGCTGCAGAACCATTAAACTCAGTGGGGAAACCAGATATATTTGCTACAGTATCATCAATTACAACACCAAATATGTTACCCAATTGTCCTAGACTCACAGCTATCTCACCGCATATAGGAAATATGCGAGAGCAGGATACACGGCAGGGGTTTTCGAGTGGAGTTTTGATTTATCCAGGTATAAACATGGGTGTAAAACCTCCTCCCAAGCTAGGAGAAGAAATGTGTGCACTTAGGCCAGCTGAAACACACTGTCATTCGAGGAATTTGCAAGATCTTTCGTAGCAAAGTCATGTACTTGAACAAGTAGCTGATCTGCGGGGAGTGTACAAGCTGGGAAATGTGTTGAAACAGAAGTCTATGCAGATTGGATACATTAGGGATGTTAGTTACATGGTTATAAATGATATTGGGAGACCCCCTCTGATATTTTGGAGTTGGGACATTCAAACATTCATTCATGGAGGAAGGTGAAGATGAAGATTTTGATTGGACTCTTTTTTCAAATTAGAAATTGCATTATGTGGTGCTGAACTGGCAAGTAATTCGAGTTCTAAGCTGATTTAATGTGATACTCAAGCTAAGAGCAAGGAACATACTCCAAATGTACATCTAAAGGTAAGGCCTCCTGAAATAGGTTGTTTGGTGAAGTCCAATTGGTGGTTGCAATAGGAACTTGAGGGTGAAAGTAATAAGCAAATAGCTGGTTGGTTGGGAAATTGCAAGTGGTTTGAGTAACATTTAGGAAGGATATATACCATTAACCTTGAAGGGTGCAACATTCCCTTATTTCTGGAAATTATGAGCATGATTGTGAGGTGCAAGAGAAGTTTAAACATGATTGAAGGAGTTGAAGAGTGGACAATCGAATTGTTCAAGTATACAACCACCATATGCGAATGGGAGCTGGACAATGGCAATTTTCTAGGCATAAATCAGGAGCTCTGTGAGTTTATCCACCTTGTTATCATCCTTGATGCAAGTTCAGTAAGGGCTCTGTTGGGGGTGGTCACAGTGCACTTAACTTCAATAAGACATCTCAGCTTGTTTTGTGAATTCTTCACGTTAGCATTATCACCAACAGCAGTGAATCAACAACCAGAAGCAAACCTTCCAGATGAACTTCAGAAGCTCTCGGCTTGCCACAATGTTAAGAGTGTGGGTGATTTCTGCACCAGATTGTATAGACCTAGACTTGAGGATGGTGTTGCCTATGGGAAGCTTGTGATTCACTCTTGGATTCATGAGAACCTCGGGTGCTTTAGTTTGATTAAGAGGCTCTTCCCAAGTAGGAAAGGAGCTAAGATTTGCAAGGCTTACGGCAACATCCTTCTTGGGTGTGTTGAGAAGGCAATCAGGGGCTTGGAATTCAGATGGGAAGCTGCAGGTTTTATGTACCAGCTGATGTACTATGATTCCTCAGCAGCTCTCAGCAGCAAGCAGCTATTAAGGGGCTGTTACAGGTGCAGCAAGGTTATTCACCAGCATGTCCAAGTGAAGTTCAAGCATATCAGAAGCAGCTGCCTTCCTGAGTTCCATCTGCTGCAGTCTTAGTCATTTATGCTAGATTGTTGCAACAATTTGAAGTGTGGCAAGACTAATTGCAACAAAAGGGTCAAGTATTAGATTGCTATTGTTAATGCTTGGCTGATCTGGTTCTATTTGGACATACCTCCGAAGGAGTTTTCTTCAGCAGATGCAAGCATGGAGGGTACTACAAGAAACAAGTTCATATGTACAACTGCACTTTGGATTCAGTGCATTACCTATTCCCTCCAGCTTTAGACTTCAGCAAGAAGCTTATCACCTTCAGCCCTTCCTTCTACATCAATAAAGGTTCTTCAAAGTTCGACTCTCTTCCTAGATTCTTGAGGACACGAATCTTTTAAGGGTGGAGTATTGTCATTATTCTAATCGCTGGGGCATATGAAAGTACGAATAAATCTCGAATGCAGTAAGTAGCATTAGTCATTATGTAAGTCATGTATTAGTCATTAGTTAAGTCATGTATTAGCTTAAGATCAAGTTGTTAGTTAGCTTGGGATTACTATAAGTAGTGGAGCTCATCCAATGTAAGGGGGAACTTTAATCAATACAAACTATCGCTTCTGAGATCTTCTCTCTCTCATCTAACTCTCTTCTAATTTTTCATCCCCTTCCCTTCTTTCTCATCCCGAATTCTATCCAAACCCTATGTTATAACAAAGATTCATCTTGGATCATAACAACTTCCTTCTATAACCGTTTTTGTCTTGATTGTGCCCGAATTTTGCGCTTTTCCATATCCGCCACTTTCCTGGTTGTGGCTGGATTTCTTGCCCACAATCCTTAACCAATTCTAACTTGCATGTTAAGGATTTTTGCCTATAAATACTATGCTTTGGGACATTTTTTCACATAGGGAAAATACATAAACATTCTCTGCTTCTTGCCTCTGAAACTCTCTCTATTCTTACTTTGGTTACTAAGTAAGTTTGGGTGTACTCCAACCCATCACCCGCGAGTACACTTCTGTGTTGGGTGCCATGTTAACCCTAGGAGTCGGAGTGCTTGACGGTCCCATTTGTACCATCGCGGGCGCATAAATGACTTAGGGCAGTGGTGAACTCCATGGCACGGTGAATTCTTTCAGTTCATTCTTCTTCTCGGAATCTATAATTTCAGTTGTTCAATTATCCTGTCTCAAGTCAAGTTAGTGTAATAAGAGGTTTATTAAGTTCATCTTTGTCATTGTGTTGTTTAAGTTTATTTGCTCCCATCTCGAGTTAGTCTTGATATCTCAAATTTGAGAATTTGGTTGCTCAGTTTCCCATATTTTTCCAACACGCCACAATTTAGAGATCGGTATGTGGTCTATCCAGTCGGAGTAAGGTGACGGAGCAACCACAAGTCGGTGACTTGGTGGGGCGTTGGTGGGCGATGAATAATAGAGCACAGGTTCCCTACGATTTTTGGGTTGAGGTGAATGAGGGTTATGATTTTTAAGTTAGGGTTCGCGAAGTGAAAGAGCTAAGTGAAATTAGGATATTAAAATAAGAATAAAACTTTAAAATAGGTGGGAAAGTGAAAATATGAAAGGAAAATGAAATTTAGTAAACATTTATTAGTTTAAGTAGTATAAAAATAGTATTACCAACAAATTCGTTTATTGGTAAATACATCTGTTGGTATTAGTCTAATACTAACAATGTATTTGCTAATAATATGATTTGTTCTGTTGGTTATAATTATTGGCCAAAACTAGTAAGTTTGTTTGTTTGTAATGACTCTGTTAGTATTATATAAATATTACCAACATATTTGTCTATTCGGAAACAACTCTATTGGTATTGGTCTAATCAATAACAACAAACATTGTTGTCTTTGTTGGAAAAAAGAGTTTTTCCTGCCATAAAAAATACATTACATAATTATCATCAAGTATATCTATTGATATTAATCATAAAATTGCAACAAAAAATTTTAATATCCGTGGGTATTGATGATTGTTTTTAAAGTGTGAATTGGGGTCAAGCTTCCTGTGTTTGCCCGTAATCTTGAGCTTACTATTTGCCTTAAGCCAATCAAATATAATAGCAGCTCTTGAGAGGTCAAATGAGTATTTCCTCAAAACCAAGGATTGATAAGACTCCTGGCTTTGATATCCTTCCTAACCAAAGGATTACAAACTATAGGAGGCCCCTTGACACATTTAGTGACATCAATTTCATATGGAGGATCTTCGTCCTCTTCAATTAAGTCATGTATGTAAGTCCCATACATGCTATGTTTCTTGATGCTTCCTTCTTTAAAAATAACCTCATACCTAGCGGTACATTCTGCCAGCTGTAGGAGAGATTTGAAGATTGAACCTTTAAATTTCATCCTTAATTCAATATGCATGCCATTTAAGGCAAGCGTGGTGTATTCAACTACAGGAAGAGCTATGGCGCACTTCAACCTAGCTCTCTTGAACCGGTAGATGTAATCTTCCATGGATTCACCTGGCTTTTGTCTCATACGAGCCAAGTCAAACTTGGAAGTTCCTAGCTCCATCATTGGGAATTGGGCCTGGAATTGCCTAGCCATGTCATCCCATTAGTAGATGGAATTCAATGGTAGGCTAATGTATCATTGAAAGGCAATCCCTGTCAGAGAACTAGGGAAGAACTTAAGCTTCAGATACTAGTTAACAGCCGCTTCTCTACACTAGCAGTTAAACCTTGCCAAATACTCGAGGGCAGATAAGCTTCCTTTTCTTGAGAAATGGGAAAACTTAGGGTTCTTTTATCCTTGAGGAAAAGGGTAATCCTTGTCAATGTAGTAAGGTTATGGTTTACTATACAAGGCTCTAATGACCCTCTTGAGTCCTGGCCCATACATCTGCTCAATAAGCGTAGGGCTGAACATGGGTCCAAGACCGAACCTGAGTGAAGACCGAACTATAGCAAATCATGAGACAGAAGACCGGATCGATTAAAAGTGGGTCGGTCAAGTCCAAGACCGGTTAGAAACGTGCCCGGACCTAACCAAACTGATTTGGACCAATTTTTTATCTAGCAAGTGCAATTATAGAAGAAAAATATTTCCATACCAAAGTTAAAAATTAAAAAGATAGTAATATGTATATTTATAAGGATAATTATTCATGATATTTATTATAATTAAATTGTAAAAAATTAAATATTTAATTCTCAAAGACTTAATATTTTTAGTTAAATATAGTATACATTAAAATTATGTGACCAAAATATTTAATGCGAAATTAATATTGATTGGTATTTGAGTTTTTGGGTCTTGGATCGAACCGGACCGAAAACGGATTAAGCCCATGTACTAAGACCAAAGATAGGATCGATATATGGTCGGTTCGGTCCCAACCTTGACTGAAATAGCCGGTCCGGTCTGGTCCGGTAAATCAATTTGAATGGATTTATGCTCACCCCTAGCTAAGGGTAGCGAATTGGTCTTGGAGGGGTAGGCTTGTCACATAGTTATTTGCCTGTTATTGCCCCCTAAGTGGCTGAGGGTTTGAAGGGGGATCAACAGGATATCCCTGAGCTCTCATTAAAATCGGATGCAGGAATGGTTGTTACCCCACATACTCAGGATAACTGCCTTGATCGTTCTGGCCATTCATTTGATTGGGCTTGAAGTATGTTCCAACAGATCCTTAGATATGTGGTATGCTTGAAGGCACACCTAAATTGAGAGGATGTTGGGCCATCCCTGCTTGATCAATCCCTTAATTTTGATCTTGAGGACGCGGGTGGTTATTTTGCTGCCCCCCCCCCCCCCCCCCCCCCCCCCCCCCCAAAGTCTGAAAAGTGTAAAGAGGTATAGGAGGAAGGGTGTGGTCCCCATGATTGGGTATCCGTCCCTACGCACCTATTCCAAGGCCTTGAGTAGGCCTCAAGGCAGCCTCTCTAACATGAGGAGGGTATGAGCGACTGTGCCTCCATGTCACAAGGATAAGCGTTATTTGCATGTTGGTATAGAGATCCCTCAAAGCCAGAGTAAACCCCTATTTCAAACATCCTGCAACCATATGTGTTGTAACACCTGGGTTAGCTATAATTGGGTTTCCTACTCTCTCAGGGACTGTGTTGTCAACCTGAGTACCTGGCCTCCATAAAATCGAAGGAACATCATGAGGACACCCAATTGGAGCTCAAGGAGTAGGAATAAGCCTGAGTTGCCCAATATCTTCTCTAACGACTTGGACTAAGCCATTATGAGTCTCAGCTTGCCTGACTAGGATAGGCTCAACTTCAACTACAGTCTACGTTGCCACATCCTTAACTATAAGGGTAGCAGTAGAAGACAAGGTTGAGTGCATCTTAACTAAGACTCTATCAGTTTCTCTATGAAGCCTTTCACATATCGAGGTCCCAACATCAATGATTATGGCTCTCATGGCAGCAGTGTTTTCACATGGGGACGCTAGAGTGCATTCTGTCTCAGCATGTTGTTTTTCATAGGCCTCTTTCATGGCTTGTTCAATCTTTTGATCAACGATTTTCATACAATGCTTGAGCTTGGCCATAAAGCTCTTGCAAGTATAGTCATCCACCCCAATACGCTTGTCCTCTGGGATGTTTTCATTAGCTTCGCTTTCATTGCCATGGTAGTGACTAGTTTCATCCCCTCATGATATAGGACTCTGTTCTAGAGGATGCTCACTTTGGGACCAAATTAAGGCTAAGCCTTCGGGTTCCTCGGGCTCAAGAGCACTAGATCTTCTTGCACTGAGCATTGGTGAATGGAGTGAGATCATGTTTTGATAATCCACGATGGGGTTCAAGACTATTAAGTCTTATGTTAAGCCTCCCACTGTGGTCACCAGAAGGCATGTTTGCATTATTTTTCTGTCAAGCGTGTGAAAATGGTCGCTGTAAATACAAATGTAAATAAACGTGCAAAAGGGACTTTCCGTGACTAGGCATCGAATATAAATTTCGGACCCTATGTCTTTTACCTCAACCACGTGGATTTTGCTTATTCTCTAATTATGGAGACTTAAAATTTTTTTTGTGTGGATTTGCAATATATAACACGATAAAAAATTAAACGAAATGGATCCACTCAAGTGGCAGTTACAGTGATCGAGCAGGGCCCATAGACATCTTTCATCATACAAGTTAGGAACTAAGGTGGACACAAACTCAAATGCTTAGCAATCCATTTATAACATGATAGAAAATTAAAGGGACATAGACCTAACTCAAGTGTAGGGCTGCGCATCGGTCAAGACTAAATTGGACCTGACTGGATCAGACCGGATTGAAGACTGAATAACACTAAAATGGAGGACCAATGATAGGATTAATTTGAATCGAGTCAGTCAGGTCCAAGATCGATTTAAAGCCGGTCTGTACCAAACCAACCTTGATTGTGGACCGAATTGGAAAAAAATCTATTTTAATTTGTTTAACTCGAACGCTATATTAACTTAACCAATAAACTCAATTAAATTAACCATTCAAAATGCTTTTTAATTCATTAAAATCCAACATATTTCTTAGAATATACTGCCTAGCTAAAAATAAAAAAGGAGATCCTAATATGATAAGTTCGAACATAATCCATAGTGCAATTTAACTAAACCAACAACTTAACTAAAGCATAAGCTAGCAACTTATTAATGCCTGATGCTTACTTGGTGTTTGCTTAGCAAGTACACTAAATCGTATCGAACAATATAGAATGAGTAGGGTATCGTCCCATGAGGATTGATTATTGAGTGAGTACCGAAATTAATAGTCTCAGTGCTATTTGAAAGACCGAAATTTGAGGTTTTTGATATGAAAAAAAAAACTAAAAGTTTGTTGATTTTTATGAAAAGGTTTCTAATTTTAGAAGAGTTTAATGACTTAATAAGATCCAAGGCATTCGATTTCGGCTAGTTGCATCACTACGCCTTTCTTTTCTCGATATTCAAGTTGTTATTACATGTTGTGGTCGAAAATCTTAATTTCATAAATATTCTCTCTCGAACAAAATTTAGTATACTCTTTTACATATTAACTCATCAATCTCTTGTATGAATTTAAATAAGATAAGAGTTTTGAAGATCAATGGCTTTCACTTAAGACCACACAAAAAACGTTAATTTATCTCTAGCATTTGCTCAATTTGTAGTGTTTACCACTTTAGCAATCAACATAAATCTCCTCTTGGACTGATTATGAATCATTATAGGCTTTGAATGGTGATCAAGCATTCAAAACTCATGAAGAACAATGATAAACACTTCAACAACGCAATAAATGAAATATTGAATACGTCGAATTAGAAAAGAGCGTATATTACAAATTAGGATACATCGTAGCCTTAGAAAAAAAAAGTTAGTTCATGGTAGACATAATATAAAGCAAAACTAAGACAATGTCCATGAACTTTAAAGAAGAAAAGGATAGAAAGAACTTAAAAATGCAAAATTACAAACCAAACTTTCCTTCCTTCCTTCTTCTTCCTCTCGGTTTCTATCCTACTTCTTCTATTTTCTTTTGTGTTTTTGCTGATTGAATTGATGCTAAAATACCTCCCAAACACTCTATTTATAGTGTTTGAGGTTTGGAATACTTGAAATAAAAAATTACATAAGCTTCTTCCTCATTGCACCACCTTGCCGCTCCCCTTTACAACTTCTTGCAAGCTTCTACTTTTGCTAGTTTTGTTCAGTTTTTTCCACTTTGAACCTCCCAAATTTAGAGTTTACATCAACTTGGACATGTTCTTGAAGTATACAATGCATCCTTGCTCTTGATTTGTGCATTTTGCCACCCATTTTTGCTGGTTGAAATGAATTGTACATGTTCTTAATGTGTTATTGCTTAACCATGTGAAATGTTGGGTTTGCCCAACTTTTGGCTTTTTTTGATGTATCTTGCATTCACTTGTTGATGTTGATGATAAAACCCAGCAAGATTTAGCATAGAATGAGTGTTTTTGCAAAGAAATAGCAATAGGAGAGAAAAAGAGCAAAAGTGATTAAATTTTGATATAAAATGGTTAGAAAATGAACCTAATTGATATGAATTATATACTGAATTGGATTTATCAAAATATTATGATTCAAGGTCAATCTTGAATCATAACCTAGGATGGAGAAAGAATTGTCAGATAAGAAGTAGAAGAAAGAGATGAGAAGTAGAGAAAGTTAGGGTTGGGAAGAGAATCAAGATCAATGTTATTCATTGAGTCCAATTACAGGAACATTCTAACTATTTATACTTAATGCTTAGTTAAGTCAGTTGAACTAAAATATCTAACAAAGTAATGTACTTAGATCAATTTAACCGAAGTAACGGAATCGGCCGCCAAAAGCTAAGCTTTTAAGCCTTCCCGGTAAAACACTTATTCAAATATTTACAAAGAATGCCACTTCTCAAGGCCCTAAATCTCGAAATTATAACAATACTCCCTCCTTTAGGACATTCTTGACTCAAGAATGAAAAGAGGGAAACTGACTTTGGATGAACCTTAAATCTTCCCAAGTAGCATCTTTAGGGTCCTAATTAGCCCATTGCACCAGCACCTCTTGAATCTTTTTGCCTTACTACTGAACCACACGAGAAATCCAAGACTGTTGTAGGTTCTTGCATAATCTCACCACTTACTGTTGCTTCTGGAGGGGCTACTGAGCAAACCTTACCCTCTGCCACATGCTTCTTCAGAAGAGATACATGGAATGCAGGATGGATATAAGACGCAGGAGGTAACTTCAGCTTGTAAGCAACATTTCCCTGCTTTTCTAGCACTTTATAAGGCCAAAAGTAATGAGCACTCAACTTAACATTCCTGCACACTTCCACAGTTGATTGCCTAAAGGCTGCAACTTCAAATATATCAAATCTTCAACCTAAAAGAACTTATCTGCACGCTTCCTATTAGCAAAGAATTTCATTCGTGATTGAGCCAGTTGTGAATTGTCCCTAAGTTGCTACACCAATTGCTTCCTTTGAAGTAACAACTCATTAACTTCACTCACAGATGAAGTAGCCCCTTGTAGCAACATTGGAGATGGAGGATCATAGCCACAGAGTGCTTTGAAGGGAGTTGTTCCCAAAGCTGAATGAGCATGTGTGTTGTACAAAAATTCTACCAAAGCTAACCATCTGTGCCACTGCTTGGGATAGCTGAATGTCATACTTCTCATATAACAACAAAAACAACTCATGCCAGAAATGACTGGTTAACAACCTGTCATAATCTGAAATGATGGATTGAGGCAACCTATGGAGCTTGTAGATGTTATCCAAGAAGAGCTTTGCAAGTTTCTCAGCTGAAATTGGGTGATTTAATGCTATGAAATGTCCAAACTTGGTGAAACGATCCATTACCACCCAAATGATTTCCTTCCCCTTAGACTTAGGCAACCCCTCAATAAAATCCACATTTATATGCTGCCACACTCAATCTGGAATGGGTAAGGGCTGAAGCAAGCCTTAGTAATGCATATGATTAGTTTTGGTTTGCTAACAAACATCAAAAGCTTGAATAATTTCCACAACATCCTTCCTTATGCTAGGCCAACGAAAGTGCTGCCTCAATCTTTAGTAGGTACCTTTAATTCCTGAATGCCCTCCCCAAGCAGAATCATGAGAAGCTAAGATAACCTGTCTCCTTAAGTCTATCATTAAGCCAATGTATACCTTCCCCTTCATTCTCACAATTCCATTAGCAACCTTTACCACAGAATCTACACCAGATGAGCTGTTCTTGATGCTAAAGGCTGTAATGCAATCTTGAGCAAGATTGTCACCTTCATAAGATTTGTGCACATCTTCCATCCAAGAGGGAAAAACAATTGAAGCAGTAAAGTAGGAAGCTGGTTCTGTCTCTTCTTGTCTTTGTGACAATGCATCTGCAGCAAGATTCTCCGTTCCACTGAAGTACTCAATCGAATAATCCAACCCCAACATCTTCATAAGGCCTTTGCGTTGCACCCTTGTGGTAATTTTCTATTCTAACAAGTACTTGAGACTCTGGTGATCAGTTCTAATGATGAAATAGTGACCCTCCAAGTAATGTCTCCACTTCTTCACTGCTATAAGGATTGCAAGGTACTCTTTCTCGTAAATGGACAAACTCAAATGCTGTGAACTGAGAGGTTGGCTAAGATAAGCCACAGGTCTTACTTTCTGTGATAAAATTGCTCCCACACCCTTCCACAAGCATATTTTTCCAATACAAAAGACACACTGAAATCTGGCATAGTAAGCATAGGGGTTGAGCACATGGCAAACTTTAACCTCTCAAAAGCTTCTTGAGCTGCTTCAGACCACTGGAAAGCATCCTTCTTGAGGAGATCAATTAATCACTTGCCAATCATACCATAACCAACCCCAAACTTCCTATAATACCCAGTTAATCCCAAGAATCCTCTCAACTGCTTGATGGAAACAGGTAATGGCCACTACTTCATAGCTTGAATCTTAGCTGGATCTGTAGCTACACCATCAAATGAGATGACATGACCCAAATACTCCACTTGAGACTGAGCAAAAGTTCACTTGGAAAGCTTAGCATACAGCTAGTGCTTGCGCAGAGTCTTGAACACTTGATAGAGATGATCGACATGTGAATCCAAAGTAGGACTATACACCAAAATGTCATCAAAGAAGACTAACACAAACTTCCACAAGAATGGTTTGAAGACTGAATTCATTAAAGCTTGAAAGGTGGCTGGAGCATTTGACAATCCAAATGGCATAACCACAAATTCTTAATGCCTATGATGAGTTCTGAAAGCAGTCTTGTGTATGTCTTGCTCTAACACTCGGATCTGATAATACCCCTGCCTCAAATCCAGCTTAGAGAAGTAATAAGACCCATGTAACTCATCTAGGAGGTCATATATGATAGGAATTGGGAACTTGTCCTTGATTGTGAGGGAATTGAGCTGCCTGTAATCTATGCACATCCTTGAAGTCCCATCCTTCTTCTTGACAAGTATGATAGGTGACACAAAAGGACTGTGATTGTGTCTTATAAAATCGAATTTCAATAACTCATCAACCTGTCTCTTAATCTCACTCTTATGTGAATGTGGATACTTATAAGCCTCAAATTAACAGGACCTGAATTGGACTTTAACAGTATAGCATGATCCAAGGATCTTTTGGGATGAAGGTGAGTTGGTTGCTCAAAGAAATCACTGAAGTCTTGAATCAACTTGCTAATTAATGGATTAAAATCACCTGAGCTTCTACTGACTTAATAGTAATGGAGAACGAGTGACCAATCCACAGATAATCCTTCTTCCAAATCACATCTTCCAATCTTTTGCCACTCATCACCTATAACTGTCCTTGCTCCATAATGCCTTGCAACTTGACAACATTGCCATTCAGATAAAAGGAAACTGAAAGCTCAGCAAAATCAAACACCAATGGACTGAATGTCTACATCCAATCTAACCCAAGTACCATATCACATCCTCTCAACTTCAAGACCCTGAAGTCATATACAAACTAATGGCCTTGCATCTGCTAACAGAATTGTTTGCACTTTGTTTGAGTAAGCATAGAGTTTCCATTGGCAATCGTCACAGCCAAAGGACTTGTCTTTATCATTTCATGGCCTACTTTTTTTACAATATTTGGATCCATAAAGTTATGTGTACTTTCACTATCAATCAAGATTAGGAGTGGCTTGTGGCTAACTTCCCCTTTGATTCTGATGGTATTATAAGAGCCACTACCAGTCAATGCTCTTACTGAAATTTCCTTCTCGTCCTCGTCAGAATTGTCCTATACTTCTTTCACTTGATCACTGGATCCACTCTCCATTTCTTATCCTTCATATCCAACATCAGCCTCAGCTCCAGAAACAAACATAAGAAGTTCGGGATTGCATATCTCTGATTGCACTTGAAACACAATCTCTGAGCCTTCTTCTCCTCCAAGCTTAAGGAATTCGAAGCCACATTAGTATTATCCTGGAAAGACTGTGCTGCTTGGCCACTCTTACTTCTTTGCATCTCAGAACTTGCAAGGACAGTGGATTCAAACAATTTAGCCCTCGAATAAGCCTTAAATAGAGTTAATAGATTCAATGCTTTAACCAAATTTTTGATCTTAGATTCAATGCCTTAACCAAATTTATGATCTTTGGCTTGAGTCCATTGATGAAACTAGAAACATAATATGCTTCACTAGCTCCAGGATTCGCAGTCATCATTCTAGCTCTCAAATTCTCAAATCGTGTCATATACTCCCCCACTGAAGTTGTCTATGTCACCTTGTTGAAGTTATCAACTACATCTGCTGGATCCTCATCACCACATCTTTCATAAAATTCCTAAACAAATTCAAGCCAAGTGAGGTTAGGTTTGTTAAGAATCAAGCTATGGAACCACACTTCCTGATCTCCTTGCAAATGTGTTGTAGCTAACTCCACTTTCTAAACATCAATCACATGATAGAAGTGAAAGTATCTCTTACACCTTCTAATCCATGATTGAGGACGCAATCCATCTAATGTGACAATCTCAACCTTAGGCTGTCAAAATTCAGTGCTTCTAACCATAGCCACACCTTCAGAACTCCATTCAGATGCTCAAAGATACAAAGGATCAAGAGGTCTCATGTGCTGGCTTCTAGATGATAGTATTCCAGCTCCAAGAGGCATAGCTTGGCGAGTGATTTGTTCTTGTAATCCTACCAGCTACTGCTGCACTTGCTGCTGCGATTGAGACATATCTCCTGCCTATTGATTTACTAATCCAACTACTAACACCAAATCATGGATCTATTTCTGCAGCTAAGCTATCCTGCCTTCTTGATTCGCATCCACAGCTGCTGCTCCAGTCATATGTGTCTGCCTTTGACTTCTGGCCAGCAAGATCGAATCAAATTGGAGAATAATCAAGCAAATTGTGAAAGCTCTGATACCAATTGTTATAATTCAAGATCAATCTTGAATCATAACCTTGGATAGAGACAGAATTGTGAGATGAGAAGTAGAGAGAGTTAAATCCAATTACAAGAACATTTTGACTATTTATACTCAATGCTTAGTTAAGTCCATTGAACAAAAATATCTAAAAAAGCAATGTACTTAGACCAATTTAACGAAATTAACGGAATCAGCCGCCAAAAGCTAAGCTTCTAAGCCTTCCCATTAAAACACTTATTCAAATATTTACAAAGAACGCCACTTCTTAAGAACCTAAATCTCCAAATCATGACTCAAAATATCCCCAAACTTAAATCTTGCTCGTCCTCGAGCAAGGCTAAATATTAAAGCCCAGGATCCCATGCTTTAAAGAATTCTACCACAATTCAAAGTAATTGTACTCTTGTACGAAAAGAACTATCGAGGCTCAAAGTTTAAGGTTCTAAAGACAAAACAGTCTTTCCGAGGAAAAACCTATCAATCACCTAGGTCAATGAATTCGAAAGTTGGCTAAGCAAATTAGGTTTATCCATTCTTTCTCATCTCAAGACATTAAAACCGAATATAAGGCAAACATCATATTACTCACAACAAGACTTCTCAAGGGTGCCTTAGCCCACAAAATTTTCTCCCTTTTTTTAATATTTGTTATGAGGGACTGGTCTACCCTAGCCAACATCAGCCTACGAGTATATCTCCCGTGAGACTCAAACTCCTGACCTCTGGGAGATGACCACATGGGTAAAGAAGCCACCACTGGGACACCCTCATTATGACTGTGTGAGTATATCTTCAGTGAGAATCAAACTCCTAACCCCTGAGCGATGATTGCATGGGTAAGAGAAGCCATCACTAAGATGCCCTCATTATGACTTTACTAGTATATCTGTAGCGAGAATCAAACTCCTGGCCACTGGGCGATGACTGCATGGGTAAGAGAAGCCACCACAGAGATGCCCTCATGATAGGCAGCACATATCTTAAAATATTTATATGGGATAGAGGTGCTTAGAGATACTTCCCTCAAAAAAAAAAAAGATTCCCATATTTTTTCTTTGGACTTAGGCATAACTCTTTAAAGTCCATCATGCAAATGATAATCTTGATGAATCCATTCAAATTTGAGCGTCTTTTAATCAAAAAGAAAGGTAAAATAGCCTTGCTAACTAGTGAACTCAAATACCATGGTTTTATAAAGATAGTACCTTATAATAGATCATGTTTTGCAATTAGAATACAAAAACAATTGATTCTCAGGTTATTTAAGTCTAATCAAAGAAAACAAGCTAAGAAAAGTAGAAATTGCCTAAAAAGTATAATGATAAGATCTCAATTTATTTTAAGGGTTTTAAATTAGTTCAAAATGTGTAATTAAATTTAGAAAGACTACTGATTTAAAGTATAAAAAATAGAAAATCTTTTTGTTGGCCGGCACTATATACATTCCCATACAAAGGCTTTGAACTCTGGTTGGCATTAAAGTCAACTCTAAAAGATAAACTAAGTCTACACAGGAAAACTTTTCAAAAAATTTTGTTCAAAATTTAAAAAATAAAATGTGACAAAATGTCTCTCCCACCCCTAAATTTAAAGTTAACATTGTCCTCAATGTTAAAAGAAATACAAGGAACAAAGAAATAGGTAAGGAATACTTCCCAGGTTTGAGGATTGCTTATTTGATCGTGGATGTTGACATCAGGTTAATTTTCAAACTTGTTTCAAAAACCTGCTGAATAAATTGTACAAAAACATAAGAAAATAATTAATGAAAATTGAAAGAAAAGAAGTAAGATAGGAAACTTGGGTTGCCTCCCAAGAAGCGCTTAAGTTGTAGTCGTTAGCTTGACTTTCAATGAAGTTCTATCCCCGATCCTTCAAAAGAATGGAACTTCTCCCATCTACTGCTAGTGACAATTTTCTTCCATGGATCTTTTTCGTGCCCTTCTTTGCACGACCACCTCCACCTTCTCCAGCTATGAGGTCCTTAACTTTAATGCACCACTCCTTGAGCTTTTTTCTCATAATTTTGGTGCTTTTCTTAACTGAATCATCATTGGATTTCAAAGCCTCTGACTTAGTTGGAGAAACTTGATCTTCAATTTGAAAACAAGTGTCATTCTCAGATAAAAGTTTTATGGGTTTAAAAGCATTGAAGGTCACTTGCTCATCTTCTACCCTTAAGATCAATTTTCCTTTTTGCACATCTATCAAGGCCCTTCCCATAGCAAGGAAGGGTCGTCATAAAATCAGAGGTATTTCTTTATCCTCCTTTATGTCAAGCACTACAAAATCAGCTGGAAAGATGAACTAGTCTATTTTCACCAACACGTCATCTACCACTCCTTAGGATACTTGATGGATCTGTTCGCCAATTTGAGTGATACTGTGGCGGGCTTTACTTCCCCTATACCAAGTTTCCTGAAAACAAAGAGTGGCATCAAATTTACACTTGCACCTTAATCACATAAGACGTCACTAAAAGTACTGGTGCAAGGTATTAAAAACTCACTGGATCTTTGAGTTTAGGAGAAAGCTTCTTTTGTAGTATTGCACTACATTCTTCATTCAGTATCACGGTCTTGAATCTAGTCTTTTCTTGTTAGATAGGATTTCTTCCAAGAATTTTGCATTTTTGGGCATCTTCTCTAACATATGAGTAAAAGGGACATTAATAGGTAATTTCTTGAAAGTTTTTATAAATTGGTTATCCACATTTTGTGTTTTCAAGTATTGAGGAAATGGGACTTTTGTTCTATAGGGCTTAGGCTCAGCCCTCTTTGAATCACTTTTGTCTTGGTTTCTAGACTCATCTAGTCATTCAAATTTAGGGTGCGATGTGGTCCTGGTGGGTTTGTTTGGGTTGTCCTCTCTAGGTGCCTTTTCAAAAGTAATGGCATTTACGTGCTCAGTCACTGTGGTACTTGGTAGAGAACCTTGCGACCTTTCAGAGAGTTGGTTTGAAATTTATCCGATTTGGGTCTCGAAATAGATGCTTCTTGATTTCAAATAGAAGCTTCTTCATTTTGAAGATTTGTTTGTGTTTGTTGCATGAAACTTCTAGTTTCTTGCATAATCTTATTAAACATATCTTTGAAATTAATTTTCTTTTCTGGTTGTGCATAGATGGGCTAGTTTTGAATCCCCTGGTTACTCCATGAAAAATTTAGGTGGTTTCACCCCCCGGGATTGTAAGTGTTGGGGTAGGGATTGTGTTGTGATTTTTGAAAATTTGAAACAAAATTGGCTTGCTCGCGATTTGAAGAGGCTGTAGCAAAAAGGTTCCCTATCTGACATTATATGCTCGCATGATTTCCTGCACAAAACTCGCATGTTAGCATAGGAGATTGTATGGCATTAACACCTATGTTACCCAACTGTTTCTAAATCATTGAAATTTGAGCGGATAATGTGATTAATGCGTCTACTTCGTGAATACCTGCAAGTTTCATTTACATTGTTCGATCAGCTATTCTCACATAGTTGTTGCTAGCCATTACCTCTAGCAACTTGTGTCCTTCATCTAGTGTATTGTTGTTTAGGGCTCCTCCCGCAGCCGCGTCCATCATTGTTTGGTTATTAGGTGCCAAGCTATTATAAAAAGTTTGGACTTGCATCCAAATTGGTAAACCATGGTGTGGACACCTTCTTAAAATCTTTTTATAGCGTTCCCATGCGTCATACAATGATTCCATATCGTATTGCGTAAAAGAGGTAATGGTATTTCTCATTTTGGCTAATTTGGCTGGTGGAAAATATTTAGAAATAGAAATTTTTTGTGCCAAATCATCCCATGTGGTGATGGTACTTAGGGACAATGACATTAACCATGTCTTGGCCTTGTCTCTTAGTGAGAACGGGAATAGTCTTAAGCGAATGGCATCATCACTGATGCCATTGTGCACACATATCTCAAGAAAGTTAGTGATATGTAGATTCAGGTCCTCACTCTGTAGAGCGCCAAACTAAACAATCTGTTGAATCATTTATATTACTGCAGGTTTTATTTCAAAATTGTTCGCTTGTATGGGTGGGCATCAGATGCTGGAAGTGCATTTATCAACAGTTGGGACTACATAATCCTTTAAAAGCTCTTTCATTATCATTATTTTCATTAGCCATTGTTTCAATTTGTTTGGTTTTCCTGATTTGTTGAAGTGCTATTTCGATTTCAGAATCCAAAGGGATTTTTTCATTTTGATTTTTCATACAAAGTAAGAAACACAAACTTAATAGTCAAAAGAGAGATAACAATAATGAGAAAGAACCAAAATGCTACAATATAATACAAAACTTAACTAAACCAAATTTTAGGGGAGGGGGTAGTAATACTAATGTTTTGAAAAGCTTCAAAAATATAAACTTGACTTTGAAAGTTATTAAAAAGTTAAAAGAAGGATAGAAGTAATAAGAAAACTTAAAAGTAGAACAGTCTAAAACAAAAACTTAAAAAACTAGATTTTAAACGGGGGAGGGGATAGTAACACTAATGTTTTGAAAATCTTAAAAATAAGAACTTTAACTTTCAATTTTTTTTTTTTTTTTAAAGTGAACTTACAAGTAAAAAAGTTGAAGATAAAGAGAAAAAACAAGAAGAACAACAAAATAACACAAATTTAAATAAACTTAACAAAGACACAATTTTAAGGGGGGAGGGGTGTTACATACGAATTTTTATAAAAAGAAAAAAAAAAGAACTTTACGAATTAAACAAAGTGAATAAAATGAATGATGATGCAGATTTGCGTATGCGTTAGCAAGTGCACTAGTCATGCCAAGTAATATAGAAGTGAGTAGAATATCGTTCCCACGAGAATTGTATTGAGTGAATACCAAAATTAGTAGCTTTAATACAATTTGAAAGACCAAAAAATTAGGATTTTGATATGAAATTAAGTAAAATAAAATAAAAAGAAAGAAAAGTTAAAACGAGATTAGAATGTGCTAATTTTTTGTTGGTTTTTATCAGTTTATAAAGTCTAAGGCATCCGATTTCACCTTAGTTGCATCAACACGCCTTTTCTATTCTCAATTTTCAAGTTGTTACTGTGTGTTGATAGTTGAAAATCCTAATTTACTAAATATTCTCTCTCGAGCAACATTTAGCATACTCTTTAACATATTAACCCATCACTCTCGTGCATGAATTTAAATAAGAAAAGAGTTTTTAAAGCTCTACGATTTTCTTTTCTGAAAACCACACAAATCGCGTTAATCTCTCTCAAGCATTCACCCAATTCGTGGTGCTTAGCACATCAGCAATCATCAAAAATCTCCTCTCGGACTCATTATGAATCATTATAGGCTTTAAATGGTATTAAGCATTTAACACTCATGAAGAACAATGATAAACACTTCAACAACACAATAACATAAACATTGAATACTTTGAATTAGAAATAATAGTATATTAGAACTTAGGCTACATCGTAGCCTTAGAATAACAAAGTTAGTTCATGATAAACTTAATATTAAACATTATAAACACAAAATTCATGAACTTAGGAAAGAAAAAAAGGGTAGAAAGAACTAAAAATACAAAATTACAAACCAAACTTCCTTCCTTTCTTCTCCTTTCCTCTTTCTAACAAATTTTCTCTCTTTTTTCACTCAAATCTTGTGATTTTTGTTTTGAAATCTGATGCTTAAACACCCCCACACCTGCCCTATTTATAGTAGTTGAGCTAGGATAAAAAAATTGTAAAATATCTTCAAACTTCATCCTCATTAGCTGAAACTTGTGGCAGCTACAGCTGGTGCTGAAGCCCTGTTCTCCCTCCTTTTTCTTTAATTTCTTTTTACATTCCACTGCCCAAATTCTGCTCAAAATCATCATGTTCATGTACTATAAGGTGTATGCAATGAATTTAAGCTAAAATATTGCATAATATAGCTGCCCAAAGTGGAGAAAGTAAGCAAGTTGTGCAAAATTGTCAATTTTTTACAGCAGCAGCAGTGATGCTTGGTCATCCATTTTTTTTAATTTTTTCTGAATTCCACCACCCAAAACTAGCAAAAGATGAGTTAAGACATGTTAAAGTATGTTTTTAAAATGAATTTGGGTAAAGGCATTGAGATTTTGCTCCCGACATGCAAGTTGAAGCCGATTGCACCACCACCTGCACTCTTGCTGTCCAGATTCTACAAATGGTTGTTCAACTCAATTTTTTCATTTTTTTTATTTCTTTGCACTGCCCAAATTTAGACTTATCAAAATGATATGAATAATTATATATAGAATTAGACTTATCAAAATACCCCCAAACTTAAATCTTGCTCGTCCTCGAGCAAGGGTGAACATTACTGCGCTAGATCTCATGCTTTTTAAGAATTCTTCCATAATTTAAAGCAGGTATATTCCAAATTAGAGAAGAATAACTGAGGCTCAAAGTTAAAGGCTTTAAAGGCAAAACCATCTTTTCCGAGGAAAAATCTGTCAATTACCTAGGTAATGGAATTCAAAAGTTAGCTAAGCAAATTAAGTTTATCTGTTCTTTCTAATCTTAAGATATTCAAACTGAATAGAGGACAAAATCATACCACTCATAACAAAGACTTATCAAGTATGTTCAAAACTAATTATTTTTGCGCCATTTTTTTTTTTCTGGAGGAATTCATTTACTCAAGTTAATTTTGGTTCATGACCATATCTACAGCGAGAATCAAGCTCCAACTCCTGGGAGATGACCCATAAGTAAGAGAAGCCACCACTGAGATGCCTTTATTATGACTTCCCGGGTATATCTTCAGTGAGAATCAAGCTCTAACTCCTAGGCGATGACCCATAAGTAAGAGAAGCCACCACCGAGATGTCCTCATAATGGGCAGCACATATCATTAAAATGTTTATAAATGGGATACCGATGCTAGAGATGATTTCCTTTTTTTTTTTTTTTTTTTTCTTGGTGCTTGGTTTCTTGTTAACTTTCTAAGTACCTCTTGTAGCGAGCTTTCAATGCGGCAGCTCCCGTTCCAGTTGGCCCAGGCTACCAGGTGTTGAAACACCCCTACGGATCTACTTGCTCGAGGTACCAAGGCACGAAACCATCACATCATAGCACATATCCAAATGATAAATGTTTTTAACAGGATAGCGGTGCTTAGTGATTCTCTCCCTCTATTATATTTTTCTTTTATTTAGACTTAGGCATAACTCTTCAAAATCTATTATGAAAATGATATTCTTTATGTAATTTATTCAAATTTGAGCATCTTTTAATCAGAAAGAAAAGTAAAACAGCCATGCTAACTAGTGAAGTCAAATGCCATGGTTTTATCAAGATAGTGCCTTAGAGTAGATTGAGTTTTGCAGCTAGAACACAAAAAGTAATTGATTATCAGGTTATTCAAATCTAATTAAAGTAAACGAGCTAAAAAAAGAGTACAAAAATTGCCTAAAAAGCATGATGATAAGTTCTCTATCTCTCTTTTTTTTCTTTTTAAATTTTTGAAAGGAGAATGATTAAAACTGCAGAAAATAGACAATCTTTTTATTGGCCGACACTATTTACATCCCTATACAAAGGCTCCGAACTCTGGGAGGCACCAAAGCCGACTTTAAAACACAAAACAGGAAAACGTTTCGAAATAATTTTGTTAAATTTTTTTTAAAATTTATTATTATTATTATTAACATTACTTTTCCCACCCCCAAACTTTATTTTTTAAAAGAACTAAAAAGATAAATTGGGTGAGAGATACTTCCCAGGTTTGAGGATTGCTTTTTGATGGTGCATGTTGACATTGTGCTACCCCCAAACTTGTTGCAAAATACCTGTTTAATAAAGAATAAATATGAGAAAAATAAAAATAATGAAAGGAAAATAAAATTAGATAAATAAAGATATAAACACTTGGGTTGTCTCCCTAGAAGCGCTTTAGTTATCGTCGTTAGCTCGACTCTTTGAGTGGAACTATCCAGTATCTTGAAGCAGAATAGAGTTTTCACCATCCATCTACAACGACAATTTTCTTCCATGGATCTTTCGTGTTCCCTTCTTTACACGACCATCTCCGCCTTCTCTAATCTTGAGATATTTAAGCCTGATTTGCCACAGCTTGACTTTCCTTTTTTGAGCTTTTCTGCTATTTTTCACTGAGGCATCCATGGTTCCGAAAATCTCTGACCATGTTAGATAAGCTCGACATTCTATTTCAATGATTGGTGGTGGTGGGTAGGTAAAGATAGGTTTGGTCATTGGTGGCTCTGAGTTGACTAAGGGGATTATATCACATTTATGTGATTTTTCTAGTGTGTCTTCATTCCTTAATGTTATGGCATTAGTTTGGTCCCCTAGGTCAGTGATGGTATTGCTAGGCATGAATTCTTCAAACCTCACAGAATGTTCCTCTATTGTGGTTCGTACTTGAGGTTCAGGATTTTGGATGGAGGCTCTTTGGTTCTTTAAGTCACTCACGGTTTCCATGAATTCCCTATATGTCTCTTCTAAGTTATAGTTCTTTTCTTGGGACGGATAAGTGGGTGACCAAGATGCTTCGTGATGATTTCAGGAAGGGTCCATCCATTCTTGGCTATAAGTGCTAGAGTAGGGATTGTACTAGGGTTGGCTAAAATTTGACATGTAATTACCTCGTTCAAAACCCCATGAGGAAAAGCTATTACCTAATTGACATTCCATACTAGCATGGTTACCTGCACAAAATTCACATCTAGGAGCACGAGCAGCAATAATCTTATTTAATATTTCTCAAATTTGTGAAAGTTGAGAAGATAATTCACTATATTCACGAATGCTCGGTTTTCTTTTCGGTATAGTTTGATATTGAGGTCTCATAAGGTTATATTGCTCAAAATCTCATGAAGAAAAGCTATTACCTATTTGGCATTCCATACTAATATGGTTACCTGCACAAAATTCACATCTAGGAGTACTAACAGTAATCATGTCTTCAATTGGTGAAAGTTAAGTAGATAATGTATCAAATACAGCTTGGTATTGAGGTCTTATAAAGTTGTAGCAAGCCATCATTCTTAGCACTTTTCTCTCTTTTTTTTGAATAAATAAATAAACTTAAAAGTTAGAGGAAAAATAAAATTAGTGAGAAAGATTAAGAATACAATCACCATTGAAAACCAATTTTTAAGAGGGGGGTGTCAGTAATACTAAAGGTTTTAAAAAACTTAATGAAAACAAACTTAATTTTGAAGAACTTATATAGGTGAATTAAAAGTTAAAAACAAAGTTAAAATTAATCAGAGAACTTATAAATATAACAATTTTTAAAATAAAAATTGAGAAAAATATGATTTTAGGGGGGGGGGGGGGGATAGTAGCACTAATGTTTTGAAAAACTTTAAAATAACAATTTTAACTTTTAAAATTTTGACAAAATGGAATTTTTAAGTAAAATAAAGATGAAAGTAAGAAAAAAAAAAAAAAGAAAAACAACAAAATAACACAAAACTAACAAATTTTAACAAAAACACAATTTTACGGGCATGTTCTATGCGAATTTTCTCTTTTTTTGTTTTTTTTTTTCAAAGAATTTATCTTTACAAATAAATCAAATGAAAAATTTCTTACACTTAAAAAAATTTACAAGGTATTAACAATTTCAAATTAGCACCAAAACTAGTTGGTATTGATATCACTCAATTAGAGACAATCCCCGGCAATGGCGCCAAAAACTTGATGCAGACTTTGTGTATGCATTAGCAAGTGCACTAGTTGTACCAAGTAGTATAGAAGTGAGTAGAGTATTGTTCCCACAAGGATTGTATTGAGTGAATACCAAAATTAGGAGCTTCAATACTATTTGAAAGACTGGAAAACTTAGGATTTTGATATGAAATAAAGAGAAATAAAATAAAAAAAATAAAAGTTAAAACGAGATTAGAATGTGCTAATTTTTTGTTGGTTTTTATCAGTTTATAATGTCTAAGGCATCCGATTTCACCTTAGTTGCATCAATACGCCTTTTCTATTCTCAATATTCAAGTTGATATTGTGTGTTGATGGTTGAAAATCATAATTTACTAAATATTCTCTCTCGAGCAACATTTAGCATACTCTTTAACATATGAACCCATCACTCTCGTGCATGAATTTAAATAAGAAAAGAGTTTTTAAAGCTCTATGATTTTCTTTGTTGAAAACCACACAAATCGCGTTAATCTCTTTCGAGCATTCGCCCAATTTGTGGTGCTTATCACCTCAACAATCATCATAAATCTCCTCTCGAACTCATTATGAATTATTATAGGCTTTAAATGGTGATCATGCATTTAAAACTTATGAAGAACAATGATAAACACTTCAACAACACAATAACATAAACATTGAATACTTTGAATTAGAAATGAGCGTATATTACAACTTAGGCTACATGGTAGCCCAAGAATAACAAACTTAGTTCATGATAAACTTAAAATTAAACATTATAAACACAAAATTCATGAACTTAGGAAAGAAAAAATGGATAGAAAGAACAAAAAATACAAAATTACAAACCAAATTTCCTTCCTTCCTTCTCCTTTCCTCTTTCTCATGATTTTTCTGTCTTTTCTCACTCAAATCTTGTGATTTTTGTTTTGAAATCTGATTCTTAAACATCCCCACACCTCCCTTATTTATAGTAGTTGAGCTACTATAAAAAAAATTGTATAAAATCTTCAAACTTCATCCTCATTAGCTGAAACTTGTGGCAGCTGCAGCAGGTGCTGGTGCTGAAGCCCTAATCTCCCTCCTTTTTCTTCAATTTTTTTTACATTCCACCACCCAAATTCTGCTCAAAATCATCATGTGCATGTACTATAAGGTGTATACAATGAATTTGAGCTAAAATATTGCATAATATAGCTGCCCAAAGTGGAGAAAGTAAGCAAGTTGTGCAAAACTGTCAATTTTCTGCAGCAGCAGCAGCGATGCTTGTTCATCCAATTTTTTTAAATTTTTTCTGAATTCCGCCATCCAAAACTTGCAAAAGATGAGTTAAGACATGTTAAATTATGTTTGTAAAATGAATTTGGGTAAAAAGGATTGAGTTTTTGCTCCCAAAATACAAGTTGAAGCTGATTGCACCACCACCTGCACCCTTATTGTCCAGATTATGCAAACGGCTGTTCAACTCGATTTTTTCAATTATTTTTTTTATTTCTTTGCATCATCCAAAATCAGTTTTAACATCAACTTGAACATGTTAATAAAGTGTTCTAGAAGTTCTTTCACTTGATTCGTCAATTTTGCCACCCAAAATTGCAAGTTGAAGTGAATTGTGTAGGTTAGTTTCAGTTTTAGTTTCAGTTTTCTTCTTTTTTTTTCAGCTTTGGCCGCCCAAAATCAGCTCATTTTTATGCTTATGTTTTATGTGTCTTGCTTTCAAATATTGAAGTTGATGATAAAATCTAGCAAAATTTAGCATAAAATAAGTGTTTTTGCACAGAAATGGCAATAGAAACAAAAAAGAGTAAAAGCGAGCAATAGCGATAAAATTGTGAGGTAAAATGGTTAGAAAATGAACCAAAATGATATGAATAATTATATACAAAATTAGACTTATCAAATGAAATAAAAGATTCTTCTTCAAATGTAAACAAAATTTACAAGTTTTTACAAAATAACTTAAAATTAGTACTAAATTTTGTTGGCATCAATATTACTCAAATACGAATAATCCCCGGTAATGGTACCAAAAAACATAACGCCTACTTGTTGTTTTCTTAGCAAGTGCACTAAGTTGTATCAAGTAATATAGAATGAGTAGAGTATCATCCCACGAGGATTGATTATTGAATGAGTACCGAAATTAGTAGATTCAACACAATTTTAAAGAGCAAACTTTGAGGATTTTGATATGAAACAAAGCAAAATGAAAAACTAAATTTTTACTGATTTTTATGAAAAGGTTACTCATTTTAGATGGGTTTAATGATTTGGTAAGTTCTAAGGCATCCGATTTCAGCTAGTTGCATCAATATGCCTTTCTTTTCCCGATATTCAAGTTGTTATTATATGTTGATGGTCGAAAACCCTAATCTACTAAATATGCTCTCTCGAGCAACATTTAGCATACTCTTTTACATATTAACTCATCAATATCTTACATGAATTTAAATAAGAAAAGAGTTTTGACGATCATGGCTTTCACTTAAGACCACACAAATTGCGTTATTCTTTCTTTAGCATTCACTTAATTTATGGTGTTTATCACTTTAGCAATCATCATAAATCTCCTCTCGGACTGATTATGAATCATTATAGGCTTTGAATGGTGATAAAGCATTACAAACTCATGAAGAACAATAATAAACACTTTAACCACACAATAAACAAAATATTGAATACGTTGAATTAGAAAAGAGCGTATATTCCAAATTAAGATACATCATAGCCTTGGAAAAACAAAATTAGTTTTTGATAGACATAATATAAAGAAAAACTAAGACAAAATCTATGAACTTTAAAGAAGAAAAGGATATAAAGAACTTAAAAATGCGAAATTACAAACCAAACTTTCCTTCCTTCCTTTATTCTTCTTCCTCTCGGTTTCTATCCTACTTCTTCTACTTTCTTTTGTGTTTTTGCTGATTGAATTAATGCTAAAATACCTCCCAAAAACTCCTATTTATAGTGTTTGAGGTTTGGAGTACTTGAAATAAAAAATTACATAAGCTTCTTCCTTATTGCACCACCTTGTCGCCCCTGCTTACAACTTGTTTCAAGTTGCTGCTTTTGCTTTTTTGTACAGTTTTTTCAGCTTTTCACCTCCCAAATTCAGAGTTTACATCAACTTGGATGTGTTCTTGAAGTGTACAATGCATCCTTGCTCATGATTTTTGCATTTTGCCACCCATTTTTCTTGTTGAAATGAATTTTACATGTTCTTGATGTGTTAGTGCTTAACCGCGAGAAATGTTGTGTTTTGCCCAACTTTTTGCTTTTGTTTGGTGTTTTTTGCATTGACTTGTTGGTGTTGATGATAAAACCTAGCAAGATTTAGCATAGAATGAGTGTCTTTGCCAAGAAATAGCAATAGGAGTGAAAAAGAGCAAAGTGATTAAAAGCGATAAAAATTTGATGTAAAATGGCTAGAAAATGAACCTAATTGATATGAACAATTATATACTAAATTGGAATTATCAATGCCTAGCCACAAGCAAGCAACTTATTAATTCCTAGCCACTTGTATGCAATGCAACTTCATTAATTAAACAAATGTACTTATATAGTATTGGAAGTTTGAACTAGGAAATTAAGAATATAAAATTTAAATTCGGAATGCTATGAAAAATTTTTATCACGTGAAAAAAAATATTTTTATTGTAGATTTTCATCGGTCGTGGGTCTGGTACTCGAGTTTTTCGATTTCGGACAAGTCCAGACAGTGAACCGGACAGAGCCAGACCAAATTTTATTCACCCCTACTCATGTGGTAGTTATAGTGATGGAGCAGGGCCCACGTAAACCTTTTTTCATACATTTACTAGCCAGGAACTGGGGTGGAGATAAACTCAAGAGCTCAGCAGTCCACTTATAAGCTCAGGTCAATCAGAGTTTTAGGCCTCGCACCCTTGACTTATAATAACTCGAATGAGTTAGAGTCTGACAAGATTTAGGTGGAGCAAATCATATTTGGGTCATTGGATGAGTACCAATGCAATAAAGGTTAGTCCTTGGTCATCAAAGCCCTTAAACAATGGCACAAACCTAAGTTCACCTGACTTATTAAGCAGTGATAGTAGTGCTAAGACCAATGTAATCAAAGTAAAGCCTTGGCCGTTAAAGCCTTAAACTAAAGCCTTAATTCTTAACTCATCAATTTTTGGGGATAGATTAAAATGACGAGTTCATACCTGAACCCGAAGAATTGTATTAATCTGATGGAAGAAAGTACATTAAGATCTACGCCAAGCTAAGAAGTTATGCTAGTCAAGGTAAAAGCACAAGTGTGCTGTAATGAAGCTTGAAGAAGTTTGTATGAGTAGAGCTGGACACTTTTCAACTAAAATAGTGTCTCTTATTTATAGAAAAACAAAATAACTGCTACTCCCTAATTTCACCGCATTTTCTTCCCTTGTTTGCCTCAAAGCTTCTTTGGTCCATGAATGGGTAGTGAACGTGCCTCTACTTTGGTGTGCTCGAGTATCTTTTTGGAAGCTCATGTCTACTTTTTCAATTGAAGTCCTTTCTAGATGCCCCACGTTCTGTTGGATAAGCTTGAAGCTCACACATCTGAAATTACGCTCCAAGTATCTACCTTGTCCTTGGAGACCACCTGTCTTGCAGCTTCCTAGGAACTTCCTTGTGCTTGAGCTCCTTTTATCCCCTCAACCATATCGAGCGTCAAGTGGATGATACCCTTGTCTAAGTTTTAAACTCCTCTTGCAGCTGAGCTCGAGATGCCGTTACCTTAACATCAAAAGGTCTTACCTTCCTTGAGAAGGGCCTCACATGACAAGCACGTGGCATTTTGCTCAAAACGACGTCGTCCAAACTTCATTTGAATTTGGGGTGTAAACATATGCCTCTGATCTTCTTCTTTCATGATTTCCTTTCCGGAGAAATAATCGTTCAAGCCTTCTACTCCTCTTAAGCTAAGTATTTTATGCTCATTTTACTGAAGACTTTGTTAGTTATAGGAATAGGGAGGAAGTTTCATTCCTAACAGCCCTTATTACTATTTTATGGGATTGATACTGACTTGAGAATAGAGGGCTCCCTCATGGGTTATCCATGGGCCCCTATAACGTTTGTTTGATCTTGCGGGAAATATTAAGTCAGGCGCGTAGCTAGAGCTTGAATTCAGCTCATTCTAGCGAACCACACCTCATACATAACTCAAATATGGTGAATAAGCACAATGACCTCAAGCATCACAAACTGATTGGCACCATCTGTGGGAAGGATCATAACCTCAAGCCTGGCTGGGTATTTCTTATGAGGTTCAAATATTTTTAATATCAGGTGAGTTAAATTTCAGCATTTTTTGGTCTCTTTTGAATTGTTTTTGATAAGAATGAGCTTACTCAGGAAAAATTAATCAAAGGAGCTTCCTTGTATCCTTGAACCTACAAAGAAATTTCTTTGAGCAAAAACCAATTACTTTTACATCTTTTTACCTATGTAAAGTACATCCTTGAACCTGTAAAGAGGCTTGCTTGAGTAAAAATCAAGTATTTTTGCATCCCTTTTTACCTCTTTCAAACATTCTTGATCAATAAAAGAGATTTGCTTGGATAAAAGTCAAGTACTTTTACATCGTTTTTACCTTTTTAAAGTATATCTTCGAACCTATTGCTTGAGTTATTTTGGTAGGTCAATTAACGCCACAGATGGCGAAAGAATTATCGTATGCCCCAGAAGATAGATTATTACGAGCCATATTTGGCATTCAGGTATCCACTTCAAAAGAAATTCATCTAAAACTACCTATAGGTGGTAGGGGTCGAGTTATTGATGTGAGATGGATCCAGAAAAAAGAGGGTTCTAGTTATAATCCATAAAAAATTCGTAAATCAAGTACTTTTATATTATTTTTCCCTCTTTTAAGAATATCCTTGAAATACAAAGAGATTTGCTTGGGTAAAATCAAGTATTATTATATTTGTTTTACTTCTTTTATATATCTTCTTTGATAAAATATTCAAAAAATATCATTGTCACATAGAGCTCTTCAAAGGGCTTCATTTTGATAGGTGATTCGATTCGTAACTCTTCGCGGATTGAAAGTTATACCCGTTATAAGTCACTGGGTCAAGTTATATAACCACTACACGCGCAAAAAGTGCACTTCATCTTTTATATATTTTCTTTGATCAAAAATTAAAAACATCATCACGATTACATATAGCTCTTCAAGAGCTTCATTTTGATACGATCCGTAATTCTTCACGGATTGAATATTATGCCCGTTATAAGTCACCAAGTCAAGTTATATAACCAGTATGTGCAGAAAAAGCACAATTTGCCTTTTATATATTTTCTTCAATCAAAAAAAAAAAATCATTACGATTACATAGATCTCTTTAAGAGCTTTGTTTTGATAGGTAATTCAATCTGTAACTCTTCACGGATTGAAAGTTATGCCCATTATATGTCACAGGGTTAAGTTATATAGCAATTAACATGCCGGAAAAAAGCCCACTTCATCTTTTTTATCCTTTATTTGGTTAAAAATATGAGAAACTGTTATGGTTGCATAGAACTCTTCTAAAACTTTGTTTTGATAGGTGGCTCGCTCTGTAACTCCCTGCAGATAAAACGTTATGTTCGTTTAAAGTTACATGATGCTTTATATATTTTAAATATAAGCTTTAAACCATTTGACTACTTTGTCTGTCACCTTTCAACGACCACCGTCATCTTCCTCAATCACCACCAGCAGTACCACCAAACCGCCGTGAACACCAACAAACCACCATCAACACCACCATTAATACCGTTATCAACTACCCGCCTACCACAGTACCTGCTGTGTCACCCTACTTGCTGTGTTCCACTACTCTCCACCTTACTAACCGCTGTGTTCTGCTACCCACTGCCATACTACCTGCCGGGTTACACTACCCGCCGATGTTCAACGCAAAAGACCATGGCGCGATGCTTGGAATTCTAGCATCGTTTCACTGTTCACATGCGAAGTCGTGATGCTTTGTCAACCACCCCTTCACAAATCACCGTCATATTCTTCGACGACGACCATCGCTGCAATGCCCTGAATTCAAACCACCATCACTCCTTACAAAAACCTCTGTATGACACTCCATATTCTGGCCATTATCGTCTTTCTCGAAAATTGCAGCTGTGTGACGCTTCGCTTAACACGGCAACGACACTTCACCTGCCTCTGCTTTCACTGCGCATAACCGCCCACAAATCCAGACCACCACCACACGTGATTCTGCATGCATATGCATGCATACACAACACCAGTAGCCCATATCAACCACAACCAGTTCGCAACACTACCTCTACGCGCTGGCCACCGCCGTGCTAGGTAGCCCACCACCTGTGATTCTCTCTCCTCCTCTTCAAACCCTAATTTGGGTCATTTTTCATTTACAATCTTAGTTTAATTCAACTACAAAGGGTTAATTTTCATTACAATTTAGTATAATCCAATCCGAAAGGGTTAATTTTCATTACAATCTCAATTTAATTCAACTCTAATTTGGGTCAATTTTTATTACAATCTTATATTAATTTCAACCAAAAGTGGTTAATTTTCATTACAATTTTAGTTTAATGCAACCCAAAAGGGTTAATTTATCAATTTAATTCAACCGTAATTTGGATCAATTTTCAATGCAATCTTAGTTAATTCAACTCTCGGGGTTAATTTTCATTATAATCTTATTTTAATTCAATCTTAAAGGGTTAATTTTCATTACAATCTCAATTTAATTCAACCCAATTTGGATCATTTTTTGATACAATCTTAGTTTAATTCAACTTTAAGGGGTTAATTTTCATAACAATTTTAGTTTAATTCAACATCAAAGCGTTAATTTTTATTAAATATCAATTTGGTTCAACCTTAATTGGGTCAATTTCTATTAAGTCAACCCTAAAGGGTTAATTTTTATTACAATTTTAGTTTAGTTCGACCCTTCTAAAGGGTTAATTTTCATTACAATCTCAATTTAATTCAGCCCTAATCTGGTTTAATTTCCATTATAATCTTAGTTTGACTCAACCTTAAAGCTTAATTTTTATTACAATTTTAGTTTAATTCAACCCTAATTGGGTCAAATTCTCATTATAATCTTAGTTTAATTCAACCCTAAACGGGTCAATTTTCATCACAATCTCAATTTAAGTCGACCCTAATTTAACCAATTTTGTTACAATCTCAGTTTAATTCAACGTAGATTTAATTTCATTACAATCTCAGATTAGTTCAACCCCCGACTGAATAAATTTTTGTTAAAATCTCTGTCTGGTTCAATCCTAAATGGGCTCATTTTCGTAACAATTTTAGTTTACTTCAACCCTGATTAAATTATTTTTTGTTACATTTGTTATATTATACAACTAAACCATAAAGTGATCGATTTTTTTTGTCATAATCCTAGTTGTACTAAGCCTTGCTTTAATCACCCTTCCTTACAGTATATATAATATATGCTTAAATAAGTTAACTAACGCATATAGCAATTCCATAAATTGGGAAGAGCCAAAGGAAGAACTAAAGTGAAGAGCGGGTATTAGCTATGAAGTGAGATTACTGCTCTTAGGCTGCGTTTGGTTTAGCGTTTTAATAGCTTAAAGCTGTGAAAAAGCTCTTTTTGACTGTAGGCTTGCGTTTGGCTGGCAAAAAAGATCTTTTCATATCTTTTTCAAAGCTTAAATAGAACGATAAAAAAGCTGTCTTATAACTAAGCAGAAAAAGATACAAAACTGGATCATTTTAATAGCTTATTTTAGAGAAATGCTTTAAAACATTATATTAATATTAAATCTTTACTATTATAACCTACTTTTACTTGTTATCACCACTCTCACCGGCCAACCTATCTCTTATGGTCCTAGGTCACTACAATCACCACTTTCCACTACCATAACCAACTATTATCATAATCTTTTCTTACCTACTATAATTAGATAATTTGTATTATTAAGTCATTTTTATGATTATAGTAGATAAGTTACTTTTTTAACTTGTATTGAAATGCTTTATTTTGTAAAAAAGATCTCTCTGCACTGCACAACCGAGCACTTCACTGTAAAAAGATTCAGATCTTAAATAAATAGATCTTATTGAAATAGATAAACTGAAAAAAAGCTGAACCAAATGCACCCTTAGCCATTGTCAGGAAAAGGGTGTGCTGGTGTTAATGCTCTCTAGTTAAGTTAAAAGGTCTTTTCCTTTTTGTTATGCTATACTATTCTTATGTATTATGTCTCTTGTAGCAATGGAATCTTCAATTATAAAAAAGAAAAAATGAATGTGTTATGCCCAAAAGTCTTGTATAACTAGAATCATATCACATGGTTTGAAAATAACATGTCTTGTAATTATAAAGTCTTGTAGTTATTCATAGATGGTTTCCTCGGCTGGTTGAACATAATTCTTATTACAATTATTGCTCAAGTAAATTCTGACTGGATCAATTTTTTTTACATTTCATTCTTATCCAGTTAAACCCCAATCCTATCGACCCCCATGGATTTACATTTTACAGCAATTGAACTTGTCAACCCTAATTTTAGTTCTAAAGCTTTTATGGCAATTGTTTTATACCTCAACCCTACCAGGCGGTTCACCTTTCTGATATGCTCAATTATTATATAAAGTCAAAAAACATGTTTTTTATCACGAGAGCCTCAACTAGGCAAATTTGTCTCATTCATTAACAAGTAACTAATTTCCTTTGCACACGCTATTAAGAATGAAGAAGATGCTGGTTTCCATTTGTTGATCTCATATGAATCAAAAATTCATTTGAGGATACCCTTTGTTAAAAATCATATTCTATAGTTGCTTTCTATTGCTCATTTTCATTGCGAGGATCACTTACAAGATGCAAGCAAAACTTTATTAAGAAAATGTCTGCATCACTTGCATTCTGCAAATGCCACATCCATTTAGATTCTTCCTGTTACAAGTTGACTAATAAGGCTGCAACATTGCATTTTAATTCATTTGAACCTAACTAAATCCTTAATTGTTGTGGTTTCGATTTAATCAACCTTCGCAACAATGCTACTTTAAATCAAACTCCAAATGAATTAGTCTTTGTCATAGTTCCACTCTAGCGGATTTCTATTTAGATCAACTTTTGCTCCAATTCTAGTCTAACCAAACTCTGTCCTGAATGAACTCTTGCTACGACTTCTAGTTCTACTAAACCATAACTAAATCAGTGCCTCATTATAACTTCATCTTTTAAGATTTTCAATTACAGATTTATTCATGTACCCTCTCACAAAGGCACAATTAGAAAAGTTAATAAAAGTTCAATTTTTTTAATTAATACTTTTCTGATTATGATTATAAGAACTTTAATCTTGGCACTGAATCCCTAAGTGGGTGTTAGATCTAAACTTCCAAAATAAGAAGAAAGAAACCAAGACTAAGGTGCTGTTGCCCATAAAATTTTATTTACTTGCCGTGTATTAACATGCCCCTTATTTTCCTGCAAAGCATTAGCAAATGCTATTGAATTAAAAAAGATGAAATCCCACTATACCCAACCTACTTAATAGGGCTGTGCGATGTCATCATCCCTCGAGACTTGACGTCGTTATTGTTATGTACCTTTCAGTAATGTTGTTTAACCTAGCCAAATTAGGTAAGATTGAAGATCAATAAAGAGTTCGAGATAAAAACAGTTTCATAGATAATGAGGGCGCAAGGGCGCGTTCGGCCTCGTACGGCCGTGATCTTTACATCCCCGTGATCCCATTCTTCTGTAAAATCTTCTAAGCTACTCCAATTGTCGTTTCTATCAAGATTTGAGAGAGTTGAGGGTAATGCTGATGATTGGAGTAGGACACAGGATCTTGCCTTCCAAGATCTCATCTATGCATCTCTTGGTGGCTTTCCTCGCTTCCTGTTGATCCTTGTTGCGGTGGTGGTGGTGGTGGTTGTTGGTGTTGCATTTTCTCTCTCCTCTATGGCACTCTCCTAGTTTATCTTGTGATGATCCTTCCCCAAATGAGCGAATCTGGGTAAAGTCCTTCTTCTCATTAATTTGCTCTTTGATACTACAAAATTGCTGAATTGGTTTGTGTTTTGTGGTTTGCTTCACGTTCTGGCCCGGGATTTTCTTGAACCCCTGTTTTCTGTTAAAACAGGGGGGCCCCCTTTCACTGCTTAGGGGGTCCTCTTCCCCTCATTTTTCTTGGGTTCTGATTGTTTGTTTGGGTAGCTTCTTGGTTGCTTTGCATTTTCGCTTTGTTTGAGTTTCGAATTTGAGTTGCTGCTCTCGGCTCGATCTTCAATCGATCTTCTCTTGCTTCGCTGAGGTTCATGATGTATGATTGTTGTTTGGACTTGTGAGCAACTTGTTTTGGATCACCAATCTTGTTGGGACTACTTCTTGTGATAAATCTTGCTTCCCTTAGTCCATTACCTGATTTTTTGGGAAGTTGGTGGTGGTTGGGGTTTTATTCGGTGGGGTTTGTGGTGGTTGAGGTGGTGGTTTGTGGGGTGGTTTGGTGGTGGTAGTGGAAGCTTGGTGGAGATGGTGGTGTGGCGCATCAGCGCGTGGCCTCGTTTGGTGGTGGGTTGGTGGCCTGAAGGTGGAGGGGCTATGGTCTGTGGTGGTGGCGCGTGGTCTTGACTAGTGGGGGAGGGTGGTTTGTTGGTGGGTGGGTTTGTTAGGTAGCTGGGTGGTTGTTTTGGACTTTGGGTCAAGAAGGTTGTAGCTATTTTGGGTGGTTGAAGATTCCTCTTTAATCACTTAAGATATTTGTTTGGCTCGAGTGTGGCCTCGGAAAAGGCATATCGTGATGATGAGTTGTTTTCGGATAGGTTCGCGGATGATTTTTTGGACAAAAGCTCGGGGGAGTCATTTGATGCATGGCATGACCATATTAGTGCCCCTTCGATTGACACTTTATCTTATGTTCCCCCTAAATCTATCAATGAAAATATCGTTGCAACAATATCTAGTGATGATGTGGCCCCGGGGTTTGCCAAATGGAGTCATTATCTTACAGGTCGTTTCATAGGTGGTCAGGTTGCACTTTCTTATTGTACTGCAATTGCCACCTCTCTTTGGGGCTCAATGGGCCTAGAATGTGACATCTCTTTTAAAACGGGCTATTTTTTCTATTTTCGATCTTATGATGATGCGCACAAAGTTCTTCTAGGCGGCCCTTGGCATTTTAAATGTCATTATTTAGCCCTTTGCCATCAGTTTCGAGATGACATCAAGCCTCAGGATGAGCCTACTACTCTCCAGATTTGGATCCAAATTCATGGGCTTCATGCGCCTCTATGGACGGATAAGGCCCTAAGTGCGATCACTACTGGGGTCGGACGCCCCCTCTATATGGACCAACCGACACTTGATGGGACCTCCACTTAATATGCTCGTGTATGCGTAGAAATTGATGCTCAGAAATCTCTTCCAAGTACTATGGAGGTTCACTTTGAGGATATTCGCATCCCAATCATTTTCAAGTATGAAGGTTTGCCCCATATATGTTCTAAGTATTCGACCTTTGGCCACTCTTGTCCAGATTCCTCTCCTCATCCTTTTACTGAGGTCATTTATGGTGCTAAAAACCGACGTTGTAGTCGGCCACGCAAAAAGATGGTGGATGATGGAACCAGAATGAATATTAGGGCTGGAGAGATAGGGCCTAATGGTGTTGGGCCTGAGCTTCAAGGTCAAAGCCCAAAAAATGTCAATACACAAAGCCATGGGCCAAGTTCCCCACTAGAAGGTTGCTGGGCCTGTTTCAAGGCCCGCTGGGGGTTACCTACCCCCAGGGCCTCTCCCAAGCCCATTCCCTGCTACAGTGGGCTTGGGAGGTGATGGGCCTCCCAGGCCCAATGCTTTAGCAGGGGGCACGTGCCCCCTGCTATTATGTTGTGCCCGAGTTTCATCCCATGGGCTGGGAGTCGAGATACTTCCAGCCCATGCTCCTATGTCTTCCATTTCTGGGGCTAGTGACGCTGCTCCTAGTTTGTTCCATGATTGTTTGGTTTCCACGGGGCGTCTTTTTTTCTCTTTTAAGTTTTTCGCCTTTCTATTTATTTACAGTATTTTTATTATGCTAGTTTTAATTCATGTTATTATTATGAATATATTAGAGTAGAGGCCTGTAGATTTGAATTAGGAATTTTAAATCACTTGTAGGTTTAAAAATTGGGAATTTTGAATCATTCCATTTAATTAGGAAAAATTTTTGAAATTCGTCCCAACAGATTGGTTATATGCCAACTATTGTATTCCTTCTTCACTTCACTAGTTGTTAGTCTTCTTGAACCATAACAAGTGTTATAGCAGATAACAGGCCATTTATGGCTTCCTCTATCTACATGAAGGAAAAATTCTACGAAGATGGTGTGGGACCACTTGATGTTAAAAGGAACGCTCCACAATCTACCCAATGATAGGACATGATTGCCATCCTTGACAGCCCATTAACTGAGGCTGATGTTGGTCAATTGAATGTAGAGTCTGAAGACTCTGACTTCTGAGGATGCATGAGGGCCCTTCTTGAAGTAGGAGATTTCCAAGGCACACCAGAACCCCAATGCGGAGGGGCCAAGACCTCCCTTTAATGGCCCAAGAGGCCATTTCCTCTGCACTAGCAAAGCTCATGGCTTGGCATGCTAAGGATCAGCTTTGGACCAAGCAGACTTTCAATGGTTTCCAAATCTGTACCGCACAAAAAGCAAACTTAAGAGCAGCACCAGTCAAAATGGAGGATTTGAGGGCTGAAGTCCAAGATCCTCTCCTCGAGGTCAATTTGGGCCCCACAGAAGACCCAAGACCTACTTTTCTGAGCACTCTACTTTCTCAAAAGCAAATAGAGCAGTACCTTACTTTGCGAATTCAATGACTGTTTTGCTTTGGATCATCACGAGATGCTTGGCCTGGATAGAAAGGTGGTTGAGCATAGGCTTCCTATCAAGCCAAGTTCGAGACCCATCATTCAGGCCCAGAGGAGAATGTCCCATTAAGTTATCGATTTGGTCGTGGAAGAGATCGAAACGCTTTTAAAGGCCAAGTTTATCAATACTGCCAGGTACATCGAATGCCTGGAAAATATTGTTCATGTCATTAAAAAGAATGGAAAAATAAATGTCTGTATTGACTTCAGGGATCCGAATGCAGCCACCTCGAAAGACGAATACCCAATGCCTATTGCTGATGTGCTCATTGACTCGGTTTCGAGGCGTGAAGTCTTGTCCTTAATGGATGGTTACGATGGGTACTACCAAGTTATGATTGCTTCAGAGGATACCCATAAGACGACATTCAGGTGTCTTGGGATAGTAGGGACGTTTGAGTGGGTGGTTATGCCATTCAGTTTGAAGAACATTGGCGCCACCTACCAAAGAGCCATGAACATAATCTTTCATGATCTCATTGGCAAGACCTTGGAAGTCTATATAGATGACATCGTGTTCGAATCAGGATAACAAATTAAACACTTAGAAGACTTGAGGGGCACGTTCCTTAAAATGAGGGCCCATAGCCTCTAGACGAATCCATTAAAATGTGCTTTTAGCGTGCATGTTGAAAACTTTCTGGGTTTCTTGATGCACCAAAGGGCGTTGTTGGTTGATACTAATAAGTCTAGGGCCATCCAATAGGCCAAATCACCTTTAAATAAAAAAGAGTTTCAAGGCTTCCTAGGGCAGGTTAATTTCCCAAGCCATTTTATCTCGAATGTCGCAGGAAACAAACAAAAGTCTTCTCTTCACTACAAAAGTTCAAATCTGAGAAGGATTTCAAGTGGGAGGAGCCACATCAAGCAGCCTTCGAGGTCAACAAGGAGTACTTAATCGAGCCCCCAGTTCTTATTCCACCAAAGCTAGGCAAACCTTTGAAGATCTATGTCTCTGCTTCTGAAGAATATGTTTGTTACTTGCTTGTACAAGACAATGAGTAAGGGTTTGAGCAGGCTATGTTCTACCTTAGCCGTTGCTTAAATGAAAGTGAAATAAAATGCTCCTCGATTAAAAAATTGTTTTTATCGTTATTCTATGCATCATTAAAATTGAGACAGTGCTTCTTAGCATTTACTATATATGTAGTTGCTTAGATAAATGTCCTTAAATACATGCTAGATAGATCATTTATAAGGGGAAGGTTGAATAAGTGGAGATAGCTCTGCTTGTTTACATATCACAAAAGTCAATAAAGGGCCAAGCCTTATAAGACTTTTTAGCTGACTACCCAAATGTTAATACTGGCTTAGACTATGGGCCAGAACAACTCTTGGTAGTGGAAATGATTCCTTGGAATTTATTCTTCGATGGATGAAGGATCAATTCAAGTGCTGGAGTTGGAATTGTGATAGAATCTCCTGCTAGTATCATCACTAAATTAGTTGTCACTTTAGTTGGCAAATGCTTCAACATAACAGCGTATGAGGCATTAATAAGAGGCCTATAAACTCACCAGGAAATGCAAGTCCTTAATGTTATCATCCAAAAGGATTCACAGCTAGTAATTTGCCTAGTAAAAGGGGAATTTCAAAGTTTGAGTGATATCTCGAATCAATACTTATCAGTAGTACAAAAGTTGTTATGTAAATTCGATGGTGTATAGTTTGAGCATATCCCTAGAGAACAGAACAAAGCAGCCAATGACTTGGCTCAACTAGCATCAGGGCATAGATTGCCCAGGACTTGGTGCGAAGAAACCATGGTCATTAAAACCAAAGTTTTAGATTGTGACAACGAGTCTTTTAGTCTTGAGAGCAAAGTAGTGCCAAGTGAACCCTTGAAATGCTTTGAAACCCATCAAACTGTCCTAGGTCAATGTGAGGACTGGAGGAAGCCTCTAATAGATTACTTCAAGAACCCTCATGACTACGTTCAAGATAGAAAGATGAAGATGAGAGCTCAAAGATTCCTTCTTGATGATGAATCTGGAGACTTATATAAAAGGGACGCTAGTGGAGTGCTTCTTAAGTGCCTTGCTTTGGACGAAGCAATGCTAGTGATGGTAGGAGCCTATGAGGGTATCTCTGGATTGCATCTAACTGGCAACAAAATGCACTGGATCATTAGATGTTATGGCTATTACTGGCCATCAATGATGGATGACTGCATAAAGTATGCCCAGCAGTGCAGAGCATGCCAAAGACATGGTCATGTGCAAAGAGTCCCTATGGCTGAAATGCATGCTATTATGAAACCCTGGCTATTAAGAGGTTGGGCAATGAACATCATAGGAGAAATTAACTCCCCCCCCCCCCCCCCCCCCCCCCCCCCCCCCCCCTCCCCCCCAAAAAAAAAAAAACAAACAACACTCTTACATTCTCGTGGCCACAGATTATTTCATAAAGTGGGTGGAGGCTAAGCCATATAGGAACATCAATCAGCAAGATGTGATTGATTTTATCAAAAAAATACATCTTTTGTAGGTTTGGTATCCCAGAAACCATTACTATGGACCAAGCTAGAGTATTCAATAGAGCTGAAGTAAAGGAGTTTACTAAGAGTTTCAACATAGAAATCTTGAACTCAACCCCTTACTATGCTTAAACTAGCGGCCAGGCAGAGTCAACCAACATGATTCTAAAGGCCAATAATTAAAGATGATTGAGGATAATACCAAGAAGTGGAATGAATTGCTACTAGATGCCCTTTGGGCTTATAGGACCTCTAAACGAGATGCAACTGGGACAACTCCCTTCCATTTGACGTATGGCCATGATGTTGTGCTCCTAATGGAAGTAACGATTTAATCTATTGGACTAGCTCATCAAGGGGGGTTTTCTGAACTTGAATACAAGTAGTCCATGATGGACGAGCTTACTAACTTAGACTAAGTAAGGCTTGATGCTCTTCACATGTTGGAAACGCAGAAGAAGAGGGTTGCTAAAGCCTATAGCAAACAGGTCAAGCCTAGGTCTTTTGACTTAGGAGATATAATCAAGAAAGTAGTTTTACCCATTGGCCAGAAAAATTGTGTCTTTGGAAAATGGTCCCCAAACTGGGAAGGCCTATTAAGAGTCATCAATGTATTTGGAGGCAATGCTTACTTACTCCAAGATCGGGATGGAAGAACTCACTTGAGGGCTATTAATGTAAGGTTCCTAAAGAAATATGTGCCATCAAGTTAGGATTCTAACAAGGCGGTCCTTAAGTATAGATTCCCTAAATTATGGGCTCAATCCAATATCAATGTTTCGAGGATCAAATCCATGATCCTTATGATAAGAAAACAAAGGGAAAAAAAAAAAGGGAACCAGAAATTTGAGAGATGTATTGAATATAAATCCATATTTCATTAATTATGGGAGAGTACATGGCCTACATAAAAATAAAAAAAATTTACAAGTAACTTGGACAGCCAAAATCTCTTTACAAGAACTAAAGATCAAAAGAGTTGAGTCCTAAACCTCACTAAGGATTCCTCTATCGAGGACAGTTGGCTAGTTGTGGCATTCAACGCATGATCCAAGGAAAGAACTTCTTCTTGAATAGCTTCATTATTCCTTTGAGCCTCCATGGTGGTCTGTTTAAGTCCTCCGACTATCAAACCTTGTTGTTGTCTCAAGGAGAGTAGCTCTTCCTTAAGGAGACTTAACCTCTCCTCCAAGTGATGGATCTCATCTTCCAGACTTCTAATCCCCTGAGCTTGATCGTCCTAGATCCTTCTCTATGCTCTGAGCTCTTCAAATAACAGCTACAAGCCTCCTAGGCTAGCTGATCGCCCTAGGTTTCTAATGGCATCTTGGTAATGTCGTTTCTTCTAAAGAAGGGTTGGGACCTCTTAGTTCACTTTCAAGAGCACCTCCTCAAGAACTTCAAGTTCCCTGCCAATAGAGGGAGCCAACTTTAGAACTTCTTTTAGGGATCTTACTAGGGATATGCCCTCTTGAAAAATAACTCCCTCAGCCAGAGTCAGAGCAAGGAGATGCATGATTTCTCTTAGCCAGTTGGAGTTTGGGAGATTTTTCGTCCAAAAGCTGGAAAGCCAATCTACCACTTGTAGTTCCTAACTCACCCTTCTTGAACAATTCAACAATATAGAAACCAATTTCTCTTCTAATTCCAAATGTCATACATATGGAATATTATGCCAAAGATTCTCGAATCTACTCGTACGCTTGAAAATCAACTAAGGGACATCTTTATCTCATATGAGACTATAGATTCATCGTAAAATAACTGTTCCCACAACACTTCATGCGTTTACCCAATGCACATAAGATTTCAGCCATGTGTTGTGAGCTAATCCTTTTTAGCACATTAAAATGACGAACATTCAATGCACGAGTTCGAAGTGTTTTCTAGATTTAGAGGTATCATCTAAACTGAATTAATTATTTCTGATAGCAATTAAAAAATAAATAATTCATGTTGTGCAGCACAGTGTTTGAATCTTATAGACAACACCAATATAACACTTTTGGATCCCTATCCATATGACCAAGACAAGTCATCTAAAGTATCATATTATAGTTTTATCAGACAAGTTGTCCAAACATAAAAATGAACATACTTTGACATCATATTAGTAATTTCATTTATGTCTCTCTGTGGCTCAATCTCATTGATCAATTAAACCAAACTTGACAAGTTATTTTGGACTGCATCCATCTCATGGAATGTTTTAGATAACAATCACACGCATATTTGACTCGTAAAACATAATTAGACAATAAATAAATAAAATATTATTATTTAATTAACCAAATAATTGGGTTTTTAGGACACCAATTCCAAAGATCTCGCACATGTCCTAAACCCAATTAGCCATACATTGATAACTATCCCATAGGGATTTGTTAACTCATTCACTATAAATTTTATCAATACCGACCTGTCACTGTCTCATTCTTTTGCTTACAAAATTTGATCTATTTGGAACCCTTGAGTCAACTAGTCTACTTTGCAACTTCATAGCATTCAAGTATTCGACTTCCATAGTGAACTACACAATACAAGACTACTTCACAATTGACCATCTAATGACTCTCACTTCTAGGGTAAACTTTAATTCTGACGTCTAACATCTAAAATCGATTTAAAACAGCAAGCAACCTATGATAAACCCAACATCCTCTCTTAAAATCTCACCACAGCTTGATCCTAAGAACATAGTGCGCCTATCTTGGTTCTTTCATTTTGAATACCTGTACAACTAAATCTTAACAACTCAGAACAATTCTACATCGTTCTTAAAGAGTATGATTGCATCTGTATACAACACTTAGAAAATCACTACTTTCTAGCTATGTTACACATATTCTCATGGTTCACTAACTATTAATTCCAATCCCTGGGACTTGATAGGAGTCATGGAATCCACTATTCAATGAATAAGATGCTTATTAAGGTCTACAAATAGACTACCTCAAGTTGCATGATTTTTGGCAGCAAACTTGTCTGGTTGCATCATATACATAATTTTCTCGAGATGACCATTAAGAAAATGTCGCCTTGTCTTCCATTTTTCATATCTCATTACAATGAGATACAATGGATAAGAGCATCCTTATGGACTTAAGTATAACATCTAGCTAGAAGGTCTCATCAAAGATGATCCTTTCTTTTAGGGCATAACCCACTGCTATGAATCTAGCCTTGAAGGTCTCAACCTCCTCATCCACTCAACTTTATATTCTTTTAGATCCATTCAGATCCAACCTAATGGACTTAATGTCTTTCGGCACCTCCACAAGTTCCCAGACTTAGTTAAAATGTAGTTATTCTAACTTAGCTTTTATTGCCCTAACCTATTGATCCATATCTTCATTCCTAAGAGATTCATATAGTCTAGAGGATCAAATTCATTATCATGCTTAACCATTAAGACTAGAGACATGAATCCGTCAGGTGGCCTTAACGATCCTCCCATTACACCAAAGCTCTCATGTACTGAGTGCAACATTAACCTGGTTGAAGATATATCTAATATATCATCTAAACTATAAGTTGTATCATGCTATTGAGATATAGTATCTCATACTGTCAATTTATCTAACACAAGCTATCTATTATACTTTTAGGGCTACTCCTAAAACCTCTTATATAACAAATGTTTTGATATGTAGACATGACTCATGAAATGAAACTTATCATATTCAATAACACATTATTGCTCCTTTTTACAAAACGTTGCGGTAAAGAAATGTAAGAGTTCTCCTGAAATCAAGCACTTCGATCTAATCAAAGTGACTTGATATAATTACCTAACTGATCCCAACCTTAGTCTTTAATTTTTTGAACTTTTCAAAAGATTCAAGACCTTAGTTTTCATAGGTATATACATATATAAAACTTTTGAACAGCCATTCATAAACTTCTATAAAATACTCGTAACTCCAACTCGCTTGAACATTCATTGGTCCATAAACATTTTATGAAAAAGCTCTAGCAGCATAGTAGCTCTATTGCCTTTATTCTTAAAGGCTTTTTAGTCACACATAAACTATAATATGATTTGCATACTGGTTATTATTTTATAACTTAATGATTCCATAAGACCATTTCAAACTAGTTTTTGAATCATATTCGATTAATGTGACCTAAGATTAAGTACCACTAACAACTATATGGACTCAGGAAATTCTTATTTTATATGGTTACACAGCCTAGCTTATATTAAACACGGAATTGCCATTAACATTTTTTTGATTAAAATTAGTTAACTATCTACCAATGTACCTTTTAAATAAATACTATATTTACATAAAGATTACTCTATTTTTCAGAAAAATGACTCAAAAACTATTTAAAAACAAATAGTAAATAAAAATCAAATTTCTAAAGAAACTAGTACATTAAGATAGTCACTCAAAATCGGAATTATATTCCTTAACTTAAACTACTATCTCTTTGGTGGCCTTATTGAAATCCCACTCATTAAGATACTAGTGAACTACCTACCAGTCACAACTAATGAAGACATCGTACCTTGTCATGTTGGCTTTCCAGTCTTAGCAACAAGAATACCTAAGTATCTAGGCAATTCCTTTTAAATATTAATGTCTAGAGCATTTGTAAAAGAGATAAAACTATTTTGACTTATGTTTTATTTTATCCTTAGAGGTTCCTAAGTCCTTGAGATAGATGCTTACACTAAGTGGACTCTTCCTTTAGTTCTCATGACACCTTTTTCTCAAATTATAGATTCATCAATTCAAACAACGAGTACTCTCTATTATTCAATATATCTATTTTTAATTGATTGAAAGACATTGATAGGCAAGTCATGATCATATCCTATTGAGACTGGCTATTAATATTTGTATCAGGAATTCTAGTTCAACTAAATAAGCCATTATCATATGACACACTCTTGAATTGAACTTTCTTAACACAATCTAGTGTCTATCATCTTTCTCATAAGTTATTTTTGTGCTACCTAGTTAGTTGACAAAACATTTCTATAAAATATCTTCTCATCGCTTCTATAGTTGATTTTTCAAGTATCCAATACTAGAATACATTCGACATCTAATATCCGAATCTTGCATCTGACTGACTCATTGGCCTAGCCAAACATTTCAAACAGTGTTTCCAACTTACTAGATATACTAGTAGCAAACTAGAGAACTCTGAGCAACTACTAGTGTCCCACATGTACTAAGACATATTGTATTTCACTGAGCACAACAAAATAGGCAAGTAACCTATATCAATATTGATTGCAATGCATAAATATAAAAACCAGTCTGAAATCAAAATTGTAAACAAGTCATATAACATGCAGGATTACTTCTTTTACTTCTAGCAAACAAAGTACGGAGTTCACAATCTGACACATACATGTATGCAGTGATGACCCAACCAAGCTATCCAACACTCCCTGCAGACGGGGTCGAATTCAGATAGTAGTAGGATGAGAACATTTCTACATAAACATGTTTTTTGTTAAGCTCTTACTAAACATAATTAACACACCACACTTTCCTCAGCCTCTAAGGTCATACAATGGAGCTCCTCAAGGAGGCTAATGTAGCACCCTAGTCAAGTGTATAACACTACCTAGACATCCATACAAGTCCACAAAGTTCTCTATGGCGGCGTGGTTGTACCCATTTTCTTGCACTTCAATCAATCTCCAAGAGTTCTAACATAGTACTCTACACATGAACACTCTCCTTAAGGCTAGCTCCCACCTACTATACTGCCAAACCGATGATTGAGGTCATAAGCATTCATTCAGAAGCTCACTCCCACTTGATGTTTTGAATCTTGTGAACCTTTTAATTAAGTTTTAACAGGCTAAAAAAGTATCGAATCTACCTAGCGCTTTTTTGTGTGTGCAACGATGACCTAACCAATCTACTCATTACTCCCTGAAAGTGGAGTTGTAGCCAGTTATCAGTGAGGTGACAACTATACTAATTAATATGTTTCCTAAACATAATTAACTCAGCTTTTCTACCTTGGCCTCTAAGACAATATCGCATTGTTCCCTAGGAGACTAACATATTATCCTTGTGAAGGGTATACCATTGCCTAGATATTGGCCCAAGTTGACAAGATACTCCATCGCTGTGTGGTTGCATCTGTTTTCTGGTACCTCTATATATCCTAAAGAAGTCTAACCCTGTATTCTGTACATAAACGCCCTCCTTGGGAATAGCACCTATCCACTATACCATTAGACCAGCGACGGAGGTCGTGAGGATTCAACTCCTTAAATCTCGCTCCCACTTGAAATTTTAAATTGTGGATCTTTCTTTTACATTTGATTATCTCATAATCATTACTACAAAACATTCTAAATTTTATTTCACTATTAATAAAATCCTAGTCATATTATGTTCCTTTAATTATCCAACCTATGTAATCCAATCTAATTAAATATTTTATGAGAATTTTCTTTTAAAATAATTTAACTATTGATTTTTCTAATCTCATCAGACCTATTTGAAAAAAAATATCCTACTTAATGAAATCAAATATTTCATAAAGTTGCATATTAAATGGCCTTCTAAATTTATTCATATTAAACATAATATTTAACCCATTTAAATATATTAAATTTGTGAATAAAATTTAATAAGTCCCATGTTATCAAACTATTTGAATAACAACAATTAAGTCCTAAAAGGGGTTGAAATAATTAAAGATTTTTCTAAACAGATTTAGAAATAATTATCATATAATCCTAATTAGAATCTTATTCTAATTAATTATTTATTTATTTCAACAAAAATAAAATTAAAATCAAAATAAAAAACGACGTCGCGTCATCGTTCAAAAGCAAAACAGAAAAGCATGTCCGAGTTGACGCGTGTTAGCTATCCATTCCCAAATCATATTACCCAGCAAGTGCACTGCACCTTCCAGGCCGCCCCTGGAACCTAGGCCGCGCCTTGAATTTGGGCCATGTTTTTACATATTTGTTTTTAACGCGTCTCTACCTTTTTGTTTAAATAAATAAATAAATATTTTTAGATCTCAATCTTATTAGATCAAAGAATTTTACTTAACTAAACATCTAATGTTATTAGATATTCAACAAGATGTTGTATATATATCGAAATCAATCAACAATTTGAATATCTAACCATTAGATTATTTAGAAATATACTCCCACGTATATAACTAAATTTCATCCTAATTTCAACAACAACAGTCCCAGTGCCTCGCGGCTCCGGTAATAAGCAGGGTCTGGGAGGGGTGGATGTAGGCAGCCTTACCCCTTCCGAGTAGAAAGGAGGCTGTTTTCGAGGACCCCCAACCTGAAGTGTGTGTAAACCTGCAAGTATAGAAATCAATTTATCATCAATGAATTTAGTAAAAAAGGTACCACCTGAATTAAAGGAAAAGGCATGCAAGCATTTTAAGTGTGTATATATGTATGCCAAAACAGATGAGCAATCAGAACTAGTTAAACAGTATGAAAATGCTAGCCTAGGGATCTTAAACTACAAGTCACTCGCCTCACTATCCTATGCTGCCACCTCCGCTATCCTTATGCTAGCCCTCCATCATGCCCTATCTGAGGCCATCTCCTCTCTTAGGATTAGGTGGGTTAGGTCGGGTCGAATCGTCTCCAGCCAACTCCTCTTTGGCCTGCCCCTCCCTCTTCCTCCCAGCGTCGTTTGTAGCTGCTCACACCTCCTAACTGGGGCTGTGGTCGGTCTCCTGCTAACATGTCCAAACCATCTTAGGCGGTGCTCCCTTAGTTTATTCTCGATCGATGCTACACCTAATTTATCTCTTATTACATCATTCCTGATCCTATCCTTCCTTGTGTGGCCGCAAATCCAGCGCAGCATCCTCATCTCTGCCACTTTCATCCTCCATGTTTGATTTTGTTTCATTGGGCGACACTCTGCCCCATATAATAAATTTCATCCTAATTTAAAGCATTTAATTTGATGAATAGGCATCTCGTTATTAAACTCATTTAATAACAACAATCAGGTATTCTTTCCTTTAATGAAAATTTTAATTTCTCTTATTCGCCATTCTATTTATGACATTTTATTATGCTTAGCATTAACCTCATGCTTAGTACAAATATAATTAGAGGAAACTTTGATACCAATTAGTGGGAAGATTTAATTTCAAAAACTAAAATTTCCCTAAATTGGCTAAATCAAGCGCAACAAAAACAATTTTAAATCTAAGGACTTCTATTCTAATATATACATAACGACATAGAATATCTAAATATAATAAACATTAAATTAAAAGCATAAATAAATATGTGAAAACTAAAGCAAAGCTTTAAAAGAAAAGAATCAGAAATACATAGATTGTCAACCACAATTGTCGTAGGGGAGTAATCATCGAGATTGCGAGATCTTCTCTGCAATGACCCTTTGATACCCTGAATGTGGGCTCCAAAATATTTACTAGGAAAATTTTCAAAAAAAAATTCCTTTTAAATTTTTCAAAAAATCAAAATTTTTAAAAAATTATTAGATGCTAAACTGAGGTCTCAATGCCTCTATTTATAGTAATCCATGGGCAAAATATACTTCCCAAAATACTGATGTGGGATTAAAAAAAATGAAAAAACAGGTTTTCAAACATACCAAAACGACGTCATTTTCACCAAAAGAAAATGGGTGCCTTTTTAACAAAAAAAAAATCGCTACTTGTCATTCACCTATTCGCCCGTGAGTAAGCCATGCAGATACTAATTTGCATGCCTAGCTCTGACCATTTCCGCCGTGTCATGCGGCATCCAACTGGCATTTCACTCAGACGGGTTCGGTTGCGCATTCTGCCAATCGGTTGCGCCGTGATTGGTTGAATGCATTTTGCGCGGATAACACGGGTTATTCAAGTGATTTGTGTTTTCATTTTTTTTTTTTTTGTTTTTTACATGTATAAATTCATCTCATGAATATTAATTAGGAAAATAAGTTTAATCATCCTATGAAAATATAATTCATCTAATGAACTTTATTTAGCAAAATAAATTTACTCATTTCATGAACAAATAATTCATCACATGAATTCAATTTAAATCTTTTCAACTGATGTAATTTTTTAGGCTTGTAGAGGGACCTCAAGGGTTTGTTTAATTGTAGTTCCAAATTATTAAAATCTGACTGTCAGCATTTGATAACATTCATTACCATTTAGTAATATTTTAATTCCACTAAATAAACGTTACTACACTCAAGAATTAAAATCAACAACAACAACAACAACAAATCCAGTGCCACAAGGGCTCCCACATATGCGGGGTCTGGGGGTGGATGTATGCAGCCTTCCCTCTTCAGGGTGCTATCCTGAAGTGAGGCTGCTTCCGAGGACTCCCGACCTAAATAGTGTGTCATCATGGAAGCACAGAATCTTGAAAGTATGAGGTGACCATAGCTAAAGCAGTAAATAGTACAAGCCAACACTACGAAGCACACTCGATGGAAGGTAGCTGCAATCAAATAATCAGCACGTACAGATGTTGCACAAGTTGCAAGTTTCACAAGTGTTCACGTACGCATATAGACAAATAGGTGCACCAGAACATGCGCCAAAGAAGAAGTTAATACACCTAGAGGCACTAGTGCAAGCAATCATAGGATGCACTACTCTAAGCCGCTACATCGGCTACCCCTATGCTCACTCTCCAACGAGCTCTATCTAAGACCATCTCCTCCCATAGGTTTAGTTTGGTTAGGTCCCGTCAGATCGTCTCTAGCCATTTTTTCTTTGGCCTGCCTCTCCCTCTCCTCCCTAGCGTAGCACGTAACTGTTCGCATCTTCTGACTGGGGCAGTGGGCGGTCTCCTCCTAACATGACCGAACCACCTCAATCGATGTTCTCTTAATTTATCCTCAATCGAGGCCATGCCCAATTTGGCTCTTATGACATCGTTCCTGATCATATCCTTCCTTATGTATCCGCATATCCACCGTCGCATCCTCTTCTCTACCACCTTCATCTTTTGTGTATGATGTTGTTTTATTAGCCAGCACTCTGCCTCATAAGACATAGTTGGTCTCACTACCACCTTATAATATTTCCCTTTTAGTTTTAGTGGAAACTTTACATCGCAGAGCACGGCAGAGGTCGTCTTCCATTTATGCTAGCCTACTTTGATTCGTGTTGACATCTTCGTCAACTTCGCCGTTGTGCTGAACCATGGAACCTAAGTATATGAAACTCTCTTTCTTTTTTATGATCTAAGCTCCTATCTTGACGTCATCTGTGCTAGGCGTGGTGGAGGGATCAAATTTAAGTTCCATGTATTCGGTCTTAGATCTGCTGACTCGCAAGCCATTCAATTCCAATGCCCTTCTCCACAATTCCAACTTCTCATTTACCTCTTTCTGAGACTCTCCCGCCAAAATTATGTCATTTGCGAAGAGCATGCACTAAGGCACCTCTCCTTAAATGTGCATAGTGAGCTCATTCATACCTCTTTCTGAGACTCTCCCGCCAAAATTATGTCATCTGCGAAGAGCATGCACTAAGGCACCTCTCCTTAAATGTGCATAGTGAGCTCATCCATAACCAGAATGAACAGGAAGGGACTCAAGGCAGATCCTTGTTGTACCCCTACTGCTACTGGGAAGGCTTCCGTCTCTTCTTCTGCTGTGGGGATGCTAGTCTATGCATCTTCATACATGTCTCTAATGGACTGGATATATGGCCTTGGAATGCCTTTCCTATCCAACACCCTCCATAGGATCCCTCTTGGCACTCTATCATATGCCTTCTCCAAATAAATAAAAAATCATATGGAGGTCCTTTTATCTTTCCCTATATTGCTCTGTCGTCCTTCTTAGGAAGTGTATGGATTCTGTGGTTGATCTCCCGGGCATAAATCCCACTTAGTTCTCGGTCACCTCTGTCTGTTGCCATAACCTCCTCTCTATGATCCACTCACACAGCTTCAGAGTGTGGCACATTAGTTTAATACCCCTATAGTTGGCGCAATTCTGGACGTCGCCTTTGTTCTTATAGATCGGGACCAATGTGCTCTTCCTCCATTCATTAGGCATCTTTTTCTCTAACAAGATTTGGTTAAATAATTTAGTCATCCAGCTGATGCCCTTATGTCGAAGGCATTTCCATGCCTCTATAGGTATATCGTCAGGGCTAGCAGTTTTACTCCTACCCATAAGTTTCAGGGCTTCCTTGACTTAGTTGAGACTAATTGGCCTATAATATCTCGGTGTCACCTTGATCGTTGAGCAGGTGGTGGAAGTAGGCTTTCCACCTAGCTTTAATTTATTATCCATCCCCAAGCACCAGACCATCTTCCCCTTTTATGCACTTTACTTGGTCCAAGTCCCTCATCTTCCTTTCTCTTGCTTTGGCAATCCTATATATGTCCCTGGCTCCCTCCTCGGTATCCAACTTTTTGTAAAAGTCATCATAAGCTCTTGATTGTACTATTCTGACCGCCCTCTTGGCTCCTTTCTTAGCTTGTTGGTACTGAAGTTGCTTGTCCTCGTCTCCACTACTTTACTTTCCAAATTCTTAAAATAGTGTTGTTTGGCCTTCATCTTTTCCTGCACCTCCTCGCCCCACCACAAGGACTCTCTATTTTTGGTGCCCCGCCCTTTGACACTCCCAAAATTCACGTGCCAGTTCTCTAATCTTCTGGACCATTTGGTTCCACTTTTCGTTTATGCCCCCCTCTAGGTCCCACTCATGCTCCGAGCCCGCTCTATCCGTAAAGACTATCCTTCAGATCTCTCCAACGAGTATATGCCTGCGTAGGTTTCTTCGTACTTCTGGCCCTGTTCATGGCCTTTACGTCCGCACACAACATCCTATGTTGTGTAGAAAGGTCTTCTCCTGGGATGACCTTACAATCGCTAGAGTCACTTTGTACCCTTCTACTTAATAGTATATAGTCAATCTGTATCCTTGTCCAACCGCTGTGAAACGTGGTGCTATGCTCATCCCGCTTTCTGAAGAAGGTGTTGGCAATCGTTAGCTGATAAGTGACCGCGAAGTCTAGGAGCGCTTTGCCCTCTGCATTCCTAGTTCCAAAACCAAAAACTCCCTGGTATGATGCGTATCCCTCCTCGTTCTTGCCAACGTGCCCGTTGAAATCTCCTCCAATCACCACTTGTTCGGTTTGGGGTATGCCTTGCATCGTTGTGTCTAAGTCCTCCCAGAATGTTGCCTTCTCATGCTCTATTAGTCCAGCCTGAGGTGCGTAGGCACTGATGACGTTTACTGTTTCCCCATCAAGGACCATCTTGATGGCTAGGATCCTATCACCCGTTCTGGACACTCCGACGACTTTGTCCTTGAGACTACTATCCACCATAATGCCAACTCAATTCCTGCCTCTGACCTTGCCCGCATACCACAACTTATATCCTAACATGTCTCTGGCTTTCATGCCAACCCATCTAGTCTCTTGCACGCAAAGGATGTTGATCCTCTCTTCATCATCATTTGGGCCACCTCAAAGCTCTTCTTTGTTTATGTACCGACATTAAGTGTCCCCAGTCACAAGTTTCCCACCCCCTTTCGCTTCGTCCTCCCCCTACCTAACCCATTGGAAGATGGCCTTAAGTTTTGAGTTCCATAACTAGTATAGTTTATCCTGTAACTGTCACTATCACATGTACAATGGTATAGGAACATGAAACATAACACAAGCAGTCAATAGCAGATCCACGAAAATAATAATAAACTGCAGTCAGTATCAATCAAAGTCAACGTAGTTCAAAATAATCAATAGGATGGGTGAGCAAATCTAAATACTAAAACCCATGAGCAGTAATTAGAAACCTAAATATTACCATGCAGTACTAAGAATAGAAAAAACCTAGTGCAGGTGCCTAGTCCAGAACCTGACCTGACAATACTTACCTAGGCCGCTTGCAGATGCGGTTTGCTGGTTATGTGGGGGTGTGGTTTAGGTTCAGGTCTAGGTTAGGTGGGTGGGGTTTAAGTTTAGGTTTAGGTTTAAGTTCAGGTCTATGTTAGGAAAGGTGGAGGAGGTGACGTGGGTGGTGGTGGTTGTGTGGGGGAGTGATGGTGTGGGGAGGGGTGGTGGAGGGTGGGATAAGTTCAGATGAGAGGGGAGGTGGTGGTGATGGGGCATGGGTGACGGTGGTGCGGAGGGAGTGGTTATGGTGGTTCGGTTGTGTGGTGATGGAGGTGGTTCGTGTCAGTGTTGGTGAAGGTGAAGGTGAAGGTGAAGGCGTGGTAGTGGAGGGGGAATTTTGCTTTTGGGGGGGGGCGGGGGGGGGAGGTCGAGGTCGAGGGGGAGGACAAGGAGAAGGAGGGAGGTCAGGCTTCACTCAGTCGGCGGTGGGTTGTCGCCGTTTGGGTGGCGTCGCAAGCGATTGGTGGCAGTGGTTGTCGGCGAGCTTGCCAACATTAGAGGTGAGAGAGAGAGAGAGATGTTCGGGGGGGGGGGGGGGGGGGGGGGTAGGGAGCCATTTGCTTTGTCAGAGGTGAGAGAGAGAGATGTCAGAGGTGAACGAAGTAGAAAATATACACTCAAGAATTAAATAGAAGTATAAAATAATTCTCAAATAACTTTTATTATACAATTAACCACTCTATTAGATATCCATGAGAAAAATAACTTTGACTACTATCATTATTTTCTCACATCTTTTACCGTAGTTCCCAACTCGCCCTTCTTGAATAATTCAATAATACATACACTTTTTGTAATAAATTCGAATGTCAAATATATGGAATACTTTGGCCAAAGATCCTTAATCTATTCATATGCTTGTGAATTATCTAAGGGGACATCTTTATCTTGTAGAGACTATAAATTTCTTGTTAAATACCTGTTCTCGCTGCACTTCATATTGTTACCCAATGCACGTAAGATTTCAGCCATGTCTTGTGAACTAATTCTTTTTAGCGTATCAAAGCAACAAATGTTCTATGCACAAGTTTAGATTATTTTTTGGGTTTAGAGTTATTGTCTAAACAGAATTAGTTATTTTTAATGGTAGTTAAGAAATAAATAATTAAGGTGGTGTAGCTCAATGTTTTAATCTTATAAACTATTTCAGCATAACACTCTTGGATCCCTATGCACATGAATAGGACCAGTCATCTAAAGTATCATATTATAATCTTATCAGACAAGTTGTCCAAACTTATCACCAACTACGAACATAGTTTAACAACATATTAGTAAGAATGATAGATGATTCATCCCTAGGTGGAGAAGAAGAAACAACATAAATGTGAAAATCAGAAAGACCTCAATGGTCCTTGCATCCCCTAGCTGAATCCCATGAAAAAAATAACCAAATCATCAATCCGAGAAGTTGAAGGAAAAACACACGAACAAGGTAACATTAAAAAAAAAAAAAAAAAGGAAAATAGTACGGAATAGACTCCCACCCCCCCTTTAATCTTTTTTAGACCCCTGTATTATTAAACCACCCTTTTATGACCATTTTGGCCCTAACCCCCAAACGTCCACTCTCTCTCCCCTTCTCTCTCCTCATTTAATGCAAGTCTATCTTCTCTGCAAAAATGTCTCTATCTCCTGGCCCCATTAGTATTTCCCTCCCGCTTTCACTCTCTCTCTCTCCTTTGCATAACCTCTATCTCCTCTACATCACCTCTCTCTCTCCTCTTACACCCATTTCTCATACAGTCTCTCTCCTTTCCACCCGTTGTAACCTTCCAGTTTTCAAGCCGTTGTGACCTTAGAGTTCCCATATCGTCCCTGCACCTTGTTCATCTGGGGTTTAATCACCATTTCCAAAAAGGTAACACCAATTTCGTTAGTGCGTGTCTGTTTTCTCTTGGTTGTTTGTTGGGGTTGTGTGAGGGAAATGCATATGCGATTGTTTCGTGTGTTGCACTGGCCTAGTATTGGTTAGGATTTTTTTTTTGGGTTTAGTGTTTTTTTTGGGGTTTAGGGTTTTTTTTTGGGGCTTGGGGTTTTGCTGTTATTGGTGTTGTGAGTAAGGGTTAGTGTATTTTGAGTGAGGTTTCCATACTTGCTTGTTTATTCGATTCGATGGCTGATTTACTTTATTGTTCCCCATTGACCCTGCGTTTTTTGTATTTGTGTGGTGGTTGAATCGGTTTTTATTGATATTCGCCTATACGTTGTGTGGATTTTGGGGGTAGAAAGCAGATGTTGACGGTAAAGCATAAATTGAGTATGATAGGTGATACAGGGCGTGTGAGTGTTGAAAATGGATCACTATCATATGGTGTTGGTGTGTTAATAGTCATTAAATTCTGTAAAATCATTTTTGTGGGTAGTTTCAAGTCATTAATGGTCTTAAACCAATCATACATCTTGTATTGTTGGTCTAAATGGTGTATTATCATTTTGTGCTGGTGTGTTTTAAGTCATTAGTGGTGTATCATTAATCATACAACGTGTATGATTAGTTTAAATGGTGTGAAAACAACTTGTTTATGTGTGTTTCTAGTGTCTAGTGGTGTATGTTTAACCATACACCGTGTGTGATAGGTTTTAACGGTGTAAAATCAACTTGTGTTGGTGTGTGTGAAGTAATTAGTGGTGTATGATTAATCATACACCGTGTATGATTGCTTTTAATGGTGTAAAACCAACTAGTTTATGTGTGTTTCTACTAATTAGTGGGGCACGTTTAACCATACACCGTGTATGATAGGTTTTAATGGTGGAAAATCAACTTGTGTTAGTGTGTGTTAAGTAAACAGTAGTGTATGATTGGTTTTAATAGTGTAAAATCATTTTATGTTAGTGTGTGTTAAGTAAACAGTGGTGTATAATTAATCATACACTGTGTATGATTGCTTTTAATGGTGTAAAACCAATTAGTTTATGTGTGTTTCTACCAATTAGTGGTGTATATTTAACCATACACCGTATATGATAGGTTTTAACGGTGTAAAATCATCATGTGTTAGTGTGTGATAAGTAAACAGTAGTGTGTGATTAATCATACACCGTGTATGATTAATCACACACCATGTATGATTGGTTTTAATGGTGTAAAATCATTTTATGTTAGCGTGTTAAGTAAACAGTGGTGTATGATTAATCATGCGCTGTGTATGATTGGTTTTAATGGTGTAAAATCAACTTGTGTTTGTGTGTTAAGTAATTAGTGGTGTATGATCAATCATACACCGTGTATGATAGGTTTTAATGGTATAAAATCAACTTGTTTATGTGTGTTTCTAGTGATTAGTGGTGTATGTTTAACCATACACTGTGTATGATAGGTTTTAACGGAGTAAAATCAACTTATGTTAGTGTGTGTTACGTAAACAGTGGTGCATGATTAATCATACACTGTGTATGATTGGTTTTAATGATGTAAAACCAACTCGTGTAGATGTTTTATAAGTAATTAGTAGTGTAAGATCAATTATACACGGTGTATGATTGGTTTTAATGGTGTAAAATCAACTTGTGTTTGTGTGTGTTAAGTAATTAGTGGTGTATGATCAATCATACACTATATATGATAGGTTTTAATGGTATAAAATCAACTTGTTTATGTGTGTTTCTAGTGATTAGTGGTGTATGTTTAACCATACACTGTGTATGACATGTTTTAACTGTGTAAAATCAACTTATGCTAGTGTGTTAAGTAAACAGTGGTATATGATTAATCATACCCCGTGTATGATTGGTTTTAATGTTGTAAAATCAACTTGCTTTTGTGTCTTTCAAGTCATTAGTGGTGTATGATACATCATACACTATGTATGATGAGTTTAAATGATGTAAAATCAACTTGTTTATGTGTGTTTCTAGTGATTAGTGGCGTATGTTTAACCATACACCATGTGTGATAGGTTTTAACGGGGTAAAATCAACTTCTGTTAGTGTGTTAAGTAATTAGTGGTGTATGATCAATCATACACTGTGTATGATAGGTTTTAATGGTATAAAATCAACTTGTTTATGTGTGTTTCTAGTGATTAGTGGTGTATGTTTAACAATACACTGTGTATGATAGGTTTTAATTGTTTAAAATCAACTTAAGTTAGTGTGTTAAGTAAACAGTGGTGTATGACTAATCATGCACCGTGTATGATTGGTTTTAATGGCATAAAATCAACTTTTTTTAGTGTCTTTCAAGTCATTAGTGGTGTATGATCAATCATACACCATGTATGACTGGTTTAAATTGTGTGAAATTAACTTGTTTATGTGTGTTTCTAGTGATTATTGGTGTATGTTTAACCATACACCGTGTGTGATAGGTTTTAACGGTGTAAAATCAACTTGTGTTAGTGTGTGTTAAGTAATTAGTGGTGTACGATCAATCATACACCGTGCATGATTGCTTTTAATGGTGTAAAACCAACTAGTTTATGCGTGTTTCAAGTAAATAGTGGTGTATGATCAATCATACATCGTGTATGATCAATCATACACCGTGTATTATTGCTTCTAATGTTGTAAAACCAACTAGTTTATATTTGTTTCTACTGATTACTGGTGTATGTTTAATCATACACCGTGTATGATAGGTTTTAACAGTGTAAAATCAACTTGTGTTAGTGTGTGTTAAGTCATTAGTGGTGTAGGATTAATCATACACTGTGTATGAGAGGTTTTAATTGTGTAAAACTAACTTGTCAAGGTGTGTTTCAAGTAAATAGTGGTGCATGATCAATCATACACCGCGTACGATTACTTTTAATGGTGTAAAACCAACTAGTTTATATGTGTTTCTACTGATTAGTGAAGTATGTTTAACCATACACTATGTATGATAGGTCTTAACGGTGTAAAATCAACTTGTGTTAGTGTGTGTTAAGTAAATAGTGGTGTATGATTAATCATACACCGTGTATGATTGGTTTTAATGGTGTAAAATCATTTTATGTTAGTGTGTGTTAAGTAAACAGTGGTGTATGAGTAATCATACACAGTGTATGATTGGTTTTAATAGTGTAAAACCAACTTGTGTAGATGTTTTTTAAATAATTAGAGATGTATGATCAATTATACACAGTGTATGATTGGTTTTAATGGTGTAAAATCAACTTGTGTTTGTGTGTGTTAAGTAATTAGTGGTGTATGATCAATCATACGCTGTGTATGATTGGTTTTAATGGTATAAAATCAACTTGTTTATGTGTGTTTCTAGTGATTAGTGGTGTATGTTTAACCATACACTGTGTATGATAGGTTTTAACGGTGTAAAATCAACTTATGTTATTGTGTGTTAAATAAACAGTGGTGTGTGATTAATCATACACCGTGTACGATTGGTTTTAATGGTCTAAAATCAACTTGTGTAGATCTTTGTTAAGTAATTAGGGGTGTATTATCAGTCATACACGTTGTATGATTGGTTTTACTAGCGTACAATCAAATTGTGTTTGTGTGTGTTATGTATTTAGTTGTGCATGATCAATCACACACTGTGTATTATAGGTTTTAATGGTATAAAACCAACTTGTTTATGTGTGTTTGTAGTTATTAGTGGTGTATGTTTAACCATACACCATGTGTGATAAGTTTTAATTGTATAAAATCAACTTGTGTTAGTGTGTGTCAAGTAATTAGTGGTGTATGATCAATCATACACCATGTATGATTGGTTTTAATTGTGTAAAACCAACTAGTTTATGTGTTTTTCCACTAATTAGTGGTGTATGTTTAACCATACATTGTGTATGATAGGTTTTAACGATGTAAAATCAACTTCTGTTAGTGTGTGTTAAGTCATTAGTGGTGTATGATTAATCATACACCGTGTATGATTGCTTTTAATAGTGTAAAACCAACTTGTCTGGGTGTGTTTGAAGTAAATAGTGATGTATGATCAATCATACACCGTGTATGATTGCTTCTAATGTTGTAAAACCAACTAGTTTATGTGTGTTTCTACTGATTAGTGGTGTATGTTTAATCATACACCGTGTATGATAGGTTTTAATGTTGTAAAATCAACTTGTGTTAGTGTGTTTTAAGTCATTAGTAGTGTATGATTAATCATACACCGTGTATGATAAGTTTTAATGGTGTAAAACTAACTTGTCTAGGTGTGTTTCAAGTAAATAGTGGTGCATGATCAATCATACACCATGTATAATTGCTTTGAATGGTGTAAAACCAACTAGTTTATGTGTATTTCTACTAATTAGTGCCGTATGTTTAACCATACACCATGTATGATAGGTTTTAACAGTGTAAAATCAACTAGTTTTAGTAATTAGTGGTGTATGATCAATCATACAAAGTGTATGATTGGTTTTAATGGTGTAAAATCAACTTGTGTTTTTGTGTGTTAAGTAATTAGTGGCATATGATCAATCATACACCATGTATGATAGGTTTTAATGGTATGAAATCAACTTGTTTATGTGTGTTTCTAGTGATTAGTGGTGTATGTTTAACCATACACTGTGTATGCTAGGTTTTAACGGTGTAAAATTAACTTATGTTAGTGTGTTTTAAGTCATTAGTGGTGTATGATTAATCATACACCGTGTATGATAGGTTTTAACAGTGTAAAATCAACTTGTGTTAGTGTGTGTTAAGTAAACAGTGGTGTATGTTTAACCATACATTGTGTATGATAGGTTTTAACGGTATAAATCAACTTGTGTTAGTATGTTTTAAGTCATTAGTGGTGTATGATTAATCATACACCGTGTATGATAGGTTTTAACGGTGTAAAATCAACTTGTGTTAGTGTGTGTTAAGTAAACAGTGGTATATGATTAATCATACACCGTGTATGATAGCTTTTAATGGTGTAAAATCAACTTATTTTAGTGTGTGTTAGGTAAATAGTGGTGTATCATTGATTATACACCGTGTATGATTGCTTTTAATGGTGTAAAATCGACTTGTGTTGGTGTGTTATAAGTAAACAGTGGTATATAATTAGCCATACACCGTGTATAATAGGTTTTAACTGTGTGAAATCAACTTGTCTAGGTGTGTTTCAAGTCATTAGTGGTGTATGATTAATCATACACCGTGCATGGTTAGTTTTAATGGTGTATCATGAGTTTAATCTTGGGTTTTGTGATGTTTTTCTTTTATTTCTGATGGCATTTGAGACACGTAAGAGGAGCCGATCAGGTTGGTTACATTTTCCCTAAGAGTTGTTTTAAATTCTTGCAGGTTTACTAGATGGGAATATCAGTCAAAGTTGTATCCGAGATTAGGGAAATCTTGAAGGACGACGAATCCAAGGTTTGACACAATATCCATATGAATTATGTTAACTTTTTACTATTACATTTATGATCCCTTATTAACTAAAAGTGTTTTGCATTACAGCTTGCCCTTGTTTCAAAATACAATGTCGAGCATCTGCTTAAGCTGCGTAAGACTAATGTCGGCTTCTGGCATAGTCTGATTCACCCTGTCCTTCTCCACCAGGTAGCAACCCGAATCCCGAGGAGTTATCATTCTTGTTTGGTGGGAAGATAGTGCACCTCGGGAGGAGGAAATTTTGTATTATAACTGGCTTGAGATATGCGGGTGTGGAAGATGTACGCAGTGGTTCCAACAGGCTGATTGGCAAGTACGGCATGAGGGGGAGGATGAGTAGGTAGCAGCTGCTTCAAGCTTGCAGTACCTACTCCATTATGGAGGACCAAGTTAAGCTTGCAGTTGCCTACTTGGTCGAGGGTCTACTGTTCGCCAAACATAAGAGAACAGCCGTTGACCCGAACATCCTGGCCCTCGTGGATGACGTGGACTCTTTTAACAGTGTTGCTTGGGGATCCTTGAGCTGGAAATTCTTGGTGCGGAAACTCAAGGATTTTGTTGCAAAAAAGCAAGACGGTTTGGAAAAGACCTACTCCGTCCACGGGTTCTATGATGTGGTTTCCATATTTGCATTGAAACAATTCCAGAACTGGCCAAGGTTGGGATGGTGAGGATTGGCAATCAATCTCTTGGGCGAATCCTTAACTGAAAAAATCGCTCTACTGTCAACAACGTTTGATCAGGTAATAATATTATTTTGATACCATTTTACCATTAGTCGTTTGATATCAATTGCGTTAGGATTACTATTTGGTACTTTTATTAACGTTTATATGATGTATCTTCCTTTGATCAGCGATTGAATGCCGAACCGATTAGACTGACGATGGCAGAAGCCAGTCAGCCTAATCTACAAGGCATTCCCATTGCTGAGGATGGTGAAGTGGGAGTTCAAACTCATGATAGGGCAATGCCAGCAGATTCAAACTTTGATCCAGAACCTTGAGCTACTCAACACCCCTTGCCGACATCCCACTATGAACCATCTACTACGTCAACAAATTTGGCGTTTCAATCGGCATTCACAATTCGTTTTATGTTTATACAATTGCATTTGTTCTTGTACGTATCATATTAGTTAAATTAAGTTTTATGACAATTTGAAGGACATACTGTAGGTTATTGAGAGACTTGAAGCGATGGAGAAAGAAATGGAAAAAATGTGGCAAATAAACCTTCAATTTGAAAGCAAACTTGAAGAACAACAGCGACAGATCCAGTTAAATGAGAGCACTATTCAAGTGCAAAAGGATCTGTTGCAAGCATATGAACAAAGGTTTGAAGCTCATGAGGCTAAGATTTAGGAGCTTTCATACCGATTGCCGCATGTCCCAACTACCCATCATTCTCCATCACCTTCATCTCCTCCATCGCCTGTTGAAACTCTACAACAAGCAATTATTATTTCTCCTCTACATAATGTGTAAGACTATGGATCTTTGTTATTGTCCCAATTTAGTGAGTATGTTTTTATGCATGTTGAAGTTCATTCACTTTGATATTTGTTTTGCCAACCTAGGGATGAGGGAAATGTCTTCAAGCAACCAATGTCAACAAATTTGGATGACAATGCTTGCCGGGTGACAGTGTCCAAGACACTATGGGAATTGGGACACCAGTGGAGGGACCCCAAGCTAAATCCCAAATACAAAGGTGATGAATGGACTGCTGAGGGTAAGAGCAAACGGCCAAGGAGGACGGCTTCTCTACTAGAACCGGTTCTGCCCTTAGATCCATTCTGACCTCCCTCCAAAGAACAACAAAAAGAGTTTGAAGATTTTTACAAAAGTTTCCACGCAAAGGTTAAGAAGTGAGTGCGCAATAACACTATGCTTTTTGAAAAACAATATGGAAATGTTTCCAGATTGCAACTTTCATATGGGATGCCTATACATCATGCCTCTTATTGTATATTTTAGAAATTTGAAGACTCCCCTCCAGTTACCTGAGGATCAACGAATGGGTTTCACTATTTTGACTGCCAGTACGGGTCAGTTTTGGTATCGATTGAAAAACAATGACATCTGGCTTACGGATGAGATATGTTACCCATCATGATCCATTTGGTGTTTGATTGCTGTAAATCCATTATTTTTTGTTGGTGTGTCAACTGATTAGTGGTGTAGGATAAATCATACACCGTGTATGATAGTTTTTAAGAGTGTGAAATCAACTTGTATAGGTGTGTTTCTAGTAATAACTGGTGTATGATCAATCATACACCGTGTATGATAGGTTTTAATGTTGTAAAATCAATACATGTAAGTTTGTTTTAAGTAGTTAGTAGTGTATGATCAATCATACACCGTGTACGATGGGTTTTAGTGGTGTGAAATGAACTTGTATAGGTGTGATTCAAGTAATTAGTGGTGTATGATTAACCATACACCGTGTATGATAGGTTTTAATGGTATAAAATCAATTTGTGTAAGTGTGTGTTAAGTAAACAGTGGTGTATGATTAATCATACACTGTGTATGATAGGATTTAATAGTGTGTTAAGTAAACAGTGGTGTATGATTGATCATACACCGTGTATGATGGGTTTTAATGGTGTGAAATGAACTTGTACAGGTGTAATTCAAGTAATTAGTGGTGTATGATCAATCATACACCGTGTATGATTGGTTTAAATGGTGTGAAATCATTCTTTGTTGGTGTGTTTTATGTCATAAATGGTGTATGATCAACCATACACCGTGTATGATAAGTTTTAATGGTGTAAAATCAATTTGTGTAAGTGTTATTCATGTAATTAGTCGTGTAGGATCAATTATACACCGTGCATGCTAGGTTTTAATGGTGTGTAATCATGTTGTGTTAGTGTGTTTTAAGTCACTAATGGTATATGATTGATCATTTTGCAGGAAATGGACGTCATAATATACTATATTATGCAGAAGAAGCATGTATTGCCAGATAATTTTGATACAAGGGCAACATGTTCAAACACAATCATTGCTTCTATGTTGCAATCCATTTTCCTTGGCATGCAAAACAGTGAAATATAAATTGAAACAGCTTTCGATGATTGGGATTCGTTGATCATCAAGTTTCTTGCAGGGGACGACAAATATGGGGCGCGATGCCATGAAGTTGACAGGGTATACATGCCCATCAATCAAACTGATCACCATTGGTTCCTTGCTGTCTTCCATTTGAATGAATGGCGGATAGAGGTTTTTGATTCCCTATACTCCGCAACAACAAAGGGATCAAGGTTAGAGCATGTGGAGCCAATTGCAAGATTACTTCCATATGCTCTTGAGAAGGTTGATTTTTGGGACTTCAGGAAGGAGCTGTCTGAATTCAGAGGCAAACCTTTCCGAATCACTTACGAACCGAATTCATGCCCACAACAAATGGGGTATGACATATATTCCCTTGTATATTATTTATTATTCAATGGAAAAAATTAGTAATTATGTTACAATGAAGCCTAATATCCTATTTTGTCATCTGTTTTATATTGAACTGCAGGTCAGACTGTGGCATGTTTGTCGTAAAGTTTATTGAATTTTCGCTTACAAATGGCCTCAGCATCTCCCAATGCATGCAAGGGCAGATGGAAAAGTTGCGAATAAATACCTGTGTATACTTGTACAGTCATGGAAGAAAGAACCAGATGAAAATATATACAAGTGAATAAAATTATGTGATGTGTGTATGTTATTGTATATTACCATAGGATTTACATTGTAATCATTGTACGATGTAAAATAATCACTTTCACATGTATTGGTTAGTGAATTTGTTAAGGTTGTTATATATATTTATTCCATTACATGTACTCAGTATAGTATATGGTATACTTGCTTTAGATTTGTATCAAGTGTAAATAGCATCATTATTGGATGTATGTATTTTGTCCAATAAAATACAAAACTGATTTTACTTTGCCAGCTTTCATTCTTTCATTTTCTCTCATCCATTTTCCCTTCTCAGAAGATCTCATCAGCCCTTCCATGGCTCAAACCAGAACTCACTTATTCTTTCAAGATAAGATTCACGGCCCAACACGACAGCAAATATAAGGGCATGATGCTCACAGGAAGATTTACAATTTGTGACAGGGCATCATGACCTCATTACATCAGCACAAAATTTTACACCATTAAAACTTATCATACACAGTGTATGATTGATCATACACCACTAATTACTTCAAAAACACCTACACAAATTGATTTTACACCATCAAAACCTATCAAACACCGTGTATGATTGATCATACAGCACTAATTACTTGAAACACATTCATACAAGTTCATTTCACACCATTAAAACCTGTCATACACGGTGTATGATTGATCATATACCATTAATTACTTAAAACACATTAATACAAGTTCATTTCACACCACTAAAACCTATCATACACGGTGTATAATTGATCATACACCACTAATTACTTCAAAAACACCTAGCACAAATTAATTTTACACCATTAAAACTTATCATACACGGTGTATGATTGATCATACACCACTAATTACTTCAAACATCCTTACACAAATTGATTTTACACCATTAAAACCGATCATACACCGTGTATGATTGATCATACAATACTATTTACTTGAAAGACATTAATACAAGTTCATTTCACACCATTTAAATCAATCATACACGGTGTATGATGGTTCATGCACCACTAATTACTTAAAACACACATACACAAATTGATTTTATACCATTAAAAACTATCATACATGGTGTATGATTGATCATACTTTTTTTTTTTTGGTAAATCAGTGATAAATACCATATATGAACAAAAATATATGTACAAGTCCACGAGGGGCATACCCCAAGCCAAGGCCAAAAGGCCTACATCAAAGAATCAATCAAAGAAAGAAACAAAGCAAGAAGTATCAACGGTCAATAAGACCAAACAAAGAGAATAAGCAAATGAAAGCAATCAAAGCTAATGCTCAATCCCCCACTCCTGCATAAGCTGCGAGTGGACATTAGCACTGCGAAGCGTAGGAGTAGCAATAAGACAACTACGAACCAATCCTGTGATCTCCTAAGTGCTGACTGCAGAAGGCCTGGACTGGGAGCGATGAATCCTCAGGTTACGTTCATACCAGAGGATGTAAACCGTAGCGGAGAAACATAGGCGGGCAAGGATCCGATCCACCCTGCGACCACAGAGCCTGGTAGCAGCCCACTGAACCAGCTCACGCCATGAAAATGTGGGCCAGGCAAAAGAGGTTCGAGAGGACACCCTAGACCAAACAGTAGCAGAGTAGCTGTAGGTGAAGAAGAGATGGTCATGCGACTCAACATCTGATCCGCACAACATGCAAGTAGCCCGTACATCCTGCACTCGATGTCTCAACAGTCTGTCAAATGTCCACAGTTGCTCACAGGAGGCAAGCCACAAAATGAAGGAGTGCCTCGGGATGTGAAGCTCAAACCAAAGGAGATGTTGGATAGAGTCCTCCTCCCTCCAACTGCAAATCGTCTTCCATGCCAATCTAGTGGTGAAAACCCCAGATGGGTCCCTCATCCATCGCACACTGTTAGCTACCCCCGGTCGGGGCCTGAAGTCAACATAATCCCATATAGGAAGCAGCTCATCAATATCCCATGGGAAACGCCACTGACCACCCTCTATAATACCTGAAACTCGAGAGCCCAAACGATGTCCAGTGGAATGGAGGAGGTGGAAAGTGAACCGCCCCTCCAAACGTCCACACGGCAGCCAGTAATCGGACGACAAAGCAGTGTCCCAGCCATCGCCAATGATATGTAGAAAAGCCCCAGCACAAGGAGATCGAACACCAAGAATGCTCCTCCAAGACCATGAGATCGAACCTCTCAGCTGAATACCCCAGAAGGACTTCTCCTGGAGTCGGTTGGCATGAATCCACCAAGGCTAGAGAGAGTCACGATCGGTGAGTAGAACCCAAATATGCTTCATGAGAGAAGCCTGGTTCCACTCATGCAGACCCCGAACCCCAAGACCGCCCTCCCTGCGAGGGTAACAAAGATGCTTCCAGGAGACCTTGGCCCCACCTGGGCCCAGAGAAGTGCCCTTCCAGAGAAAGGCTGCGAGAGTCGACTCAATCTTCTTGATCATCAGCTTCGGAAGAATGACGACAGATGACCAGAAGACCTGAATAGAGAACAAGACCGATCTGATAAGCTGCAAGCGCCCAGCATAAGATAAAGCACGAGATGTCCAAAGCTGGATGCGATCTAGAAGAGGCTTACAGTCAATGAACCGTAGCCTCGTCGTGATGAGCGGTACTCCTAAATACCTGACTGGGCACTGACCCAACCGAAACCCCAAAATATCGAGGAGAGTCTACTGAAGCTCAGAGTCAACCCCAGCAATGAAGACGGTGCTTTTTGCTGCATTCGAGGACAACCCCGACAGTTTAGCAAAACGATCTAAAGTCTCACGAGTAACTGACAAACTGGCCTCATCAGCCTCACTAAAAATCATAAGGTCATCAGCAAAGCACAAGTGAGTAGGGCTGGTACTCTGGCAACAAGGATGAAAGCGAAACCTCGAATCAGAAGATGCACAGCGAAGCAAACCCCGTAAGCCCTCCATGGCAATAACAAAGAGGTACGGCGAGAGAGGATCCCCCTACCTGATGGCCCTGGTCGTGCCGAAAAAACCATGAAGCTCGCCGTTAATGGCGACTTAAAATCTAGCTGTGGAAAGACACTCCCGCACCCATCGAATCATGACCTCAGGCATACCCATACAGCGCATAGCAGTAAGAATGAACTCCCAGCACACCGTGTCAAAAGCCTTGCAAAGATCAACCTTTTAAGCGCATCGAGGCGAAAGCGTCTGAAGGTGATAGTAGGGCAGAAGCTCCTAAGCCAACATAATACAATCAGATATCCTCCACCCGGGAACGAAGGCAGACTGCGAGTCATCAATGAGGTAAGGAAGAACCTCCTTCAGCCTGTTTGGAATGATCTTAGTAATGCACTTATAGATCACATTGCAACAGGAGATCGGGCGAAAGTCAGCGAAAGTGGAGGGATTCTCCACCTTCGGGATCAAGCTAATACGAGTGGAGTTCAGAGAGCAAAGCATGCGCCCTGACTGAAAGAAAGACCGGACAGCCCGAACAATATCACGCCCCACCATGTCCCATGCCCTCTTAAAAAAGAGGGAGGTATAGCCATAAGGGCCAGGCGCCCTATCATCACTAGTGGAGAACAGTGCATCTCTCACCTCAACATTAGTAACCGGAATAGATAGCGAACGAGCCTGATCCTTAGAAAGACGGGTCTGAAAGAGCTCCGAAATATCCTCATGAAGCGGCCCACTCGGCTCTGTCAATAAGTCTCAAAAGTAGGAGACTCCTGCCTCAGAAACCTCACTGTCATCGTACGTCCTCCTGCCATCAGAATGAATGATAGAAGAGATCCGGTTCCTAGCCTGCCAATGCGTGACAGACTTATGGAAAAATCGGGTACCCTGATCTCCCAAAGAGAGACAGTGGATGCGAGACTCCCGACGATAGAAAGCCTCCTCATCCCTACACAACCGTGAGTACTCCTGAGACAGACGACGCTCCTCCTCACGAAGTAATATACTCTGGGGCCCATCATCTAAAGCCCGCTGAGCCTCCGTCCAGGCATCCCTCGCCACCACAACCCGAGCTGATATGTGGCTATAATGTCTAGCATTGAGGGCCTTCAGCTCACCCTTCAACCTCTTCAGCTTCTAAGTGAGCTGAAACATAGGCGTGCCCTCAATACTAGTCTCCCAAACCCTCCTCACAGTGGATAGAAACTCCTCATGGTCAGCCCAAAAGTTAAAGAACTTGAAAGGGAGCTGCGAAGTGCGGCACTCTCCAAGGCCTATAACTATAAGGGGATAATGGTCTAAACATAACTCCCGTGGAAGGAACTCAGCAGATGAGGAAGAATAAGTGCGAAGCCAGCCCTCACTCACCATGCACCAGTCGAGACGCCTCAGAATTAGAGCGTCCCCATCTAACCCATTGGACCATGTGTAACGTAGCCCAGAGAACGGTAGAACTGTGAGCTCAAAATCATGAACAGTGTCCCTTAAGTCATCCATGTGGCCAAGCGAAGAGTCCTGACCACCTCTCATGTCACTCGGACTGAGGATAGCGTTAAAGTCCCCAAGGAGTATCCAAGGCTCCCCCTGAAAACCCACGCTGGCTCCTCGAATGTACCTCCATCGCTCCCGACGCTGTCCTGGCTTGTTAAAGCCGTAAACAAATGTAGCAGTGAAGTCCACATCACCTCGGGTATCAGAGACAAGGCAGGTGAGATACCGTACTCTCACTACACGGTAGAAAGTCGGATCCCATAAAACAATGATGTGACACCCACGGGTCGCACCCCACTGATCAGAAACTGCCACCCCTCAGCACAACGGGTAACAGCGGACTTGACAAAAACAGGGTTGGTCTTGGTCTCAACCAAGCCAACTAGACTCAAACGACTGGAAGAGATCCAGCGATGCACATGGGAAACTGGAGAACTATCGCGGACCCCCACGGCCTTAAAGCCACCATGAGTACCCTGAGCATCCTGAGCGCCCCGAGAATACCCTAAGCAACGAGAACAGTAGCAGAGCACGTAACACGAACATTTGGAGCGGGGTTGGGAGGAGCATCATACGCAGATGGCTCCCCAGACCACTGCTCGGCCAGAAGAGTGAACCAGTTCGGAGACTCGATACTAGGAGCTGTCTCCGCGAGCCGGCTCTCAACACAAGCAAGAGGATCATAAATCACCAAAAAAGCGTCCTGAGCCTCCTCAACCTCCATAGGAACAAGACCCCCAGATCCTCCGTCGAGCTAGCTTCCTCACCATCAGTGGACGATTCAGCAGCAGAATGAGAGGTGTGGGCCGGTGCAGGGCCTAACAAGGGCCTGCTAGCACCCTCCCCAAATTGGGCCCGGTGTGAGCCGCAGGTCTCTCCCCACCAACGACTCTCCACTCCTCACTGGTCTAGAGGCAATAGCCATGCCACCAGCCCCGTCCCCATCAACCTCCGTGACACCCACCGGCACCGGCACAGGTGCCGGCACCATGAGGCCACCCGAAGTCTCAGCACCTTTTTTATTTTTAGATTTTTTTTCTTCTTTCTACGCCCTAGCACTGGGGAGGCGTTACTAGGAGCCTCCCGAGCAGCAGGAGGCGAACAATCTTGGCCAAACACCATACAAGTCGCACAACGCTTTGGCATTCCTTCACACGTGATACCAAGGCAGACCCGAACACCACGCACCTCAATGAGGGTCTCCCGCGGCACAGGAGCCATGGCCCTCACCTCAAAACATGCCCGAATGTATCCAAGACGAGTACCCTCAACAGTGACTTTGTCCATGAACAAAGGCCTACCAATGGTACTACTAGCATAGCTAATCCCAGCGGGCTTCCAAAGAGATAGAGGAAGACCCTATATTGAGACCCAAACGGGAGCAGTTTGGCTATCCCTACGCACAGTTAGTCCCTCCTTCCAAAGCTGGAGAGACATGCAAATGCCCTTGAAGAACTAAGGACCACCCAACAACACATTTTCAGCTTGCACTTTAGTACGAAACTGAAAGTAATAAACTTCCCCATCAGACAGGACACATTCAAGGCCCTTATTCCCTCAGAGAAAGTTAGCAATCTCCTGGGCACGTGAGTAAGCCAACCCCATGCCAATGAGCCTACCCACCAAACAACGCTCCCATAAGTCGTTGGCGGAGTCTAAGACCTCATCAAGAATAACCCCTAGAGGCTTGCCGTCAACAAGCACAGGTTCAAAGTATTGCAAGGTGTTCAATTCAGCGGATTGAACCCGGTCAGCCCAAGTAGCGGCACCTGTACCACCCCCCGTCGAGCCTGAACCCTCAGCCACAGCCGCAGCATCAGGCACCCTAGACATGGTGCGTGAATGACAAGTAAAGTAAAGAAAAGCAACAAACCCTAGAAAATTAGGGTTTGAATGCCCATAAAAATCACTGCCGGCCACCAGGACGGGTCGGTTGAGCCACCAAGATGCCGGGCAAAACCAAGTAGCAAGGATTATGAGGACTTACAATTGAATGCTCTAAAATCGAAGAGAAAGCCCAAGGGAGATCGTGTGCGCGAGGGAGAGAAGAGAAGCGCCCACAACTGCACGGCCACCTTGGCTCGCCACGGCACCACCACACCAAAGGATAAGGAAAGGAGAGCACTGGGCAGTCAACGCCGGTCAAAGGGGCCACCGGAGGTGTGCCCAAACATCCCACGCAACAATCACCAACCCAACAAACCCAAACTCCCTCACTCACTTTTTCCTCCCTCATCGGTCACCGCCATGGCAAGCCAAGGCCACCATCGGGAAGTGGAGACCCTGGCGAATGTTCGCCACCTGAGCCTGCTCCCTACGCCGCGCCGTAGCACTGCCCTAGTGGCCTGCCCAAAATCACAACCCAAACCGCCTCACGTGCAACCAAAATCACCTCACGTGCGTTGCGCATGCAACTTTAGACTAAGTTTTGCATGTTGTGCGTTGGGCGTGCTATGATTGATCATACACCACTAATTACTCAAAAAACACCTACACAAATTCATTTTACACCATTAAAACCTATCATACACCGTGTATGATTGATCATACAACACTAATTACTTGAAACACATTAATACAAGTTCATTTCATACCATTAAAACCTATCATACACGGTGTATGATGGTTCATACACCACTAATTACTTAAAACACACTTACAGAAGTTGATTTTCACCATTAAAAACCTATCATACACCATGTACGATTGATCATACACCACTAGTTACTTCAAAAACACTTGCACAAATTGATTTTACACTATTAAACCCTATCATACACCATGTATGATTGATCATACAATACTAAGTACTTGAAACACATTAATACAAGTTCATTTCACACCATTCAAACCTATCATACACGGTGTATGATAGATCACACACTACTAATTACTTGAAACACATTAATACAAGTTCATTTCACACCACTAAAACCTATTATACATGGTGTATGATTGATAATACACCACTAATTTCTTCAAAAACACCTACACAAATTGATCTAACACCATTAAAACTTATCATACACGGTGTATGATTGATCATATACCACTAATTACTTCAAAAACACCTGCACAAATTTATTTGACACCATTAAAACCTATCATACATGGTGCATGATTGATCATACACCACTAATTACTTCAAAAACACCTACACGAATTGATTTTACAACATTAAAACTTATCATACACGGTGTATGATTGATCATACACCACTAATTACTTCAAACACACTTACACAAATTTATTTTACACCATTAAAACCTATTATACACCGTGTATGATTGATCATACAATACTATTTACTTGAAAGACATTAATACAAGTTCATTTCACACCATTTAAACCTATCATACACGGTGTATGATGGTTCATACACCACTAATTACTTAAAACACACTTACGCAAGTTGATTTTACACCATTAAAACCTATTATACACTGTGTATGATTGACCATACACCACTAATTACTTCAAAAACACCTACACAAATTGATTTTACACCATTAAAACCTATCATACAACGCGTATGATTGATCATACGACACTAATTACTTGAAACACATCAATGCAAGAATATTTCACACCATTTAAACCTATCATACACGGTGTATGTTGGTTCATACACCACTAATTACTTAAAACACACTTACACAAGTTGATTTTACACCATTAAAACCTATCGTACACCGTGTATGATTGATCATACACCACTAGTTTCTTAAAACACACCTATACAAGTTGACTTCACAAAACTAATGATACCTGCTAGGAATCATAGTGCCACCAGCATATTATGCGCATTTGGAAGCTTTTCGAGCACGTTACTATGTTGAAGAGGATGCAAATGAAAGTGGTTCCGTCATAAAACGGACATAGACTTAGGCTAAATATGCTTTTGGCGGGAATAATACTTAATAGTGCATTTAGGCGGGAAAGTTTGTTATGTAAAGGGGTGATGTGTCCGGTTGGTTACAACTTTAGTAAGGCATTGTAAACATCTATAAGAAGACTTGGAAATGTAAGAAGTGATTATCCAATGAAAATATAATCCAATTCCTTTGTTTACTCTATCTTTTGCTCTCAAATCGATGGTTAGTATTCAATTCCTAGTTGATTTCTAACAATTGGTATCAGAGCTTCGTTCTAGGCATCCATCTGATCATCCAGTCCATTATGGCCAAAAAGATAAGATCATCAATGCCTCCCACCACCCGAGCAAATGCAGCTAACAATGCCACCAATGCCGCCCCCAATGCGGTACCTGGTGTTGCAGCTCCCACCTATGCTGCTGTTGCGGGAGCTGAAGGAGGTAGTTCTCAAGGGTTACAGATGGATCAGGTGATGCAAATGATGCAAAATGTGCTCCGGAATGTTCAGTTGCTTGACCAGAAAATGGACAATCAGGGCCAAGTCAAGTCCGATTGGCAAAGAAGGTGTGAATCTCAGCAGCAGGGAAGTGGGAATCTCTTTCCAACTAACCCACAACCTGTTCGATAGCCGGTCAAGTCCCCTGATTTCATTCCTCTACCCTCAGATTCCAGTGACAGTGCCTCAAATGCAAGAAGTTCCTCTTACAGACAGCCTCTGCTAAAGCTGGAGCCATTTGAAGGAACCTTGCCTCAATCTTGGTTGAGGAAATGTGAGAGGTATTTTAAATTCTGTAGCATTGAAGAGCATGAAAAAGTGGAGCTGGCGGTAGTTAAATTGAAGGGAGAAATGGAGACTTGGTTTTATGAGTTGATTCGCACCAAACCCAATCTCACTTGGACCACGTTCTCAATGAACTTTGTTCTCGATATGGTGATGAAGATGTTAGTGAGGTTGTTGATAACTTCAACAAATTGATCCAATCAACCACTGTCAAAGACTATACGGGGAGATTTGAGGAATTAAGAGCAAGAATGCTCTCCATTTATCCTGATGCTCTGGAGTCCTTTTATGTTTCCATCTTTGTGAGTGGACTCAAGCCACGCATCAAGAGCTTGGTTAAGGCCTTTGAACCAGAGTCCTTAACCCAGGCATATACCAAGTCTAGGAAGGTGGAAAGCTCGGTATCATCAAATGTGGATGTTCCTAAAGGCAAAGGGAATTTCCTTGGCTCTTCATCCAGTCGGCCTACCCAACCCAGCAACAAGAATAACAGCTTGGAGGATAGGAGGCCTCAACGATTATGCTACAAGTGCAATCAGAAGTACTTCTTTGGTCACAAGTGTGATCTAAAGTACTTGATGACAGTTATTGGTGAAGAAAGCCATGAAGAGGAGGCTAATGAAGAAATTCTTCAGGAACCAACTCTGGAGGAGAAGGAATTCGAGGCAGAAGAGGACAATTCTGTAGAAATATCAGTGAAAGCTCTAACCGGGTCTGGTTCACACAACACCATTCGTATCAAGGGTGTAGCAGGACCACAGACATTGCTTATCCTCATTGATAGCGGTAGTACACACAGCTTTGTTGATCCTAAGGTCGTAAGACCTGTGGGACAAGAGATCATCAAGACTACTCCCCTTGCCATTAGCGTTGCTGATGGTAATTCCCTCCTCACTCACACAAAATGTAAGAACTTCAGTTGGAAGATGCAGGGGCATAATTTTGTCTATGACTTTCGACTCTTGAGGCTTGGTGGTTGTGACATGGTACTAGGAGTAGATTGGATGAAGTCCTATAGTCCAATCCTCTTTGATTTTTCGCAATTGGCAGTTTCCTTTGAAAAGGAAGGTCTTAAGATCAAATTGCAAGGCATTTGTGAACAAGGACAGCTGCATTACATGAGTGGAAAGCAGCTACACAAGGCATTGAGGAAAGAAGATTACAATTGGGTTGGTCATTTTTATTCAATCACACCAAATGCAACACTTGAGCAGCAACAAATTTCAGCTCCTATGAAGAATCTGTTGACAGATTTTGATGACATTTTCAGACAACCTGATGAGTTACCTCTCCATAGGTCCTTGGATCATGCTATTCCACTGAAGGAGGGAGCCCATCTAGTCAGCCAACGGCCCTACAGATACCCACATTCACAAAAAAATGAGATTGAGCGACAGGTGGATGAACTGCTCCAGACCATGTTCATCAGGCATAGTCACTCTCCCTTTGCATCATCGGTAATTTTGGTGAAGAAGAAGGATGGAACATCACGAATGTGCATTGATTACCGCCAATTGAACTCTCTTACAGTCAAGGACAAGTTCCCAATACCTGTCATTCACGATTTACTTGATGAACTCAATGGTGCTTGCTACTTTTCTAAGCTGGACCTACGACAGGGGTATTATCAGATAAGAGCTCAAGAAGGCGACATTCACAAGACAGCCTTTAGGACACATCAAGGTCATTATTAGTTCGTGGTAATGCCCTTTGGACTATCCAACGCACCAGCCACATTTCAAGCTTTGATGAATGAGGTGTTCAAAGCTTACTTGAGGAGGTTTGTCCTTGTTTTTTTCGATGACATATTGGTCTACAGCCCCACATTGCAGCAACACTTGGTGCATCTGAGGAATGTCTTCCAGACAATGAGAATTCACAAGCTGTTCGCTAAGCTCTCCAAATGTGCCTTTGCTCAAACTCAGGTTGAATACCTGGGACATATAATATCCTTTGAAGGAGTTGCCACCGATCCAAGCAAAGTGCAAGCTACGTTACAATGGCCAGAGTCCAAATCCTTTAAAGAATTAAGAGGATTTTTGGGTTTAACAGGCTATTACCGCAAATTCATAATGGGATATGGGTTGATTGCCAAGCCAATAACAGAATTGCTCAAGAAGGACAACTTCCATTGGAATGCTTCAGCTCGGGAGGCATTTGAATCATTGAAACAGATCATGACCAAGGCTCCAGTCCTTGTTATGCCAGACTTCAGCCAGCCCTTCACTCTTGAAACTGATGCTAGCAGTTCAGGCATTGGTGCTGTTCTTTCACAAGGAGGAAGACCATTGGCTTACTTAAACCAAGCTTTGGGACCAAAGAACCAAAGCCTCTCTATATATGAGAAGAAGTATATGGCCATACTTTTGGTTGGCCAAAAGGGGCGCCATTATTTGGGAGGCCACAAATTTGTCATAAAAACAGATCACCAAAGTCTGAAATACTTGCTCGAGCAAAGGATCACCACAAGGGTCCAAAGAAAAGGGTTGATGAGAATGCTGGGGTTAGAATACACCATTGAGTACCGGAAAGGGGCTGAAAATTTGGTAGCAGATGCTGTCTCTAGATGCAATGAGGCAGCAGAATCAGAGGAAATGGCAGATGAAGCTCGGTTTGCTACAATCACTAAAGTAGCACCTCTCTGGATGACAGAAGTGATCAATTCTTATGAAAATGATGAATTTATTAAAGCTTGCATTGTTCCTTACAGTATCAATTCCTCTCCAGCAAGTCTTGATTCCAATATTTCTATCAATAGAGGCATCATAAGGGTTAACGGCAAGATCTATGTGGGTAACGACAGCAAGCTAAGGGAATAGATCATAGCAGCATCTCATAACTCTCCTTGGGGGGGTCACGCTGGCAGAGAAGGTTCATATCAGAGAATCAAGCAGTATTTTTATTGGCCTAAGCTGAAGAAGCAAGTCTAAGAATTCATGGACCAGTGCCAAACTTGCCAACAGATCAAGGTGGATCACACACCTTACAAAGGCCTGTTGCAACCTCTTCCAATTCCCGAGGGTTCTTGGACCCACATCAGCATGGATTTCATTGAGGGACTCCCTAAATCTGAAGGGAAGGAGATCATTTGGGTAGTAATTGATCGTTTTACCCGATATGGTCACTTCATTGCTCTTCATCACCCCATCACTGCTGAAAAGTTGGCTCGGTTGTTCTTAGACAACATCTACAAACTACATGGCCTTCCTCAGACAATTGTGTCAGACAGAGACGAGTTATTCACTAGTAACTTCTGGCGTGAGCTGTTCCTTCTGATGGGCGCCACCTTGGCCTTAAGTTCTTCTTACCATCCACAAACGGATGGCCTAACCGAGAGAGTTAATCAAAGTGTAGAGCAGTACCTGCGTGGCATGACATTCTGACATCCCAAACAATGGCACAAATGGCTCTCTCTGGCTGAGTATTGGTATAACACTCATTCTCATAGTTCCTTAGGAACTACACCATTCAAGGCTCTCTATGGTCAAGATCCTCCCTCTCCATTATTCAATCAAGGGGTGGTCTCTCATGTACAAGGGGTTACTGACTTACTTCAGCAGAGAATGCAACTAATTCATCAGCTCAAAGATAATTTACAGTTGGCTCAAGCTTGGATGAAGTTCTACGCAGATAAGAAGAGAACTAATAAGAGCTTCAATGTGGGAGATATGGTATATCTTAAACTGCAGCCATGTCGACAAAGTTCAGTAGCAATCCGCAAGAACATCAAGTTATCTGCCAGGTTCTATGGGCCTTACAAAATAATAGAACGAATTGGCAAGGTAGCATACAAATTGGAGCTTCCCCGAGACTGCTTGATTCACCCTGTGTTTCATATATCTTACTGAAGAAACAGGTCTCTTCCAAAGCTGACAGAACTGAAGGTACCCAAAGAGGAGCAACAGCAAGCTTACAAGCAGGAAGTAACGGTCAATTGATCCTTGAACCTGAGGTCATTCTTGAGAAAAGAACGGTGCAGCAGCAAGTCAACACCACACAACAGCTTTTGATCAAATGGACCAACTTGAGTACTGCACAAGCTACTTGGGAGAATTCCAACTTCATCAAATCTCAATTTCCCTCTTCCATTCTTGAGACAAGAATGAATTAAAGGGGAGGGAATTGTCATAAACCGAACATAGAATTAGGCTAATTATGCTTTTGATGGGAATAATACTTAATAGTGCATTTAGGCGGGAAAGTTTGTTATGTAAAGGGGTGATGTGTCCGATTTGTTACAACTTTAGTAAAGCATTGTAAACATCTATAAGAAGAATTGGAAATGTAAGAAGTGATTATCCAATGAAAATATAATCCAATTCCTTTGTTTACTCTATCTCTTGCTCTCAATTCGATGGTTAGTATTCAATTCCTAGTTGATTTCTAACAGGTTCTAACAGTGGCGGTTGTGGGCCAACGATAGCTGATAGGTGGCAAGAGGTGCGGCCACTTCCAAAGATCAAGGAGAGTGTTAAGGATGTGATGTTTTACTGCTGAAGATAATTGGTTCCTTAGCCATTTTATTTTGGTTTTTGGGACATGCAACGTTGTATTGTATGTGCGGCGCGGGTGGCTTCCTCAGTTCTGTACTACATCTCTTCTGTTGATTGTGGGTCACAAACAAGAGAAAAACTATTGTCACAACACCGAATCTCTTCTCATCCAACCCATAAATATTCGCCATTGGTTTGTGACATTTATCAAAAAAAAAAAAAAAAAAAAAGCCATTGGTTTGTGACCCACGATCAATGGCTGAGATGTAGTACAAAACTGTGGAACCCACTCGCACCGCACAGACAACACAGTATTGAGACCGATAAGTGGATACTTAGCTTCATAGCCAACTCTTCAATTTATAGGCAAAATCATAACCGTGGGGGTGGGTTAGGATAAAGTACGTGGTAGTTGAGGTCATTAAATGTCTTACTTGAGTGCAAATTATGACCCCCTGCACTTTCAGTTTTAAAACCCCAACTACCCCAACCGGTTCTCCTCCATTTAAAGCAGTCATACATCATGTATGGTAGATCATACACCATCAAATACTTAAAACACACAAACAAAAGTTGACATTGCACCATTTAAACAAAACTTATAAATGTCATTGTGTTATGGATAATACACAACTATAATTAATAATGCTCATCTATTAATAGTACACAAATTCACCGATATTAATAGCAATTACACTGTAAAAAAAAAAAAAAAATCGACGTAATTTAATTCGGAGGATGGACATGATAAAAATGATCGATAGTGTTTGTGGACGTGCCTTCTCCACTCGAGTGCAGAGCAATTGGATTTTTACAAGTTGATCGATTATGCCCGTGTTCCTTGCATCGACAGCACTTTTACCGTACACGTTCCTTGCCAACTGAAGGAATCCGCCTCTTCCTCCTCCTCCCGAAAGAGGTTCGAACAGCGGGTGGAAGAAGATTCATTTCTGATATGTGATGAGGGATAAACCAATCGCTTATGTGCGGCATCGGGTGCACGACACCTCTGTACAACTCGTACCAATAATCTCTTGAATAATATGGCGAGCATAAGTCATATAGACCAAAAGGACCGTGTCTTACAACCGCCAACGCATGCTCACATGGAAGCTGCTCCAGCTGAAACTTGCGACAAGTACATGTCCAAAGTGACATATCAACCCAGAAATTCTTATCCCCATCAATGACATCGAAATTATACTCATCTGCTAGCAAAATCTGCATTGCATAAAAGATAGACACACGCGATTAATAATGGTAATGCAAAAAAATGAACAAAACCAGCAATTATCATGTCTAAAAGTGCAGGGATTACTACTGATTAATCATACACCACAATGTACCTGAAACACAGTACACCAAGTTGAGTTTACACCATTAAAACCTATCCTACATGGTGTATGATTAACCATACACCACTAATTAGTTGTAACACACTCAAACAAGCTGATTTCACACCATTTAGAACAATCATGCACGGTGTATGATTGATCATACACCAACTTTATTTTAAACCATTAAAACACAATAAAACAAATTGATAATACACCATTAAGACCAATCATACACGGCGTATGATGGATCATACACCACTAATTACTTGAAATACATTAAAACAAGTTGATTTTACACCCTTAAAACCTATCATACACTGTGTATGATTAACCATACACGACTACTTAGTTGTAACACACAAAAACATGCGTTGCAATCGGGATTGAACAGGACGAAAAGAACAAAACTTACTGTCATCATTTGTGATAGTTTTAATCTGTCTTGTAATTTTTTTCCAATGTCGGGGGACATTGTACCGGCGCAAGCTTCAGCCTTGGTTCTTCTATCATGAAACCACTTCTGCAACACTAGCCGAATCTCGTTAATTAAAGCAGTAATGGGATAATCACGCACCTTAACCAACATAGCATTCATCGATTCCGATATATTTGTTATTTGTTGTTATTATGTTGTACTGACGGCAAGGGAAGTGGGAACAAGTCCACTTGTCCAATCCCACGGTCTCCAAGTACTCTTTAACTTCGGGTACGGCACAACATAAACTGAAGAACAAAGTATGGAACTCTTGAAGGTTGTATGCTTTAGCTGCTTGGTAGTAATGCTAATCCAACCTCTTTATTTTGCTTTTAAATTTGGACTTCATGTTGTTCAGCAAGTTGTACATGCACAAACCATGGAATGCGTTGGGGAAAACTTCTTCCACCGCTCTGTGGATGCTTCAATGTCGATCAGATACAATAACATGGCCGGTAGGCTCCCCAATAACTTCCTTCAACCGGCTGAGGAACCAATGCCACGATGCGTCATTCTCTGAATCACCGATACCGAAAGCAATTGGGAAAATTTGTTAATTGGCATCGTGACAAACAACCATGAATAGAACACCCCGGTATTTTCCCTTCAGATGCGTTGCATCAATGCTCACAACAGGACGGCAAAACTAGAATCCTTTAAGTGAAGCATCGAAGGCAATGAAAAGGTACTGAAATCTGCTTCCATCATCTGTCTATAAATGAAGCACAGTACCGGAGTTAGTCTATTGGAGAACACGCAAATATGTAGGCAGGTTTGCATATGACTATTCGGGGAACCCAATCTGACATTGTCATATGCAAACTCTCTACCCCTCCAAGCAACACTATAGCTGATCTCCACACCATAGCGACTACGAATGTCATCTATGACATCCTGTGGCTTGAACACTCTACAAGGGTTGATAATTTTCTTTTAGACACATTCCCCGTCAATCCGGCTACTCATCACCGGAACCAACATCATCATCATAATGAGGATTAACAGTAGCTTGGATGTCGGGTTGGACATTCGGTTGAACGCAGGGTTCCGCATTCGGTTCCACTGCAGGTTCAACAGTAGGAGGTGATGTGCTCACTTCAGGGCAAATATTATGTTGGTTAGAAATGTGCCCATGTGGAGGTGATCCGTCAGTTGCAGTCGGTTGTACATGGGATAAATTTATATTTTCCAAATTGTCGCACGGAATTTGATTGGAATTTTCCCAATCTTCACCGGTCGCTACCACTGTCGCTGTCGCCGTAGGTATGTCAAACTCTAGTTCAGATGCATCTCCACGGGCTGCTTCTTCCATCCCCGCATTCATACATCCACCAAAAGTATCAAGCACCACAGGGTCCAAACCATCATTGTTCTCGTCACTATCTAATAGTGTTTGAATAGGACTTCGTTGCTCACCAAAGTAAGGAGTCCTATCAACCGTAAACTAAACAGTAACGAACAAGGTATGCTTCGCCCTATCTTCTTTTACCAGTGCCTTCCAAATCATAACTGACCTATCATTATTGACATCATACAAGGGCATGTCCCGAACGCCGGTAAGAATTTGAAATTGCATCTTCAAACCTGCATCCAATTGAACACCCATCAACTCCACCAAAGTCCTTTGCAAGCCAACAAATCAGTCTTCTCATCCACAAAAACAAAATCCAACATTCCACCAACATACTCTGCCCTCTCGTTAAAGTGTCCACCTACCGAACAATAGCAACATCGGCCATTACTGTGAACACGAAAGTAACATGATATTACACCACTAATTACATGAGACACGCCATAATAAAATGAAAGAACAGCATTTAAACAAATCATACACGGTGTATGATTAATCATACCCTACTAATGACTTGAAAGACACTGAAACAAGTTGATTTACACCATAAAAACCTATCAATACACGGTGTATGATTGATCATACACCACTATTTACGTAAAACACGTTAAAACAAGTTGATTTTACACCCTCCAAACCCATCATAAACGGTGTAGGATTAATCGAACACCATTGATGACTTGAAGGACACTAAGCAAGTTCATTCTACTTCATTAAAACCTATCAATACATGGTGTATGATTGATCATACACCACTATTTACTTAAAACACATTAAAACAAGTTGATTTTACACCCTCAAAACCTATCATACACGGTGTATGATTGATCATACACCACTAATCACTAGAAATACACATAAACAAGTTCATTTCACACCATTTAGACCAATCATACACCACTAATGACTCACAGCATACCAAAAGAAAATTATTTTACACCATAAAAAACAATCACACACCGTATATGATTGATCATTAACCACTAATGACTTCAAACACACCAAGAGAAAATGATATAACACCATATAAACCAATGACACACAGTGTATGATTGATCATACACCACTAATAACTTAAAAGACGGTAAAACGAGCTGATTTTACACCCTTTAAACCCATCATACAGGGTGTGCGATAAACCAAACACCACTAATTACCTAAAACACACTAAAACAAAATGACTTCAAATCATACACGGTGTATGATCCACCATGTACCATAATTTTATTGAAATACACTAAAATAAGTTGAATTTACACCATTAAAACCTATCAAGCACAGTGTATGATTGATCATACACCACTATTTACATAAAATACACTAAAAAAAGTTGATTTCACACCATTAAAACCTTTCATACACGGTGTATGATTGATCATACACGGTGTATGATTGACCATACACCACTATTTATTTAAAACAGATTAACACAAGTTGATTTACACCATTAAAACATATCATACACGGTGTATGATTAATCACACACCACTATTTTCTGAAAACAGATTAACACAAGTTGATTTTACACCATTAAAACCTATCATACACGATGTATGACTGATCATACACCAATATTTTCTTAAAACACACTAAAACAAGTTGATTTCACACCGTTTAGACCAATCATACACGGTGTATGATTGATCATACACCACTATTTACTTAAAACGCATTAAAATAAGTTGATTTACACCATTAAAACCTATCATACATGGTGTATGATTAATCATACACCACTATTTTCTTAAAATAGATTATCACAAGTTGATTTTACATCATTAAAACCAATCATACACGGTGTATGACCTTAAAACACACTAAAAAAAGTTGATTTCACACCCTTAAAACCTATCATACATGGTGTGTGATTGATCATACATAACTAATTACATAAAACACACTAAAACAAGTTGTTTCCACACTATTTAGACCAATCATACACCGTGTATGATTGATCTTACACCACTATTGACTTGAAAGACACTAAAACAAGTTGATTACACCATTAAAACCTATCATACATGGTGTATGATTGATCATGCACCACTATTTTCTTTAAACAGATTAACACAAGTTGATTTTACACCATTAAAACCTATCATACACGGTGTATGATTAATCATACACCACTATTTTCTTAAGACACACTCAAACAAGTTGATTTCACACCATTAAAAACATTCATACACGGTGTATGATGTATCATACACCACTAATTACTTGAAACACTTTAAAACAAGTTGATTTTACACCCTTAAAACTTATCATACACGGTGTATGATTAACCATACACCACTAATTACTTAAAACACACTAAAACAAGTTGTTTTCACACCATTTAGACCAATCATACACGGTGTATGATCGTTCTTGCACCACTATTTACTTGAAAGACACTAAAACAAGTTGATTTTATACCATTAAAAGCAATCATACACCGCGTATGATTGATCATACACCACTATTTACTTAAAACACATTAAAACAAGTTGATTTTACACCCTTAAAACCTATCATACACAGTGTATGATTGATTATACACCACTAATTGCTTAAAACACACTAAAACAAGTTGTTTTCACACCATTTAGACCAATCATACACGATGTATGATTGATCTTACCCCACTATTGACTTGAAAGATACTAAAACAAGCCGATTTCACCCCATTAAAAGCAATCATACACGTTGTATGATTGATCGTATCCACTAATTGCTTAAAATACACTAAAACAAGTTCTTTTCACACCATTTGGACCAGCCATACACGGTGTATGATTGATCTTACACCACTATTGACTTGAAGGACACTAAAACAAGTTGTTGCACACCATTTAAACCCATCATACACAGTGTATGATCAATCATAATGACTTAAAACACAACAACACAACTTGATATTACACCATTTAAACTAATCATAACCGTGTATGATTCATCATACGCCATTAATGACTTGAAACGGCCAACAAGAAATGATATTACACCATCCAAACCAATCATACACGGTGTATGATTAATAATACACCACTAATGACTTAACCAAACCAATATACCGTGATGATACACCATTTAAACCCATCATACACGATGTATGATTGATCATATACCACTCATTACTTGAAACACACCAAGAAAAAATGATTTCACACCATCAAACCAATCATACACCATTAATGAGTTGAAACACACCATAAGAAAATGATAATACACCATTTACACCAATCATACACGGTGTATGATTGATCGTACACCATAAACGACTTGTAACACACTAACACCAAATGACAAAGATCCGTTAACGACAAATGCATGAAATGATCATTTTACCTTCAATGTCTGATCTACAACCGTGAAATGTGTAATGACTCAACCTTGGACCTACCGCAATTCCACAATGCTTCAAACCCTTTCTTACAAGGCCTTCTTCTTCTTCTTCCGAGGGCCCAAGTAGGACAAGGAAACACGTAGGACGTTGAGAATAGAGCTCGGGGATTTCAAAATGAGAGAAGAAGAACAAGGAAGAGAGAATGAGAGATGAGAGACAGAAGACAAACGGGTGGGAAAAGAAGGGAGGGATAGAATGAAAACAACATAGTTGGCAAAAAGTCAAAAAGTTGTCTTCTTGCATCAAATAAGGAGAGAGAAGGGGAGAGAGAGAGTGGACGTTTGGGGGGATAAAAGGTAGGGGAAAAATGGTCATAAAAGGGTGGTTTAGTAATACGGGGATCTAAAAAAGATTAAAGGGGGGGTGGGGGTCTATTCCCTACGATTTCCCAAAAAAAGGTCGATCTGAGCTACGGGCTAGGGCCACATTGGGCTTGCGTGGCCCAGCACCACCCGAACTCCCAAGTGCTAGGGGCAGTGTGCCCCAGTTCTTGGGCTAGGCTCGAGAGGCCCAGTGCCACCCAAGCCCACCAGCACTGGGGGAAGCACACCCCCAACACGAGAAGTGGGCTGGTGCTGGGCCACAGCAAGGCAGAGATATGGGCCCCACCAACAATGGTTGGCTTAATTAATCAAAAAGCAACCATAGGCCCATAGCTAGGCCCAAACACATTACTCGTATTAGGCTTAGAAGCAAGAACAGGCCCACTCTCAACCGTCCATTTTCTTTTACACAATCATGCCCAGCAGCAATACACCCAACACTAGAGGGCCCTTGCATATGCAAAAGGCTTTACCCAAGCCTAAAACCCAGCGAACCCAGGATTTAGTCGAGGTTTAGCAGCCACACAACCATCACCAGCCACAAAACCGCCACCTGCAAGTCCTTTTTTCCAGAGATTTTGCCGGCAGTTCTTGTTACCGCCAGTGACAACATGACTAGGTGGGGGGGTTAGAACTGGAGCATTTTCGGCAAATAATAATCATACCCTCATACTTAACAAAAACAGGAAGATGAAGATTGTCAAGATCAACCTTCAAATTCTTTGAAGGAGAATCTCAAGCATCAATTTCAATACAACCGGAGCATAATTTGTCAAGAACCCCTCCAAATTCGGTTCATCCATGGGGAGAGGTTTTCCTAACCCACTAGCGATAAAGCTAAGGGCCTTTTCCATAGAGGCGCTTGCAAACTATGAAGCTGGACACAAATTGGGTGACTAAAGAGGTCAACCCGAGGGGCAAAGGTCCCGGGGCACCAATGATCAGGAGCAAGATAATGGCCCTTAAATAACCACAGACCACCAAGAATCACCCTATCCTCATCATCAAAATATAACGAGAGAAGGCAACACAACCACCAATAAAATGAGAGAAGGCAACACAACCACCAATAAAACAACCAATGAAGGCAACACATTGAAGTCCCATTAATCCTCATAACTAGTTGGCAATAGCAATATAACGAGAGAAGGCAACACAACCACCAATAAAATGAGAGAAGGCAACACAACCACCAATAAAACAACCAATGAAGGCAACACATTCAAGTCCCATTAAGCCTCATAACTAGTTGGCAATAGCAATATAACGAGAGAAGGCAACACAACCACCAATAAAACAACCAATGAGACAATTACTCCATTTTTTAAAACATAGGGCAATGTCACCACGCAAAATGGATGCAATAATAGTGCCATTTTGAAGTCTAGGAGGAATATAAGAGGGCTTTCCATTTGAGAGAGCATGAATCCTATCAGCCAAAGATTCTAATGTTTTGCCTAACTCTTATCTTAAAACTCATTAATCAACCATCTAGCCATCACAATCTCACTCGAGCTAGAAAATGCCTCGGCCATGGAGCACGGATGAAGAACAAATCTGAAACCCAAACACAAGTCTAAAATCGAGCCCAAGAAAATCAAGAACAAATATAAACCTAACAACCTCTAAAAAACTTTACACAAATTTCAAGAGAATCCCAAACCACCTAACAACCTTCAACCAGCCACAGTTCCCAAGCCACAACGTCCACCAGCACCACTAAGTCATTGCCGCTACCACCACAATCCTAAGAGACCACCACTCACAACCACCACCTAAGACCACCAAGATACACCACAAACTAGCATACACACACACAACCTACCACCAGTGGTGGATCCAGAAAGTTTCCTTATAAGGGGCATATACTAGTACTCATTGGAAGTTAAAAAATTTAACAAAGCACGGTATATATTTATAATAAAAAAGTAAAATTAATTAAGTATATAATAATAATAATAATAATAATAATAATAATAATAATAATAATAATAATAATAATAATAATAATGTTTGGTTTAAGGTTTACCTAGTAGGGAAGCATTTAAAAGTAAAAATTATAGACAGAATTAAAAATAAGAAAATTTGTCTACTAGAAATTGAATTAATAATATTATATATACACATACATACATGTATAAACATTTTTTAAAAAACTATACTAATACAATCAAAAAAATTTCATAAAAGTAAAATACAATCATAACTTAGTAAAAGATTATGAATCTATTAGTATTAGTATATTATATAGAGTTTTATAGTGCTTTAAAATGTAGAGCTACAACTTTAAAAGAAGTATAATAATTAAAATATTCCAAAAAGTTGATACTCAGTGGCCTTGAACCCTTGACATGGGAAATAGTGAGCATGTTATTCAACCATTAAGCTAGGATATACAACATGAAAGGGGGCACCATTCTTCCTTTGTATACCTATAATTAAAAATTATAATAAGCCACAACAAATACTTGAGATTAAGCTCATTGGCCACCATGGGTATGTGCCCCCAGTGCCGCTACTATGGATCCGCCCCTGCTCGCCATTGCCAAGTCACTAACATCCACCACCACCAATTCACCCCACAACCAGAAAAACCACTAGACCAACCACCACCCAGAACCACCCGGTCACACCACTAAGCCCCACCACACACACACTACCTGCCACCACGACCACCCACCACGCACACCACCAAAGCTCCCAAGGGATCCAAATGAATCGACAAAGAAAAAGAGAGAGAAACACTAACAATCAAGACACCAAGGCCAACCAAACGACATAAAATCAAGAGCTCAAGAGCTGAGCACAAAGAACAACCAACCACGAAGAGTAAGCAGCACAACGGGGATTGAAATCACCCCAAAATCAATCCAAAAACACTTCTAGGAGAGGAAGAGCTCCACCAAGTAAGAAAATCATCAAAGAAGCAACAAGAACCACAACTAAACTCGATGAAACACCCAACCCCTATTTTATTGGAAACACGGGGTCATAGGCGAGCATCAAAATCGTCCAATGCCAAAGATTGATAAGGAAAACACAAAGGAGAAAGAATAAGAAGTATAGACCAAAACCCGTACCAAGAATTCCTGCCAAAGAGGAAGCATCAGAAGAAATTCCAGGAGGGAGAAAGAGAGTGAGTGATACGGGAATTGCAAATCAGTGGAGAAATCGCAAGCTAAATGTGAAGTTAGTGTTCCCGTCTCTTGGCGGGAATGACCATTGGGTTCAAAAGGCTGGTAGAAGGGTTTTCACTTGAGCAGCACGTGAGCTACTCTGCTGGTTGAGTTAGTTATGCATTTTAGTAGATTCATATCAAGTGCGTCTAATTTAGTTTTTTTTTTCGCATTTTCCTTTAATCAAGTAAATATTACATATAAATAGATCATTATGTATTAGAATTAGGGTTTATCAATGAAATTAATCTTCTATCGTCTCCCTTAAATTCTCCCTTCTTTTCTCCCTTTAACCTCTTAATTTCTCCTCCCTTCAAAACTCTATTACATGTCTTGGATTGGAAATTGTATTGAATTTGGATTTTGTATCACTGGTATCAGAGCATCAATCCTCTTAAATGTGGAGCAAGAACTCAAGTTCAAAAATGGCAGAAGGCACTCGATCGACCACTGAGATGAGAAGGGTTGAGGAAGCTTTAGCTACTCACTTCAGAACTAATAATGAGGCATTGGAATGCTCTCAAAGAGAAACAAGAGCATTGTTGACAGAGATCAAGGACTTACTGACTGCTATGTCATTACACCAGGATCGATCTGGTGGCAGGAGAGGTGTATCTGATGGGGGATCTAGCATGGCCTTACTGGGAAATCAGGGACTAGCAGCTTCCATGGGTAATGTTCCTTACTGTACTCGATTAAGTAAATTAGAATTCCCTCTGTTCCATGGGGAAGATGTGAATGGTTGGATGTTCACTTGTGAGCAATTTTTCTCATTGATCAAACTTCTGAAATGGATAAGATTAGACTAGCCTCTATCCATATGAGGGGGCTTGCCCTCCAATGGAACCAAAAGTACAAGAGAACTAGGGCCAAGCTAGCGATGCCTAGCTGGAATGAATACACCAATGCCCTTAAAATGAGATTTGGTAATGCATTTGAGGACCCAGTGTCTAATTTAATGAGTCTGAGGTAAGAAGGACTGGTTAAGGACTACTTGGCTAAGTTTTATGCTGCATCTGTGAGGACAGACCTCAATGAGGCCCAGCTTATCAGCTGTTTTCTAATTGGACTGAGGGAAGATATTGCATTAGAGGTGCAATTGACTCAGCCTACAACCCACCATCATGCTGTGTGTCAGGCAAAATTGGCTGAGGCTAAGTTTGAGGCCTTAACTAAGCAACTAAAATATTCAAGAGTTCCCCTGCTCCCTAGTCCTAATACTCAGAAGTCCACAGCAAATCCTTATGGAACACCTCCTGCTAGACCAAATTATCAAGCACCTGCTGCTCCACTTCCAGCTAGACCTCAAAGAACTTTGTCTCGGGCTGAATTATAAAAGAAGCAAGCTAAGGGACTTGGCTATTTTTGTGATGAAAAGTTTGAGATGGGCCATAGATGCAAGATCAAGGGTCCCCAACTCTTTGTCATTGAGGTTGATGAAGAAGAGTTAGCTGAAGAGGCAGAAGGGTCTGAGCAGTCCTTGATTGTCGAAGAGTATATAGAACAACCTGCACAAATATCCTTACATGCCTCATTTGGAACTTCTACTTTCTAGACCTTGAGGGTGACAGGATCACTCAAGAATAAGCCCATCCACATTGATAGATTCAGGGTCTACTCATAATTTCATAGACCTATACTTGGCACGTAGGCTGCAGTGCCGAACCATACCCGTTCCTTCTTTTCCAGTGGTTGTAGCTAATGGTGGTAGCTTAAACTGCAGTTTTCAGTGCAAGGAACTCACTTAGAAGATGCAAGGGGCTGCTTACTGCTCAAATTTTTTTCTCATACCTCTAGGAGGATGTGATATGGTGCTAGGTATAGAATTGCTTTCCATTTTGGGGGACATCCAGTGTAATTTTAAGAGCCTCACTATGGCTTATACTTATGAGGGTGTACCTAGGGAATTGAAGGGAAATGGAACATTAGTATGCAAGACAGTAGGGGCCAAGGCTCTCTCTAAGGCCTTAACTGAAGCTCCACTCATTACTTATCTTCAAGTCCTACCAGATGAACCTCTAGATGAGGGGGTTAGACGGCAGATGATGAAGGTTAGTTCTGAACAACTATAGCAGAACTCAGAGCCTCTGGAAATTGCTACCCAGTTAGCTCAATATGAGTCTCTCTTTGAGGAGCCTACACATATACCCCCCTCTTGGGGCACATTTGATCATAAGATCAATCTACAACAAGGAACCCAGCCAATTAACAAGAGACCATACCGATATCTTGCCTTTTAGAAGGATGTTATGGAAGAGATGGTTCATGAATTACTACAAAAGGGATACATACAGCCTAGCTTCAGTCCCTTTGTGTCAGCTGTGGTGATGGTGAGAAAGAAAGATGGAGGATGGAGGATGGAGGATGTGCATTGATTATAGGGACTTGAATAATGCTACTATCAAAGACAATTCCCTATACATTTGGTGGAAGAGCTACTTGATGAATTGGGCACTGCTAGGCTCTTCACCAAATTGGACCTTAGGTCCGAATATTATCAAATCCGGATGCATGAGGATGATGTGCAGAAGACAGTGTTCAAAACTCACTTTGGCCATTTTGAGTTTTTGTTGATGCCTTTCGGCTTAACCAATGCTCCATCCACATTCCAAGCTCTCATGAATTCTATCTTTTCACCTTATCTCAGAAAGTTTGTACTTGTCTTCTTTGATGATATCCTTATGTACAGTGAACACTAGGAAGATCACCTCCTACACCTGGAAACTATGTTCAACCTGCTGCATCATCAGTTATTTATCAAAAGGAGCAAATGCTCCTTTGCTACTACTCGAATTGAGTACCCCGGCCACACAATTTTTGAAGGGAAGGTGGTTACTGACCCACAAAAGATAGTAGCAGTGAAAGATTGGCCAGTTCCATCTACATTGAAGCAGCTCAGAGGGTTTTTGTGCCTTACTAGTTACTATAAGAGGTTCATCCAATGCTATGGGTTACTTGCTAAGCCTCTCACAGAGCTGACTGGAAGAGATAAGCTACCATGGAATGAGAAAGCTCAACAAGCATCCAATGCTCTTAAGGAAGCACTTATTACAACCCCAGTTCTTGCTCTGCCTAACTTCTCACTTCCCTTTAAGTTTGAGTCAGATGCCAGCAACAAGGGTATAGGAGCTGCCTTGGCTCCAGTAGGGCATCCCTTAGCCTTTTTGAGTAAGGCTTTGAGTCTGAGACAGCAAGTTGTTTCAGTCTATGAGCGTAAACTCTTGGCTATCGTTGCTGTAGTGCAGAAATGGCATCAATATCTAATGAATAACACGTTCGTCATTAGAACTAACCAGAAGAGCCTGAAATATCTCCTTGAGCAGAAGGTTCACACTCATTTGCAGCAGTTATGGCTAGCCAAATTAATGGGCTTTAGCTATATCATCGAATATAAGAAGGGGAAGGAAAATGTAGCTGCAGATGCACTCTCCAGAGTATCAAGCCAATAGATCACTTGTATGCTCCTGACATCTGTTGATAGCAGCTTGTATCACATGATTCAACTAAGTTGGCAGAAAGATCCTATGCTAAAGCAGATCATCCATGACTTAACCACTGGCTTATAGCAGCACAGACATTTCAGCTGGCAATCTGATCAACTCAGAAGGAAAGGAAAGTTGGTCATTGGACAAGATCCTACTCTCAAAGACAAAATCTTTCAATGGTTACATTCCTCATCTAGTGGAGGGCATTCTGGAAGGGATGCTACTCTACATCGCATAAAAACAATGTTCTTTTGGAGTGAATGTCAAAAGATGTGGCCAACCTTATGAAGCAATGTCCTGTATGTCAAGCTTGCAAGAATGAGAAAGTGGCTTCTCCAAGCCTACTTCAACCTTTCCCCATCCCACAATCCATATGGACTAAAATCACCATGGACTTCATTGAGGGGCTCCCTCAGCCCTATGGGAAGGATGCCATATTTGTTGTGGTGGATAGGCTAAGTAAGGCTCCTCATTTCTTATTCCTTACACATCCATACACTACTTTTGATGTAGCCCAATTGTATCTAAACCCCATCTATAAGCTACATGGACTCCCTAGCTCCATTGTCAGTGATCAGGATGCTGTGTTTCAAATTGACTTTTGCAGGCCTTGTTCTTTATTCATGGAGTTGAGCTCCACTTATCAACTGCTTACAATCCTTAATCTGATGGTTAGACAGAGGTTGTCAATTGAGGGTTAGAAACCTATCTCAGGTGTATGTGTAGTACACACCCCTCCCAGTGGTCCAAGTGGTTGCCACTAGCTCAATGATGGTACAACACCACTTGGCACTCCTCTACTCACAAAACACCTTATGAGGTTGTATATGGACAACCCTCTCCTCTTCACATTCTCTATATTCCAGCTGAAACAAAAATAGCAGCAGTTGATAAGCACTTGCAGCAAAGAAAAGAAATCATCATCAGCATCAGATACCACCTGGCCAGATCTCAAAATAGAATGAAGCAACTACCTGATAAGAAGAGATCAGATCAAACCTTTAAGGTAGGGGATTGGGTTTACTAGAAACTACAACACTACAGACAAATCTTAGTTGCACATAGAAGCTCCCAAAAGCTCTGTCCGAGGTACTCTAGTCCCTTTATGGTTCTGTCAGCCATTGATAAAGTAGAATCCCAGCTGGAACTGCCTCCCTATGCCAGGATACATAATGTGTTCCATGTATCACAACTCAAGGCTCATCATGGACCCCTACCTACTGCAGTGGTTCCTATTCCTCATCACATTGAAGCAATCCCACCTAAAGAACCTGAGATCATCCTAGATCGCATGATGGTGAACTGGAACAATCATGCAGCCACCAAAGTGTTGATCAAATGGAAGGGCAAACCGAAAGAGGAAGCTTCCTGGGAATATCTATACGATCTTCAACTGAAATACCCTAATTTTCTCCCTTGAGGACAAGGGTAATCTCAGGGAGGGAGTACTGATAGAAGAATTGCAAATCAGTGGAGAAATCGCAAGCTAAATGTGAAGTTAGTGTCCCTGTTTTTTGGCGGGAATGACCGTTGGGATCAAAAGGTGGGTAGAAGGGTTTTCACATGAGCGCCACATGAGCTGCTTTGCTGGCTGAGTTAGTTATGCATTTTAGTGGATTTATATCAAGTATTTCTAATTTGGCTTTCTTTTGCATTTTCCTTTAATCAAGTAAGTATTACATATAAATAGATCATTATGTATTAGAATTAGGGTTTACATATAAATAGATCATTATGTATTAGAATCAGGGCTTACCAATGAAATTAATCTTCTATCTTCTCCTTTAAATTCTCCCTTCTTTTCTCCCTTTACGCTCTTAATTTCTCTTCTCCCTTCAAAACTCTATTACTTGTCTGGAATTGGATTAGAAATTGTATTGAATTTGGATTCTGTACAAGCGAGGAGAGAGAAAACCACCACCGCAACCACCAAACTCAAAGGGAAGCAACAATGTAGAAGAGAGAAGCCATGAGGAAGAAAGCCATTGAAAACCAATGAAGGAACAACCAGTAGACGCGTCCTACGCACATCAACACCCCCCTCACCAACTCCCTCTCTCACATGTGTGTCACCCTCCATCAGTGATCAAAGTATCAACCCGAGTATTCATAAGAGCAAAGGAGGTGACAAGGATTCCAAAACCGAGATGAGCATTGCCGTATGAATCAACACGCACTTGCAAGCGTGGTAAGAAGAGTCTCGCAAAACTACACATGTCGCCAAGAAGGCCTACGCGCCACCCAAAAACCCAGAGCTTCTGTCTTTAGAATTAACAAATAATCCCTCACTCCCTTCTATGAAAAGCCCTTATCCATAAGACATGCGGTATATTGTTCAACTGTCCCATTAGATTGACATTTAATGGGGTATACCCATTTGTACCCAACAGGTCTCTTATCGGGTGGAAGAGGAAAAATAGACCACTTATTTTCTGTAAGAGCGTCAAGTTCTACCTATATTCCTTGGAACCATGGGGGGGATGTAACAACATCGTTGTGTGTTGTAGCTGTTGAAACCAATATCCAAAAACCCAATTATTTGTGTTTAAATATTAATAATTAAAATTATTTTATCTATTTTATGCCTGACTATTGTTTATGGATCAAATGTGCATGTGATTGTTTCTAAAATGTTTTCGTGAGATGGATGTAGTCCAATACTGTCATAGTTTGGTTTAAGTGGTTATTAAGATTGAGCCATGATAGACTTAAATCAAAATTGTGACATGTTGTCAAAATAAGTTCAAAGTCGGTGATGAGTTCTAGACAACTTGTCTGATAAGACTATAACATGGTACCTTACATGGCTTGTCTAGGTCATGTGGATAGGGATCCAGAAGTATCATAGTTAGTGATCGTCAACAAGATTGGAACATTGTGAGAGACCGCTAGAATTGTTTATTTCTTAACTGCTGTCAATAAAGAGTTCTTTGTGATTAGGCAATAACTCTAAACCCCGAGATTGTCTTAAATGTTGTTTGGTGATTGCATGAAATGTAATGGGAACAAAATAGCTAACATGCAGTCTATAGTCTCTTATGAGATATACATGTCCCCTTAAGTAGATTCACAAGTGTTTGGAAAATTCGGAAACTTTAGCCAAAGTATTCCTAGTGTTCGTCACTGGATTTGATACGAAGAATATATGTTCTCGTATCATAAAATTATTTGAAAAGGGCGAGTTAGAACTTAAGAAGAAGCAGTGCAAAGTATAATGATGGTAGTTTTAATTATTTCTTCTCATGGATGTCTAATAGACGGGTTGATCATTCAATTATTACAAACTACGAATTATTGAATAATAATTTAACTCTAGAGTACAGCAAGATTTATTTAGTGGAATTAAGTCCTATTAAATGGTAATCAAATATTATCATATGATGATAATGAGTTCTGACCCATTTAGAGCTAGATTTAATTTGTCCCTAAGGTCTATATGCAAGCCTCTAATTTTGGACCATCAGAAAAATATTAAAGGAATTTATTAGATGAGTAAATTTAATTTTGCTAAAAATTATCGCTTCTCATGTATATCTAATAGAGGGATTGATCGTTCCATTATTATAAATTGGAAATTATCGAATAAATAATTTAACTTTAGAGTGCAGTAGAGGTTATTTAGTAGAACTAAGTCTCATTAAATAGTAATAAAAAATTATCATGAGATGATAATGAGTTTTGACCCATTTGGAGTTAGATTTAAATTGTCCCTAAGGTCCGTGCAAAATTTTGCATCACCAAAAAAATATTAAAGGAATTCATGAAATGAATTATTTATTAATGAGATGAGTAAATTCTATTTTTCTAAAAATTACTCATTAGATGAATAAAATCAAAAATATAAAATAAAATTATTTTGTTAAAACTAAATTCATAAGATAAATTTTTACATGTGGAAAATAAAACAAAAAAAAGAAGAAAAACAGCGTAAATTCGCATCGCATACAATGGACCAACCAGTGCGCGAGTCCTAAGGGACGATCTGTGCCTATTGGTTCGAACCAATCAGAGCGTGCCACTTGACTTTTGAAAAACTAAAAGAGGAGAAATTTCTATTGAAAATTTTCCTCTAGTTAATAATTTTCGGAGCCAACACTCCGGGTGTTCAGAGGAGATTGCGTAGAAGGTCTCACGATCTAGGTGATTTCTTGGAGCGAAATTACGCATGCAGATTTAAAATTATGAATTTTAAACCTTTAGATATTGAATTAGGTGTTCTAAGTCGCTAATAAGTTTAAAATTAGAAATTTTAAATTGTTCTGTTGCCGTTAATTTGTTTAACTTATGGAATATTTTTGAAATTCGTCCTAAAAATTAGTATAAGAGTCAGACTCTAATTACATTCACAATATACGTAATAGACATATTAAATCAAAATAAATAAATCTGGTATAAAAAACTAGAGACTTTTTATAAGAAAAAAAATGCGAAAGTGTTATTAAAATTTTTTAATAACAGTTTGGATTGTCGATTCACTTTTAAATTATTTTTAAACACAGCTTGAATTAAAGGTTAATTCAGATCCATAAGTTATGACTTTCAAAATTTATATTTCAGAAATGATTAAATATTTGATTAAATTTTCAAAACTATTTTATTCTAATAAGATTAGATAAGATAAAGATCTAATGAGATTAGATACAATATTTTCTATATCTAATATGATTAAATGTTTGGATTTATTTTGTTTTAATGAGATTAAAATCAATATTTTTTAAATATGAAAGAATTTGAATTTTTTGATGTTGTAGTTAGCGAATGACGTCACTGGCTGATGTCAGCATTGATTTAATTAAATTTTTTTTTTTTGCCGATGTGCAGATGTCAGTACTGGTGTTAAATAATAATAATAAATTTTTATTTTAGGATATGATTCTAATGTGGACTATAAAATAATGTAGTGGTAAATGCCCTTTAAATGAATTAAGAACCACTAGTTTATAAAATTCAAGTGGGAGCATTTCCAAATGGGTCTAATGGGATTAGAATTCAATGGTTGAATCATTTGGAAAGAAAAATATTTTGTGTAATATCTAATAAGTTTAGAGTTAAACAAATAATAATAATACTAATACTAATAATAATAATAATAATAATAATAATAATAAAACGGCAACCTACTAGGATTTGGAATTACTTAATAGTTAAATAAAATTCAGAATATGATTCTGGCAGTGATTATGTGATAACGAAGACTAAAAGAAAGATCTGCTATAGATAACATCCAGTGGGAGCGAGGTTTAGGAGTTGAATCCTCACAGCCTCCATAGCTAGTCTAATAGTATACTAGATAAGCGTTAGTCCTTGAGGGTGTTAATCTACAGTATACAGGGTTAGACTTCTACGAGATGGATTGAGGTACGAAAAACAAGGGCGGCCACCGCACCATGGAGCATCTTGTGGACATGCACCGAAGTCTAGGCAATAGTACACACTTAACTAGGATAGTACATAGGACTCTTAGGGAGCGCAGGGATATTACCTTAGAGGCCAAGGAAGAATGGTGAGTTAATTATGTTTAGAAAATATGTTCATTGAGAATAGTTCTCACCTATCTGATAACTTGAATTGGCTCCGCCGCCGGAGAGTAGTGGGCAGATTAGTTAGGTTATCATTGCATACATCAGGGAATGGTTAGATGAATTTTATGCTCAGTTTTTTCTGCTAAAGCAATTAGAAAGTTCACTGACCAAAATATCAAGTGGAAGTGAATATGTACTATTTTCATGGACTTGGTTACTGGTCTAATAGCATAGTAGATAGATGTTACTCCTTATAGAGGGCACTTATTTGCGGTGTATAAGGCTAGACCTCTTAGAGATAAACTGAAGTGCAGGAGAACAAATGCGACCACGCTGCCGTGGAGTACTTTGTGGACTTGTACGGATGTCTAGGTAGCGGTATACACTTGACTAGGGTACTATGTTAGCCTCCCCAGGGAGCCCTATCGTATGACCTTAGAGGCTAAGGGTAAAGTGGTATGTTAATTTTGTTTACTAAGAGTTCACAAGAAAATGAAATTAACTAAGAAAAATTCTCACCTTATTGATATCTCGATGCGGCCCCATTGCTGGGGAGTATTAGGTGGTTTGGTTGGGACACCACACTGTACACTTTAGTGTGGGATTGTGAACTCTATACTATATTGTGTGCTAAAATAAAGAAATATGTCTATGTATGTTATGTGACTTGTTTATAGTTTTACTTTTTAGACGGCTTGTTTTTAAATTTTATATTGCATTGCGATCAATACTGATGTCCTCTTAAGCTCACTGGAAAATGTATATTCGGTGCATAAGAATGCTCATTGTTCTCTAGTTCACTACTAGAACATCTACTAAGTTGAAAGAACATCTTTGAACAATAGCCTAGGCTAATGAGTAACTAGGGTGCTTGTAACAAATATTAGTATGGAATGTATTCTAGTATAAGATACTTGAAAAATCGATTGTAGTAGAGATGTCCAATTTTTGAGAAAAATGTTTGATGGGCTATTAGGTAGTATGAGAACACCTTATGGGAAAGATTATTGACATTAAAGTGTGTTAAGGATTTTCAGTTCAAGAGCGTATCATAGAGATGATTGCTTCTCCAATTGAGCTAAAATTCTTGACGCGGATATTGATAGCCAATCTCAATAGGATATGATCCTGATTTGACTATCAAGATCCTTCATTCAATTTAGTATGCATCGATTAATGACGATTACTTGTTGTCTGAACTGATGAAGGTACAAACAGTGAGAAAAAGGGTGTCGTGGGCAATGTTTGCTCTCATTTTTGTGTATGTGTGGTCACTGTAAATGTGAAAACAAAACAAGCATGCAAAAGGGACTCACCTTGACTAGGGAGTAAACCTAATTATGAACCTCAAGTTTTTTACCTCAACCACTCACCGTTTTCGGAGAAAAGGTTGTGATATGCTCGTTTATTTCACTTCGGTTATGCCGTGACTTTTGCTTGCTCTTCAATTAAGAAAACTATTTTTAAGTATATTTGTGGATTTTACGTATTTTTATGACAGAGAATTATAAGATATGAACCTAACGCAAGTGGCAGTTACAATGAAGGAGCAGGGCCCAAAGACACCTTTCTTTGTACACTTAAAAGTCAGGAACTAGGGTAGAGACAAACCCAAACACTCCGCAGGAATTACGGTAGAGACAAACCCAAGAGCTCCGCAATCCACTTACTAGCCCGAGTCAATCTGGTTTGTAAGCCTGGCACCCTTGACTCATAATAACTCAAATGAGTTTAGATTTCACAAGATTAAGGTGCAGCAACCGTATTTAGGTCACTAAATTAGGACCAACGCAATCAAGGGACAAGCTTTGGCCATCAAAGCCCTAATTAATGGTGTGAACCTAAGTTCACATGACTTATCAAGCAGTGACAATAGTGTTAAGACCAACGCAATCAAGGGTCAAGGCCTCGTCCATCAAAGCTTTAAACTAAAGTCTCAAATCTCAACTTGTGGATTTGTGGGAAAATATTAAAACTGGAAAGTCATACCTAAAGCCCGAGAACCGTATTACGATGGAACTAAGTACAGTAGAGATCTACGTTATGCTACGCCTAGCTATTACACTACTCCTAAGAAAAAAGCACAAGTGCGCCATAAAAAACTTGAAGAAGTTTTATCTTAAGCGTATGTGTACTGCTTTGGACTGGTGTGGAGTCCTTTATTTATAGAAAAATAAAATAACGATTGCTCCTATGTTCACGGCAACTCTACCCACATCTGGCCACTAGGCTCTCCTTTTACGCGTGCTTATTCTTCATCAACATGTCTTGCGTTTCAGAGGGAAATCCTTAATGCTCACATCCAGAATTTTAGTATAAGTTCCCTCTAGAACCTCCACGTTCTCCCTGAATTACACTTAAGGGCCAAGCAATTGAAATTGCGCTCTAAGTAACTTCCTCAAGCTTGGAAATTATCATTTTTGCTGCCTTCTTGGTGGCCCCTCGGGCATGAGCTTATTTCACCCTTCAGCCATCTCGAACCTCAAGTGGCTGGTACCCTTGTCAAGGGTAAAAATATTTCCTAGGAACTGGGCTCAAGATACTGTTACTGTAATACCCAAAGGCCTAATTCCTCTCGAGGATAACCTCACATGATGACCACATGGCACTTTACTAAAAAATAGCGTCGTCCTGGCCCTGTTAAAAATAGGGTGTAAATAAATGCGCCCCTTTTAGCTATTGGCAAATTAAAATATGCAGCGGGTAAAATCTGTCTGATGTGACCTCTAACGGCTACAGGGATTTCTCGAGAGAACGCGTAAGTCACTTGCTCTACCTTTCGTATCTCTATAAGTATGACGGTTAGGGTTTGAACTCTTCACTTTCTACTATGTTCTCTCTTCGTTGTCATAAAGCGCACTTGCAATGGCTGAATTCCTCAATTCAATCCACTCTTCAATAGTTTGCTTCCCCTTAATCAGATAATGGCACAACTCTCATTCGCCATCTCTGCTCCCCTTCCTCAGGCAGATAGCCCCATTGAGCAATCGACCCGATTTCTTCAATTTGATGTTTCAATCATCTCTAATGTTCTTCAGAGCCCGAATAATCTCAGTATAATCGAGGAGGATCTTTCCTAGTTGTTAGAGAATGATCTCTTGTCGAAAATGCTATCTTGCGCCTCAGGGCCATTCTTTGCTTCATCTCACGACATTCCCAGTCTTAATGAACTATTCCCAGATTGATGAGTCTCCTCTTCTACGTGCAGCATCCTCTGGCTTTTCTTGGGGAGGTAGACGCATTTGGCAGGAAGCGGCACCCTTCAAAGGGTGGATATTTTTTACCAAATGATACCCTAAATGAGTAGGTGAGCTGATCACTAAGCAACCTCACATCTACAAAGCCATCTGACTCTCAACCATTGCCCTCAGGTGTGATTTCTCAATTGTAACAGCATTAACTTGTTTTGGAACACCTATTATAATGCTTTTGTCATCCCTAAGGGGTTCTTGAGAATCACTTTAGAGGACATAGCGGCCCTAGCAGGTCTTTCACCTAGGAGAGAAGAGTTTCCCCTTGATTCTTTAGTTTCTTTAGAGGCTGAAGCCTTGGTCTCCTCCTTCTCCATTACTGACTTATCTGGAGGCTATGAGTCTTCTGTCAAAATGTTTGTAACAGTAGCTCAACTTTGGCCAAGGTTCTAAAGAAGAGGAGGTATGCTTCTACGTGTTTTGGTTAAACAATTTTTTCTTTGCCAATTCTTCTAACTCGGTTCGTAAGTTCCTTAAGAACACAACCATTAACCTAGATTTCAGTAGTGGCCCTTTATCCTTGGGTCCATTTTTTCTAGCTTAAGTGTATGGCTATCTTAGAGATATCATAGCCAAAAATTATGGTGCTCACATAGGCGGTCCCTTATGACTGGTCCAATTATGGGCCCAGGCCTATTTCCCTGAGTTGTGTCCTCAAGGATCCTATGCTCCAACAGAAGAGGGGGTTTCTAGCCTTGGTGATTGATTTGCTCGTTGTGAGGTCCAACTCCCCTTGGGATGGTCATTTGACCAGTACCTAGAGGCTTTACTATCCTCTCAAAGCTGTTAAGGGACTTAACAGACTCCCTTCAAGAGGAGGAATCTTAGTCCTGAATGGTTAAGGAAAGTGGACCATCACAATGATGTCTCAGCAAACATGAACTCCCAAATCTGGCAAGCAATCTTGTACTCCTAATATTTGTTCTTTTATCACCAGACTCATCCTGGTGTGGAAACCTATAGGCCTGGGTTGTTTTTCAGGCAATTTGGTATGGTCCAGGACGTGCCTTTCCCAAACCTAAGGACAAAGAACCTCTGGTGGGCCGGGAGGATTTCACTTCTGCTTGCTCAGGGTCCCAAAGCTTCGTGCTCTAAATCAATAAATCTAGTCCCTTTATGAGTACCCCATGCCTTGTAGGTACATCCCATGTGCCACACCACGTTTTTCAACTTGGTATTAAGCCTATTGGTCCTTCTTGGAGGCCAGAGGCGCCAGGCAGCGTTTTACACTTCCTCTTGAGATTGTAGGTCCAAGCTCTAGGAGAAGTCAGCCAGTCCTTTACAGGCCTACCCCACAAAAGACGCAATCAAGTAGTAAGCCACCCTAAAGTATGCCTCAATTATCAGTGGCTCGAACCAGATCTGATCCTTATGCTTTCACGTTTACAGCAGCTGTCTAGTTGACTCCTAGGAGTGAGCTTCACTCAGATGCTACTTAAGGAATCTCCTCCAGGAACCTCTTCACCAGCTTCTAGGATTGGTAGCTCTAAGAAGAGGAAGAATGATGCTGCTCGTCCAACTTTCCCAGTTGTAGCGAAGGAAAAAGAAGAAGAGGAAATACCCATCTCATAATTAGTGAGAAGAAAAAGAAGAACCAACCTCCCTGCAGCAGAGGTACTGGTATTTTCATTTATTTTATTAAAGCAGTCATCTAAAATGGCCTTCAATAGCCACAAGAAGAACCAGCTGCCTATATCATTGTGATTCCATATTCTCCATCTCTAGAGACTATTCTAGAGCCTCCCTAAGACACCGGATCAATGAGCTCAAGTGAAGAAGAAGAAAAGGAAATACCCATCTCACAATTAGTGAGAAGAAAACGAAGAACCAAGCTCCCTGTAGCTGAGGTATTGGTCTTTCTTAATTGGTATTTTCGTTTATTTCATTAAAACAATCTTTTCAAATGGCCTTCAACAGCCATAGGAAGAACCATCTCCCTATATCATTGATATTTTAGATTCTTCATCTCTAGAGACTATTCTAGAGGCTCCTCAAGACATTGAGTCAATGAGCTCAAGTGCTGGAGAAAAGGGAGATATTACTCTAGCTATAGAGCCAATTGTCAGTCACCCTATTGGAGAAGTCTCTTCTGTAGTTACCTTACATCAGGGTCTTATCCAAGCTCCTTTCCTCATCCCTAGAGATTCAATCTCTATCGAAGAGATCTCTAAAGGTAGACCTTTATCTAGTTTTTCTATTGTTTTAAGTTTTAAACCATACTTGGTCTTAACATGCATGTGTTGTCCTCTAGAAACTCTTCTCGAGGGAGTTGTAGTAGTGGTTTAAGAGCAAGCAGCAATCTCATTAACTAAGGGTCCTACAAAAACTCCAATGATGGATGTATCACCAAAAGCTTCCGTGGCAGCCCCACCAGTAGCGACACCTTCCTTGCCTCAAACTAAGGCCTCAGAGGTAAAGGCATCCCCTTTTTAACCTTAGTTGTTTCCCAAAGCCAAAACTCTGCCTTATCTTGTTCATTTTCTTTAGGTCAGTCCCCTAGAGCCATTCCTTCTCCAAGACTAGGAGGACCCTTCTCCCCATTAGAGAAGCTTGGGGCAAGTGAGAGGCTGGCCTTCTAACAGCTTGATCGAGTATCTCTCAAAATCTTAACGGTTTAGGGAAACTGTGCACCTCCTTATTCTAACCTCGGCAGAGGAAGCCACATTCGAAGAAGCCATGTCCTTAATGAGATCCTTGAAAGAAGATCCAGAGGTAGCTCCTTTTATTACCAGGGAACTTGAAGTCCTCGAGGAGGTGCTCCTGAAGATCAACCAAGTGGTCCCAAGCCACCTTCAGAGAAAACAACACTGCCAGAATACCATCAGGAATCTAGGGGGTTCAGCTAGCCCAGGCAGCTTACTACTTTTATATGAAGAGCCCCAAGCAGTGAGAGGGATTCAAGATCAACAAGCTCAAAGGATCCAAGGCTTAGAGGATAAAATCCACCGCGTCGAGGAGATATTACAAGAACTTAAGCAAAAGCTGCTCTACTTGAGACAATAGCGCGTCTCCCAAGGTTTATAGGTTGTAAGACTCGAGGAACCCATAGTGGAAGCCCAGAGAAACAATGAAGCCCTTCAAGAGGAAGCTCTTACTTTAGACCATGAGCTGAACAATACAACCAACTGTCTATGCTCAACAGAAGAGTACTTAGTGAGGATCAGGGCTCAACTCTTTTGAATTTCAGCCTTTGTAAAGGAGATTTTTTTCTTTACAAATTACTTATTTGTTATGCTTGTATATGTAAGCCATGTACTCTTTCCTTAATTGATGAAATTCGCATTTACTCAATATGCCTCTCAGAATGCTAGCTCCTTTCTTTTCTTTTTGTCTTAATTCAAGGATCGTGGAGTTAATCCTCAAGACATTGATATCGAAATTGGGTCCACAACTCTGGGAATCTATACTTAAGGACTTTCTTATTAGAATCCCAGATTGATGCATGTATTTCTTTAAGAATCTACTATTGATGGCCCTTGGGCGAGTCCTTCCATCTAGGTCTTTGAGTAAAAAAGCATTTCCTCCAAACACTTCTATGACTCTAAATGGGCCCTCCCAATTTGGGGACCATTTTCCATACACACGATCCTTCTGGCCAATGGGTAAAACCTCCTTCTAGACGAGATCCCCTAAGTCAAAAGACCTAGACTTGACCTTCTTGTTGTAGGCCTCGGCAACCCTCTTCTTTTGAGTCTCCAATTTATGAAGGGTGTCAAGCCTTACTTGGTATAGGCTTATAAGCTTGTCCATAATGGACTACTCATATTCAAGTTTAGAAAGCTTCCCCTAATGAGCTAGTTTGATAGACTTAACTGTTATCTCCATGGGGAGTAATGCATCATGGCCATATGTCAAATGAAAAGGAGTCATCCTAATGGCATCCCTTTAGAGGTACTGTAGGCCCAAAGGGCATCCAGCAGCAACTCATGCCACTTTTTGGGTTGTACTCAATCATCTTCTCAGTGTGGGCTTTTAGAATCTTATTAGTCGATTTCGCCTGGCCATTAGCTTGAGCATAACAGAAACTTGATAAGATTTCTATGTTTAAACTCTTGGTAAACTCTTTCACCTCAGCCCCATTAAACACTCTAGCTTGATCAACAGTGATGGTTTCTGGAACACCAAACATACATAGGATATATTTTTCGATAAAATCAATCACATCTTGCTGATTGATGTTCTTATATGGTTCAGCCTCCACCCATTTTGTGAAGTAATCAGTGGCCATGAGAATGTAAGAATGTCGCTTATTGGAAGGGGGGTTAATCTCCCCTGTAATGTCCATTGCGCAGCCCCTAAACTTCCATGGCTTAACAGTGGCATGCATCTCAGTGTCAAGGACCCTTGGCACATATCCATGTCATTGGCATGCTCGTATCCCTTGGTATATTTTGTGTAATCTTCTATCATGGATGATAGTAGCCATAACGCTTGATGAGTCAATGCATTTTATTGCCAGCTAGATGGGATCCATAAAAACCCTCATGGGCTCCTACCATTACTACCATTGCTTCGTCCAAGTCAAGGCATTGAGAAGCACTCCACTAGAGTCCCTTTTGTATAACTCCCCAGACTCACTATCTAAGTGGAATATGTGAGCTCTCATTTTCATCTTTCAGTCCTTGATGTAATTTTGAGGGTTATTGAAGTAATCCATCAAAGGCTTCCTGCAATCCCCTTGTTAACTTAAGATAGTTTGATGTGCCTCATAGTACTCCAAACATTCATTTGGTGCAACTTCGAAGGACTTAGTATACTTGATCTCATGGTCCCAAACCTTAGTCTTAATTACCATAGTCTCCTCACACTATGTTCTAAGTAATTTCTACCCTAATGCTAACTGAGCCAAGCCAGTAGCTACTTTATTTTGCTCCCTAAGGATGTGCTCGAACTGTACCTCATTGAATTTACTCAAAAACTTGTACACAATTGCAAGATATCGATTCAAGGTATAGCTAAGACACTGGAACTCCCCGTTTACTTGGCAAATCACTAATTGCAAATCCCTCTTGACAAGAACCTGAGGACTTCCATTCCTAAGAGAGATTGAGACCAATTATCAAAGCCTCAGACTCAGCCATGCTATTGGAGCATCTGCCCACCAAGGTGACAGCCAACTTAGTGATGATTCTCTCAGGAGATTCTATCACAATTCCCACTCCAACACTAGAGCCAGTCCTTGATCACTTGATCAATTGAACAATAGTTTTCAAGGAACTAGTTCTACAACTAAAAGGTGTTCTGGCTCATTACCTAAGCCAGTTTGAATATTCGGATGGTCAGCTAAAAAGTCCGCTAGGGCTTGCCCCTTTACTGACTTTTGTGACACATATAACAACTCAAATTAAATAGAGCTAAATCCACTTGTTTAATCCTCCGCTCAAAAATGGTCTATCTAGCATATATTTAAAGACATCTGTCTGGGCTACCATGTCTTAATTTTTTTGATGCATAAAATAAAGATAGCCACGGTTTTTCAATTGAGGGCTTTATCTCAAATTCATTTAGGCAACGGCTAGTGTAGAACACAACCTATTCAAAACCTTGCTTATTGTCCTGTATAAGCAAACAACTAATAGATTCTTTTGAAACAGAGACATAGATCTTCAAGGGCTTGCCCTACTTTGGTGGAATTAGTATTGGCAGCCTAATCAAGTATTCCTTGATGGCCTTGAATGATGCTTGATGTGGCTCCTCCCACTTGAAGTCCTTCTCAGATGTGAGCTTCAGTAGCGGAGAAAAGACCTTGGTTTTTTCGGCGACATACGAGATAATATGTCTTAGGAAGTTAACCTGCCCCAAGAAGCATTGTAGCTCTTTCTACTTGAAGGCAGCTTGCCATTTAGATAGCCTTAATCTTATTAATATCTAACTTGATGCCCCTTTGGTGTACCAGAAAACCCAGAAAGTTTCTAGCTTACACATCAAAATCGCATTTCAATGGATTCATCTTAAGGTTGTGAGCCCTCATTCTAAAGAGTGCAATCCTCAAGTCTTCCAAGTGTTTAACTTGGGATTTTGATTGGACCATGATGTCATCTATATAGACCTCCATGGTCATGCCAATGCAGTCATGGCAAATCATATTTATGGCTCTTCGATAGGTGGCTCCAGCATTCTTCAAACCGAAGGGCATAGCCACCCGCTCAAAAGTCCCCATTTACCTAGGACATCTGAATGCTGTTTTGTGGGTGTCCTCCATGGCAATCATGACCTGGTAGTACCCACAATAGTCATCCGTGAAGGACAAAAGCTCATGCCTCAAGGCTAAGTCAATGAGCACATCAACAATAGGCATAGGGTATTCGTCCTTTGGAGTGGCTGCATTTAGATCTCTGAAATCAATATAGACTAATTTTGCAATTCTTTTTAATGACAAGGATGACATTAGCCAGCCACTCAACATACCTGGCAGTTTTGATGAATTTGGCCTTGAAGAGTCTTTCAATTTCTTCCTTAACCAAATCCATAACTTCTTGAGACGTCCTTCTTTGGTCCTGAATGATGGGCTTTGAGCCTGACTTGATAGGAAGCCTATGCTTCACCACTTTTTTGTCTAGGCCAGGCATATCATGATGATCCCAAGCAAAGCAATCCTTGAATTCACGGAGCAAAGTCAAGTACAGTTCTTTCTGCTCCTTATAAAGTAGAGCACTCAAATAGGTAGGTCTTAGGTCCATTGTCAAGCCCAAATTAACCTCGAAGAAGAGATCTTGGACTTTAGCCCTTCAATACTTTATTTTGGCTAGTGTTGCTCTTAGATAAGAGAGCTCTTATTGCTTTTCTTGCATTGCATGGACTTGAAAACCATGAAATGGTTGCTCAGCCTAGAGTTGATCCTCAGTGCGCCAAGCCACGAGCCTTGCTAATACTTAGAAAATGGCCTCTTGGGCCATTACTAGGGGGTCTTAGCTCCTCCGCATTTAGACTCTAGAGTGTTTTAGAAGTCCTCTTCATCAAGAAGGGCCCTTATGCATCCCCAGAATTCAGAATCTTCAGACTCGACATCTGCTTGACCAACCTCAACGTCGGTTAATGGGCAGTCAAGGATGGCTATTTTGTCTTGTTGTTGGGCAGATTGTGAAGTGGCCTCCTTGACGTCTAGGGGTTCTACATCATCTTCGTAGAATTTTGCCTCAATATAGTTAGAGCATGCCATGAATGGCCTATTATCTGCCAAATAGAAGATTAACAATTGGTGAAGTGAGAATGAAATACAATAATTGGCATAGCATTATAGCTCGAGGTAGTTTCCACCACAAAGAAAGCTGTAAATGGAAATGACTCCTTTAGATTTGGTTGTAGCTCTAGAAAAGCCATAGATCACCACATCTAAAGTGATTAAATCTTCTCGACTTAACAATGACACACAACATATATGAAGGCAAGATGTTGATAGCCGCGCCATTATCCACCAAGACCCTGTTTATCATAATGCCATCGAATTTGGCCTTGATATATAGGGGCTTGATGTGTTTATTTGTTGTATGGGGCCCATCAAACATGATCTTCATTATGTCAAGTGGATCATCAAGCAATTTGGATGTCATAGCATTAATTATAAAAGATAAAGGGTCAAGTGTACCTTTACTGGCTGCTACTTCAGCACGAGCTCAACTTGAGGCTCCTCATCTGATGCTATCACATCACCCTCAAGACCTTCTTGGCTATCGGTTTCCAAGAATTCCAAGGGAAGGAGAAGGACAGTTTTGATATCCATCTTTTCAAGCAACGTCCCGAATTAAATTTGAACCCCTTGGTGTGTCTCCTTCTTAGGGCCATCGACCATGGGTTTATCCTCTCTTTGTTGTTGCGGATCACTTTAGTTCGTATGTCCGATTCTTGAAGTTGGTCGCTGTGTTCAACCTTTGAAGATCGAGACTCCTCCATATGTTAGGGGAAGTCTTCTTCATGGAAATCATTTTCAATGTCAAACCATGTCGAGTTGACGCTATCCAATGGTTCCACTAAGTTAATGCTAAGAGGGGAGTACTCCTCATCTTGAGCTGATTCCCGAACTTGGGGGTCCTTGGCAAGGTGATCCCACCAAGATTCTTGCCCTTTCGAAGATGAAATACTAGCCCACCTTTCAAGTTTCTTATGATTTGGCCCCTTACTAATAGTAGGAGGCTTGGACCCAATCATTGGATCCTCAAGATCGGCATGCTCGGCCTTTTTACGCTGGCTTCTCCTTGAGTAAGCCTAGTTAGGTAGGAATCAAGCGTGATTCTCCGCTGAGCTGCCCTCTTACGCAGCTGCCTTCTCTTATGAGTTCGAATTAAGTTGGAATGACTAGCTAACTCTTAATCATTGTGATTTATTCTCCATATATTATCAAACCTGATGCCTGAAGGCTGATAACCTCATTGCCGTGATGCCCGGCTATTACCCACGTCCAATAAGGTATACTTCGGGTTTCTCTTAGGGTTCCTTGTCCTCATAATAATATGAGTGCTCGAGGGGGAATCCTCAACCGGATCACTTCTTCGAGTTTCTCAGATGGCATTTTTAGTTCCAATAGTGGATAGGTAGGGGAAATAAACTGAGGAAGCATCCTGAGTTTCCTCATTGCAGCTCGTATTTTCCAACAGCATTGCTCACATGCCACGTAGGACATACTTTCCAAGTTGCGAGATATTTTCTTATGACTAGTTAAACTTTAGGACGTCCCCTGACCATTACTGATCTCCATAGCGAATTTCTCTACCACTGTCAGCATAATGGTGGAGTTATTACGAAGCTTGATCAGCAAATTCTTGAAAACGATGCACCTGCTAGTAGGATGAAGTCAGTGATGTGCCAACGACATATCCCATCATCCAAAGTACGCACCAGTCTTGAAAATGATAGTATTCCTTCAATGACCAACTGTTCAAAAAGATGGTTAGCCACCCGAGCCTTCTTATTGTCATTAAGAACAGTTTTTCTGCTGTATAAAGAAAAATGGCTAGCTTGGACATAACAGGGCTTATTTTTGTCAGCGGTTTCAACAATGTTGACATGAAGAGGACTAGGGAAAGGGTCTTTATCGACACCCATTTGTCCTCCTTCCAAGAAGATCAATTCACTAGCTTCTATGGCATATTGAACTACTTTCCAAAGATCTCGCAGTTTGTTGTTGAGTGAGTTAAGGAATCATGCCACTTACAATATACCTTTCCCTTATTCAAGTTGGGATCCAATTTTCTATGTTTACCCTTGATCTTAAGTTTATTATTTGCCTTATTCCAATCAAAAATTACATCAACTCTAGAGAGGTCAAATGAATACTTCCTCAAGTCTTGGGAGTGGCAAGAGTTCATGGCTTTAATGTCCTTCTTGATCAAAGGATTACAAACCACAAGAGGTCCTTTGACGTACTCAGCCACATCGATTTCATAAGGAGGATCGTCCTCCTCTTCAAGTAAGTCATGCACGTACGTCCCGTACATGCTGTTTTCCGAAGGCTTTTGTCTTTTAAGGCTGCCTCATATCTAGCATTACATTCTACTAGCTGAAGAAGCCTCTTAAAATTAAAGCTTTCGAATTTCTTCTTGAATTCAATGTCAAAGCCGTTTAGAGCCAGCTTGGCGTATTTGAGCTCATGAAGAGCTACGGTTCATTTCAACCGGGCTCGCTTGAACCGGTTAATATATTATTCCACTGACTCACCCGACTTTTGTCTCATTTGAGCTAAGTACGAGACGGAAGTTCTAACTTCATTCTAGGGTATTGGGCCTGGAATTGTTTGGTCATGTTGTCCTAACAGTAAATAGAATTAGTTGGGAGGCTGATATACCATTGGAAAGTGGTCCCAGTTAACGAATTGGGGAACAACCTTAATTTGAGATGTTGGTTATTTGCTACTTCCCTACACTGGCAATTGAATCTCGCCAAGTGTTGCAAAGCAGAAACAGTCCCTTCCCTTAAGAAAAGGGTAAACTCATAGATCTTGAATCCTCAAGGAAAAGTGTAATCCCTATCAATGTAGTCAGGGTAAGGTTCACTGTACAAGGGCCTATTGACCCGTGCGAGGCCCGGCCCATACATTTGCTTAATGAGAGCAGCCAATTGATCCTGAAGGGGAAGGTTAGGCACATGATTATGCGCCTGCCACTGCCCCCCAAGCGAGTAGGGATCTCAAGGGGGATCTGTGAGATACCTCTTAGCACCCATCACAATCAGGTGTGGGAACGGTTGTTTTCCCCCAAACCCTGGATTAACCCCTTGATCATAATAGCCAAGTGCTTGGTTAGCCATGAAGCATGTCCCAGCAGGACCTGGGTTACATGGCGCACCTAGAGGCACACCGATACCAATAGGTTGTTGGTTCATCCTTGTCTGATCAACCACCAAGTTGTGATCTTAAGGACGTGAGTTCTTAATCCCCCCCCCCCCCCCCCCCCCCCCCCCCCCCCCCCCTCTAATATGGTAAGTGTGAAGAGGTCCAATATGAGAAGTCTGGTTCCCTATACATTGGGACATGGCCTTACACTCCTAGCTTATGGCCTTAAGTGGGCTTCGAGGTAACCTCCGCTACTTAAGAAGGGTGTCAATGGTTGTACCTCCCTGCCTCGGGGACAGGTTACAATGGCACAGTAGGATTGAGGTCCCTCATGGTCAAAGAAAAACTCTGCTTGGAAGGGCCTGCAACTCCGTGAGGCACTCTTTAGTTTCTATGGCTGGATTCCAAGTGTATGATACATTGGTTAGCCACAGACGGGTTTTCTGTTCTCTAGAGGATCGTATGGTCAACCTGAGTGACTAGTAATAGTTCAAGGGGAGTTGAATCTCACGAGGGTAACCAATTGGGACGAATGGAGGGGTTGCAGGCCGATATCCTCACTAATGGCTTAGACCAAGCCATTATGAGTCTTAGCTTGTCTAACCAAAATAGGTTAGACTTCAACCACTGTCAGCCCAACCACATCCTTAGCAATAAAGGTAGCAGTAGAGGATAAGGTCAAGTTCATTTCTACCAAGATTTTATTAGTTTCTTTGTGTAGCCTTTCGTTCATAGAGGTTCCAACATCATTTATCACGGCTCTCATAGCGGCATAGTTTTCACGCTAAGCCGCAAGATTGTGCTCTGTTTCAACACGTTGTCTCTCGAAGGCTTCTCTCATTGTTTGTTGGACTCTTTGGTCCCCAATCTCTAAACAACACTTGAGCATAACCATGAAACTCTTACAAGAATGGCCATCAAACCCAATACGTTCATCTTTTGGGATGTCATCATCACCAGCACTTTCACTGTTGTGGCTATGACTCATTTCATCGCTTTAGGATATGGGACTTTGTTCTAGAGAACAGTCAAGTGGGGACCAAATAAGGGCTAAGCCTTCAAGTTCCTCGAGCTCGAGAGCACTATACTTCTTGGATCTAACCATCGGCGAATGGCCGATAATTACGTCTTGGTAATCCATGATGGGCCAAAGACAATTAAGTCTCATTTCAAGCCTCCCACTGTGATCACTAAAAAGACATGTTTGCTCTATTTTGCTTCAAGTGATGTGTGTAAGGTCACCGTAAATGTGAAAACAAAACAAACGTGCAAAAAGGACTCACCTTGACTAGAGAGTGAGCCTAATTACAAACCGCATGCCTTTGATCTCAACCACTCACCATTTTTGGAGAAAAGATTGCAATATGTTGGTGTATTTCACTTCGGTTATATCGTGAGTTTTGCTCGCACTATAATTAAGAAGACATTATTAAGTATTTTTGAGGATTTTACATATTTTTTTGATGGAGAATTAAAAGATATGGACCTAACTCAAATGGCAGTTATAGTGACGGAGTAGGGCCTACAGACACCTTTCCTTATATAGTTAAAAGTTAGGAACTGAGGTGGAGACAAACCCAAGAGCTCAGCAGTCCACTTACAAGCCCAAGTCAATTAGGATTTTAAGTTTGGCACCATTGACTTATAATAACTCGAATGAGTTTAGACTTGACAAGATTGAGGTGCAGCGAACCGTATTCAGGTCACTGGATTAGAACCAACGCAATAAAGAGACAATTCTTGGCCGTCAAAGCCATAATCAATGGCCCGAACCTAAGTTCACTTGACAGTATTGTTAAGACCAACACAATCAAGGGGCAAAGCCTTGGCCATCAAAGCCTTAAACTAAAGCCTTAAATATCAACTTGTCATTTTATGGAACAAATTAAAACTGGAAAGTCATACCTGAAGCGCGATAACTATATTACTATTGAGGGAAGTATAGCAACGATCTATGTTATGCTATGCCCAGCTAAGTTACACTGCTCCCAAGAAAAAAGCACAAGTGTGTTGTAAAAAACTTGAAGAAGTTTTGTCTTGAGTGTATGTGTACTGCTTTAGACTGACGCAGAGTCCTTTGTTTATAGAAAAAGAAAATAATGGCTACTCCTATCTTCACAGCAACTCCACCCACGTCTGGCCACTAAGCTCTCCTTTACGCGCGCTTATTCTTCATCAATTTGTCTTGAGTTTTGGAGGGAAATCTTTGATGCCCACATGCAGAATTTTTGTAGAAATTCTCTCTAGAAGCTCCATGTTCCCCTGAACTGAGCTTAAGGCCTAAGCAATTGAAATTGTGCCCCAAGTAACTTCCTCAAGCTTGACAACTACCATTCTTGTAGCTTTCCTGGCAGTCCCTCAAGCTCGAGCTTATTTCACCTTTCAGCCATCTCGAGTCTCAAGTGGCTGATACCCTTATCAAGGGTAACAATGTTTCCTTGGAACTGGGCTCGAGAACTCATTATTGCAGTACCTAAAGGCCTAACCCCCTCTTGAGGATAACCTCACGTGATGACCACTTGGCACTTTACTTAAAAGCGGCATCATCCCAGCCTAGTTATAATTAGGGTGTAAACAATTACTAAGAGAAGAGTCTACTTAGTGGGATCAATCATCTCAGGGAACTAAGAATTTCTAAAGGGTAAATTATAACAAATAAAAAGGACTAATCACAAAAAATTTAGAAGGAGTTTCCTAGAAACTCATTTATTCTTGTTGCCAGGGTTTGAAACCCATCAGAACATGGTATTTAATATCTTGTAGACTGTAATCAAGATTAGTTGGTAGTCTACTAGTGTTCTGGTGGACTACAAATCAAACAATCAAATCTATAAGGAGTTGTGGAGTTTTAAGTGAGCTAGGAAGCTCATAGATGGCAAATTGTATCCATCGCCTGAAGGTGGTACAAGAGTTTCAGTTTGGCACCAAGAATTAATGTTTAAGTTTTTGAAACATAATTTTGATGGACTATCTTCATATGCCAGCCTTGTAGAAATTTGATTTCTATTTCTAATTTTGTTTATAAAATCTCTTTTAGTTATTTTAAAAATAAATTGAAGTGTATACAAATAAAATGTTTCTTTAAAAGGTATATTGATAGATAAACATTTCTAAGTCAAAACTTAGTTGGTGGCAATTCTATGTCAGATACAAGCTAGCCTGCAATACCATGAAAATAAGATTTTCTTGGAGTAGATATAGTTCTTAGGGGCACTTTGAGCTTAGGTCACTTTAGTCTACTATGATTCAAAGACTGGTTTGAGGTGGTCTTTAGGATCACTGGATTCAAAATGATGACCAATCTTCCAATCATGTTTGAATGAATGGTGATTTAAAGAGCCTTCAAGAGTAAATACAAAATAGCCACTTAGCTGCTTGAACTTGTTCACAAAATGTTTTTGAACTTATAATTATTCGAGCAAGTGAAAGCTACAAGTATTTCATCAAGTTTTTTAGTTAATGACTCAAGTCACTTTGATTAGATCAAGGTGGCAGATTTCAGGAGAGCTCTTAGTTTTTCCATACTGCAAAGTGTTGTAGAAAGGTTCAATAATATATTATTGAATATGGTAAGATTCATAAAATGATTCGATCTTGCATACCAGAAAAGGTTTGTTGTGCAGGAAGTTTAATAAATGGGTAATGGTAAGCTTATGTTAGAGTATTGATCATATGAGATATTACGTCTTAATAGCATGATACAACTTCGTTTTGGTTTATGCATTTGATGTGTACTATAGCTAATCTTAACTTGCATTGAAAACACGGGAGCCTCAGTGTAGTGGGAGGATGATAATGTATCTGATTTTTTAGACTGCAATGGAGCTCTTAATGATAGAGATGCTGACCAATGAGTCAAGGCAATAAGAGCTAAGCTGCAGTAACTGTATTCTAACAATGTCTTGGAACTTGTGGAGGCACTGAAAGGCATTAAATCCATTATATTAGATCTAAATGCATCTACAAGATATTAAGAAGAGTGGATGAGAAGGTAAAGACCTTCAAGGCAAAGATTGATGCCAGTGGGTTATACCCTAAAGGAAGGAATCATCTATGATGAGACCTTCTGGCCAATTTCTATTCTTAAATCCATAGGGATACTCTAGTCCATTATATCTCATTATAATAAAATATAACAAATGGAAGTCAAGATGACGATTTCTAAATGGTCATCTTGAGGGACATATGTATGTGATACAACCAAACAAATTTAGTGCCAAATATCAGAAGCATAGAGTGTTTGGAAAATTCGAAATCTTTAGCCAAAGTATTCCTAGTGTTCGTCACTGGATTTGATACGAAGAATATATGTTCTCGTATCATAAAATTATTTGAAAAGGGCGAGTCGGAACTTAAGAAGAAGCGGTGCGAAGTATAATGATGCTAGTTTTAATTATTGCATCTCATGGATGTTTAATAGAGGGGTTGATCATTCAATTATTAAAAATTGGGAACTATCGATTAATAATTTAACTTTAGAGTACAATAACATTTATTTAGTGGAATTAAGTCCTATTGAATGGTAATCAAATATTTTCATGTGATGATAATGAGTTTTGACCCATTTGGAGCTAGATTTAAATTGTCTCTGAGATCTCTACGTAAGCCACTAATTTTGCACCATCAGAAAAATATTAAAGGAATTCATTAGATGAGTAATTATAATTTTGCTAAACATTATTTATTAGATGATTAAAATTGAAAAATATAAAATAAAATTATTTTGTTAAAATAAAATTCATAAGCATCTTTTACATGTGGGACACAAAACAAAACAAAACAAAAAGAAGAAAAAAAGGTCAATCCATGTCGCATGCGATGGAGCAACCAACGCACCTACTAGGAGCAATAGATGCATGACACGTGGCTCCAGTGACGTGTTGAAGCGTGCACTGCTCCCCTGTAGCAAATGACGTCGTTTTTGCCTTTTATTTTCAATCACACATCGATTTTTAATGATTTTTTAATCCCAGTAGCCTATTATAAATAGGGTCCTGGAATTATGGTTTAACATTAAAATTTAATTAAATTCAAAAATATTTTCTAAAAGTTTTGACTTTTGGAGAACTAAAAAAGAGGAGAAATTTCAGTTGAAATTGTTCCTCTAGTTAATATTTTTCGGAGTCCATACTCCGGGTGTTAAGAGGAGATTATGTAGAAGATCTCATGGCCTGTGTAAATAACTTGGAATTAGGTAATAAAACATAAAGGAATAATGTAGGTCTTGAGAAATAAGCACGAGGTGGCATTTTAAGCATCAAGTGGTGCCCGAAGCAAGTGAATCAGCTTGAGGTGGCGCTTTTAAGCATGAGGTGGCGCCTGAAGCTAGTGAATTAAAAGAAGGTGGCCCCATAAGCAAGAGGTGGCATCTGATGAATGTAAACTAAGCACGAGGTGGCAACTGAAGCACGAAGTGGCAACACCTAAGTAGGGGGTGTCAGCCACCAGCAAAGAGTGACAGCCACCAAGCATGAGGTGGCATAAAAACCCACTAGCCTAAGCTTTCTTCCCCTCCCAGCAGATTTCCTTAGGTTTGAAGAACCCTCAAGTATAAATAGGGATGAAGTGCGAGTAGTTCAAACCAACTTCAAACAAAAAAATTCATTTGAAAACAAGAAAAAAAAAGTCATAAGTATTTTGGTGTGTGAAAACATCTCAACAAAAAGTAATAGCAATAAGATAAGTAAGTTATCATCAATCTCTTGTAATTGAGCTTTGTTTTTGATAGTGCAAATCTTCATAATCTTGCAAAATCCTTAGAACCGGGTAATTAAAAGATCTCAGGTGTTAAGGGTGTGAATTCACTTTTCTTAAAGTTTATTTTGGTATACGAAATATCCTTGGGCATACAAAAATAACCAAATATGAAGCGAGAGTGTGTAAGAGGAGAGATTGAGTGAGACGTAGATAGATTGATTGTGTTCAAATCTTTCAAGAACTCAAGAACATGAACACACACACTTTCAAAGTTCTTTACAAATTCTTTTCTCTCTTTCTTTGAATGAATGCAAGTCAATAAATTAGGGGATTATGTGAGTATATAATGCCTAGGACATCCAAAAATACTCCAAAAGGAACCACCAAAAACTGAGAAAATACTGGGCAAAAAATCGTCAAAACCAACCTGTGTGTCGACACACACTTCGACACATAACTCTCTATAAATGGGTGTCAAAGCTGAGTGTTGACACTCACTTCAACACACACCTCTTCTGTAAGCCTGTGTGTCGACACATAGCTACTTTTCATGCGCTTCTATAAAGGCTATGTGTTGACACACGGGCCATGTGTGTTGATACACAACACTCTTCTGCAGTTCCGTTGGTTTGTGTGTCGACACACACGGCCCATGTGTCAACACACATTCCTAACAAGCCTTAAACACTTAGAATTTGAAATGGGACAATCTTAAACACATTTATATACATATTCAACAAAGATTGATTTCATATTTTGAAAATACATCAAGATTCGCCCACCATTTTCAAAATACAATCAATCTCAAATAATAACATCTCAAATAAAGCACGCCTTATTGTGCATCAATGAGGGTGTCTACCAATTGAACCCCAGCTAGTGAAGAGACCATACAGATCGGATCAAAATGGTAGACTAAGCTTTGAACTATACAACCCATTTGACTAACCGACTATATAATCACGCACAAGACGTACTCCCCGTATACACCCTATAACTCCTAGATCGACACATTTATGGCCTTGTGTCCTGTACCCTTCGTGAGTATTTCAGGATCAAACCCTTAGTCAAAAATCACCCTTTTGAAGTGGCCAAACTTCAACACACACTAAGGTGGACCTCATTGACCATGTCCCTGCGATGCGACATTTAATAAGAATTTCAAATCAGGTCTATTAAGAGCTTAGCTCATCTTCTTAGTACCTCTGATGCAGGTATCAAGCACTTCACACTCGGGATGGAAAAATTTTTCATTTAGTGCTTGCAGTCATACAGATGACAAGTCTCTCTCATTGAACCCGAGACCTAGCGTCATACTAGGCGTCGAGTTGAGGGCCTATAATGAGTAACTAATAATGACAGGTTTCAACCCCATCCCTTCACTTGTTTTCAGAACCAAGTCTTTAGCCAGGCCTTTTGTAAACGGATCTGCTAGATTCTGACTTGTTCTCACGAACTCCACAATGATTACACCTTCTCGAATAAGATGTCTCACTATACTATACCTTACACCAATGTGTCCAGACTTCTCATTAGATACATCACTGTACGCTCTAGAAAGCGTAGCTTCACTATCATAGTGGAAAGATATCGGTGAGATTAGCTTAGGCCACAAAGGTATCTCATACAAGAGATCCTTTAACCACTCGACCTCTTGAGCCGCTGACGCAAGAGCTAAACTTCGCCACCATAGTATAATTAGATATGCAAGTTTGTTTCTTGGAACCCAAAGAAACCACACCCCCACTAAGCAGGAATACCCATCCGCTTGTGGATGCATGATCATCCACATCGGAGATCCAACTCGCATCAAAGTACCCCTCCAAAGTGGGAGGATACCCTACATAAGAAATGCCATAATCCATGGTTTTCTTAATGTACTTTGGTACGCGATCCACAGCATGCCAGCGTATCTTACTTGGATTGCTAGTATACCTACTTAGCTTTCCAATAACAAAGGCTATGTTAGGCCTTATGCTCGTCATGGCGTATGCTCATCATGGCGTACATAAGACAACCAAGGACTTGCCAAAACTCAATTGGGACACTGGAGCTCCCTCATTCGGTGCAAGTTTCATGCTAGGATCCATTGGAATGGACACCGGTGCACACTCATCAAAGTGGAACCTTTTCAATACATTTTCAACATAGTGAGACTGCACCAAAGAAATGGTATCACCATTCCTTACAATCCTTATACCGAGGATTACCTCCACCTTACCCATGTCCTTCATAGCAAAGTTTTTCGAGAGAAACTTTTTAGATTTCTCTACTTATTCCACATCAGTATCGAATATCAACATGTCATTTACTTACAAATATATTATGACCCCTTTTCCATTATCAAACTTGCTATAGACATATTTATCTGATTCATTTATAATGAATCCGTTGTTTAGAACAACTTCATCAAATTTCTGGTGCCACCGCTTCAAGGCTTGCTTTAGCCCATACAAAGAGCGTATGAGTTCACATACTATTCTCTCTTGACCCGGAACAACAAAACCTTCCAGTTGTTCCATGTACACTTCCTCTTCTAGCTCACCATTTAGGAATGCCGTTTTGATATCCATTTGGTGAATCGCTAGTTTATACATTGAGGCAAGAGCTATCAAAACTCTTATTGTCGATATTCTTACCACAAAGGTATACGTGTCAAAGTAGCCCAACTCATGTTTTTGGGTGAATCCTTTAGCCAACAATCGGGCCTTAAACTTCTCAATCATTCCATCAACTTTCATCTTTTTTTTGAAGATCCATTTACTCTCGATGGGCTTACTACCTTGTGAAAGATCCATTAGGATCCAGGTATTTTTATCCATGTTGGAATCCATCTCATCATTTACTGCCTCTCGCCAAAAGGTGGCGTCATGCGACTTCATCGCCTCATCAAATGTCATGGGATTAGCTTCCATGACACAACAATATGGAACTACTTGGCCCATATCGTTGCTTAAACCGTCTACAAAAAACGTGTAGAAGTCCGAACCGAAAGATTTCTCTTTCCTCGCTCTCTTACTCCTTCGGAGTTCTAGAGCATCTTCAAGGACATCGTCCCTCTCACGATGATCATCATCATACGACACTTGAGTGGCATTCTCAATCGCCACATAATCCCTCGGTCTTGGGATAGAGGTAAACCAATTCTCATCAAAGATGTCATCTCTCAATTCTATTATTGTATTTACATTGATATAATCATTAGATTCAATTACATAGAACTGATACGCCTTGCTATGAGACTTATATCCAACAAAAATGTAATCAATGCCTCTTCACCTAACTTCTTACTTTTAGGCTCAGGGACTTTAACAACTGCCCTATACCCCCACACTTTTAGATAATTCAAACTAAGGGCTTGTTTGTTCCATAGTTCATACGGGGTTATTTTATTTCTCTTGTTAGGAACTCGATTCAATATATGACGAGCCATTAGCATCGCCTCACCCCAAAATCCATCACTGAGACCGGAATAGGATAACATTAAGTTAACCATTTCAGTTAGAGTCCGGTATTTCCTCTCAGCCACGCCATTCTGTTGTGGCGTATTAGGTGTTGTGACCTTATGTACAATACCGGTGGTTTCGAAATACTAGGGATCATAGTATTACCCACCACGGTCCGACCTAAGGCGTTTGAAGAAGGTCTCACAGCGTAGTTCAGTTTTTGCTTTATATGCTTTAAATCTATCTAATGAGTCATCCTTGTGATTTATTAGATACATAGAACAAAATCTTGCACAATCATCTATGAATGTTATAATGTATCTCTTTCCACACAAACTCGGTGTGTTCTTGAAATCACATAAATCGCTATGCACTAGATCAAGTAAGTTAGTCTCTTTTTGCACAGAAGGAAATGGCAGTCTCATTATTTTTATTAACATGCATGTTTTGCATTTATCGTCAACCTTATCTATATGAGGTATCAATGATGAATTAACCATTTCATGCAATCTACAAAAATCCACATATGACCTAATCTTTGATGCCACAAAAACGATGAGTCAGGCATATAAAAAGAACTATCAATTTTATTATCAACATTCATCTTAAGAATCCCATTACTTGAGTACACTTTTCCAACAAAGACCCCCCTTTCGACAGCACAAATTTGTCAGCCTCGAAGACCAACTTGAGCCCAAACCTATTTAATAGGCCACCGGACATGAAATTCTTGTTCACGTCTGGAGCACAATGTACATTAGTTAAAATAAGGGTTTTTCCAGGTGAAACGCAAATCAACTTTTCCCTTCCCTTTAACCGGCATTGTTACACCATTGCCCATGAGAAACACAGTTCTGATGTCTGCTGGTTCAAAAGTCATGAAGAACCCCTTGTCCTTAAACACATGCTTCATGGCCCTCGAGTCGACCCACCAAGAGTTATCACTCTCAACTAGGTTGACTTCTGATATCATCACCACAAACCTACCGTTCGACTTTTTGGTGCGATGATCAAGCCCCTTGCCTTTCTTCTTTTTAAGGCGGTAACAGTCCCTATGTAAGTGAGTAGGCTTTTGACACTCCCAACTTACCATTTTCTGCCTCTTGTCATCTTTCTTCTTTTGGAAGTGTGTGGTTCTCTTAGGTCCCTTGCTTGACTGGCCTTCTTTTGTGATGTTGATTTTCCTAGAATCACCAGGGCAGTCCTTGTTATCATCATGTACCCTATAACCTTCCTTAACACACAAATGGTTACCCAATTCCTCCATTGACATATCTTCCTTCTTATTTTTGAGACTTTTCTTAACATGAAAGCGGAAGTTGTCACTCAAGGATAAAACAACTAGTGTATCGTCCATATTCATGCTATTTTTTTTTAAATTATTCAAGATTCATTCGATTTCATGGAATTGCCCTAGGAACTTTTTGAATCTTGAAAGAGGTGTGTGGATAATCGCCCTGTAAATCTGTGTATCAACACACAGGACCTGTGTATCGACACACAGCTACTTCCCGTGCGCTTTTGTAAAGGATGTGTGTCGACACACGAGCCAAGTGTGTCGACACACATCACTCTTCCTGAGGTTCTGTTGGTTTGTGTTTCGACACACAAGCACTCTTCCTGAGGTTCTATTGGTTTGCGTGTCGACACATGTGTGTCGACACACATCCCTAACAAGCCTTCAACACTTATAATTTTAAATGGGACAATCTTAAACACATTTATTTACATATTCAACAAACATTCGTTACATATTTTCAAAATACATGAACAGTTTTTGCATCTATTGTGTTTTATTCAAAATTTTGTTGGAATAGTTAGTTCGTTTATAATATAATTAAATTGTCATTTTTGATGAAAGTCCTTGATGAAATAAGCTTTAGATTCATATACGAATGTGTTTGGAGTGTAAAGATGTTATTTGCATCAGACTTAAAGAAAAACTTTGCTGGGGCAAGAGATTGAATTAATTCTAAATAAAAATGTGTTTTAAGCTTTGTTTTCATAAAATTAGGCAAATGACATACTTGATGTAACCTAAAACAAATTTCGTATGAATTTTCACTAAATGCATAAAATAAAGTGTTTTATGTTGAAAGATGCTGGTTTAGGCAAAATTATGTGAGTTTTGAAAGTATGTTACTTGAAATTTAAAACAATGTAGGAAAATGACGAGTTTTATGTCTGTTGAGTTAGAAGCATATGAAAAATAACCATGGTGTGTTAAGAGATGTTTTGGAGTGGTAGTACATGTTGTATATATTGGTGGAGAGGTTGACTACCTAACTTTAATGTTAGGAGACGTGTTGCTGTGCATAGTGATGTTAAATATTCCGGAACAATAATTTGGCCATGTATGTGGTGCGAAAGTCAACCAACTCAAAGGAAATGGCTACCCTTCCTTTAAATCATTTGATTGAGAAATTGTTTGTACTGAAAGATAGAATGAGTTTTTTTGTAATACCATGGTTAAATTGGTTTTGTGGTTTTATGGTTTTAGTGGTGTTATATATATGTACGATGGTCATACAAATTAATCAACGATTTAGAACAACAAGAAAGAGAAAAAGAAGAAGACGTAGCACTACTGGATCATCAAATTCGTTCAAGGAAAGCCTATATATATATAAATATATAATTTCATAATACTTCAATCAAGACTAAATATTTTATTACTTCAGCTAAGTTTAAAAAGCCTTATAGGTTCTAAACATGCCTATGGCGTATAAGCTTCAATTCTAGAGGATTTGGGGTGTTACATTTAGGTATCAGAGCTTTAGGTTATGAGTTAAGGACTTACGACGTGAAGGGGGCGTGGGAATCTACTTTTCTCAATAATTATAAAATTATGTTCCACTTGTGCTTATAGAAAACTAATATATAGGAAGATGAAACAACGGGGTACAAGTAGGGACTGGATGCATGATGCTGATTCTGGTGGTGCAAGGAAGCCGTCAATGGCGTCCCTTCAAGCTGATACTCATGGGGTGAGTGTGGTTGTTGTGGAATTACTTTGAGAAAGCAGGTGAAGGGGTACGACACATGACGATGATGAAGGAAGAGATATGGTGGCTTTGCGTAAATTTTTAAAGTTTGACCCTCTCAAGTTTGTGGGATCATCAGACCCGATTAAAGTTGAAGAGTGGGCCGAAAGAACCGAGAAGTTTTTCTGGACAGCTAGTCTTTCAAAAAATTTGAAGGTGAAACTTGCTACATATAAGTTTGCTAAGGAAGCCGGACATTGGTGGAAGACTTTTAGGGCTAGAGAAGAGGAGGAACCATATAGTTGGGATGAGTCGAAGGTTGTTTTAAAGAAAAAAATATTATCTAAGAAGTGTACAAAGAGAAAAGGAGCAAGAATTTCTCTCTTTGAAACAAAGAAATATGGGTGTCATGTAATATCAAGAGATATTCATAGAATGGTCTAGATATGATACGCGATTTCTAGAAGTCGATGAAAATAGAATTGATAGATTTGAAGATGGGTTGCGACTTGCAATTAGGAAGCAATTGTCTGGTCAAGTATTTGATCATTTCCAGGAGCTATACAAAAAAGCTGTTAGAATTGAATGGATCCTAAAGGAGGAAAAAGATGTAGAAGTAAAAATGAATGAGAAGAAGAAGAGAAAACAATCAAATGAGAGTTTTGGGATGATAGGTAACAAAAAGTGATTTTCATATCAACAAGGGCCGGAAAAGGGACTTGTTCCTTTTGTCGAAAACATCACCCGGAAAAGCCTTACTTTAGAGAAAATGGAAACTGCTTCAAGTGTGGGAAACAAGGGCATATTATGGCAAATTGTCCTCAAAAGGAAAAAACTTGTTACAAGTGTGGAAAACAAGGGCACATTGCTTCCTTTTTTGCTAACAAGGCTAGCAAGAGTGGGAAAGGTGGTACTGAACCAAAAGGAGGAGCACGAGAAGAGGAGCAACCTAGGACTATAGGGCGAGTGTTTTCCCTTATGTAGGAAGATGCCAAGAAAGGAGGCGAAGTGGTGACAGGTATTATTCTTGTAGATTCTTCCCATGTTTATGTTCTTTTCGATTCTAGTGCCAACCATTCTTTCATGTGCATTACCTTTGCTGCAAAATTAGACATGGTTACTCTAGGCTTAAAACTGCCCTAATCACTGCCCTACCTGTTGGGGCTTCCACCACTATCAATCGAATATATATAGGTTGTGAGATAAAGTTAACAAATAAATGTTTGGGGACAAACTCGATACAATTAGATATGAAGGATTTTGACATAATATTAGGGATGCATTGTTAACTAAACATAGAGCAGAAATTAAGTATTATACCAAGTGTATTATATTAAAAAGCTTAGAAGAGGAGGAAATAATATTTCATTGCAATGCTTTAACTACACCATTAAGAGTAATTATGGCTATGCAAGCAAAAATAAATGTTGAAAAAAGGGTGCGAAGGTTGCATTTGTAGTATAATTGAGAAAAACTATGGTGAATCATCTCTAGAAAAATTTCCTGTAGTTAGAGAATTTCCCGATGTATTTCTTGATGATGTTCCCGGATTTCCCCCTGAACAAGAAGTCGAATTTTGTATCGAACTCTCTCCTGAGACCAAACTTATCTCCAAAACACCATATAGGATGGCATCAGTAGAATTAAAAGATGGTAGCATGAGGCTTCGCATCGATTATAGAGAGTTGAACAAAGTTACTATTAAAAATAAGTACCCTTTGCCTAGGATTAAAAAGTTATTTGATCAGTTACAAGGTGTGTCTGTTTTTTCGAAAATTGACTTGAGGTCTGGGTATCACCAACTATGGGTTAGAGCTGAGGATGCGCCAAAAACAGCATTTAGAACTCAATATGGACATTATGAGTTTCTTGTCATGCCTTTTGTATTGACAAATGCACCTGCCATATTTATGAATTTAATGAATAGAGTATTTAAGCCTTTCCTATATCAATTTGTGGTTGTCTTTATCGATGATATTTTGGTGTACTCGAAGAATAAGGAGGATCATAAGAATCATTTGAGGGCTATAGTGTGAACACTTCATGAAAAACAATTATCTGGTAAATTGAAAAGGTGTGACTTCGGGTTATCGAAGGTTTCTTTCCTAGGACATGTGATATTGGAAGAAGGAATATCAATGAAACCACAAAAGGTGAAAGCAATTATGAACTGGCCCCGACCAACCATCGTAACTGAAATTAGAAGTTTCCTGTGTCTGGTAGGTTATTATAGAAGATTCATTAAGGACTTTGCCAAATTAGCCATGCCCCTCACTAGACTAACGAGAAGAGATAGAAAGTTTGAATGGGATGATATTTGTAAAGAACGTTTCTTGAATTAAAAGCTCGATTAGTTTCAGACCCTATACTTACGGTGCCGTTATAAAAACAAGGATATGTTATCTATAGTGACGCATCTAAAAGGGGGCTCGGTTGCATCTTAATGCAACACGAATGGGTAATCGCATATGCTCTAGACAGCTAAAGTTGTATGAAGAGAATTACCCAACTCATGACCTTGAACTCACTGCAGTAGTGATCGCATTGAAAATTTGGAGACATTACTTGTATGGAGTGACTTGTGAAGTGTATACAGATCATAAGAATTTGAAATATATTTACATTCAAAAAGAGTTAAATATGAGGCAATAGAGGTGGCTAGACATGCTCCATGATTATGATTTACACAAACTATCACCCGGGCAAAGCTAATGTAGTTGCTAATGCATTGAGTCGAATGTCCGTTGGAAATCTTGCTCATATGATCACTACACAATCCTATATCCTTAATGATTTGAGAAATGCGGGAACTGAGATAAGGTGACAAGGAGATAGAGCTATCTTGTTGGCTATGAATATACATCAAACATTGATAGACCATATCAAAAATTCACAAAAAGAAAATGAGTATTTAAGAAAGATTGTCACATTGAACAAGAGCCTTCTACTCAATTCGTACTACTCGAAGACGGTTCTTTGTGGTTCGGCAATAGGATTTGTGACCCATATGATGAGATACTGAAAAAGGAAATTCTAAAAGAAGCTCATTTGGTTCTGTATTCAGCTCACCCCAGAGGAACCAAGATGTACAGAGACCTTAAGGAGGATTTTTGATAGAAGAACATGAAAAAGATATAGCTCAATTCGTTGCGTAATTTCTCACTTATCAGCAAGTGAAGATTGAACATCAAAAACCAGCTAGACTTCTTCAGCCATTAGAAATATTTAAATGGAAATGAATCACATCACCTTTTATTTTTTTACGAGGCTAACTCGATTTTCTAAGGGTCACGATGCCGCATAGGTAATTGTTGATAGACCCACGAAGTCTGCACACTTCCTTCCAATTAAAATAACTTTCAGCCTAGAAAAGCTTGCTAAATTGTATATAAAGGAGATAGTGAAGTTACATGGAGTACCGTATTCTATTGTGTCAGATCGCGACCCTAGATTTCTCTCAAGTTTTTGGAGATAACCACAGAAAGCATTGGGGACAAAGTTGAAGTTTAGTACATCTTATCGTCCCCAAACCAATGACTAAAGTGAAAGAGTGATCCAAGTACACGAAGATATGTTAAGAGCTTGTGTTTTAGATCATAAGGGAAACTGGGATGATGATCTGCTGCTGGTAGAGTTTGCTTATAATAATAGTTATCAGGCTAGTATCAAGATGGCGCCTTTCGAAGCTCCCTATGGAAGAAAATGTAGATCACCGTTATGCTGGAATGACATTGATGAAATGAAGCTAGAGAAGGAAGAAATTTGTCCTGAAATCCTACAGCTCACTATTGAGAAGGTGAAAATGGTTTGTGAAAGATTACATGCTACACAAAATAGGCAAAGGAGTTATGCTAACAAAAGAAGGAGAGACCTTGAATTTCAAGAGGGAGACCAAGTATTTCTGAAGGTTTCTCCAACAAAAGGAGTAATCAGATTTCGAAAGCGCAGTACATTAAACCAAAGGTATATCGGTCCCTATAAAATATTAGAAAGAATTGGTGACATAGCCTATAGAATTGCTTTGCCTCTTGCACTGTCTCAACTTCATGATATTTTCCATGTCTCTATCCTAAGGAAATATATTCACAATGCCTCGAACATAATCGAACAACAACCCGTTACAATAGAGCAAGATATGACCTATCAATAGTTTCCTTAGAGAATTTTAGAAACAAAGGAAAAGGCCTTGAGAAATACAACAAAATGAATTGTGAAAGTTCAATGGCAGTGTCATTCGGAACAAGAAGCAACTTGGTAGTGTGAGGAGGATATAATGCAATAGTTCCACGTCTCTTTAACCAAGGTAAATATGTACACTTCTAATAGAAATTTTGCATGCATTCTTAGCCATATACTTCCATATTCACAAATACACTTGTTTCATGGATGAAACACACTTTAGGGGGAAAGAAATGTAAATACCTTGAAATTAGGTAATAAAACATATGGGAATAATACAAGTCTTGACAAATAAGCGCGAGGTGGCGCTTTCAAAGCACGAGGTGGCATTTTAAGCAAGAGGTGGTGCCCGAAGCAGGTGAATTAGCTTGAGGTGGAACTTTTAAGCACGAGGTGGCGTCCGAAGCTGGTGAATCAGCAAGAGGTGGCCCAAAAGCACAAGGTGGCGTTTGATGCATGTAAACTAAGCTCGAGGTGGCAACCATAGCATGAGGTGCAACACCTAAGTAGGAGGTGTCAACTACCAACAAAGGGTGGTAGCCACCAAGCATGAGATGGCATAAAACCCACTAACCTAAGCTTTCGGCCCCTCCCAGCAGATTTTCTTAGGATTGTGTTAAACCTCTAGGCCACGGGCCAGGCCCCACCACACCACACCCCCCCCCCCCCCCCCCTTTTTTAAATACAACTTTTAAAAATATAAAATACACATTTGTTTTGTCAAAAAATAATTATAATTCATTGATGAATAATATAATATATAAATACAATAGAACGCCATTATAAATAATGGTAAATATAGCTAAGAAAATAAAATGTGCCGTAAATTATTAACAAATACAACTACACCTTTTAAAATTATAAATATATTATATAAAAATATATACTATAGAAAAATAAAATTACAATGCACCTTGGGGCTTTTTTGATTAAAAAAAAAAAAGGAATTACTTAGTCTAAACTGGCAGAGGTTGGTAAGCCGGGATTCGATGTTTTCGTAGTACAGTTGTCGTCATCCTCGCTTGATGAACCTAACTTCAGCTGGTCTTGCTCCCTATTCGCTGTGTGCAGCCAATTCTTCAAGCACACCGATATTTGCAAGCTAGACGATGAAAGCTTTGCTCTTTTCGTTCCAAGCAACCTGCCACCTGCACTAAAAGCACATTCCGATACTACCGAAGTCACCGAACATGCTAGTATATGTTGTGCCATGGCGAAAAGCATGGGATAATAGGTTTGGTTGGAACACCAACATTGCAAATGTCAAAGCGCAGACTCGCCAGTGTCGAGAAGAACTGGAGCATCGACGACTACAATAATCTAACTCGTCACATGACATGAGATTTTGTTAGGGCTTGAATCGGTCCAACATCTCCCACACATATGACTTTGCTTCAAAACTACTACTACATGAGGAAGAGCCATAAAATGTGGAAGAAACTTGAGGATTATTAGCCGATAATCTTTGAGAATAAGAGGAAAATAATTCATGTAAATCTCGATCAACTATCGCAATAAAAGCTGTGTTATCAAAAATTGGATTTAACTTTTCGTAAAAAAATTTAGAAAACAATTGCAAACCCGTACGTTTACAATGGGGATCCAAAATGGTGGCAAAACAATAAGTAAGAGGTAGTTCAAAATAATATTTAACAAATTTTACCTTCATTGCAACAACCGAGGCCTCAAACAAGGGATTCGATTGGCTATCTGCCATCCAAGCAGTAATATCTACCAATCTAAATATTGCTTGTGGCATGGCAGGATAATAACAACCAGGAAAAAAAAAAAGTCATAGCGTCTCTAAACATACTAAAAAATTTACATACTTCGCTAATTGCATTCCAATCTACTGCTTCTAAATTAAAAGACCTAAGATCTGAACGACTATCCTTTACAAATTCAATTAATATATCTTTATATGGTAATATTCTTTCTAACATATCTACTATTGATGACCACCTAATTTGTGTATCTAATTTAAATTATTTATAGTGTATACCATGCGTGTCACAAATGTTTTTAAATCTTTTCCTCCTAGTTCCTGATGATTTGATCGCTACAGTAACTTCTCTTAAACACTCGAGAGAAGTTTGTATTAGGTCCAAACCATTCATTACCATTAAATACATAATATGGCATATGCAACGCAAATGAAAACATTTCCCATCTAACATGGGTCTCATGTGCCTAAGTAATTGCTTTACGGATGCGTTGTTGCTTGTAGCGTTGTCAAAAGTAATGCTAAAAATTCTACGGTGTATACCCCACTCGCGGCATGCCTGCATAATGGCACCCGTGATTATCTCAGCAGTGTGGGGATAAACTAGATGGCAAAAATGAATTATTCTTTTTTGCATGATGAAGGAAGAATCGATCCAGTGTGCCGTCATGTACATGAAAGGCACACTGGGTTTTGACCTCCATGTGTCGGACATTAATGAGAACATGCACGTGTTCGTCCTAAAATTATCTGCAAGCTCATTTTTTATTCTAAAAAATTCTTTAAATGCGTCCCGCTTGAAAGTGTTCCAAGGAACCTTTACGGCGGCGGGGTTTAACGCATTTTGGCAATAGTGGACGAATCTAGGGTCTTCGCCGGTGTTAAATGACTTTTCAGGCCCAATGACATATTTTACTAATTCTCACCTATTGTTTTCTTGTGACAACCGAAAGCTAGCAAGTGCACCGGTCATTTGCCGTACTAAATATTGTTAGGATCTATCTGGGTTTAGTTCGGGGTGGCATCTTACTAGGTGTCTTTTTAAGGTGCCTGTCCCACCACCACGTGAATGAGTAAAAGTTTTAGGAGGGTCACATAATATACAATATGCTTTATTAACTGTTCGATCTAGTGTGAAGTGTTTCCACACCTCACTAATATTACACCTACTACTAGTGGTGTCGTCGTGGGTTTCAGTCTCGGTGCTGGTGGGTGTGGGTTCTTCTTAGAATTGTGAAGTTTCAGAACTCCCTGATTCAGATAAATCGAGGTCGTGGTAGTACTGTACTTGCTCCTCCCAATTTAAAGTGTCTGTGTAGGGAGGAGACGGATCGGGTTCTAAAAATATTTGTTCCTGGGTATTAAGTTCTACAACTCTACCCGTCCTAGGAATTTTAGCCGGTCGTGAAGAGCTTGAACTAGATTTACCAGCTCCAGATGAAGAAGAGTTGTGTGCCATGGTAGTATTGTTGATTATTAATTAAAAAATTCAACTAAGAATGCAAGTTCGGTAAATAAAAATGACAAACAAATGAAATTTCTTTCGAAACTAAATTTTACCGAAGCGAAAACTAAAATTTGAACTTGTACGAGATTCTACGAGCAGAACAAGTTGCAACGTCGAACTTTAGAAATTTAAAGCGAGAGAACTTTGGATTAGTAGAGAAGAGAGAATTAGATAGAGAGATTGTTGTGGTGAAATGAGAAATTTTGATGTGTATTTATAGAAATAAAATAGAATTTTTTTTAATATTAAATATATATATATATATATATATATATATAGACATTGCTCCCCCCCCCCACCCCCCCTAACCGTTGGAGGGCAGGTCCCCCCAAAGGCCCCGCCATGCCTGTGCGGACCCTAGAGGGATCGGGCCTGGAGCCTGGCCCTGTGGACTTGAGGGCCGGGCCGGTCCTGGCCCACTAGCCACCTCTAGATGAACTAAAAGATTAACCTTGTGAAAGAAAGAGTATAGATGAGAAGAGAAGTGAAGATGATGAAAAAAATAGAGAGAATTAGATGAGAAAGAGAGAAAATATCTCAAAAAGATAATTGTATATTTTTATTGAGTGAATGAAGATTACAATTAAGCCCACTCTTATACTAAATTAGATACAATGTAAAAGGACAAGCTAAAACCGACTTACTAGAGCTTCAGCTGCCGCAATTGACCTTACTTGACCCTAAGCAATCGACTTAACTAACTTTAAAGCCCATTGGCGCCAACACACTAATTCAAACATTACAATTCAGCACATTACAATGCAACAATGAATTAAAGCTAATACATTGACTAACATAACAACAGCAAGATCATAACATTCCCCACTCCTTGAAAACGTTCTTGTCCTCAAGAATGAAAGCTTGGAAATTGGCTCTTCAAGAATGGAAGCTCTTTCCAAGTTGAAAACTTGGCATCGAAATTGCTCCAAGTCGCTAAGACTTCTAATATACTTCTTCCTTCAACATTCAGCGCACGAGAATCAAGCACTGCAGCTGGTTACAGTGACAAAGCTGCACTAGAACCTACTTCTGGAGGCTGCAAAGAATGCTCATGGCCCTTCTTCACCTTCTTCTTAAGGAAAGATACATGAAAAATAGGATGACTGTAAGTGTTAGGTGGTAACTCGAGCCTATAGGCTACTTTGCCTATCTTCTCCAAAACCTAGTAAGGACTAAAGAATTGCGCACACAGCTTCACATTCTTCCTTACAGCTGCAGTTGTTTGTGTATAAGGCTGCAATTTCAGATAAACCATATCCCCTACTTCAAAGCTCCTGTCCACACGTTTCTTGTCTGCATACAGCTTCATTCTAGCTTGTGCTTGTTGAAGATTGTCTTTCAACATTTACATTAGATGTCTCCTCTGCTAAATCAGATCGGTAACTACCGGAACTGATGATACAATTCCTTGCAAAGTCATAGGTGTTGGAGGATCATAGCCATAAAGAGCTTCGAATTGAGTAGTTCCAATAGAAGCATGAGCATGTGTATTGTACCACAACTCAGCGAGGGATAACCACTTGCTGCACACTTTTGGATGATTGAACACCATACGCCTGAGGTACTGCTCAAGGCACTGATTGACTCACTCGGTTTGTCCATCGGTTTAAGGATGGTATGATGAACTAAGAGCCAATATTGTTCCCAAAAGACTGAACAATTCTTTCCAAAAATGACTCGTGAAAATCCTGCCTTGATCTTATATAATAGAGTGTGGCAAACCATGAAGCTTGTACATGTTATCCAAGAAACTCCTTGCCAATTTCTCAGCTGTTACAGGTCTGGCCAACCCAACAAAATAACTAAATTTGGTAAACCGGTCGACCACAACCCAAAAAACCTCCTTACCTTCTGACTTAGGCAATCCTTCAATAAAGTCCATGCTTATATTTTGCCAAGCATCCTCCGGAATAGATAAAGGTTGAAGGAGACCTTGATACCTATGATCACCAAGCCTAGTTTGTTAACAAACTTCACAAGCTTGTACAAATTCAGTCACTGATTTCTTCATTCCAATCCACCTGAAGTAAGCCTTAACCCTTTGATAAGTGCCTTCCACTCCTGAATGTCCTCCCTAGACTGAATCATGGGAAGCACAAATAATCTATTGGCTCAATTCAGTGGAAAAGCCAATGTACAACTTGCCTTTTCAGCTAGATGACACCTTTCACCACAGTAATATCTGCATCAGCAACAGGCTGGCTTGTTCTGCTCACACTGAATGCTGTGATGCAATCTTGTGCAAAAGGATCATCTTCATAAGATCTGTACACCTCTTCAATCCAAGTGGAAAGTATCGTAGATATTATTCCACAAGAACACTCACAGTCTTCTAATCTGCGTGACAAAGCATCAGCTGCAGCATTTTCTTTTCCTTTCTTGTATTCAATGACATAATCAAGCCCCAACATCTTCATCAACCCCTTCTTCTGAATCCTTGTCACAATTTTCTGTTCAAGAAGGTGCTTCGGACTTTGATGATCAGTCTTGATCTTAAATCAATGTCCGTCCAAGTAATGTCTCCATCTATCCACAGCCAACAAGATTGCTAAGTATTCTTTCTCATACGTGGACAATGCTTGATGTTTAGGAGTCAAAGCCTGACTAAGGTAGGCTATTGGCAAGCCCTTTGGAGACAAAACAACCCCAATTCCATTCCCATAAGCATCTTTCTCCAAGATGAAGTTAGCAGTAAAATCTGGCATAGCTAAAACTGGAGCTCCACACATTGCAGACTTCAAAGACTCAAATGCAGCTTGGGCTTTCTCTAACCACTTGAATGAATCTTTCTTCAGTAAATCAGTTAAAGGTTTGGCTATGAAACCATAACCAGCAACAAACTTTCGGTAATAACCAGTCAAGCCCAAAAAACCTCGCAATTGCTTCAAAGTCACTGGCTCAAGCCACTCTTTCATTGCTTGAACCTTAGAGGGATCAGTAGAGACTCCTTCCTGAGAAATAAGATGGCCCAAATACTCACAATTGGATCTGTGTAAAGAACATTTAGCCAATTTGGCATATAGCTTATGCTTGCGCATGGTTAAGAAGACTTCCTTTAGATGCATCAAATGGTCTTCAAGTGAAGAGCTATAGATCAAAATATCATCGAAGAAAACCAATGCAAATTTCCTCAAGAACTACTTGAAGACATCGTTCATCACTGCTTGAAATGTAGCCAGAGCATTAGTTAAGCCAAAAGGCATAACCATAAACTCAAAGTGGCCATGATGTGTCCTGAAGGCAGTTTTGTACACATCTTGCTCCAATACTCTGATTTGATGATACCCTTGCCTCAGATCGAGCTTGGAAAAGATACTAGCTCCTTGTAGCTCATTTAACAGATCATCTATGACAGGAATTGGGAACTTGTCTTTCACTGTCAAGGAATTAAGCTGCCCAGAGTCTACACACATCCTAGCCATGCCATCTTTTTTCATAACTAGAATCATTGGAGAAGCAAATGGGCTATGACTTTGCCTCACAAAGCATGTCTTGAGCAACTCATCTACCTGCCTCTCGATCTCAGTCTTCTGAGCATGGGGATACTTGAAAGCCCTTAGCTTAATAGGCTCGGAATTAGGCTTAAGCGGAATAGCATGGTCCAATTGTCTCTTGGGGGGTAATGCCTTTGGTTGTTCAAACAAGTCCTCAAAACTCTTCAATCAAAGCTCTAATTTCAGGCTGAAGAATGTCTCCCAGCTCAGTACAAAAAATAGCTAACAATTGTCCTACCCAATGGTAAGCACTCTTCTTGAATCCTCCTTTTAACTTCTCGCCTCTGATTTCTTGTAACTGAGCTTGATCTTCCATTCCTTGTAAGACAACTTTGGAGCCTTGAATCTCAAATGACACAGTCAATTTTGCAAAATCAAACATCACAGGGCTAAAGGATCTTATCCAATCTACCCCCAAAACCATGTCACATCCACCCAAAAGTAGAATTCTGAAATCATAATCAAACTTGCGGTCTTGCATAGTCCATTGAAACCCCTGGCACTTGTTCTGAGTCAAAATGGACTTCCATCAGCTACAGTCACTGTTAAGGGATAAGTTTTGATCACTTCATGTCCTACTTTCTTCACCACTTTGGGTTCAATGAAGCTATGGATGCTTCCACTATCAATCAAGATGATCAAGGACCTCTTGCCTGCCTTTCCCTTGATCCTAATTGTATTGTGAGCTCCATTGCATGTCAAAGCCTTCACTGAAATCTCAGCTCCATTCAAGATCTGAACTATCATCCTCAGCTTCAGATTCACCACTTTCAACATGTTCTTCAGCATTAATTCCATGAGCAGACATGAAGAATTTTGGATTACACTTGTGTCCAAACTGATATGGGTGATTGCACTTGAAGCAAAGCCTTTGAGCTTTCTTTTCATGCGACTGACTGGATTTGGATCCAATAGATTTCTTCTGCTGTTTGGAACCACTACCTTTAAACCTTGACCCATCATTAGAAGCAAGAACCGTTGCTTCATAGAGCTTAGCCTTAGCAAAAGACTTGGACAATGTTTTAGGACCAACTACCTTAACAAGATTCTTAATTTTGGGTTTCAAACCACTTCTTAAACTCGAGACATAATATGCCTCAGTAGCTTGAGGATATGCAGTTATCATGCTAGCCCTAAGGTTCTCAAACCTTGCCATATACTCCTTCACGGATGTTTCTTGTATCACCTTATTAAACTTATCAACAATGTCACTAGAATCTTCATCACCATATCGCTCACAAAGTTCTTTCACAAAATCAGCCCAAGATAGGGTAGGATTGCTTTTCAACAAATTGTAAAGCCATACCTCATGATCTCCAAGAAGGGAAACAGCTGCTATCTGCACCTTTTCAGCATCCTCAATATGACAGAAATGAAAATAACAATCGCATCTTCTTAACCATGAATGAGGTTGCTTTCCATCAAATGGATCAATTTGAACTCTTGGCTGTCTGTAACCATTACTTCTATTATTGGATGAAGCATCATTGCTCCCTGAACGCTGCTAATGCCACTGATCAGGTGGCCGATCCAACTGTTCCACATTCAGACTGGCAGTTCAGAAATGACCTGATTGATCGGATGGATGATCTCTTTGTCTTGGATTCAAACTTGCAGATCGCGAATGAGCTTGGTTAAGTGACTAATCATGTGTTGCGGTAGTTACCTCAACTTCTTGAGTTCGACCTTGAACTCTAACTTCAGCTGCTAGAGCTCGATCTTGAGATCTAATCGTCACATTAAGTCTTTGATGATTCACTTCCTCAAGAGGCTTCATCTGTTGATTAACAGGAAGCATGCTAGCAGGTAGCAAAGGTTCTAGAACAGGAGGCACATTCTATCCCCTGAATTGATTGCGTATCTCAGCAAATTTCTCTTCAAGCCTTTGCAATTGTTGACTTAATCGATCGGCAATCTTTTCTTCAAACTCTTGCGCTTGCTGATTGATTCGATCAGCAATATTTTCCTCAACTCGCTAAGAATGTTGAGCAAATCATTCATCGTATTTTTGATCCAGTTCTCACACCAATTCAGCTTGTGTCTACTGCATTTGCACGAACATTTCTTTCATTTGCAAGCTTAATTGAGTTGTTGTAACAACTTCCTAATCGGTTGCTGCACTAGCACCAACAACCTCAGCATAGGATGGACTTGCTATAGCCTTTGCAGCACCTGACCTTGTTGTAACACCTCCTGCCATAATTCTCAATTCTTGCAACGTAGTAAAGAGAATTTAATACCAAAAAAACCTGATCTAAGCCTTTACAATCAATTTAAAGTAATTCAACTTAATCAATAGCCTACAACGAGGCTCTTATACCAATTGTTAAACCTCTAGATGAACTAGAAGATTAACCTTGCGAAAGAAAGAGTATATATGAGAAGAGAGGTGAAGGTGATGAGAAAAAGAGAGAGAATTAGATGAGAAAGAGAGAAAATATCTCAAAGAGATGATTGTAAATTTTTATTGAATGAATGATGATTACACTTAAGCCCACTCTTATACTAAATCTAGATACAATGTAAAAGGACAAGCTGAAACCGACTTACTAGAGCTTCAGCTGCCACAATTGACCTTACTTGACCATAAGCAACCGACTTAACTAACTCTAAAGCCCATTGGCGCCAACACATTAATTCAGACATTACAATTCAGCACAGTACAACGCAACACTGAATTAAAGCTAATACATTGACTAACATGACAACAGCAAGATCATAACAGTTTGAAGCATCCTCAAGTATAAATAGGGATGAAGTGTGAGCAGTTCTAACCAGCTTCAAACAAAAAATTCATAAGAAAACAAGAAGAAAAAGTCATAAGTATTTTAGTGTGTAAAAACATCTCAACAAAAAGTAACAGCAACAATGTAAGTAAATTATCATCAATCTCTTGTAATTAAGCTTTGTTTTTTTTTTTTTTCATCTATTGTATTTTATTCAAAATTCTACGGGAGTAGTTAGTTTGTTTACAATATTATTAAATTGTCATTTTTGATGAAATCCTCGATTAAGTAAGCTTTAGATTCATATATCAATGTGTTTATAGTGTAAAGATGTTATTTGCACCAAACTTAAAAGAAAAACTTTGTTGAGGCAAGAGATTGAATTAATGCTAAATAAAAATGAGTTTTAAGCTTTTTTTTAATAAAATTAGGAAAATGGCCTACTTGATGTAACCTAAAACAAATTATGTACGAGTTTCACTAATTTCATAAAATAGAGTGTTTTATGTTGAAAGATGCTAGTTTAGGCAAAATTGTGTGAGTTTTGAAAGTATGTTAAACAATGTTGGAAAATGATGAGTTTTATACCTGTTGAGTTGGAAGCATATGAAAAATAACCATGGTGTGTTAAGAGTTGTTTTGGAGTGGTAGCACATGTTGCATACATTGGTGGAGAGGTTAACTATCTAACTTAAATGTTAGGAGAGCTGTTGTTGTGCACAATGGTGTTAAATGTTCCGGAACAATAATTTGGTCATGTATGTAGTGTGAAAGTCAACCAACTCAAAGGAAATAGCTACCGTCCTTCTAAATCATTTGATTGATAAATTGTTTGTACAGAAAGATAGAATGAGCTTTTTTGTAATACCTTGGTTAAATTGGTTTTATGGTTGATGATGATTTGCTTATGGAGCTTTTAGCTCACTCATTTTGTGTTTTTATTAAATGTTCTGGCTACTACTTGAAGACGGACCATGGGGCGCTAGATAGACTTATACAAATTTCAGGAATTCTGTACTGAAAGAGACTTAGTTTCCCGTCCTTCTGTACAAGAATATATGTAGTTTCTTTTGTTCAGATTGTACTGGTTTGTAATGGAAGTTACCATATATATATATATATATATATATAACTTTGTGATGCTTAAATCAAGACTAAATATTTTATTTCTTCAGCTAAGTTTAAAAAGCCTTGTAGGTTCTAAACGTGCCTACAGCGTGTAACCCTCAATTCTAGAGGATTAGGAGTGTTACTCTTGGTGTGACACTGCAGTCCACATCCAAGTATTCTTCTTTGCTTTTCTTTTAATTTTTCACTTTTTAATGTATTTGCAGTATTTATTATGCTATTTATTTATGTTATTATTATGAATATATTAGAGTAGAAGCCTATAGGTTTAAAATTAGGAATTTTCAATCTGTAGATTTATAATTAGGAATTTTAGGTCACTACTAGGTTTAAAATTAGAAATTTTAAATTGTTCCGCTGCCGTTAATTTGGTTAACTTATGGAATATTTTTGAAAAACGTCCCAATGGTAGGTTTGGTTTGAATAGAGACATGGAGAGAAAATGATCGATATGATGGGGAAAGGCGAGTGTAAGACACTTACTAGGGATGGGATGATTAGTGCAAAAGGGCGAAGGGGAGGAAAATGAGGAGTCGATAAGCCATTAATGATAATGAACAAGATACGGGGAGACTTTTAACTCGTAAGAATTTTCGAGATGGTTAAGAGTGGGTATGAGTGTTGGGCATGGAATAATAAGAGGATGGATTTGGTTTACGGGAGGGTGAAAAGAGGATGACGGGGAATTTGGAGGAGCGAAAAGGAGTCAATACATGGCTGGGTGAAGGAGTGACCAAGGAAGAAGTGTCATCATGGAATAAAGCATTGGAATTTGATAGGCTAATATTTTAGATAGGGTTCAGAAAAGGGGGTAAGTTTGTGTAGGAAAAACATTTTCATGGAAACCACGGTGTGGGAAATAAAAATAGTATTTGGTTTGAGGGTGAGAAGTGTGTATCATATAGCTCCAAAAGGATAACCTATAAATATACAAGCATGAGCTTGAGGCCCGAATTTGTGTTGTGAGGATCGGACGGTGGATGCAAAACAAAGGCACCTAAGAGCTCGCAAATGAGCATAAGAGGGTTGCAACCCATGCAGGACCTTTTTGGAGACCGATTTTGTAAGATCTAGAATGACAACCGACTAATAAAATGAGTAGTTGAGCACACAATCACCACAAAAGTTTAGAGGTACATTAGTTTGGAAATGTAAGGCACGAGCACATTTAAAATATTGATGTTTTCATTCACCACCGACTTTTGTTTAGGTGTGTCAACACAGGACAATATAAGTCATTTCCTAGAAGAAAGTCCCCTAAAATGAATTCAACCCCAGTAACACTTCTTATACCTTCAGTTGATCTTTGATATTAGGTTTTAACCAACATGTAGATACACGAGCATTGTTGTTGGTACTTCAAATTTGGAAATCATCATATATATTTCAGGTGACATGACTATGATCATCGTATACAGTTAAATATGAAAGGTGATAGAAATAGTGTCCTAGGAAACCCAATTTATGTAAATAGTTTTTTTAATGAATAAAATTTATTTGTTGTTGTCTACATAATTATGAGTTTATTCTGCATGTGATATTTTGCTTTAAGCAACATACCATGAGATGAAAGTAGTCCTTCAACGACATTTGAAGCATTTGTCTTTTAGTGGATAATGAGATTAAGTCACATATGAACAAATAACTGATTATAGTGTTATTTAATTATTAATTCGTTGTCACTGACAAGTTTGGACTACTTTCCTACTAAGGCTATAATATAACATTTAGATAACTCGTCTTGATTATGTGAATAGTAATCCATAATGTTATGTTGGTGTTACACTGAATTGGACCACATGAATTACTCTTGTGTATATTACTATTGAAACTTAGTAATTCAATTTTATATTGTTTATACAATAACTCTAAATCCTGAAAATGGTATGAACCTGCTCATGGAGTGTTAGTTATTTTGATGTACCAAAAGGATTAGGTCACTAAAAATGCCTAAAGTCTTACATATATTGGGTAACGGCATAAAGTGTGGCGCAAACAGGTATTTTATATGGAATTTATAGTCTTTTACGATATGAATATGTCCTCTTAGTTGATTTGAAAGTATTTGAATCGATTCAGTAAAACTTTGGCCAAATTATTTCATATGTTTGATATTTGGAATTAGAACATAAATTACTTTCTGTATTAATAAATTATTCGAGAAGGGTGAGATAGTAACAAATGAAAGGTTGTGAGAAAAATAATGCAACAAGTTAGAATTATTTTTTCTCATGGATACCAAATAGAGGGTTTTTTTTTTTTTTTTTTTTTTTTTTTTGAACACTAATAGACGGTTAATTGTGACTAAATGATTATTTGGGAATTAACAAATAAATAGATTTATTTCTAGAGTGCAGTAAAACTTAGTTAGTGTAATTAAGTTTTAGTAAATGGTAATCAAATGTTATCATGAGATGATAATTGAATTTGATTCGTTTGGAGCTAGAATTCAATTGTTCGTTAGGTACCAGTGCAAGCCAATACATTATACATTTTTAGAAAATACTTAAAGAATTTATGAGATGAGCAAACTATTTTTTGTTAAACATATAATTCATGAGAATAATTTATATAAGAAAATAAAAAATAAAAAATAAAAAACAAAAAAGGAAAATGTTTAAAAGATGGGAGCTGGCCAACCAGCGCGCCACGGCCGTGTCAGCGATCCATGTGTCGCTGCGCTACGCGCTAGGGTGTCCCACTTAGGGTGATCCTTGTCATTCAACAGGGACCAATCCTCAGGCGACATGTTGCACTCCGTGAGGACACCGGCTTGAATTGAGTTTTGAACGCGTTTTTTGAATGATTATGGACACATTTGTTTTGTTTAGATTTTGAATTGTGAAAAAACAAATATTAACTGTTTTAAGAAATCTAAATCTCGATTTTATTTATTTAATTTTTATTTTCTAAAAGGATACTTTATTTATAAATATATCCCTTTACATCAATTTAGCAAATTATAAAAAAAAAAAAAAGAAATACAGAGAAGCCGATTATCACTTTCTATGAGAAATAGTTTCATAAGCGAACTTAATATTTCAATGCCCACACACCTGGTGTCTTGAGGGATTGCAGAGAAGGTCTAATAATATCATCTGTCTTATGGAGCTACACTACAATCTGCGTACAAGTATGAAATATTGGGGACATATTCCAGAAATATTTTCCTAAATAGCTTGAGCTGGTGCAACAGAAAATCAATTTTAAGTCTAAAGCCCTGACCTAATTAAACTATTTAATTAGATCAAGATCTTATTCTAATAGTTTCATAATATGACAATCGAAAGACCTTGAACAAAACAAGTACAAATATGGTATGTAGAATAAATGAAATAAAGGATATCAAATTAAATATAAAATATTTAATTGGACATACCTGAAGCATAAATCCCATTGCCATCTTGAAGTTCTGAAAGTGAAAGAAGATTTATTGATACTTCAAGGTCTTTTTCACAATGACCTCTTCTGATGTTAGGAGTGTGGACTCCAGAAAATACTTATTCTAGGAAAATTTCAAAACGACATTTTCCATTCAATCTTTCCAAATTACAATTTTTCAGCAAACTTATGCTAAACAATAATTTAGAAAACTCCTAAAAAAATTACAGGGTTTTTGTTGTGGAAAAAAAAACCAAGAACCAAAACTTTTGTTTACAACCTCTCACGATAAAATATCGCATTTATAATTAAAAAAATTCCACCAATTGTCAAACGCGTAGGTCATGCGTAAACCCTTTTTTCCTTTTTTTAAAGAAAAAGATGTGGGCCCCACATGACTTATATTTTTTTAATTATTTTAAATACGATATTTATTATATTATATATTCATCACATTAATAATTATTTAGTATAAAATTTTATTTATCTCATAAGTAAATAATTCATCCCATTAATTCATTTTTAAATATTTTCAAACGATGTTTAAGTTGAGTCTTGCGAATGAAGCTCAAGAATAATCTAGCTCTAGCTCTAAATGGGTAAATTATGATTATCATCCCATGATAACAATTGACGACCATTTAGTAAAACTTAATTCCACTAAATAAGTTTTACTACACTCTAGAATTAAATATATTCACTAAAAAATTTCTCAAATAATTTTTATTACGACAATTAGCACCTCTATTAGATATCCGTAAGCAGAAACAACTTTAAAAACTATAGTTGTTTTTCTCACATCTATCTTCATTGCTCCCAACTCGACCTTCTCGAAAAATTCAATAATACAGAAACAATTTCTATATTAATTCACAATGTCAAGCATAAGGAATACTTTAGCCAAAGATTTTAAAATTTGTTCATATGCTTGCTGATCAACAAAGGAGACATCTTTATCTCGTTAGAGATTATAGATTCTACACGAAACAATTGTTCCCCCTACACTTCATGCCGTTACCCAACATATGTAAGATTCAAGTCAACGCACTTTGATTAATTCTTTTGGCACATCAAAGAAACAAGTTCAGACTGTTTCCTTGATTTAGAGTTATCATCTTATAGAATTAATTATTTCTGACAGCAGTTAAAGAAACAACTAATTCAGGTGGTCCTGCTCAGTGTTCCAATCTTATTGGAAATACCAACATAATACTCTTGGATCCCTATCCACATGACCAAAACAAGTCATCAAAAGTATCATATTATAGCCTTATCAGACAAGTTGTACAAACTTATCACCGATTACGAACATACTTTGACAACATATCACTAGTTTGATCTAATCTATTTGCGGTTCAATCTCGTTGACCATTTAAACCAAACCTGACGTGTCATCTTGAACTACACCCTTCTCAAGGAACGTTTTAGAAAACAACCACAGCATGTTTTGTAGGGAAAAAGATATGAATTTTGGTGAAAAATAAACTCTGATGTCGACTATTGGGTTCACAGTTCTCAACTATGGTCACAACAATAGGCACCTATTAGAACACTTAGAGTAGGAGACTCTTCTCTCTACCTAGCCCCCGGTCGGAGAGTCACGCTTCGTGACACCTCACGTGCGAGAGTTCCCGGGAATAAGTTTATCTCTATAAACCCTTTGCCCTAATACCGGTTGATGGGATAAATTTTAAAAATTCTCCCTAAAGATTACGCAGCGGAACAGGTTTAGAATTCATAACTCTAAACCTAGGGTTAATTTAATATTCCAAATTTTAAATCAACTGACTTAAATTCATAATTTATATCAACAGATCTAAATTATTAATTTAGATCTACAAGCTTTTTACTCTAATACATTTATAAAAATACATAAACTTAAATAGGCATTATAGCGAATACTGGAAATAAATAAAAAAGCGAAAAAGAATAAAGAAAGAAGATCATACCTGAAATTGCTCCAATAACAAAGAAAACTAGTAAGACAATAACATTCTTCAAAACCGAGACCCCAAGACCTTTTACGCAATGACCTCGAACTGTCCGGAGGATGGGCTCCGAAAAATATTAAACTGGGTCTCCGAAACAATTATCGAAACTTTAAAGAAATATTTTGACTCTGATACCAACCTCGGAATGAGCCCCTCTATTTATAGAAATATACTGGAGCAAAAAAATCTGATTTTTCGATGTGGATTCGCTGGTTTAATACAAAACGCAGCGTATCAATTAAACAATAGGTAAAACGTGGTGTTTCAACCACAGGGCACGCGTGTTTTAGCTTATCATTATGTTACACGCGTCGTCGCGTGATTCGTCCCCGCCTGGGGACGCGGATACCCAAAGTGGACGTCGCTCACTGGTTCGTCCGTTGCAGTTCACCCAAATTGCGACGCAAAATATTTGTTTTTTTTTTTTTTTTTCACTTTGTTTCCCACATGTAAAAATTCATCTTATGAAATTTAATTTTCCAAAATTATTTTATTTATAATTTTCAACTTTTATTCATCTCATGAATAATATTTGGCAAAATTAATTTTACCTATCTTATGGATAAATAATTCATCTCATGAATTCTTTAATATTTTTTCAATGGCAATAAAATAAAGAGGCTTGCGCAGGGACCTCGGGGACAATTTAAATCTAGCTCCAAATGGGTTAAATTAAATCATCTCATGATATTAATTTAATAACCATTTAATGAGACTTAATTCCACTAAATAAATCTCACTGCACTCCAGACTTAAATTATTTATTCGATATCTCCCTAATATACTGTATTGATGAAAACAACCCCTCCACTAGATGTCCATGACAAAGGATAAATATAACCACTACCATTATCCTTCTCACAGCTTCTCCATTAGTTACCGACTCACCCTTCACTGAATAATTCATTTATACTTGAACATATTTACAATATAAATTTCAAATGTCAAACACTTGGAATACTTTGGCCAAAGTTTCCGAACCATTCAAATATTTGCGAATCAACTAAGGGGGCATTTGTATCTCATAAGAGACTGTAGATTCCCTATTGAATACCTGATCCTTGTCACACTTCACGCCGCTACCCAGTGTACATGGGATTTCAGTCATTCGTTTAGACCCTACTTATAGTACACCAAAGTAACTAACGCTCCATGCACAAGTCCAGAATACCCTCAGGATTTAGAGCCGTCGTTCAAACAATACAACGTGAATCACTCATCTCCGATAGTAGTCTAGAAATAAGTAACCCACATGGTCCAACTCAGTGTGTCAAACACACTAACCTAACACTTTTGGATCTCTATCGACATGACCAAGACAAGCCATCTAATGTGTCACGTTATAGTCTTAACATACAAGTGGTCCAAACTTGTCTTCGACTATGAGTCTTTCAAACAACAATCCATATCATTTGTTCCAAGTCTATCTGTGGCTTAGTCTCATAAACCACTTAGAACAAACATGTAAATTGTAATCTGAGGACTACACCCATCTCATGGATGTTTCCCAAAAGAAAATTACATGCAGTATAAATGCTCACATACACAAATTTAACTAAGAAATGACTGAAACTTTAATTTTATTTATTAATTAAAATAATATATCCATAATAAATCTGAATTTCAGGACACTGTTCCTAACATGTTTGACTCGTAAAACATAATCAGACAATAAATAAATAAAATAATTTTATTTATTTGATATTTAAAACTAATTAATTGGGTTGTCTAGGACACTAATTCGAACAATCTTCCACTTGTCCTGAATCCAATTAGCCTTGCATTGCATATATCCCCTAGGGATTTCTCAGCTCTTTGACTACGAACTTTAACCAGTACCGATCTGTCATTATCTCATTCCTTTGCTAACAAGCTTTGATCTACCAGGAATCTTCTGAGTCAACTAGTCTACTCAACAACTCCTTAACTATCAAGTACTCGACTTCCATAGTGAATTAAGTAATATAAGACTGCTTCTCTCTTCACCATCTAATGACTCCCTCTATAAGAGTAAACACGGATTTTAGACATCTAACGTGTAAATTCCCTTTTAAAACAAACGACCCATAAACTTTTTCTTTGAATCTTGCAAAAGCTTGATCCTAAGTCAGTGCAGTTTTAATAAATGTTAATATTAAATTAGCTTTATTATTTATTTAATTTATTTTTAGAATGTGATTAACATGGATTATAAGATAATCTAGTTGTAACTGCTCTTTAATTAAATTAAGAACCAGCAGTTTATAAAACTCAAGTAGGAGCATTTCCAAATAGGTCTAATGGCATTAGAATTCAATGGGTGAAATATTTGGAAAGAAAAATATTTTATATAACGTCTAATAAGATTAGAGTTAAATAAATAAAAGGGCAACCTAATGTGATTAGGAATTATTTAATATTTAAGTAAAATTCAAAATACGATTCTAATAGTGACTGAGATAATTAAGACTAACAGAAAGATCCACAATTGAAAACATCAAGAGGGAGCGAGGTTCAGGAGTTGAGTCTTCATGGCCTCCATTGCTAATTTAACAGTATACTTGATAAGCGTTACTCCCTGAGGAGGGCCTTTTCTTAGCCATATACAGGGTTAGACTTCTACGAGATGGATTAAGGTACAGAAAAACAGGTGCGTCCACACCTCCGTGGAGCATCTTGTGGACTTGTACCAAAGTCTAGGCAATGGTACACACTTGGCTATTATAGTATGTTGTCCTCCTATGGAGCATTGTGCTATTATCTTAGAAGCCAAGGCTAAATGGTGAGTTAATTATGTTTAGGAAACATATTAATTGAGAATAGTTCTTCACCTATCTGATATCTTGATGCGGCTCTGCTTCAAAGAGTAGCAGATAGATTAGTTAGGTCATCATTGCATATATCAGGGAATAGTTAGGTGAATTTCATGCTTTGTTTTGTCTGCTAAAGCAATTAGAAGGTTCACTAACTCAAAATATCAAGTGGGAGCCAATTTCTATGATTTTCACGACCTCCGTTATCGGTCTAATAGTATAGTAGATGGATGCTACTCCCTAAGCAGGGCATTCATTTATGGTGTACAAGGTTAGACCTCTTAGAGATAGACTGAAGTGCAAGGAAATAGGTGCGACCACGCTGCCGTGGAGTACTTCGTGGACTTGTGCGGATGTCTAGTTAGCAGCATACACTTGACTAAGGTACTATATTAGCCTCCCCGAGGAGCTCTGTCATATGTACATAGAGGCTAAGGATAAAGTATTGTGTTAATTTTGTTTAGTAAAAGTTTATAAGAAAACCAAATTAAGTTAGAAAAGTTCTCACCTTATAGATATCTCGATGTGGCCCCATTATCGGGGAGTATTTAGTAGTTTGGTTGGGACACCATGATATACATCTTAGTATGGGCTTGTGAACTCCATACTTGATTGTTTGCTAAAATAAAGAAATATGTCTATGTATGTTATATGACTTGTTTACAATTTTATTATTCCAACTGCTTGTTTTGAATTTTATATCGCACTACGATCAATACTGATGTCCTCTTAAGCTCACTAGAAAATGTATGTTCAATACATAACGAGAACTAAAAATGCTCATTGTTCTCTAGTTTACTACTAATATAGCTACTAGGTTGAAAGAACATTTTTGAACAATGGCCTAGGCTAATGAGTTAGTAGGGTGCTGGATTCAAACATTAGTATCGAATGCATTCTAGTATGAGATACTTGAAAAATCAACTATAGTTGAGATGCCTAAGTTTTTAGAAAAGTGTTTGATGGGCTATTAGGTAGTATGAGAACACCTTATAAAAAAGATTGTTGACACTAGAATGTTTTAAAGATTTTAAGTTAAAGACCGCGTCATAGAGATGATAGCTCCTACAATTTAACTAAAGCTCTTGACGCATATATTAATAGCCAAACTCAATAGGATATGACCTGATTTGCCTATCAGGGTCCTTCAAATAGTTTAGTATGCACTGATTAGTGGTGATTACTCGTTGTCTGAACTGATGAAGGTACAAAGAGTGAAAAAAAAGGGTGTGACGGGTACTAAGTGAAGAGTCTATTAGTGGGAGCTACAATCTTAGGGAACTAGAAACCTCTAAAGGGTAAATTAAAACAAAAAAGGGACGGGTCATTAAAACGTTTTTAGAAGCGGTTGCCTAGAAACTCATGTATTCTTATTGCCAAGATTTGAAAGCCATCAGAACAAGATATTCGATGTCTTGTGGGTTGTAGTCAAGATTAGTTGGTAGTCCACCAGTACCTGGTGGACTGGATCAACCAATCGTATCTGCAAGGAGTAAAGATGGCAAGTTGTATCCTTCGCCTAAAGGTGGTACAAGAGTTTCAGTTTTGGCACCAAAAATTAATGGTTTAAGTTTTTAGAACATAGTTTTGATGAACTATCTTCATATACCAATCTTGTAGAAATTTGATTTTATTTCTGAATTTGTTTATAAAATCACTTTCGGTTATTTTGAAAATAAACTGAATTGTATAAAAATAAAATGTTTGTTTAAAAGGTATAGTGCTAGAAAGTTTTTCTAAGTCAAAACTTTATCAGTGGCAATCCTATGTCTAATATAAGTTAGTTTGCATTACCATGAAAAAAGAAGATTTTCCTGAAGTAGATATAGTTCTTAGTGGCACTTGAGCTTAGGTCACATTAGTCTAATATGATGCAAAGATTGGATTGAGGTGATTTAGAATCACTATTTTTAAAATGATAACCAGTCTGCCAATCATATTTGAATAAGTGATGACTTCAAGAGTCCTTAAGAGTCAAGGCAATAAGGCCACTAAGTTGCTTGAACTTGTCCGCAAAATGTTTGTGAACTAATGATTGTTCGAGCGAGCGGAAGTATAAGTATTTCGTCAAGTTTTGGTTGATGACTCAAGTCACTTCAATTGGATCAAGGTGGTGGATTTTAGGAGAGACCTTAGTTTTTCTTTACAGCAAAGTGTTGTATAAAGGATTAATAATGTGTTATTGAATATGCTAAGATTTATTCAATGAATCAATCTTGCATACCAAAAGGTGTGTTAAGCAAGAAGTTTAATAAATGGGTAATGGTAAGCTTATGTTACAGAATTCGACAATATGAGATATTGTGTCTTAACAGCATGATACAACTTCGTTTAGGTTGATGCGTTTGATGTGTACTAAAGCAAATCTTAAAATTGTACAGAAACACGGGAGCCTCAATGTAGTGGGAGGATGATCAGGGCACCTACTAGATTCATTTGATCAACCTTGATGGTTGAGCATGATAATGAATCTAATCATCTAGACTGCAATGGAGCTCTTAAGGATTGGGATGTAGACCAATGCGTCAAGGAAAAAAGAGCTAAGTTGGAGTAAATGTATACCCTAATGGATCTACCAAAGTCTAGGAACTTTGTAAAGTCTAGGAACTTGTAAAGGGGCCAAAAGGCATTAAATCCATTAGATTGGACCTAATGGATCTACCAAAGATTGGGACGAGTGGATGAGAAGGTAAAAACCTTCAAGAGAAAGATTGATGGCAATGGGTTATACCCTAAAGGAAGGAATCGTCTACGACGAGACCATCTAGCCATTTTCTTTGGCTAAATCCATAAGGATATGCTTGTCTGATGTATCTCATTATGATGAGATATGACAAATGGAGGTCAAGACGATGATCTCTGAAAGGTCATCTTGAGGGACATATGCATATGATACAACCATACAAGTCCATTGCCAAATATCAAAAGCACACAGTATACAAACTGAGGAAGTCCATTTATGGACTTAAATTAGCATCTTGATCATTAAATAGCAGATTCGATGATGATCATTAAATCCTATGGGTTTGAACAAACGGTTAATGAACCATAGGTGTGCAAGTGACATAATAAGAAAGTATCGACTTATTTAGATTGGGGTACAATTGCAATAAGTTGTTAAGATTTGACTGTCCAATTATTTCAAAATAAAAGATCTAAGATAAATCAATTGTGTTCTTAAGTCGAGGTTTTGCAAGATTGTGAGAAAGGACGTTGGTTTGTTATAGGTTGCACGTGACTATTAAGGATTCTTGACGTTTGACGTTAGAATTTATGTTTACCTTAGGAGTGGGAGTCATTAGACAGTGAAGTGTAAAGCGATCTAGTATTGCTTAGTTCACTATGGAAGCTGGATATTAATAACTTAAGAAGTTGTAAACTAAGCTTGTTGACTTCGAATGTTTCATACAGTTCTACAACTTCTGAGCGAAAGGATGAGACAGTAAGGCATTAGTATTGAAATTGTTATAGTCATTGAGTTGACAAGTTCCTAGGGGATAGTCATGCAATGTAGGATTAATTGGGTTTAGGACAAGTGAGAAATTATTGGAATCAATGTCCTAAAAACCCAATTATTTGTATTTAAATATTAATAAACAAAATTATTTTATCTATTTTATATTTGATTATAGTTTACTAGTCAAATATGCATGTGATTATTTCTAAAACGTTCCATGAGATGGATGTAGTTCAATACGACATGCCATAGTTTGGTATAAGTGGTTAATGAGATTAAGCTACGGATAGACTTAAATCAAAATTGTGACCGGTTGTCAAAACAAGTTCATAGTCGGTGATAAGTTCTAGACAACCTATCTGATAGATGGCTTGTCTAAGTCATGTGGATAGGTTTCCAGAAGTATCATGTTAGTGTTCGTCAATAAGATTGGAACATTGAGCTTTCATAACTACTATCAGAAATAAATAGTTCTTTGTGATTAGGTGATAACTCTAAATCCAGAGATTGTCTTGAACTCATGCATGTAGTGTTCATCACTTTAATGTATTCAAAGTGAGGTCCTGTAAAGTGACCAATTGCTTACGAACATTGAGTGACTGCATGAAATATAGCGAGAACAAAATAGTCATCGTAGAGTCTATAGTCTCTTATGAGATGGAAAAGTCCCCATAATAGATTCACACGTGTTTGGAAAATTCGAAATCTTTGGCCAAAGTATTCTTAGTGTTCGTCACTGGAATTGATGCAAAGATTATGTTCTCATGTCACGGAATTATTCAAATGAAAGGGCGAGTCGGGAACTTAACGTGAAATGGTGAGAAGTATAATGATGATAGTTTTAATTATCACTTCTTATGGATATTAGATAGAGGGGATGATTGTTCATTTATTACAGATAGAAAATTATCGAATAAATAATTTAACTCTAGAGTGCAATAGGATTTATTTAATGAAATTAAATCCTATTAAATGGTAATCAAATATTATTATGAGATGGTAATTAGTTTTGACCCATTTGGAGCTTTAAATTGTCCCAGAGGTCCCTACCCAAGCCTTTACACCATCGAAAAATATTAAAGAATTCATGAGATGGATTATTTATTCATGAGATAAGTAAATTTAATTTTCCTAAATAGCATTCATTAGTCGAATAAAATTAAAATTATATACATGTGGGAAACAAAAAAGGAAATTTTGTGTTTTCGGGTTGGACCAATCACGGCGCAGCACATGTAGCGCGTTGGGACCCCTAGGCACAAATCCATGCCAACAGACGCGGATGAACTCGCGAGGCAATTCTTTTTTTGTTTTTGATACGATGTCATTTTTTTTGGATGTTTTTTAGTATCCCACATCGGTATTTTTGTATTGTTATAGTCCAGTAGCCTATTATAAATAGGGGTCCTAAAATTAAACTTTAGCATCAATTGATCAATTAAAATTTATAGTTTTGTGAAAGTGTTCATTTTTGGATAACTAAAAGAGGAAAAATTTTCGTTGAAATTTTTCCTCTAGTTTAATACTTTTCAGAGTCCACACTGCGGGTGTTCTGAGGAGATTGTGTAGAATGTCTCTGGGTCTCGTTTATTTGCTTGGAGCAACATTGCAGTCCATTTCTAAGTATTCTTCTTTCCTTTTCTTTTAGTTTTCACTTTTCTATTTATTTATAGTATTTATTATGCTAGTTATTATTTATGTTTTTATTATGAATGTATTAGAGTAGATGCATGTAGGTTTAAAATTAAAAATTTTAAATATATAGATTTAGAATTAGGAATTTTAAGTAGTTAGTAGGTTTAAAATTAGAAATTTTAAATCTTTCGACTACATTAATTAAATTAACTTATGTAATACTTTTGAAATACATCCCAACAATTTGCCTAAGGCATGGTGTAGTAAGGCAACTTATTGAGAATAATGTGATCTCGCTTGAGTTTTTAAGGAGTGAGAAAAATCTGGCAGAGCCCCTTACTAAAGGCCTTTCTAAGAAGGCAATATGTGATACAACAGAGGGCATTGGGGCTGTGTGTCTTGATCATGGTGGATAACCGTTTTGGGAGTATTCCCGATGTTCAATGGGTCAAACAAAGCAAAGGTTGAGCAATTTGTGATTAAGCCAGCCTAGCCCCTTCCTAGATAATGCTGCTGGTGGCTCAGATTTGTCAAATCTACAATGACGTTCTAGGTTGAGCTCTAACGCTCTTAATGTTGTCCACAGCCTTTTGTGGGGGTGTGGGCCAGCACACTTGATGGACACACTGCTACTGCCATGACGTGAGGATGAGCTTGACCATAGCTCATGGTTGTGGTGCAGGGTAGCACGCTTGATGGACTTACCGACCGGCCATGATGTTGAGGATGAGCTTTAGGCTCTTAATGCAGTCCATAGCCTATGATGGTGGTGTGTAGCATACTTGACACCTATGCGAATGTGGGGGTGGTAAGACATCCTCTGTTGAGAGTGAGGGCTTACTCTCTAGAGTGTTCTTGAGTACCCAGGTATCGAATCTGTTTTGCGAAGAAGGACCTCATACATCCGGGTTGCAACTACGTTTCAACTCGAGAACCACATGAAGGTGATGAGTGTGCTCTTCACACTGACTGTCGATGGTTCAAGACTATGTTCACCATTAGGTGATTGTGGGACATGCATGTTCACTAGGTGCTGATTCAAGTCCAAAATACATTAGTATCGTCAAGTATGGGTCTCATTGCTCAGTAACCTCCTTTCTTTCTTCCTTTTCTCGAAATTGAATCATGTGGGGAATTGTTGAAATATTGGGGTAGTGTGTGCTTCAATTTTGGAGTCCTATGAATTTACCTCTATCCCATGTACGAAGAGTAGTGAAGAGAAGACTAGTTTATATATCCCCTTCACCTTGTACATGGTAAAGTCTTGAGGGGACTAGAGTGGGTTTTGTGTACCACACACGCGCGGGCTCACCCTGTCTCGCCAAGTCGAATCATAGTGTGGTGTGGACCTTTTCTAACCCGAACTTTAATTTTTACAAACACTATATTTTAATTTATCGTTAACAAACTCCAGGGGGGTTCTTAGACTATGCTCGAGGCTATTATGCTCGAGCTCGAGGTGTTCCTCTGAGTCCAACCTCGAGGTTGTTGTGCCCGAGTGTATGTTCGTTAGTCCAGGTTCGAGTTCGAAGCTGCAAGCTCGAGCTCGAGGTACGCATTTTGGCTACGTATCTACCCACTACTTTTCATAACCGTTTTTACTTTGATTGTGCCAGATTTCACGCTCTTCCATATCCGTCACTTTCCTAATTGAGGACGGATTTCTTGCCCACAATCTTTAACTAATTCTTACTTGCATGTTAAGTATTTTTGCTTATAAATACCGTGCTTTGGGTTGCAGTTTAATGCAAAAAAAAATAGAGAAGATTTTCTTCTTCTTCCTTATGAGACAATCTATGTTCTTACTCTGGTTACTGATTAAGTTGGGGCATACTCCAACCCTGTTTGCACCCTGATTTTAACAGGGCTGGGACAACGCCGTTTTTGAGTAAAGTGCCACGCGGTCATCACGTGAGGTTCTCCTCAAGGGTAGTTAGGTATTTGGGTACTATAGTAACGTCTCGAGCCCAGTTCCTGGAAAACATTATTACCCTTGACAAGGGTATTAGCCACTCGAGGCTCGAGATCGCTGAAGGGCGAAATAAGCTCGAGCTTGAGGGCCTACCAGAAAACTGCAAGAATAGTAGTTTTCAAGCTAGTGGAAGTTACATGGAGAGCAATTTCAGTTGCTTGGGCCTTAAGCTTAATTCAAGGAAACGTGAAGCTTCTAGAGGGAACTTCTACTAAAATTATGGACGTGGGTATCAAGGATTTCCCTCCAAAACTCAAGACACATTGTTGAAGAAAAAGAGCTTAATGGCCATACACGGGGTGAAGTTGCCGTGAAATTAGAAGTAGCCGTTATTTTCTTTTTCGATAAATAAAGGACTATGCGTCAGTCCAAAAGAGTACACATACACTCACAACAAAGCTTCTTCAATTTTTGTACAGCACACTTGTGCTCTTTTCCTTAGGAGTAGCGTAACTTCGCTAGGCGTAGCATAACTTAGATCTTTGTTGTACTTACCTCCATAATAATACAGTTCTTGGGCTTCAAGTATAACTTTCCAGTTTTAATCTGTTCCCACAAATTGACAAGTTGAGATTTGGGGCTTTAGTTTAAGGCTTTGATGGCTAAGGCTTTGTCCCTTGATTGCGGTGGTCTTAACACTACTGTCACTGCTTGATAAGTCAGGTAAACTTAGGTTCGCAACATTGATTAGCGCTTTGACGGCCAAGGCTTGTCCCTTTATTGCGTCGGTCCTAATCCAATAACCTGAATACGGCTTGCTCCATCTTAGTCTTGTCAAACCTAAACTCATTTGAGTTATTATAAGCCAAAGGTGCCAAGCTTGAAAACCTTACTAACTCCGGCTTGTAAGCGGACTATTGAGCTCTTGGGTTTGTCTCCACCCCAATACTTGACTTTTAAGTGTACGAGGAAAGGTGTATGTGGGCCCTGCTCCATCACTATAACTGCCACTTAAGTTAGGTCCATATCCTTCAATTTTTCTGTCATAAAAATACATAAAATGCACAAAAATACTTTAAAAAGTCTTCTTAATTGAAGCATAAGAAGAACTCACAATATAACCGAAGTCAGACACACCAACATATCACAACCTTTTCTTCGAAAACAATGAGTAGTTGAGGCCAAAGACGTGCAGTTCGCAATTAGGCTCATTCCCTAGTCGCGGTGAGTCCCTTTTGCACTTTTATTTCGATTTCACATTTACGGCGACCATACACACTTCATTGGAAACAAAATAGAGCAAACACGCCTTTTGGCAACAAAAATGGGAGACTTGAAACAAGACTTTATCATCTTTAGCCCATCGAGGATTACTAAGACGTAATTGTTGGCCACCCACAGATGGTCAGAACCTGGAGGTCTAGAGCCATCGAGCACGAGGAGCTGGAAGGCTTGGCCCTTATTGGGTCCCCGCTTGAGCGTCCTCTAGAACAAATTCCCATATCTCGATGGGATGAAATGAGTCATAGCCACGGTAGTGAAAGTGGTGGTGGTGATGACATCCCACAAGATCAACGTATTGGGCTCGATGGCCATTCTCGCAAGAGTTTCATGTATATGCTCAAGTGTCGTTTAGAGATTGTGGACTAGAGAGTCCAACAAACAATGAGAGAAGCCTTCGAGAGGCAGAGTGCTGAAACAGAGTGCCATCTTACGGCTCAGCGTGAAAACTTTGCTGCTATGAGAGCCATGATTAATGACGTTCGAACCTCTATGAACGAAAGGCTACACAAAGAGACTGATAAGGTCTTGGCAGAAATGAACTCGACCTAGTCCTCTACTGCTACCCTTATTGCTAAAGACATGGCTAGGTAGACAGTGGTTGAAGTTGAGCCGATTTTGGTTAGACAAGCCAAGACTCAAAATGGCTTGGTCCAAGCCGTTAGAGAGGATATGAGGCAACTAAGGCCTGCACCCCCTCCATCAGTACAAGCTAGTTACCCTTGTGAGGCTCCCATGAGCTCAAGGTTACAAGCCACTCAGGTTGACTATATGGTCCATGAAGGAACGAAAAACCCATCTGTGGCTAAACCCATGTGTCACACACTTAGAATCCAGCCATAGCAACAAAAGTATGCCTCATGGAATTGCAAGCCCTTCCAATCAGAGTTTCTCTCTGACCACGAGGGACCTCAATCCTACTACCTCGTTGTTATCTATCCTCGAGACAGGGAGGTACAACCATTCTCACCCTCCTTAAGCAGCAGAGGTTACCTCTTGGCCCACTCAAGACCTTGAGATAGGAGTGCAAGGTCAAGTCCCTATTATTGAGAACCAGGCTTCTCATCCTAAACCTCTCCACGCTTACCACAATGGGGGGCAAATTAATAACCCACATCCTCAAGATCACGACTTTAGGGTTGATCAGACAAAGATAAACCAACAACCTCTTGGTACCAGTGTGCCTCCAGGCGCACCATGTAACCTAGGTCCTGCTGGAATATACTTCATGGCCAACTAAGCACATGACCATTATGATCAAGGGGTTTATCCAGGGTTTGGGGGACAAACTATTCCCGCACCCTATAGTGATGGGTGCTCAGGGGTATCCGACGGATCCCCTCGAGATCCCTACCCACTCGGGGGCCAGTGGCAAGCACATAATCATGTGCCTAACCTTCCCCTCCGTGATCAATTGGCCGCCCTCATTGAGCAAATGTATGGGCCGGGTCTCACAAGGGTCAATAGGCCATTGTATAGTAAGCCTTACCCTTACTACATTGACAGGGATTACCATTTTTCCTCGAGGATACAAAATCTCCGAGTTTACCCTCTTCTCAGGGAAAGGGACTGTTTCTGCTCTCAAACATTTGGCGAGATTCAATTGCCAATGCAGGAAAGCAACAGATAACCCATATCTTAAATTAAGGTTGTTCCCCGGTTCGTTAACTAGGATCATTTCCAATGGTATATCAACCTTCCACCTTATTCTATTCACTGTTAGGACGACATGGCTAGGCAATTCCAGGCCCAATTCCCTAGAATGGAGTTAAGAACTTCCATATCAAACTTGGCTCGAATGAGAAAAAAGTCAAGCAAATCAGTGCAAGAATATATTAACCGGTTCCAGTGAGCTAGGTTAAAATGCACTATAGCTCTTCCTGAGCTCGAATACACCAAGTTAGCTCTAAACGGCTCAGACATTGAATTTAGAAAGAAATTCGAAGGCTCTAACTTTGCAACACTTATTCATCTGGCAAAATATGCTACTAGATATGAGGCAGTCTTAAAAGAAGAAAGCCTTGGGAAAAAAGCGTGCATGGGACATACGTGCACGACTTAATTGAAGTGGAAGATGATCCTCCAAACAAAATCAACGTAGCTAAGTACATCAAGAGGCTTCCCATGGTTTGTAATCCTTTGATCAAAAAGGGTACTAAAGCCACGAAGTCTTACCAGTCCTAAGACTTGAGAAAGTATTCCTTTGACCTCTCTAGAGCCGATGTAATATTCGATTGGCTTGAGGTAAATAATAAACTTAAGATCAGGGATAAACACTGAAAACCTGATCCCAACTCGAAAAAAGGGAAGGTATATTATAAGTGGTACGATTCGTTAACTCATTCGACGAAGAACTGCGTGATCTTTAGAAACGTAGTTCAAGATGCCACAGAAGCTAGAGAATTGATCATCCCGGGAGAAGGATAGATGGGTGTCGATAAAGACCCTTTTCCTAGTCTTGCCCAGGTCACAATGTAGTGGAGGTAGTAAAGCTTTACCGTCCCAGGCTAATAGTAAATTTTTGTGCAGCATGGATGCGGACTAAAGGAATTTGGCTGTGGCCAACGCTTTATTCGATAGGATGCTTGAATCAAGAACACTGAGGTTTCCTCGAACCACATTGAAATTGCCAGAAGAGCATTGTAAATGGCATATCACGCTTGAACATTCTACACGCAATTATGAAACATTCAGAATGTTCATAAAGAAGTAATTGGAGAAAGGCACTATTCTTCTCTCTAAGGAAGAAGAACTAGCCATGGTAGGAACATACCCAGTGCCTCAAGGGCTCCCGCCTACGCAGGGTCGGGGGGGGGGGGGATGTACGCAGCCTTCCCCCTTCAGGGTATCAACCTGAAGAGAGGTTGTTTCCCAATGCCCCAAACCTAAGGGTGAGGACTTCCCAGGAGGTCACCCATCCTGGTACTACTCTCGCCCAAGCACGCTTAACTAGCCATGGTGATTTTCGCAAATGACCATTTGCAAACAGCCTTTGCCTCAAAAAAGCAGGCATCAAAGAAGCTCTTGCACGTCACTCATGACCTCTGCATGGGTTGTGGTCATAAGTTGGTATCCCAAATGAAGAAGCTGAACCTTTTTCCAAAGAAAGGGGTAGCTCTCCAATCAGAGACGCCATCGTCTGGGCATCCTCGGGGAGGATTTGCGCTAAAGACTCAAATTGTCATGAGAATAGAACATCCTAAGAGAAACCCGAAGTACACCTTATTGGACGTAGATACCAACCAGGCACCATAGCAGTCAGGTTATCAGCCATCAGCTGTCCGAGTTCAGTAATGTATGGAGGAGGAATCACCACATCAAGAGATAGCTAATCCCCTCAACTTAACTCGAATAAAGAAAAGAAGACAGCTGCGTAAGAAGGCAGCTTAGTGGAGAATCACGCTTAATTCTCGCCTAACTAGGCTTCCTCAAGAAGAAGCCGGGGTCCTCAAGGGAAAAAATGTTGAGCAAGGACCTTAAGGGTCCAATGATTTGGTCCAAGCCTCCTTCTGCTAGTAAAAGGGGCTAACTCATAAGAAACTCAAAAGGGGGGGCTAGTCTCTCATCTTCAAAAGGGCGAGAAATTTGGTGGGATCACCTTACCGAGGGCCCCCTAGTTCGGCAATCGGTGGAGGATGAGGAGCATCCCCTCTCAGCATTAACTTAGTGGAACCATTGGATCATGTCAACCCAAAATGGTCTGACATTGAAAATGACTTCCACAAAGAAGACTTTCCCCAGGCTATTGAGGAGACTCGAACTTCAAAGGTTGATCATAGCGAACAACCTCAAGAATCGGATATGCCAACTAAAGGTGTTCCACTACAACAGGGAGAGGATACACCCATGGTCGATAACCTTGAGAGGGGAGGAAACCACGGGGTCCAAATTCAATTCGAGACATTGCCTAAAAAGTTGACATCAGAACTACCCTATTCCTTCCCCTGGAATTCATGGCATCCGATACCCAAGAAGGTCTCAAGGGAGATGTGATAATGTCAGGTGAGGAGCCTCAAGTCGAGCTCGTGGCTGAATTAGCAGCCGCTAAAGGTACACTTACCCTTTATCTTTTAGAGTTAATGCTACAGCATCCAAATTGCCTGATGATCCACCTAACATAATGAAGATGATGTTTGATGGGCCGAATACCGCCAATAAAAACATCAATCCCTTATATATCAAGGCCAAATTCGAAGGCGTTCTGAAAAATAGGGTCTTGATGGACAATTGCGTGGCTATCAACATCTTGCCTTAATATATGTTGGGGGTCATTGGTGAGTCTCGAGAAGACTTAATCACCTCAGAAGTTGCAATCTGTGGCTTTTTGAAGCTACCGCCAAATCTGAAGAAGTCATACCCATTGACTTAACTGTTGGCGACTGAAGCAAGCTCACAACTTTTTTCGTGGTGGAAACTACTGCGAGCTACAATGCTTTTCTTGGTAGGGATTGGCAGCATGCCAATTATTTTATTCCATCCTTACTTCACCAGTTGTTAATCTTCGGGAACCATGAGAAGTATGTGGTCGTTTTGTGGATATCAGGCTCTTCATGGCTTGCTCCAACTATGTTGAGGCAAAATTCTATGAAGCTGATGTGGGACCCTAGACGTCAAGAGGGCCACTTCACTATCAGCCCAACAACAAGACACGATAGCCATCCTTGATAGCCCACTAACCAAAGCTGAGGTTGATCAAGTGGATGTCAAGTCTGAAGCATCTAACTTCTTGGGATAACATGAGGGCCCTTCTTGACGAAAAGGACTCCCAAGGCACTCCAAAATCTCAATGTGGAGGCAGCAAAACCTCTTGGTAATGGCCCGAGAGGCCATTTCCTCAGCATTAGCAAGGTTTGTGGTCTGGCATATTGAGGATTAGCTCTAGGCTGAGCAACCATTTCACTGTTTGTAAGTCCATGTAGCGCAAGAAAAGGAACTGAAGCTCTCTGATCTAAGAGCAGCGCCAACTAAAATGGAGGATCTAAGGACTGAATCCAAGACCCCCTCTTCGAGCTTAATTTAGGCTCAACAAAGGACCTAAGACCTACCTATCTGAGTGCTTTGCTCTCTGAGGAGCAAAAGGAGCAGTACTTGGCTTTGCTCTATGAATTTAAGGATTGTTTTGCTTGGGACCATCATGAGATGCCTAACCTAGACAGAAAAGTGGTGGAGCATAAACTTCCTATCAAGTCAAGCTCAAAGCCCATCATTTAGGGCCAGAGAAGGATGTCTCAAGAAGTCATAGATTTGGTTAAAGAAGAAACTGAAAGCCTCTTAAAGGCAAAATTCATCAAAACTGCAAGGAAAAACAAAGGTCTTTTCTCCATTATTGAAGCTCAAGTCTGAGAAGGACTTCAAGTGCAAGGAGCCACATCAAACAGCATTCGAGGCCATCAAGGATTACTTAATTAGGACACCAAAACTAATTCCTCCAAAACAGGGCAAGCCTTTGAAGATCTATGTCTCAGCTTCAAAGGAATTTATTAGTTGTTTACTTGTACAGGATAATGAGCAAGGTTTTGAACAGGCGATGTTCTACCTTAACCATTGTCTAAATGAATGTGAAACAAAGTATTCCTCAATTGAAAAACTATGTCTATTCTTGTTCTACACATCAATAAAATTACGACATTATTTCTTGGCCTTTACTATATATGTGGTAGCCCATACAGATATCCTTAAATATATGCCAGATAAACCAATTTTGAGAGGAAGGTTAAAAAACTGGAGTGTAGCTCTACTTTAATTTGAGTTAGTATATGTATCAGAAAAGTCAATTAAGGGGCAAGCCCTAATGGACTTTTTAGCTGACCATCCAAATATCTAAACTAGCTTAGGCAATGAGCCAGAACACCTTCTAGTGGTAGAACTAGTTCCTTGGAAACTGTTCTTCAACAGATCAAGGACCAATTCCAGTGCTGGAGTGGAAATTGTGATAGAATCCCCTCAGAGAATCATCACTAAGTTGGTTGTCACCATGGTGGGCAGATGCTCCAATAACATGGCTGAGTATGAGGCTCTAATAATTGATTGAGTAAATTCAACGAGGTACAATTCAAGCACATCCCCAGAGAACAAAATAAGGTAGCTAATGACTTGGCTCAGTTGGCATCTGGGTACAAATTACCTAGAACTTGATGTGAAGAGACTATGGTCATTAAGACTAAGGTTTTGGATCATGAGATCAAGTATACTGAATCCTTTGAAGGTGCACCAAAGGAATGCTTGGAGTACTATGAAGCATATCAAACTGTCCTCAGTCAATAAGAGGACTGGAGGAAGCCTTTGATGGATTTCTTCAATAACCCTCAAAATTACATTAAGGACAGAAAGATGAAAATGAGAGCTCACAGATTCCACTTAGACGGCAAGTCTAGAGAATTATACAAAACAAGCGCTAGTGGAGCGCTTCTCAAGTGCCTTGACTTAGCAATGCTACTAATAGTAGGAGCCCATGAAGGTATCTATGGATCCCATCTAGCTGGCAATAAAATGCACTGGCTCATCAGGCGTTATGACTACTATTGGAATCCATGATGGAGGATTGCATTAAACATGCGAAAGGTTGCAGAGCATGTTAAAGGCATGGGCATGTTGTTACGCACCAAAGGAGGCTCCATCCCAAAACCAATTGCCAATGGGTGGAGTAGCTCCTATGGTATATAAATTGGTATTCCCTCTTCTAACCCACCAATGTGGGATTCCCATTTTTCTCCTATTCTTTGGTATGTATCAAACCACCACGCTTCGCAATTGTCGTCCTCGACGGCTTCACTCTAAGTAGCTTCACTTTGAGTAGGTAGCCCTTTTCTCTTGTGGACGGCTTCGCTCTACCCTTGGTAGCCCTCTCCTAGATAGCCCTTTCAGAAACTAAGGCTCATCACATGTGGCTTGTCAAGCATGGCCATCGAGCACGGCCCGTCCCAGACCAGACCGAGCACGACTTCAAGGTAGGGTCCGTCCTATATCAAACCGAGCTCCTTAAAATCGATCCGAGGATCGACGGCTTTAATAACATTGTAACTGATGCAGAGCTTGCTTGATTGTTGTTGATCAAATTGAATTGCATTCGATTTGACAGATTTGTTACATCTGATCACTTGTAGTAGCTCACAATCAGCTACTTCACACACATTGAGTGTTACTAGTCCAGACCTGATGACAATTCAATGCATAGTTGTTCCAATGGCTGGAGAAGTTACAACTCGAGCTGATGCTGCTGCAAATGCAGCTGCTACTGCTGGCATTACATCAGGAACTTGTGCTGGAGTCACTGCAGGAGTAAATTCGAATCAAGGAGAAGGTCAGGATCAGCTGAGAGCTGAAATTCAGCAGCTGGTAGCAACAATGGCAGGTATTAAATAAGAATTAAGAGATAATAACAATATGAGCCAGCAAATGCAACAACAGATGAGCGATATGCAAGAGCAACTTAATCGTCAATCAGCACCTCCAGGAGCTGGATTTTTGACACCAGCAAGTCAGCATGGCAGACATCCTGACCAGATGCATCCTCGAGTATCAGAGGAAAGAACTGCTTGATAAGTCAGGTGAACTTAGGGTCACGCCATTGATTAGGACTTTGACAGCCAAGGCTTGCCCCTTGATTGCTTTGGTCCTAATCTAATGACCTGAATATGGTTTACTCCATTTTAATCTTGTCACGCCTAAACTCATTCGAGTTATTATAAGCCAAGGGCGCTAGGCTTGAAAACCTAATTGACTCAGGCTTGTATGTGAATTGTTGAGCTCTTAGTTTTGTCTCCACCCCAGTTCCTGACTTTTAAGTATATGAGGAAAGGTGCCTATGGGCCCTACTCCCGACACTGTAACTGCCACTTGACTTAGGTCCATATCCTTTTATTTTGTCATAAAAATTTGTAAAATCCACAAAAATACCTTAAAAAGTATTCGTAATTGAAGCGTAAGTAGAACTCACGGTATAATCGAAGTCAGATACACCAACATATCACAACCTTTTCTCCAAAAACAGTGAGTGGTTGAGGTCAAAGAGGTGCCGCAATTAGGCTCACTCCCCAGTCGCTGTGAGTCGCTTTTGCACGTTTATTTTTTTTCACATTTATGGCGTCCACACACATCATACAAAACAAAATAAAGCAAACAAACCCATCACCCAAGACTACATTCCTATGCTAGGTGTCGTGTTAACCCTGGGAGTCGGAGTACCTGACGATCCCATTTGTACCTTAGCGAAAGCATAAACGACTTAGGGTAGTGGTGAACTCCATAGCATGGCAACTTACTGTGGTTCAATTTTCTTCCTTGAATCTTTTATTTTTAGTTGTTTAATTATATTAACTCAAGTCAAGTTGGTGTAGTAGAAGTTCATTGAGTTCATCTTTGTCATTATATCGTCTAATTTTTATTTGCCCCCATCTCAAGTTAGTCTTGGTGTCTCAAATTTGAGAATTTAGTTACTCATTTGCCCATATTTCCCAACAGAAGCATGAGGAAAAAGAGCAAATTAGCACCAGCAGCAAGGCAGAATTTTCAAAATGAAAACAACTTCAACCCTATAGAATATTTAAAAGGTAACACTAACCTATTTTACTAAAAATCATTTAAATTTTAGGTGTATTTTTAAAAATCCAACAAGATTTTCTAAATTTTCATGTCATACCTAAACTTCAAATATTTCAATAACACACATGCCGTTAACATTTGTTAATTTTGATAAAAATATTTTTTTAATTTATAAATTTTTTAGATATTTAAAATATTTTAAAAATTACAATTTTTTTTTGCTATGTAAAATATTTTTTTTTTAAATGTTTAAAATATTTTAAACTTATTTTAAATGCAAATTCAATTTTTAAAAATTATTTTCAGTTTTTTCACGAAAGTAATGTCAGCAAAAACTAATTGTTGTTAATGACGTTAACATTAAGGTAGAAGTGGCCAACGGGCCGGGCCGAGCCGAGTTCCGGTGTGTGCCGGGTGGTTCAATTAAGAACAAAAAAAAAATTTCCTATAAATACTAACCTTAGCTCTAAATCTCTCAAGTTCGAAGTTTCAACTATATTCTGCTCGTAGAAGTTTGTAGAAGTTCAAATTTTAGTTTTCGATTCGGTCAAATTAGTATCAAAATTTATTTATTTGTCATTTTTATTTATCTAACTTGAATTCTTACTTGCATTTTATAATTATAAATTAACAATATCATAGCATCTAATTCACCTTCATCTAGAGCTGGTCGATCTGGTTCTAGCTCTCATCGCCTGCCTAAAGTTCCTAGAACGGGTAGAGCAGTTAAGCTTAATACCCAGGAACAGACTTTTTTAGAACCCAGTCCGTCACCTCCTTACACAAACACCTTAAATTGGGAACAAGAGTAGCACTACGAGCAAGATTATCCTGAATCGGGTGGTACAAGATGTTCTCAAACCGAACCCACACCTACCACCACCACCGAGGAAACTGAAACCTGCACCAGCAGTAGACATAATACTAGCAATGTATAGAACCACTTCACACTAGATCGTGAACATAATAAAGCATATTATATATTATGTAATCACTCAAGAGTTTTCAGTCATCCACATGGCAGTAGGACTGGCATTTTAAAAAGACATCTATCAAAAAGCCACCTTGAATTATAGGCAGATAAAACCCAACAAACTCTGGTACAGTAAGCGAATGGTGCGCTTGCTCACTTTAGGTTTATACAAGAAACTACAACAACAACAACAACCCAGTGCCATACGGGCTCCCGCATACGCAGGGTCTGGGGGTGGATGTACGCAATCTTCCCCCTTTAGGTGCTACCCTAAAGGGAGGCTGTTTACACAAGAAACTAATAGACGCGAATTAATGAGATATGTCTGTTATGATTCAAGATCAATCTTGAATCATAATCTAGGATAGATAAAGAATTAGAGTAGAGAAAGAGAGAGAAGAGAAGTAGAATTAGAGATTAAAATGAGAAATAGAATGAATAGAGAAGAGAAGTAGAGATAGAGAGAATTAGGGTTGAGAGAGAAAAGAGATCAATATCATTCAACAATGAGGATTACAATGGAAGAACATGACTACTTATACTAATCCTAGCTAAGAAAAGTATAAGGGAAAATATCTAACAACAAAATATCTAGCTTACTAACTAACTACAACCGACTTCCCCTCCTTCACCCAAGCGAACGGCTAATCGGGAGCTAATTAAACTAAAACTAAGGACTCATACTATTTTATTACAACCTTGACTTGTTAGTACTCAATTTCATATGCCCCATCTATTAGAATCATGACAACGTCATCAGGGCTGAAAGGCCGTTAACCACCGGCGAAGACACTAGATTCATCATGTACTTCCAAACCGCAGTAAACCCCGCCGTTGTAAGGGTTCCTCAAAACACTTTGAAGCGGGACGCGTTTAAGGAATTTATAAATATGAAAAATGACCTTCAACATATTTTAGAGCAAACACAAGCATGTTCTCGTTGACGTCAGACACGTGGAAGTCGAAACCCTGTGCACCTTTCTTGTGCATAACAGCATATTAGATTGATTATTCCTAATTATGCAGAAAGGAATAATTCATTTTTGCCTATTTGAATATCCCCACATTACTCATGTAATCACAGGGTGCCATTATAAAGGCATGCCGTTAGTGGGGGATAGACCACAAAATTTTCAACATTACTTTTGATAATGGTACTAACAACGATGCATCTGTTAAATAATTAATTAGGCATATGAGGTCCATGTTAGATAGGAAATGTTTTCATTTATGGTGCATCTGTCATATACTGCATTTAATGGTAATGGATGGTTTGCAACTTGTACATGCTTCTCTTACGTCTTTAAGAGAAGTAGCTAAAGCAATTAAGACATCTAGAACTAGGCAAAGAAAATTTAAATTTCTTTGTGACACACATGGCATTCCTTTTAAAAAATTTAAATTAGATACACAAAATAGGTGGTTATCCACGATTGATATGTTAGAAAGAATAATGTCATACAAAGATATCTTAATTGAATTTGTACAGCAAAATCCTTCAGAACTAAAGGATTTTAATTTCGAATGTGTACATTAGAATGTAATTAATAAAGTCTGTAAATTTTTTGTTATTTTAAAGATGCTACAGACTTTTTCTTTTTCTTTTTTTTTGCATATTACTATCCAACCATTACACAAGCAATATCTAAATTGGTAGATATTGCTGATTCAATAGTAGAAAACTCCTCCAACCTCGTGCTGCAGCGCTCTATTGCCGCTATGAGGCAAAAAAAAATTTAAAAATTATTTTGAATTACCACTGGCATATTATATTGCCGTCATATTTTATCCACATTGTAAACTTAAGGGTTTGCAATTATTTGCACAAATATTTGATGGATGGTTCCATCGATGTGAGAGGTACTTCTCCATTGATAGAACCCCGAATGACTTGAAGGTGATGCTTGCTAGAGTAGCTATGGAAGAAGACGCCCAAGAATGGCATGATTTGTTTGAGGAATCATGGCCTAGGGAGGTTGTTATACTGTGTGAGGTGTATGCCCCACAAATTCGAGATTGATTTGCGGAATAATCCGATAAACCTTTAACTAAATTGATGAAACTAAGAAAAAGGGGTAGTGTGAATGAATTTTCAAGTAGATTTGAGTCGTTGGTGAATTGTTGTGGGTTGAATGAAGATCAAAAGATTAGTGTACTTATGGGTGGATTGCGTTATGATATATCCAGTTGAATTAGAATGTTTAGACCCAATTTCGTGCATGTTGTTGTTTTAGCTAAACAACAGGAACAAAACTGTAAATTCATTGAAAGGGGTCACCGGAAAGCACCACCATAAAATAGCCCCGATTTTACCATTACCGGGTCCTCCGCCAGCAGCTACAGGGTCTCGCGCCTACCCACCCCCATGCTCACCGCGTCACCTATTACCCTCACCAGGAGGGCCTTCGCAAGCCACCCCAGGGGCCAATTGAGTTTAACTCCGACTGACTTAGATGATTTACGAGCTCGCAACCTCTGTTTTTATTGCCGGGAATGTTTCACTCCGAGTCATCAATGCGCCATGTGCAATCAAGCACAAGTGTTCTAGCTAGAGCCGGATGATGATGATGATGATGCCAACTCCATACCGCCAGCTCTTAATCTGCATCCGGATTCCAACCCCCACATCTCTATCCATGCTCTAGAAGGTACCATGCATTGTCAAATAATGAATTTTCTGGGTCAGTGTCATCGTCGTTCCCTGAGCACCCTCATCGATAGCAGTAGTACTCACAATTTCCTTGATGCTGATCTCGCCCGACTTCTCGACTGCTCCATTGATGTCGCTAATCGTCCTTCCGTTATTGTGGCTGACAAAAAACTGATAGTTTGCACCTATGTCTGCCACGGATTTTGTTGACGCCTGCAAGATGCCGCTTTTTGTTCCGACATGCTACTCATTCCTTTATCTGGCTGCGACATGGTATTGGAAATTCAGTGGCTCCATACACGCGGTGATGTTTTGTGGAACTTTTCCGAACTCCGTATGGCATTCAGTATTCACAGCCGCAGTTATGCTCTGCGCGACATCCGCCCTCCGCCTTTGAAGCCTATTACAGAGAACACGCTCTCTTCACTTCTGTCGACGTCAGCTTCATTCTTCGTTCTCCCAATTACAACGGCACCCAATTCGCCACTCCTGTTCTCAGTAAAACACAGACCCGCCATCTGCAATAGACCCGCCTGATCTGCAGGCATTACTTGTTGAATTTGCTGATGTCTTCACAGCGCCTTCTGGGTTGCCGCCTTCCCGCCCATTTTTTGATCACCGAATTGCCCCCAGGGATGCAATAATCCCATCAACCTCCGCCCTTACTGCTACACACTATTTCAAAATGATATTATCGACTCTCTAATAAAGGAAATGTTGCATGCTGGCATCATCCAAAACAGTAACTCCCCCTTTGCTACACTCGTCGTCCTCATCAAGAAAAAGGATGGCTCTGGTATACATTGATCGAGAAATGCGCTGGACTGAAATGAACTAGATGAGATTATAAGTCGCTAGAGGTTAGTGGGACAAAGATTGGGCGAAGAATGACGGTTCGACTTGATTTTCATTCCTGACTAATATTTTATATTTTATTCACAACTAATCAAGTCCAATCTACATACTATGGTAAATGCTATAGTTATGACATACACCAAACCAAGTACACGAAAACTATTTCTAAATTTTAGTTTTTCTTACATTTTCCATTAAAAGATACCTTCTTTAGAACTAAAAAAAACCTAGATAACTCCTAATATACTGTATCGCTACTTGTGTTGTCCTACAACAAGTTATCTAGGATGATCGTAGAAGATGTTCTCTTTTTAAACAAATAAGAAATACCTGAAGTGAGAGCTTATTTTTCCTTTTTAAAAAAATGGAAAACCTCAACTGAGATTGGATTTTCCTTGAAATCTTTTTCGAAAGAAAAATATTTTTAAGGAAAAAAGAACTTCCCCCAACCAAAAGTAGCCTAAATAATCATTGGTTATGATCTATATAAGCGAATAACAGAAATAGAACTAAACAAGATTCTTACCAAACCAAGCTGAACCTAACAAATGACGAAACAAAGTGATAAGGGGCGTACTTGCAAAGTAGAGCATTATTCTCAAGCCTTGATATGGTAATACGGCAAATTAAACCTAAAAGGATATGAATCGTGTCCGGACCTTCAAATTTGCGGACCAAGTTTGATTGAATTCAATCCAGAAAAACTTTTACCCCATCAATCGAGCCCTCTAGGATTTAGCAATTTGTTAATAGACAACTTTGATCAATATAAGTATTTTCTGAACATTTCTATCATAGCAATCAGTGCTCTTCCTTTATTATTGCCACCCGACAAAAACAGCGTAGTCCGTGTGCCTAAGGTATGACTTGCTAGAATGCAAAGAATTGGCTCAAATGACGAAACAGTTCAATTTGACGTCTCATGAAAAGTCAGGTTTGGGTAGGCCACGAGGGGCAAACCATTTCTTAGCGATTGCGCCACCTGTTCGGTACGTGTGCCTCAACTTACACCCGCTAACATGTGAAATGAGAAGTACGATTTGCTATTGAAATTTAAAGGAGCACAGGGAACACAGATAAGCCACTTCCACCCACCCACTAGTAGGATCACATGTGATTGTCAATTTCAGACATTCTGAGTACACAAAATTAAATCAACAAACTATGAAACTCGTCCCAGTTCAAAATCAATTCACGGTCTCTAAAAGCAAGAAAATTCTCCAAGTACACAATTTCCTTCCCAGAAAATGATTCAAGTACATGAAAGGAAGCACTACAAAGCTGGCCGAGATCGGCCATGCGAAACCCACACCTCTCTCCACAGTCGCGCCCCGCCCCCCCCCCTTTCTTTTTTTACGTCCACTCCAGCACAAAAGGCAAATACAGAAGACATACCTGGGAAATCAAGATCATGCCGTTACTAGGTCTGGTGTCTCAGCCTCGACTGACAACAAGGCGGCATGTACTTTCTCCAACCAGTCATCCAGCCGATCACGCAAAGACTTGACTTGGGGGATTCCCAAGACTCTTGGCTGCACCCATGACACATGGACTGTTCCTTCGACTTGATCGATGATCCCCTCAATAAGGTGAACCTGCAAAAAGGGTATTGTCTTTATTCAAAGCGAACGAAACATAAGAAACAATATACTGTGCTACAAGCATTTGCGAAACTAGCTATATTTTACTAACAATCCTGTCTGGGATCATTAGTTGCAGCAAAATGTGCTAATAATAATAAGAAATTACTTCATGTGTACACAACTTCAGTAGATCACCAATATATTAGATATAAAAATGGGAATATATAACCTATATTCATTTACTATGGCACGTGAAATCAGATATCCAGATGTTTTAGCTGGTCCACATCCAAAAAGAAGTAAATATTGTAGATAATGCATTATGAAGCAGCTATTGCTAGCTCTATTCTCGTTGTTCTTGATTCTAATTGAAAATGCCAGGTTGCAATTTAATTGATATACAATTGAAAACATCTAGCAAAGCACAGATAGGTACTCGGTATTCATTTGAAAATTCAACCCATCTATCCATCATCAACCTCAAAACTAAGGCTTCGTTTCGTAGGGAAGGAGAAATTGACTTTTCACTTTAAAGGAAGTTAATTTCCTTTCCCACCCCTCCCAATCCCACTGTATATCTCATACTCTTCACATCCGAATCCCAACCTCAATAAGCAAAACCGTAGCAGTGCACCATACAAAGTTATGCAATGAAATAGATTTTCTAAAACCGAAAAGAAGCCTCAAGCACAATATTGTTAGTTAAGAGTATACCGGTAAGAATATGGAAGGGTAATTTCATCCCTTCAATAAAGCTAAGATAATGGAAATAATCCAGACAACCTTCCCTGAACCATTTGCCTATGAATATGCTAGATGTCAGTCATCAAGTGCAATGCTATATGCCACATATTTAGCACAAATATTTTGTACAAACAGAAAGGTCGCATCATCCTATTGTCTCGAGAAGTTATGGCTGCCAAGGGGTAAATTTCTCATTAGATGAGCAAAAGAGCATTATGTTTGAGAAAATGAACAAGAAATGCATAAAATATTATATACACAAGGACAACATATTTTCGAAAAAAAAAAAAACATGAAGGGCAACATGTTCTAGAAAAGGACTAAGAAGCACATTGACTTCCTCACCGGTTGCCACCGCATCTCTTTGATTACATGTCATCTGCAACATCATCTTTCTTGTTTCAACCTCATCTTTTCGGTTGTCACATCATCATTCCAATAACCTATGATGAAGTCATTGCCCTTCTTGTTCTTTTCCGGAAATATCTTGCCCTTGCTTTTTTTAAAAACACGTTACCTTTATGTAAATTATTTAACATTAGGCCTCGTTCCTTTTCTCAAAAATAGTAGCCTTCTAAAGGTATTTTCCCATTTAGATGTATCCACAAACTTCCCATTAAACATGGACCAATCAGAACATCATGGGCCACAAACATAGGCCAGACAATGAGAGAACTTACAGAGAGGCTCTTCATGAGGAGATATTCCACATCCTCTACAGACAGTCTAGTGCGCTCAGCAATGACATTCAAAGTAATTGTTCGGTCCTCTGAAGGCCGGCTGCAAGTATTTGGGGCAAATTTGTCATGCTACTAGGCACAGAATGTGCTAAATCGCATGATAGATTGATCAATCGTCAAAACATAGGCAAAACAATAATCACATACTTGAAGATAATTTCCATTAAGCAGAGAATATTTATTTTCTCCAAAAGCTTTCTTTCATTGGCCACTAGAGCCGGTTGGGAATTTAGGGCATCCTTATGCACATGGCATAGTTCTTGATATCGAACTAAATCACCGGCATTAAATGCCTGCAGAATGTAGTAAAGCCATTCAACCTTGGTACCAAGAAGAGACCTTATCTGCAGAAGGAATCAAGTATGTTATTAGATCATAAGTGCCAAAAAAAAAAAACGGTGTTGAGAACTCTGTTCAAACCCATTATTTTCTTTTTCTTTTTTTTTTTCCAAAATCGATTACAGATATAACTCACAAGAGAGGCAAGATGCAGTAAAGAAGATTTCAGGACAAGAGCAAAAATAAACGAAAGCACGAATTAGTGAGAACCTAAGCTTTGCACTTTGATAGCCTGAAGAAACGCAAAGATGTTTTCTCCAAGCTCATGATACATAACAAGTACACAACAAAAAATAGAAAAACCAATTTAGCAACCACTGTGCGACATGAAGTTTCACAACATTAATCTCTGCCAAGATTAAAGAAACCCTTACAAAATAATTAGCATCTGAGCACTAAACAGGCTATCCCTGCTGTAAAGAGGTATAAAGTCAGGGACAAGGCCGCCTGAAGATTCCACACCAGCAGGCAGTTTAGACAAAACTTTATTACATCTTCCTTACTGTCTGCAGAATATCATCTCCTCTCTTTTTCTTTTGAAGGAATGATGTCAATAGGTTAAACTGAAACAATGTGTAGCAAGTGCATAAGAACATGAAAGGGCATCTGGAAATGCTTACAGACCTACAGCACCTAATGCCCTTCATGAAAAAGCATTGAACATGAATGAGTCTAGAGGCACTAGGGAGTAAGTAGATCTAAAGATTTGAATAAATGTTGTGAAGAAACAGATGATAGTAAAATTTTGGAGGATTTGAAACTCAGAAACAGGATCATGGATTCGTGGCGGTGTTACAAAATCATGTGCACTGATTTTGTTTCTTCACAAGATTCAGGATTCACATGGAAAAAAGGAACATATAAACCATAATTTTGATAACCAAGGTGTCCGTGTTAAAACCATTATTTCAGTAACCGGTGTCCGAAACAGCTTAAGCAGACCTCAACCAATCATTATTATGCATGCACCGCCCACTCAAAAGCTCCCCCATGCAAAACAGGTTAAGTTGAGATTTGACAACACAGATCCAACTGATGTCAGCGTACACCACCAACGGCGAGATTCAAACACAAATCCTAATGCTTCATGAGGTGCCAGATTCAAGAACACATAAACCAGCACAAATACTCAATCAAAAACACAGGATCTTCACAAAATATGTAACCCCACTTTGTCTCTTTGCGGAATTTCCGCCATACAGATGCATACCTTCCAGCACCGAAGCGCCCCCCCCCCCCCCCCCCCCCCTCTCTTCTCTTCCCCCAAAAAAAAAAAAAAAACCAAAAAAAAAAAAAATTGTTCCCATCTCTAGCAAACAACATCATAGATAAAGATTAGTCACTGTTCATGCATTCCCTGCATTTGCTTCACACCTTGCGTTTCTAAATGCCCGAGTAAATTCTTTGACAAAACTAGTCAATGCCATTATGGCTTACATGCTTCAATTATTCTACCATCCCCCTCAACAACCAAGCACGCCCTCTTCCCCCAAAAAGAGTACAGATGAAAAACCAGAGGTAAACCCTAAGTTTGCTAATGAAGAAACTGCTATGCATTAAGCACCATAAGGTACCCTCTAATATTGTAGAAATATTCATCACTGTCAAATCAATTTTTACCAATCCAAAGCCACGCCATTCACTATCCGCAAAATAAGACACTTATATTCTTAGCAATATTTAACAAAGCGGAAAAGAGGAAAAAACAGTAAGTCCCAGAGAATCAAGGATTCCTACGCAAAAATAAGGGTTCATCAACTGGAATACTGTACATATCTAGAAGGCATAAGGTTTTGGTCATCTTTTTTGGGGGATTCAATCTACAAGCGTCTGCAACATCAAAGAGGAGAATATTATATCTTGAGTGATATTCCAGAGGGAAGTATGACATTGGGCAAAGATATTTGTCATCTTATTGCCTATCCCTCTCAGCTGCTTCCAGTAGTAAAGAGCTTCCAATTTAACAATTAAAGACTAGATTTCACATACACCCTGATCCTTCAAGAAGGGTTGCAGTATTCACTTTGTGTTTGGTTAATCTGGTACATTTGTTAATAAAATATAGATCAAACATGCTCTTTTGGGTTCCTTCCGTTTCAAAATTGCATCTATCTCTTGCCCAATAGTATTATCATTGAACAAAACTTCAGCATAACAGGATGCTCTTCTAGGTATTCTTTCCACATTCCAATTCACTTATCCTTTCCTACCACCCACCCTCCACAACTGCACAAAGTTGAGCAAGTAATAGCATTAGCAGCAAAGAAAATAGTAACAGAAGCATAACTCAAAAATTCCAGTCATAATGAAAATAAAAATCACATATGTGCAACAGCAGCATTAACACAAGTGAAGTTGTGTAGAGCCAAGATCATCCAAGGGGTGAGGGTGGTCTTACAATTGGGTGCGCAAGAAGTTCTCCAAAGTTGTAGATATTATCTCCCAAAAGTGCAGACAAAGATAGGTCAAACGCCAAATCCTGGGAGAAAACAGAAATCATTAACAAGGGCATCAGCAAAAAGATCAAATGTGCAGAAAGAAGTCTTGGAAATGTGATTGAATCAAAGACCATTACATAAGCTAGTATTAGCAGCATATACCCTTTTTTTTTTTTTTTTAATAGTGCATATACAGCAGGCATATATCATGATAAGTTCTAAAGCACCCTTTCCAACTAAACCAAATTATTTTTAAATCAAAACAGGACACGCACACCTGTCCAGCCCACCTTGTGTTATGTGTCACCAGACTCACCACATGAAACCACATCATAAAAGCCAGGATCACAGAAAACATACCATGCATTCAGGCTCCTCAAGTTAGAATAACATTAGGGTTATCACAATGGCACCTTCAGTCAACAGTTCTTGACAGCGCATAGCACAAAAATGGATTTTAAACTAAGCAACTGTAATAAGCTACCAGAGGCTCCTCTCAGTACTTTAAAACTGCGTGTCAAGCTAATTTGCATTTCTGAAAGTATAGGTGCACATGATTTACTTCTTTCAACTTTCTAATGAACATCATTGGTCATATAATGCAAGAGGTTATCTTCTCTCCCAGCATAATTAGAACAATAGCACAACAGGTACTGATGCAGAAAGACAAAATAATGATTGATTAAAATACTGATAATGTCCACACAACTCTGAAAGGCACAAAAATTCAAGAAGCAACACTTCTACATAGAACAGTGACACCACAAAGTTAACGACTAGTTATCAGCATTGATTTAGATGATATTTAATTTGTTGGAATGAAATTCCAGCATTTACTCGTAAGGGAAAAGTTGTCAACATGTCAATTTCCTTTAGGATGTGTTTGATCCAAGGAAAACAGAGTGGCAAGAAAGAAATAGGAAAGAAAATCTTCTCTTGTCTCTGGAGTGTATAGAAAATATCATAAAATGATCAAAGAAAACACTATGGTCATGTTTGGAGCATGGATTGGAGCCTACAATTGGGGTTGAGACTAGAACTGTGGCCCTAAATTCAAATTATGTTGTTTCGTTCACCTGTTGGAATTGGAATTACAATTCCATTGCCCAATTTCATGGAATTTGATTTTAACTAAAAATCATACTTTCCAGTTCCATGGGATAGGGGTAAGGAATTCTAATTCCATATTAACTCCATTGACCTGGAACCCAAAATGACCCCACTTGATTAACTCAAACCCAAAGATGACCCAAAAGAGAAAGACCTACACAACCTAAAATTTGACCAAAACCTTGTAATCACCCAACTCGATTGACTTGAACTTTAAATGACTGAAATCAACTTAACTCAAAGTCCGAAGTGACCCAACCCAATTGAACCAAAACCCGAGATGACTCAAATCCGAAAAATGAAATTACTCGACTTGTGATGTGAAAAAGTAGAGCCGAAGTGGAAATGATCTGACCAAATTGACCCAAAACTTAATATGACCCGTATACCCAAAATGACCTGACCCATCTCAAACTCGGTCTAAGATGATTCGAAATTTGAAATGATACAACCCGTTTGACCCAAAACTAAGAGGACTTTAACTGAAAATGACCTAAACCAACTTAAACCCGATCAATTCTAGCCTGAATCCCAAAAAGACCTAAACCAATTAACTAACAATCCGAGATAACTTGAACACCAAATGATCCGACTCAATACTCGACCCAATTTGACTCGAAAATCGAATAACTCGAACTCAAAGTGAATCGCTTTGCCCATAATAACTCGAACGAAATGTGAATCGCTTCGACCAAAATCTGATTGTAGCTGATTTAAACCTCCAAACACTCCAACTCGATTGACCAAAAACTCATGACGACTCAAATCATTATGGAATTATAATTCCGGCCCCCAATTTCTTTGATGAATCAAACAATGAAATTTCGATTCCACCAGAATTGGAATTGGAATTGCAACTGCAACTCCACAATCCAATTCCAATTCCATGTGCCAACCAGATCCTAATGAAAACCTAGTTAATAATAGAAATCTTAGTTCTTTGAGAGGAAGGTTCAAGGAAAATCTTAAACGGTGCAAAACTGATTTTAATTATCCTCAATATTGACCAATAAGTTGCAATTTGTAGTGAGTGTACTCCACTGTCTCCCTCTCTTCCATGAAGTTCCTACTACAGTTCCCGTTTATTGACTTTCTTCATATTTTCTTTCTTTCACATTTTCCAATATCCAACCACAACTTTAAATGTTCTCTAACTAGAATGAAAAAATTGACATACCAGCTTGAATGATTCTGACAGTGACTCCACTGAAGTGTAAGCAAGATAAAGAAGAGCACTCTTATAGAATTCTGCAAATTCCTGCCTTAGCTTATGATACTGAGAGGAGACCCAATAGTAGCTGGCATAAACTGATGGATCAATATCAGTCATACTATCAAGCATGTTTTTCCCATCTTCCAGGAGTTTCTTGCACTCTTTCTGCTCCCCTTGGTCAAGTTTGAATAATGCAATTTGCATCTTTATGTAAAGGATAGGCTCCTCTATACGCATCTCTCGTGTAGCACGGAGCTTCTCAATAATCCCTTCAAGATAACTGATGGCAGCTTCTTTCTCCGCATACTGGCGGGAAACAATGACAGCAAAATGTGCAAGCTTGAGAAGATTGATCTTCGTCTCAAAGTCAGTGATGAAATTGTGATACAATTGTATCAAAGCATCACCAGCCTGAAAAAAAAAGTGGTGTCACAAGCCAAACCTAAAAAGGGCTAGATACAAATAAACAACAGATAAAAGGAGCATCTTATTCAGTCTCCAAATCTTCTATACAAAATGAGATAGATCAAAAGTATGGAATGGTTTATCAAAAGCAAATGTTTAATCTGAATTGCTATGACAAGTCAATGAAATATTGGCATAACAACATGCTATGCAACTTGATTTCATCTACAGAGAGATTTTTAATGGCAACAATTCCCAATACTAAGTTGTGACTGAAGAGAAGCGTTTTTGTTATTGACATGCATGGATATCAATGACTAAGCAAAGTTTTATGTTGAGCAACGGCCTCGGGACTCTCATCACTCAAGCATAAAACAAAAAATACGAAAATAATTTCTTCCCATCAAAGTATGTATGATAACAAGTGAAACGACAAGGGATAAAAACTTAATTGGAAACTAAATTTGAGGAAAGCAAGTAAACAAAAGAGAAGAAGTACCACACAAGTTCGCCTAATATAAAAGCAGACAAGGAGAGTGGGAAAAAAACCAACACAATTGCAATATGTACAGAATGAACCCAGCATTAGATTATGGAAAAGACAACACTTCTCATATCAAGTCACAGCAGACAGTTGCTAACCAAAGTACCCATATGACTAAGCACTTCTAGGATAGGAAAAATATCATTACATGCTCAAATCAACATAAGCAATAGATGGGGTTCATTACATGTGAACTTCATATGCGTAGACAATTCAGAATACTACTCTTGCTCCTCTTCATGTACCACAATTATATTCAGCTCTTTGCAGAGAGAATACCACAGGAATATTGGAATGAATGCAGATGCAGAAATGCAAGAACTTGCAAGAAAAGAAGAAAAGAAACCCCCTCCACATCTCCCTGCCTCCCCAAACTTAACAGAAAATACATAACGAAACCCCTAAACCAGAGAAGGGAGCAGTAGAAAGATACATTAAACCATGGATGGCTATCAACAGCCTACAAATATCCTTGTACGGTCCCAAAAAATGAAACTCCGCTTTCTCTTTCTATATTTGGATTATTGTATACTTTCTTGATATAAGCGTATTCTTTCAGCAGATATGAGCACAGTCGCTTTGATGCTATTCCATGATGCACCATCCTGGCACTTCTTTTGCTTCACAGCTTATTTGTATGAAACTTAGAAGAGATGCTATTCTACAGTTTAACTAGCTTTTGCACAAGCAGCTTCAGTGAATGCTGCTTCCACCCAGTAGTAAAGGGTTATTACTACCACTTGTCAAGTTCCGGGTCATACAAGTCTCGGTCATACTAAATCAAAAACAAAAGCTGTTCAGCATCCGCAGATTTTGTAATGCAATATCAGGAGTTAGAAATCCAGCTCAAGACACTAACAACAGAACCAAAACTGCAATTTCAATATGCTCTTCTACTGATCCAAAAAGAAGGGATGGTGTTTATGCAAATCCGAAAACAAACTATGTAAACCTAAATTCCCAAGACAAAATGAACATAATACAATACTATCGCGGTGCAATAAATAGGGCTCTCACGAACTACTACGAACTACTACTTGCCTGCCTACCTGCCTACCTATCATTTGATTTCTACCTATCCTCTGATTTCTACTTGATGTGGACTGCTTTGTGTTTGTGGTTGTTGTTTGTGGTAGTTTATTGTTTTGGCCGCCGTGTGTTCTGAACTACTCATGATGTGATGCTCTTATACTGGCAGGTCACATGCCATTTGCCGCGGACCAATTTCTCAGGTTGGGGGTCCTCGGAAACAACCTCTCTTCAGGGTAGCCCCCTGACGGGGGAAGGCTGCATACATCTACCCCCCCAGACCCTGCTTAGGCGGGAGCCCTTGGAGGCACTGGGTTTGTTGTTGTTGTTGGTGAAATAAATAGGGCCCCAATTATTCATCCAATCAGAACTCCACAATTGTGTATCCATGATGAAGTAAATTAACCTATAAACAATAACCTTTTCCAATTTGTTCACTCTGCTTATGACTATCAAATATGAAGCATCATGTCATGACTTTCCAACTTACTGCAAATGGAAATCAAGGTTGGACTGGCTTTCCAAGTTAGGAAAGTATGGAAATGGAAAGCTTGACTGTTTGCCTCATATGCATTTAGAAGCTGAAGATGTTTAATTGAGAACAGGATTGTTCTAACTGATCAAAGACAACGTCTAAGCTGGAAATAAAGGGGGTGTTGAATTAAGAAATTGCATGGGCATCTAATTGGAATATTAACTTAGCCAAGTTGCAAGAGTTGGGAAGGCATGAGAGAGATATTTCTGCTTCAAAATACAATTTAGGAGGAAAGAGGGAGGTTGAGTCAAACTACAAGGCTGAGAACAACTCTACAAATATGTATTCAAGCTTTTCTAGAACATAAATGAGAATTCCAAATTTTTCTTATCATTTCTCTCTATTTCCTTTATTTTCTCTGTTTATTTTCTTAATTATCGTGTATTACAACATGAAGATAGATGGAACACTCATGGCTACTCACTCCACATGTACATGAGCACTCTAACACTAGAGTTTCTAGTGTTGCATGCCATCCTACATTGCAGTATGTGAATAACTAAACAATATTCAGATAAATGGACACCCATCTCTTTTTCAAATTGCAAGCATCCTATATTTCGAAGTTGAAGATGACTTGATGGAGTTACATCTGCATTCTAACATAATTTGAGTTCTCACTCCCACCCCAACAAGGAGCAATCCAGAGAACAATGAATCTCACGATTACTGCCGCTGCATGACAAAATGATATAGCAGCAACATGCAACTTCTCAACTCTGTTTTAACACAAGAAGCAGAAGAATTGAACATCTCTACTTCCTCTTTTATGACCGCAAACAATCAAACATGGAGGCCGAATGGTAATTCCAAAAACATCGCAAGCTATGTTTCGGGGCTCCCCAAAAACCAAGTCAACATAATTATTCAAGACCCAGATCTTCATAATTCTTCTTTGCTATCACCCTAACATCTTCATTTTTTGATACGAAAGAAATTGCATTAAGAGCAAAAGGAGTAAATAAAACATCTTCATCTAACCCAGAAAAAACCCTAATTGTCTCCAAACCCTCCCAGGATCCCAAATCCCTAAATCGACCAAACAAAAACCACGAGGGAGAGAAAAATTACATCGAATATAGCAAACGAACCCGTCAATTAGCCAAATCCAAACAAAAGACAAAACAAAATAACAACAAAAAAATAAATTAAATAAAATTACATACGCATTCAATGAATAAACAGCAAAAGGAACTGAAAAAGAGGACCTGGAAAACAGTGAGAGCAACAAACTGCTCGAGCTTTTGAGTGAGCTGATGCCATAGCTTCTTCTGGTACAGATCTGCCAAGGTATTGTACCAATCTGACAGCTCTGGGTGCGCGTTTCGCAGCGATTCCAAGTATTGCAACGCAGACATCCTCGTTTCCTCTCTCTTTCTCTCTCTACCCTTTTTCTTTTTCTCTCTTTGCTTCCTCTCAGAGAATTCCAAGCCAAACAGAACTGCGAAGGGAGGTTTTACACAGAGGCGTAGAAGAAGACGGCTTTAAAAGCCTTTGCTTGTGCTTGAGATTTTTTTACTTCATTTTTTCAAGCACTCTAAATTTAAAAGAAATTAAAGAGTGGGATTTTTTTTTTTTTTCATTTGTTGCTTTCTTTTAACCATAATATTATATTTTAATTTAATTTAATTTATGTACATTTTAAACTATAATATAATAATATAATTTTAACTAAATAGCACCACAGAGATAGAAATTAATTTTTCTCAATAAAATATAATTTAAATAAAAATTATTATGGTAAAAATATTATATCGAAATGTATATCAAAAAATTACTACTTGAATTATTCCAATTCGCATATGATAATTAAAAACAAATTTATTTTCATTTTAACACTATATTTTTATTATATAGTGATAAAATTAATTTAATATAATTAAAACTAAAATATTATTTAAATAGTATAAAGAGTTTTAAATAATCTATGACATGAATTACTTAAGATAAATAACCCAAAAAAATTTCATTCAATTTTTTTCTCCTCTCTCTTAGTGTGCTTTTTAGTTTCGTAGGCTCAAAGAAAAGAACAAGGAAATGATTAAAAAAAAGCATAGAATTTTTTTATTAGGCCTTTTTCAGTTATATGGGCTAGGCTTAACTTGATAAAATTTCACCTAATCCAGTCCATCATCAACTTGAACCTCCAATAATTACCGATCTACTGATTTGATTACTTTTAATCCAAATTGGATTCAAGCTTATTTGCATTTATTTTGACGATTGAAAATTAAAGTGGCTAAATTCAAGCAAACCCGGTTGTTTTACAAGTCAAGATCAGTTAGAAAAATGTCTCAAAATTACTTGGCATGTTAAGAAGAAGGGCCATGAGGAGTTCGATCGATCGAGGTGGAGCTCGATCGATCAGGAAAGTTACGTAAAAGAAGGACGCTTCCAGAGAGCAGGCCGATCGATCGGGAAACAGGTCTTCTGCGCATCTATAAATACAGGCGTAGAGTACGTCACAAAGCATCCAAAAGAAAAAGAGAGGTTTCCCAGCGGCGCCGCCACAAAATATTGAGAGTGTGAGAGAATTTTGTAATTCTTCTTCTTTTGAATCAATAATAAAAGCTCCGATCTTCGCCCGTGGTTTTCTCCCCTTTCGTTTGTAAAGGGGTTTCCACGTAAATTATTGTGTCTATTGTTTCGTTTCTCTTTTAGTCCGTTTATTTCTCGTTATTGTCGTGGTATTTGATTCGATTGAGATCCGAGTAAATTGTTTATTTTCGCACAAATTGGTATCAGATCCTGGTTCTCCGAATTGATACAATGGCATCGAGTATTAAAACTGAGGTTGAGAAATTCAATGATCAGGGAAGTTTTAGCTTATGGCAAGTCCGTGTGAAAGGACTCCTGACTCAGAACGGCTTGAAAAAAGCACTGGAGGGGAAAGAGAAGAAACCTGAAACTTTGACCGAGGCACAATGGGAAGAGTTAGATGATAAGGCTCTCACGGCGATACAGATGTGTTTGGCTGATGATGTTCTGTCAGAAGTCTTGGAGATTAAAACCGCAAAGGAGTTATGGAAGAAATTGTTAGACATGTTTTGCCACAAGTCAGTCTCCAACAAACTCGCAGTGAAGCAGCGGTTGTACACTTTTCGTATGACAGAAGGTACATCTCTTAAAAACCATCTTCGCGAGTTTACCTCAATTATACATGAATTAAAGGCTTTGGATGATGTCCCTAAGGACGAGGATCAAGCTATGATATTACTGTGTTCGCTCTCAAATTCGTATAAGGGCTTCATAGAAAGCATGATATACGGGGGTAGGCCAACCATTACTGTAGATGAGGTAAGAAGAAACCTTGTGAGTAAAGAACGGGTAGATAAGGAATTATCTGACTCGGTGAATGACTCGGGTAATGGTTTGCATGTGAGAGGAAGACCAGAACATAGGGGATCCAATGGTGGGAATAAGTCTAGGTCCAAATCTGGACATAAGAACCTGTCATGTCACTATTGTCACAAGAAAGGGCACATAAAGAAAGACTATTACAAATATAAGAATAAATCAAAAGAGGATAACAGGGGTGACCACAGTAAAGATAAGTCCGCTGAGGCTAGTGTTGTAGAGGAGGATAGTGAAGGGGAGTTTCTATTAGTTGCTGATTCTCAGTCCAGGTCCAAAGATAAATGGGTCATGGATTCGGGTTGTTCGTTTCATGTTACTCCAAACAGAGACTGGTTCTCCACGTATAATTCTATACATGGTGGGGTTGTCTTGATGGGTAATGATGCTGCTTGTAAGGTAGCGGGAGTTGGAACAGTCCGTGTGAGAATGTATGATGGAACTATTAGAACCTTGAGTGATGTTCGTCACGTCCCGGATTTGAAAAAGAACTTGATTTCTCTAGGTACCCTTGAGTTTAATGGGTACAAGTACACTGCTTAAGGTGGAGTCATGCGGGTCAGTAAGGGTGCCTTAATTGTGATGAAAGGAAATAGGGTTGGTACTTTGTATAAGCTTGCAGGTACAACCGTAACAGGTGCAGTTGCTGTTTCCACATCTGCTATGACAAATGCAGAAATCACAAGACTATGGCACATGAGAATGGGTCATATTGGTGACAAAGCATTGTCTGAGCTGAGTAAGAGGGGACTTCTTTGTGGTCAGTCAACAGGACTGATGGAATTCTGCAAGCATTGTATTTATGGGAAGCAAAAGAGAGTCAGCTTCAAGTCAGCAGTGCATCAGACCAAGGGAACGTTAGACTACATACATTCTGATCTGTGGGGACCTTCCAGAGTGGTTTCTAAAGGTGGGTCCAAGTATCTTCTAACGTTTACTGATGACTACTCACGTAAAGTTTCGATCTATTTTTCGAAGCAGAAAAATAAAGTGTATGATATCTTCAAGAAGTGGAAAATTCTGCTTGAAAAACAGACAGGGAAGCCGATCAAAAGGTTGAGGACTGATAATGGTCTTGAGTTTGTCGAAGGGGACTTCATTAAATTTTGTGAAGATCAGGGTATAGTCAGACACAGGACATGTACAGGTCGACCTCAACAAAATGGAGTGGCTGAAAGGTTAAACAGGACATTACTTGAGAAGGCTCGTTGTATGCTTTCAAATGCAGGTTTAAAGAGAGAACGGTGGGCAGAAGCAGTTAGCATGGCATGCTACCTTGTGAACATGACACCGCATTCTTCGTTACAGATGAAGACTCCTGAGGAGGTATGATCTGGTTTAACTTCTGATTATTCTCAGATTAAAGTTTTTGGTTGTCCTGCATATGCATATGTTAATGATGGAAAGCTGGAGCCTAGGGCCAAGAAGTGCATCTTTCTTAGTTATACGTCAGGTGTGAAGGGATATAGATTGTGGGATCCATGTGCTCAGAAGTTTCTGACTAGGAGAGATATTACTTTCGATGAGTCTGCTCTACTTAATCCGCCACACACACCCTCCATTGACAAAGATACAGTTCAGGTTGAGACACCTGATGTTACAAAGATACAATCAGATCAGCAGATTGTTCAGCTAGAGAGTATTCCAGCACCTCAGGTACGGGTTTCTGATGTTGTTACTGATAATGCAGAAATAGGTCAGTAGGTGGAGAATAATACTATAGCTGGTGGTAGACCGAGGCGACAGATCAGGCCTCCTGAGAGATATGGGTATGAGGAGATGATTGCCTATGCCCTCACTACTGCTGAGACGTTAGAAGACAGTGAGCCGACTTCATATACAGAGGCTGTATCGAGATCAGATGCTGAGAAGTGGCTCGTTTCTATGAATGAGGAGATGCAGTCTCTTCATAAAAATTAGACTTGGGAATTGGTGAAGCCTCCAACAGGGAAAAGACTAATTGGATGCAAATGGGTCTTCAAGAGAAAAGAGGGCATTCCTGGAGTTGAAGATGCAAGGTATAAGGCACGTTTGGTGGCTAAAGGCTACAGTCAGGTACAAGGTGTTGATTTTCATGATATTTTCTCACCTGTAGTTAGACATACTTCGATTCGTGCATTATTGTCTTTGGTTGCCATGCATGACTTTGAACTTGAACAATTGGATGTAAAAACTGCATTCTTACATGGTGAACTAGAAGATAGTATCTTTATGCATCAACTCGAGGGTTTTGTTGTTGAAGGAAAAGAAGATCATGTGTGCTTGCTTAAAAGGTCTTTATATGGTTTACAGCAACCTCCTAGGCAGTGGTATAGGAGATTTGATCAGTTCATGACTAGTCATGATTACATCAGGAGTAAGTACGACAGCTGTGTGTACTTCAGAAAGACAGATTCAGGCTTTATTTATTTGCTTTTGTACGTTGATGATATGTTGATTGCAGCACGAGATATGAATGATATCGATGACTTGAAATCAATGCTGAAGAGTGAATTTGACATGAAGGATCTTGGAGCAGCTAAGAAGATATTAGGCATGGAAATTCGTAGAGACCGAGAAGCTGGAAAATTATACTTGTCTCAGGAGAAGTATATTGAGAAGGTGTTAGACAAGTTTCATATGAAGGATGCTAACCCGGTTAGCACGCCCTTAGCAGCTCATTTCAGACTCTCAGCGCTAGATTCGCCTCAGACTGAGGAGGACGTCAGGTACATGTCTCAGATTCCCTATTCTAGTGCAGCGGGCAGTATTATGTATGCAATGGTTTGCACACGTCCAGATATTGCTTTTGCAGTAAGCAGAGTAAGTAGATACATGGCGAATCCGAGCAAAGAACATTGGCATGCAGTAAAGTGGATTCTCAGGTATCTTTGTGGAACCTCTGATTTGTGTTTGGAATATGGGAAAAGTAAGTGTTGTTTGGTTGGGTATGTAGATTATGATTATGGCGGAGACCTCGATAAGAGGAAGTCCACTTCAGGGTATGTGTTTTGTTTAGGTGACACAGCTATCAGTTGGAGAGCGTGTTTACAGCCTGTTACAGCACAGTCTACTACTGAGGCCGAGTACATGGCAGTAACAGAAGCATTAAAGAAGCTGTCTGGTTAAGAGGTTTGATCAGTGAAATCAGTATCGAGCAGGGGACAGTTAGAGTATACTGTGATAGTCTGTCCGCTATTCACCTAGCGAAAGATCAGATGACACATCACGACCGAACAAAGCATATAGATGTGAGGCATCACTTTATCAGAGATCTGATTGACGAGTGGAAGGTTGAGTTGAGGAAGATTGGGACTGAAGACAATCCAGCTGACATGTTCACAAAAGTTCTACCAGGGAGCAAGTTTGAGCATTGCTCGAATTTGGTGGGTCTTTCAGTTTGATGTATGTTAGCCCTGGTTGAGGGGGCGTTTGTGGAGAAGGTGGAGTTGTTTTATTGTTGATGTTAATTTTTGAGCTAAGGTGGAGATTTGTTAGGAAAATGTCTCAAAATTACTTAGCATGTTAAGGAGAAGGGCCGTGAGGAGTTCGATCGATCGAGGTGGAGCTCGATCGATTGGGAAAGTTACGTAAAAGAAGGACGCTTCCAAAGAGCAGGCCGATTGATAGGGACTCCCCGATCAATCAGGAAACAGGTCTTCTGCGCATCTATAAATACGAACGTAGGGTACGTCACAAAGTATCCAAAAGAAAAAGAGAGGTTTCCCAGCGGTGCTGCCACAAAATATTGAGAGTGTGAGAGAATTTTGTAATTCTTCTTCTTTTGAATCAATAATAAAAGCTCCGATCTTCGCCCGTGGTTTTCTCCCCTTTCGTTTGTAAAGGGGTTTCCACGTAAATCATTGTGTCTATTATTTCGTTTCTCTTTTAGTCCGTTTATTTGTCGTTATTGTCATGGTATTTGATTCGATTGAGATCCGAGTAAATTATTTATTTCCGCACAAGATCGAATAAAGGGTGCTAGCATCAATAAAGTTTGTAAAGAAATTATGAAGGCTTGTTTACAAAGCTGCTTTGATTAAGCGTGTGAACGAGCCGAGGATGCGTTTGGTTCATCTATTTTCAGCTTATTTTTTTTCTATGTTTATTCATTTTAATAAGATATATCTTTTTATATTGTAGTGTTTGTTTATATAACGTAATAAAGTGTCTACACACATGTTTCAAAAAGAAATTAACTATTATAATGATAGAAAAAGGATTTAATACTATAAATCAACCAAAGTGAAAGGTGGTGGTGGGGGGAATCATAACGGGGTCAAGAAACAATGATAGAGCAATAGGGATGGTCAGGTTGGTTAAAGTGGACTCTAGTAATATCAAGCATGGCAATATGCAATAACGGTTGTTTACACCCCAAACTCGAGAGAGTTGGGATGACGTTGTGTTGAGATTGAACGTCACGTGTCTGTCACGAGGAGTCATAGTTGAGATGAATTTGACCTTATCATCCACTATTAGTCTTATAGCCAAAGGCATGGCAAGGTAGATGGTAGTTGAAGTCAAGTCTAACTTGGTAAGGCAAGCCAAGACTCACAATAGCTTAGTTCAAGCCATTAGAGAAGATATTAGGCAATTAAGGCCTGCTCCTCCTCTCACGATTCCCACGGGTTACCCTCGTGATGAGCTCACGGATGCCAATAGTCTAGGGAACTAGCACTATCGCTGAAAGGATAGAGAACCAATTATGGCTAATCAAGGCGTTATCCACTTGGATTCAAGCCATAAAAATGATAACACAACCTATGGAGTTGCTGGCACTTTGAATCAAGGGTACACCTTGACCTCAAAAGACCTTAACGCCAACGTTTAGGCCATGCCTGCCCTTGAGACTAGAGGGCAAGGCCATGCAATACCCTTGTCCTAAATCCAATTTACTATACAATTTATGCCCATTCCCTCTAAGTGTGATTCAAAGGTTTTCAGAGTGAAAGTCTTTGTACAAAGATTTGCGAGGTTATTGCTTGTATCTATAGTCACTAATGAGATGGTATTTCCTTCCAATGTGTCTTCTAGGGTTTTTAGAATTAGCCACCGCACCTAAGTTGTCACAAAAAATTGTAACCAGTGTTAGACTGTCTCTAACAACCTTAAGATCTATTAGGAACTTTCTGAGCCAACATACCTCTTTTGCAGCTTCTGAAGCTGCAACATACTCAGCTTCCATGTTTGAGTCAGCAATATAAGACTGCTTGACACTCCACCTATTGAAGGCTCCACCTCCAAGGGTAAAAACATATCCAGAGATCAAACATCTAACATCTCTATCTAACTGAAAATCTGAATCAGTATAGCCAACTAGAACCAGTTCAACACTCTAAAAGATTAGCATATAATCACTACTCATCAAGTACTTGAGAATATGTTTCACTGTCATCCAGTACATTAGACTGACATCTACTCACCATGCCAACAGCATAGTAGATATCTAGTCTCGTGCACAACATGGCATACATGAGGCTTCCCACAGCCGAAGCATTTGGAACATTTTTCATCTACTCTTCCTCTTGAGGTGTCTTAGGATACTGCTCTAAAGAAAGAGGGACTCTATGCCTGAAGGATAAAATCCCTTTCTTAGAGTCCTCCATGTAATACATTGACAACATCTGGTCAATATAAGTGGCTTGCGAAAGACCTAACATCCTGTTCTTACGATCTCGCAAAAGCTTAATCCCAAGAATATAGCTGGCTTCTCTGAGGTCCTTCATATCGAACTGACTTGATAATAAAATCTTTATAGCTGATAGGACACCTAAATCATTCCCAATGAGTTGTATGTCATCCACATATAACAAAATCCTCATGATGTCATTTGTACATGCATGGTTCATCAACCAATTGCTCAAACCCATAAGACTTCATTGCTTCGTTAAATCTAATATTCCATGAGCGTGATACTTGCTTCAGTTCATACACGGACTTCATCAATTTGCATACCACATGCTCCTGATTTTTGCCATTGAAATCATCCGGTTGCACCATGCAGATGTCTTCTTCAAGACGACCGTCTAAAAAGGCCGTTTTGACATCCATTTGCCAAATCTCACAATCATAATGAGCTGCAATGGATAGGAGTATCCTTATGAACTTTAGCATGGCTACTGGTGAGAAGGTCTCATCATAATCAATTCCTTCCTTTTGAGTAAAACTTTTAGCAACCAGTCTTACCTTGAAAGTGTCTATCTTCCCATCCACTCCTCTTTTCCTCTTGTAGACTCATTTACATCTAATGGGTTTAATGCCTTCCAGCGCCTCTACAAGTTCCCAGACTTAATTAGAATACATAGATCCTATCTTAGATCTCATAGCCAAGATCCACTAGTCAGCATCCTTGTCTTTAATTGCCTCATTGTAGCTGAGAGGATCAGATTCAATGTTACGGTCAACCATTAAGGCTCCCGCCATGATCTTGTCAGGTGCCCTGACAATGATCCCACTATACTTAGGCTCTTGTGTACTTGGAACATCCTCGACCCTACTGTGTCACAAGATGTGTCTAGCTGTTCAGAATTAGCGTTATTCTCTCTTAATTCCTCTTACACTACCTTGCTTTTGCTTTCGTAGTCTGCTACGAAATCCTCCTCTAAATATTTCGCATTAGAACTTACAAAAACCTTTTGTTCCGAAGGATTGTAGAAAAGACTACCCCTTGTTCCCTTGGAATAACCAACAAACATACACACCTCCGTCCTTGATTCCAACTTGTCAATACACTTTTTCAACACGTGCTGGGCACCCCCAAATTCGAAGGTACCCGAGACTCGGCTTTCACCCAGTCCATAACTCTATAGGCATTTTAGAAACTGACTTAGATGGAGCTAAGTTAAGGGGATATACTGCTGTTTCCAAGGCATAACCCCAAAAAGAGATTAGTAAAGTAGCATAACTCATCATGGACCTTACCATCTCCAACAATGTCCTATTCCTTCTTTCTGCAACACCATTCTGATGCAGTGTACCCGGAGCAAAAAGCTGAGATCTTATCCCATTTGCAGTTAGGAAATCCAAAAAATACCTAAAAGGTATTCTACACCTCGATCTGATCAAAGTGACTTGACTTGTTTACCTAATTGCTTTTAAACTTCAGATTTGTACTTTTTGAGCTTTTCAAAAGAGTCTGACTTATGTCTGATTAGGTAATTATATCCATACCTAGAGTAATCATCAGTGAGTATGATGAAGTACTCATACCCACCTCTTACTTGAACGTTCATTAGTTACATCTATGTGTACAAGCTCAAGCAAGTCACCAACCTTGTTGCCTTTACTCATAAAGACGGGCTTGGTCGTCTTGCCTTCTATGCATGATTCACAGATTAGTAAAGACTTCAAGTCCAAAGATTCTATCAGTCCATCTTTTATCGGTCTTTGGATCTTGTTTGAGTTAATGTGGCCTAAACGTTAGTGCCATGCAAAGGCATTTTCCCTTTCAGGATGTTTTCTTTTAAGATATTGAACAAGTGAACTTGTGTTAGATTCATTCAAAGAAATATCATAGTTTTGATTAGGAAATAACATAAATAAACCATCCACACATGTATCTTTGCAATTAAATAATTTATTTCTCATAATAACAAGCTCAGAACTGAAATCACTAAATAACCATTATCCACTAAACTGAAATTAACATGAATAAACAATCCTTCAAAATCAAAACCCTACCACTAAAGACTAAGCTAACATCTCCTACCCCTAAGACCGCAACTCTTGTATAGTCCCTAACCGTCAGGTACACATCTCCATCATGCAGCCTCCTGGTTAGCCTGAGCCCCTATAACATATTGCAAACATGGTTAGTAGAACCTAAGTCTACACTCCAGAAACTTGGTGGACTCCCAACAACGCATAACTGAACTAAGTGAGATATCAACATACCTTCACCAGATGGCTTGGCAGTCATTGTAGCAAGAGTAGCTATTTATTTGGTGCAGTTCCTCTTCTAGTGGCCCATCTTACCGCAAAAGAAACACTTTCTTTTTGTTGGCTTCTTGTTAGGCTTAGTCGGTACACTAGAAACCATGGCTTTGTCTTTCTTTCAAATCGGTCTGTTATTCTGCTTGCTGTCACTAACCCTTGATGCTTCAGTCAAGTGAGCACTCCCCTTGGCTCGCATCACACCCTCTACAACTTGCAGCTTCTTCATCAGCTCAGGCAATGAATAATCTTTATAATTCCTTGCGTAATTGAGTCAGAACTGGGTGAAGGAGCCCGACACAAAACTGAGGATGATGTCCTCCTAAGATTGATAATCAATCTTAGCACCAAGAATCTCCGACTCAAACAAACATGCCATCATCTTCATGACGTGTTCCTGAACTGGAGTTTCTTTTGACAACCTCATGTTGAGGAGCTTCTTCATCAGCTCTTATCTAGCTGCCCTATCTTGACCGCCAAATATTTCCTTTAAATGTTTGATCATTTTAGCAGTTGTTTCCATCTCAAGCATCTGATGCTTGAGAACATTTGTCACTGAAGCCAAAATTTAGCATCTACTCATTAGCCTTATGCCAGCAGTCATAAATCTCTTTAACAACAGTTGTAGAATTATTAGTGGGCCACATAGGTCGAGTATCAGTGAGATCAAACTTGTGGCCCTCATGTATTAAAATTATGTCCAAATTCATTATTCAAGTGAAACAGTTAGATCTAGTCAAAGCATTGTCCTTATGTATTGAGTGACGTGCACTAGTCACAACCATTATTAATATCTGTAAATGCAAACACTTGTGGAACTATATAGTATGAGTCATGTACAATGCAGTGATATCTATTTTTTTTAATTTAGCAAACAAAATGAGTTAGGTATCTACAAAATTTAACTATCTTTTATGTAATGATGACTCAAACACACCACTCCCTACTCCCCGACAGTGAGGTTGTATGAAATTAGTTTAGGTGAGAACTATTCTCAATTAACATGTTTTCTTGTAACCCATACTAAACATGATTAATTCACCACTTTTCCATAGTCTCTAATGTGACACAGTAGAGCTCTTCAAGGAGGCTAAGGTATTACACTAGTCAAGTGCATACCATTACCTAAACCTCCATACAAATACACGTAGTAGTCTATGGCAGCGTGGCCGCATTGCTTCTTTGCACTTTAATTTATCCTATTAGAAGTCTAACCTTGTGACCTACAAATCGACACCCTCCGCAGGAATGATGTCAATTCACTATACTGGTAGACCCGTAATGGAGATCACGAGGTTTCAAAAATTGAACCTCGCTCCCACTTGAATTTTGTAAACTACTGGTTTCTATTTTAAATTGCATTTACAACTTGATTATCTCATAATCATTATTAGAATCTCATTCTTAAATGTTTTAATTAATAAAAATTAATTTTTAATTATTATTATTTAATTCAGTACTGACATCTACACATCCTAAAAAATATTTTTTTTAAATGCCACGTCAGCGCTGACATAAGCGTCAGCACCTCTTTTATATAAAGTAATTTTTTTTAATCAAAAAATATTGACTCTAATCTCATTATATCAATCAACCGATTAAGTTAATCTTAAAATATACGCATAATAACATCATATGTCATCTAAATATAAATGTAATTTAAAAATCTACATCTATATATATGAATTAACTATTAGTTCAAACAATTGTTTTAAACAATTTAAAACCAGGTCTACAATTATGATCAATATCGAATTACACAATCTATCCTTTCTATTTTAATAAAATCTCTATTTTACTAAATTGCAAGTCTATTATTTCGATCTTATTATAGTTAAAATATATATTATGAGTGTAATCAATTGTTTGGATGAATTTCAAAATTTTCCTAATTAAATAGATTAATGCAACAAAAATGTTTAAAATTCCTATTTTTAAATCAACAGATTTAAAATTCACAATTTTGAATCCACAGGCTTCTACTTTAATATATTCATAACAATAACATGAATATAAAACTAACATAATAAGAATACTGTAAATAAATCGAAAAACAAAAAACTAAAAGGAAAGGGAAAGAAAAATACTTGGAAAAGCTCCAAATAAAGAAAACCAGAAATCCGAGGCCCAGAAGCCTTTTACGTAATCTCCTCAAAAAACCCAGATTGTGGGCTCCGAAAAATATTAAACTTGAGAGAAAAAATTTCAACGAAAATTTTCTCTCTTTTACATCTCTGAAAGTCAACATTTTTAAAAACTTTTTAATTTAAAATTGGATGGTAAACCCTGACTGCAAAACCCCAATTTATAGTAGGCTATCGAAGTGAAAAACTAACAAAACATTGGTGTAGGAATTAGTGGAAAAAAGCAAAACGATATCATTTAGCTCACATCACAAACCGTGTTTAATTTTTCTTCTTAATGAGTGCCACGTGTCAGCATGCGATTGGTCCGTGCTGTTAGAGAGCCCCAAAGCGTGCTATATGGCACACTCTGATTGGTCCGCGCCCATTGGCTTGGATCGCTCCCCTGGGCAGCCCAGTACGTTACACCTGCCGTGAGCTGATAGGCTGCCAGCGATAATCGTGGATTGCCGCACTGTCTACGTAATTTTTTTCCACATGTAAAAAATTCATCCTATTAACTTTTAATTTTAAAAAATTATTTTATTTTATAATTTTTAACTTTTATTTATCTTATGAATAATATTTAGCAAAATTAAATTTACTCATCTCATAAATTCTTTAATATTTTTCCGATGGCATTAAAAACAGAGGCTAGCGTAGGAACCTCAGGGACAATTTAAAATCTAGCTCCAAATGGGTTGAATTAATTGCCATCTCATGACAAAATTTAATTACCATTTAATGGGACTTAATTATACTAAATAAATCTCACTGTACTCTATAATTAAATCATTTATTCAATAATTCTCAAATAGACTATGTTGACAACAATAACCCCTTTATTAGATCTCTATGGCGAAAAATAATTAGAACTACTACCATTATTTTTATCATAGCTTCTCCATTAGTTACTGACTCACCCTTTTTAAAATAATTCATTTACACTCCAACAAATTCACAATATAAATTCCAAATGTCAAATACTCTAGCCAAAGTTTCTGAATTAATTCAAACACTTGCGAATCAACTAAGGGGATATCTGTATCTCATAAGAGACTATAGATTTCCAATTGAATGCCTATTCTATTTCAACACTTCATGCCGTTACCCAATGCATGTGGGACTTCGGCTATTTTTTAAGATCATACTTATGGTACATCAAGGTAACTAACATTCCATGCACAGTTCCAAAATACTCTCAGGTTTAGAGTCATTTTTCACGTAGTACATCATAATCACCCATTTCCTATAGTAGTCTAGAAACAAGTAAATCACGTGGTCTAATTTAGTGTATTTATCTTATTGAACACACGAATATAACACTTTTTGATCACCATCCACATGACCAAGACTAGTCATCTAAAATGTCACGTTATAGTCTTAGTAGACAAGTAGTCCAAACTTGTCATTCACTACGAGTTTTTCAAATGACATTACATTCCATTTGCTCCAAGTCTATCTTTGGCTTAATCTCATAATCCACTTAGAAAAATCATGTAAAAAGCAATATGAGGACTACATCCATCTCATGAACGTTACATAAAAGAAAATCTCATGCAATATATATGCTCACTCACACAAATTTAACGAGGAAATGACTGGAACTTCAATTTCATTTTTCAATAAAGTAATATTTATTGGATAAATTTGGATTTTTAGGACACTATTTCTAACAGCAATGGGGAATCCTCCTTCCATTTAACGTATGGCCATGATGTCGTGTTCCCAATGGAAGTCACAGTTAGTCTATTACACTGGCTTAACAAGGGAACTTTTCGGAACTTGAGTATGAGTAGGCTATGCTACACGAGCTAACTAACTCTAACGAAGTCTGGCTTAACGCCCTTCACAAGTTAGAAAAACAAAAGAAGAGGGCGGCCAGAGCCTACAACAAAAAGGTCAAACCATGGAAAGTGGTTGCATCCATTGGCTAGAAAGATCATGTCTTTGGAAAATGGTCTCTGAGCTAGGAAGGCCCATTTAGAGACATAGAGGTATTTGAAGGCACCCAAGGGCCATCAATTTGACTTACTCCAAGACCTAGATGGAAGAACTCACCAAAGGGCCATCAATGGAAGGTTACGTGCAATCAATTTGGGATTCTAACAAGGAAGTCTTTAACTTTAGATTCCCTAAATTATGGGCTCAGTTTCAATATCAATGTCTTGAGGATCAATTTCATGATCCTTAAGGATGAAAAATAGCAAAAAGAGGAACCGCCAAAGTGATAGACGTATTTGACAAAAATGTGTATTTCGTTAATATTTTTGAGGAGTATATGGCTTACATACAAAATAATACAAGCAAATAACTTGTACAGGAAAAACTTCTTTACAAAAGAAAATCAAAAGAGTTGAGTCCTAATTCTTAATAAGAATTCCTCTTTGTAGACAACTGGCGGGTGGCTTCATTGAGCTCTTGATTCAAGAATAGTGCCTCTTCTTGAAGAGCTTGATTGTTCTTATGGGCCTCTATTATTTACACTCTAAATTTGAAGGGACTAGGACGTCGTCGTTTTGAGCAAAGTGCCACATGCTTAACACGTTAGGCCTCCCTCAAGGAGAATTAAGCCTTTAGGTGCTGAAGTAATGGCATCTCGAGCCCAGTATCCTGAGATGATCATTACCGCAACAAGGGTGTCAACCACTCGAGGCTCGAGACGGTTGAAAGGTAAAGGGAGCTCAAGCTCAAGGGGTCGCCAGGAAGCCTACAGGACAGGTGATTTCCATGCTCTAGACAGTGACTTAGAGCTTAATTTCAGATACTTGGGCACTAGGCTTAATCCTAAAGAACGTGGGGCTTCTAGAGGGGACTTCAGCTAGAAATTTGGACGTGTGCTTCAAGGGATTCTCTCCAAGACTAAATCATGGACACGTTCATTGATCATTTTCACACAAGAAGAAGCTTGGTGGCCTGATGTCACTCGTTCATTAATCATTAACGCGGAAGAAGAAACTTGGTGACCTAACCTAGGGAGAAAATGCCACAGCAATAGGGGGCAACAGTTATTTAGTTCATCTATAAATAAAGGACATTGTTGCAGTCCAAAACCCACACAGAGGCAATACAAAACTTCTTCAATTTTTCTTTACAGCACACTTGTGTTTTTCCTTAGGAGTAGCGTAACTTATCATAGCTTAGCTTAGCGTAGATCAACTTGTTGTACTTGCTTCTTCGGTAATATAGTCTTTTGAGTTTCGGATGTGAACTATCTGTTTTAATCTGTTCCTAAACTATGACAAATTGAGATTTGAAGCTTTAGACTAAGGTTTTAACGGGCCAAGGCTTAACCTTGATTAACACTACTTTCACTGCTTGACAAGTTAGGTGAACTTAGGTTTGCGCCATTGTTTAGGGCTTTGATGGCCAAGGCTTGACCTAGATTGCATTGGTCCTAATCTAGTGACCTAAATATGGTTTGCTCCACCCTAATCTTGTTAGACTTAAACTCATTCGAGTTTTTATAAATCAAAGGTGCCATGCTCAAAAATCTGATCGACTTGGGCTTGTAAGTGGACTGTTGAGCTCTTGGGTTTCTCTCCACCCCAATTTCTCACTTTTAAGTATATGAGGAAAGGTGTCTGTGGGCCCTGCTCCGCCACTGTAACTGCCACTTGAGTTAGGTCCATATCCATTTTATTTTCTACCAATCAAATATATAAAAAAAACCCACAAAAATATTTACCCAAGTCTTCTTAATTGAAGCATAGGCTGAACTCATGGTATAACCGAAGTTGGATACACCAAATATCACAACCCTTTCTCCGAAAATGCTGAGTGGTTGACGTCAAAGACGTGCGGTTCGAATATAGGCTCACTCCCTAATTGCAGTGAGTCCTATCATTTTACGACCACATCACACTTAATTGCAAACAAAATAAAGCAAACATGCCTTTTGGCGGCCACAGTCGGAGGCTTAAATTAAGACTTCATCATCTTTAGCCCATCAAGGATTAACAAAACATAGTTTTAGACCATTCCCCAATGGTCAAAACAAGGAGGTCTAGTACTCTCGAGCATGAGGAGCCAGGGGGCTTAGCCCTGATTAGATCCCCGCTTGAGCATCCTCATGAACAAGCCCCATAACACAAATCGATGAACTGAGTCATAGCCACAGCGGTGAGAGCAATAGTGATGATGACATCCCGGAGGTTGAACGAATAGATATAAATGACTATTCTTGCAAGAGATTTATGGCTATGCTTAAACTCTGTTTATATATTGTGGACCAAAGAGTCCAACAAACAATGAGAGAAACCCTTGAGAGACAACGTGCTGAAACAAAGCACAATCTAGCGACCCAGCTTAAAAGCTCTGCTGCCATGAGAGCCATAATAAACATTGTTAGAACCTCAATGCATAATAGGCTTCACAAAGAGACTGACATAGTCTTTGTTGAAATGAACTTAACCTTGTCTTCTACTGCCACCCTTATTACTAAGGACGTGGCAAGACAGACAGTAGTCAAGGTCGAGCCTATCCTCGTTAGACAGGCCGAGGCTCATAATGGCATGTCTCAAGTCGTTAGAGAAGACATCAGGCCACTTAGGCCTGCACATCCTCCATCAACACCTACTGGACATCCTCGTGAGGCTCCTTCGAGCTCACGATTACCAGTGACTTAGGTTGACTATATTGTCCCCAAGAGTACGGAAATGCTAGTTATGGCTAACCGGAGTGTCACACACTTGGAATCCAACCATAGGAAAATTATGCTCCTTGGGGTTGTTGACCCTTTGAATAAAAGTATTTCTCTGGCCTCGAGGGACCTCAGTGCCAATGTGCCAGTGTTACCTATCCCCGATAGGGGGTCAAACCATTCATACCCTCCTCATGTAGTAGAGGTTACCTCAAGGCCTTTAAGTAGGAATGCAGGGATAAGTACCTAGTCCTGGGAACCAGCATCTCCTTCCTAGACCTCTCCATACCTATCATACTAGGGGGCAAGCTAATCACCCACTTCCTCAAGACCATGAGTTGAGGACTGATCAAGTAAGGATGAACCAACAGCCTACTAATATTTGTGTGCTCCCAGGCATGTCGTATAACCTAAGTCCTACTAGGACATACTTCATGTCCAATCAAGCGCATGGCCATATTGATCAAGGGGTTGACCCAGGGTATGGGAGGCAACAACCGTTCCCAAAGCTAATAGTGTTGGGTGCTCAGGGGTATCCTGTAGATTCCCTTCGAGATCCTCACCCACTTGGGGGGCAATGGAAGGCACATAACCATGTTCCCAACCTACCGCTCCTAGACCAATTGGCTGCCCTCATCAAGCAGATGTATTGGCCAAGCCTCAGAAGGTTCAATGGACCCTTGTACAGTAAACCTTACCCTGACTACATAGACAGGGACTACTCTTTTCCTCGTGGATACAAAATCCCCGAATTTACACTCTTCTCAGGAGAAGGGACTGTGTTTGCTCTCGAGCACTAGGCAAGAATCAATTACCAGTGTAGAGAAGCGACTAATAATCAGTATCTTAAGCTAAGGCTGTTCCCCAGCTCTTTAATTGGGACCACTTTTCAGTGGTACATTAGCCTGCCACCTAGCTCCATCTACTGTTGCGACAAAATGGCAAGGCAATTTCAGGCTCAGTTTCCAAGAATGGAACTAGGAACTTCCATCTTGGAGTTGGCTCAAATGAGGCAAAAACTAGGAGAATTAGTGGAAGATTACATTAACCAGTTCAAGAGAGCCAGGTTAAAATCTACTATGGTCCTTCCAAAAGTTGAATATGATTAGCTGGCCTTGAATGGGTTCGATATTGAGTTTAGGAAGAAATTCGAAGGCTCTAACTTTACGACGCTCTTACAACTGGTAGAATGTGCCGCTAGATACAGGGTTGTCTTCACAGTAGAAAGCCTGAAGAAAAATAGCGTGTATGGGACTTACGTACACAATCTAATAGAAGAGGACGAAGATCCTTCTTATGAGATTGATGCTGCTGAACACATCAAGGGACCTCCCACGGTTTACAATCCTTTGCTTAAAAAGGATATCAAAGCTGGGAAGTCTTATCAATCTCAAGACTTGAGGAAATACCCGTTCGACCTCTCAAGAGTCGGCGTAAAATTTGATTGGCTTAAGGCACCAAAAAAAAAAAAAGAAAACCCTCAAGATAAGGGGAAAATATAGGAAACCTGACCAAAATTCTACTAAGGTAAGGTGTATTGCAAATGGCAGGATTCGCTGACCCATTCAACGAAGAACTATGTTATCTTTAGAAACATAGTTCAGGATGCTATAGAAAGTAGGGAATTAATCTTCTTGGAGGAAGGAGATATGAGTGTTGACAAAGACCCCCTCTCTAGTCCTGCTCAAGCTAATGTAATTAAGTTAGCGAAGCCTTACAGTCCTCATAACAGCAAAACAAATGGCAGATCTTATGTAGGGTACTTACAGACAAAGATAGTCTGGTTATAGCCAATGCCTTGTTTGACAGGCTGCTAGAGTTAGAAACACTAAGGTTCCCTAAAACTTCGGTGAGATTGCCAGAAGATTATTGCAAGTGGCACGTCACAGCTGAACATCTGACACGTGATTGTGTTATGTTCAGCAGATTCCTAGAAAAAGCAATTAGAGGAAGGAATTATTCTTCTCTCCAAGGAAGAAAAGTTAACCATGGGAATTCATATTGGCTACCATTGGCAGATAGTCTTCGCTTCTAAGAAGCAAGTGTCATGGAAGCTCTTAAGTCTTATTGACCTCTGCGAGGGCTGTGGCTACAATTTTTTGTCTGAGATGAAGAAGTTAAGCCCTTATCTGAGGAAAAAGCTAGCTCCCTCAGTAAAGACATCATTAACGGGACCTCCTGAGGGTCTCACTTCAAAGACCCAGATCATTAGGAGGACTGGGCATCCAAGGATAAATCCAAAATACCACTTATTGGATGTGGACACTAGTCAGGGACCACGACAGTTAGGGTACTAATCTTCCGGGGTCGGATTCGGTAATGTCAGGAGAAGGAGCCACCTTAATCAAAGGGAGGTTGGTCCCTCTAGTCTTACTCGCACTTAGAAGAGGAGACAACTAAGGAAAAAGGTAGCTCAGCAAGGACTCTGCTCGATACTTGCTTAGGCTCTCTTAAGAGGAAGCCAGGGTCCACAAGGGCAAGCAAGCTACGCCTATAGATCTTGAAGACCCAGCAACTGGGTCCAACCCTATTGCTACTGCTGAAAAAGGGTAGCCACACAAGAAACTTAAGAGATGGATTAGTCTCTCATCTTCTAAAGAACAAGAATCTTAGTGGGACCAGCTTGCCAAGAGTTCTTTGGCTTGAAAATCTGTTGATGATGAAGAGGAGGATCTCCCCCCCCCCCCCCCCCCCCCCCCCCCCCCCCCCCAACCCCAACGTCAACATAGTGGAACCACTAGGTCATGTTAACACAATATGGTGTGATATCGAGAATAACTTCCATGAAGAAGACTCCCCCCTAACCAATGGAAGAGTCTCAGACCCCAATGGTTGACCCACAAGACCAACCTTTAACGCAGGACATGCTAACTGATGACAATCCTCAAGATCATGATCAGGAGGTGCCCATGGATGGCAACCCTAAGGAGAAAACAGATCTAGGGGTTCAAATACAATTTGGGACACTCCCGGAAAAGGTTGATGTTAGAACTGCCCCGCTCCTTCCTTTGGAATTCATGGCAACTAGCGCAAAGGAGGGGAACACTATAGCAGCAGACGAGGATCCCCAAGTGGAACTTGTGGCAGAAATATCAGCCACCAAACATAACTCGATCCTTTGTTTTTTAATGATAATACCCTAACATCCAAATTGCCTGATGATTCATCTAACATAATGAAGATGATGTTTCATGGCCCTAATACTACCAATAAACACATCAAGCCCCCATACATCAAGCCCAAATTCGATGGCATTCCGGTGAATAGGGTCTTGGTGGATAATGGCGCAGCAATCAACGTCTTGCCTTTTTATATATTAGGGGTCATTGGAAAGTCTTGAGATGACCTAATTACTTCAAATGTTGAAATTTGTGGCTTTTTTGGAGCTACCACTAAGTCTGAAGGGGTCATCCTAATAGGGTCACCCGAGGGATTCATGTCTTCAGATTTAATGGCTAAGCATGATGGTAAATCTGATCCTTTAGACTAAAATGAAACCCTTAAGTATAAAGATGCAAACCAATAGGTCAAGGCAATAAAAGTTAAGTTAAAGTAATTATATTTGAAGTAAGTCTGAGAACTTGTAGAGGCATCGAAAGACATGAAGTCCATTAGATTGGATCTAAATGGATCTACAAGTATAAAGAGTTCTTAGGATGAGAAGTTTGAGACCTCCTAGGCTAGATTGATGGTAGTGGGTTATTTTTTAAAGGAGGAATCATCTCTGATGAGACCTTCTAGCCAAATGCTATGCTTAAGTCCGCAAGGATGCTCTTATCCATTGTATCTCATTGTGATGAGATATGGGCAATGGAAGTCAAGGCAACATTTTCTGAATGGTTATCTTGAAAGGGTTATGTATATGATACAACTAGACAAGTTTGTTTCTAAGAGTCAGTAGCATATAATATGCAAACTGAGGTAGTCCATTGGTAGACTAAGCATCTTGTTTACTGAATAGTGGATTCAATGACGGCTATCAAGTCCTAGTGATTTTGATCCATGGTTAGTGAACCACGAGAGTATGTGTGACATGGCTGGAAAGTAGTGACTTTCAATGTGTTGTATATAGAGGTGGCATTCTACAGATAGAGAATGGTGTACGATTGCCATGAGCTATGAAGATTTAATTGTCTGGTTAGTTTAAAATGAAAGAACCAAGATAAGCATACTATATTATTAGGGTCAAGCTTTAGCAAAATTCGAAGAAAGGATGTTCAGTTTATCATGAGAGTATGTGTGACATGGCTGGAAAGTAGTGACTTTCAATGTGCTGTATATAGAGGTATTTTAAATTAAATATGTGTGACACGTGTCACAACTAGAGCGTGCCACGTGGCACACTCCGGTTGGCCTGTGCCTGTAGTCACGGATCGCCTCCGCTAGCCAGTGCGCTGGTTGGTCCGATTCACGCAATGTGGATCGCGAATTGTGTGCATTTTTTTTTTTTTTGCTTTGTTTCCTGTAATACCCAGTCTAATTAAATTAGGCTAGGTATTATATTACAATTAAATTCGCTATTATTTCGATTGGATTATAAATAAATTAAGGAATTAATTATCAGAAAGGGATCCATTAGTAATACTAAAGTGATTAAAATAGATAAAGGTATATATATAAAAAGGAAAAAAAATAAAAAATAAAAAAGAGAAAAAGGGGCCTGTGGAGACCCCTTCCCCAGAAACCCTTTCATATCTCTCTCTCTCGCCTCCCTGCAACTCTCTCTATTCCCTCGCCTCTCTCACTCTCGCTCTCGCGTTTTTCTCTCTTCTCTCATCAAAATCCTAAATTTTGATTCTTGCTTGATAGGATCCGAGGCTAACCCATAATAGGAGTTCGAATTTTGGATTAAACGCTAGTAAAGGTAAGTATACCACTCCCCCTACTTGTTTATAAATACGAAAAATCTGATTTTTAAGGGTTTGATATGTGAGACTTATATTTGAATAGTTTATTAGTTTATTAAAATAGGTTCAGGCATATATATTTGGTTAATTGCGTGATTTCTACTCTTTTGATTTAATATGTACCGATTTATACGTTGATTTGTTGTTTAAATATGTGATTCCTACTATTGTTTGATGTGTTAAAATGTAGTTTGAATTGTATTGATTTATACGTTGAATTGATGTTTAAACAAGTGAATCTTGAAAGGAATTATACTTGTGAGAATGCGAAAGAAACTATTGTGAACTTGCTATTTGAATTAAAAGATTTTATGGGAAGAGCTTACAAATAATTACGTTGACCCTCCGGGGTCTATCGACGATAGAATGCGAAATGTGAAATGTGAAAGTCGATCTGTGACCCTGTCGCGGGAATAATACCGGCACATAGCTCTATGTTCAATCCTATTGGATCTGTCGACTTAGAACCGGTTCGAATTTATGAAATGTGAACTTCGATTGTGACCCTGTCGAGGGAATAATACCGGCCGTAGTTTTCGTTTCGTCTGTGAGTTTTACCAAAATGAGCTCTTGTGAAATAAGTTACATTATAAAGTATTGGTTTGGTGCTACCTCAACATGATTTCTAAAGATAAATTGATTTTACTTGCTTTGGTTGGATTTTTATTCATTTAAATAATATGCCTGATCCGGGTAAGGTGTATGATATACTTGCTGAGCCGTTGTTTGCTCACCCTATTAATTTATCTTTCAGATTAGTAGCCGGTGGCAAATTCTAGAGGAATGAGGATGATGCAGCGACTCTCTGTTTTGGAATTTAGTCTATTTTTGTAGTTTAATTATTTGATAGTTTTGCAGTGGGATATTATAGACTATTTGAAATATTGTAATTTGAGCCTCCGCACTATTAGTTCTAAAATGTTAGTATCGATGTATTTGGACTTGAGGTCATATATGTTGGCAAAATTTATGAAATTTTGGGAAATTTTAATCGAAAGATTTTGGGCTTCGTACTATGATGAGGGGATTTATTGTAGTACAGTCGTGTAGCGTCCTCTTAACTTAAGCCTATTCGGTATAACGTTTGGGGGCGTTACATAAAATGGTATCAGAGCCTAGGTTATGAATCTTGGAAAAAAAAAAAAAAAAAAGCCTTAGGTATTAAGATGAGAACCCTAGGTTATGAATTTTGGGAAAATTAAGTATTAAAGCGAGAGGCTTAGGTTATGAACCTTGTGGGATTTAAGTGATAAGATGAGAACTTAGGTTATTAATTATTGAGGAACAAAATTTTCGATGCTGAGAAAGCATTGTTGGCTATTTGAACTGGTAGCTTCAACTATACTAAAAAAAAATAAATAAATAAATAATTTGTTTCTTATGTGATCTGGGTTCAGGTGAAGATGGGTGACAAGAGTAAAATACCTACATCCTTAAAGAGAAAGAGAACCCTGAAGGGAAAGAGCAGGGTTCCACCCCCGGTCGAGGAACACCTTAGTGAATCAGAGAAGGATATAGATGAGGAGCACCTTAATGAGGAACGTGTTCAACTGCTAAATAGGCCCACTGGTCAAAACGGCCAGAGCTCGGGTGGTTCCTCTAATCAGTTTGATGTTGCAACAATGCACTAGCTCATGGTTAACCTCTTGCAACATCAACAACAAATCCAGGCTGTACCTCCTCTCACTCGACGCGTTGAAGAGACATCCTTTGAAAGGTTGTCAAAGTTGAGGGCCCCAAGTTTTGAAGGAGCAGATGACCCTCTAGAAGCTGAAAAATGGATACGAGAGATGGAGACCTTGTTCGAGGCAATGTCAATTGCCGATGATGATAAGGTTCGAGCAGCCACCCCTTTTCTTGAGGGGAATGCGGAGTTCTGGTGGGATACAATCAAGGTAGCATACCAGAATGCTACTGGGGCGTTCGATTGGGTAGAGTTTAAGGAAATCTTCTACAACCAGTTCTTCCCTGAAGCGCTCAGAATGAAGAAAGAAAATGAATTCTACGAGCTAAGACAGGGAGAACATATGACAGTATTGCAGTATGCCAATAAATTTCATGAATTGGGACGTTTCAGCCCAAGCATCATGGCGTCTGAGACTAGTAAAGCAAACATATTTGAAAGGGGATTGCTTCCTCGCATTAGAAGGCGCCTATCAACTGTCATTTTCAAGGAATACAAGGAGGTCCTTGAACATGCATTGAAGGTGGAAGCGGATTTAAAGTTGGAAGAACAGGAGCATGCTGCTAAGAAAAGGTTATCAGATGGCAAGTTTCAGGGAGGGAAGCCCAACCAATCTGGTGGCAATGGCAAAAAGTTTCATACGAAGAATCCGGGGAGCTCTAACACTGGATTCAGGAAATGCGAGTATTGTGGCAAGGACCATTCCGGTGAATGTTACAGAAAGTTAGGGGTGTGCTTTGAGTGTAAAGAGAAAGGACACATAGCTCGTGATTGTCCCCTCAAGAATGGTTCCAAGAACAGAGCCAGTGATGACAGACAGGGACCTCGGGGTAACGCCAGAATGTTTGCTATGATTCAGAAGGACGAGACTGCTAGTGACCGTATGGTGACAGGTACCCTTCCTATCAATTCCACTAGTGCGCATGTATTATTTGACATCGGGGCCTCTCACTGCTTTGTGGCTAAGAAATTTGCCTCTAAGTTAACTTGTGACCCGAAACTGCTAGATGAGCCATTTTGTGTGGCAACCCCGCTGGGGTATGATGTGCTTGCTGATCTTGTGTGTGAAAATTGTCTGATTAGAATAGGTGATATGGAGTTAGTGGCAGATCTAGTACTCCTAGATATGGAGGATTTTGATGTGATTCTAGGGATTAATTGGCTGTCTTCTTATCACGCGCATTTAGACTGTTTTGGAAAAAGGGTTGTATTTCAGATTCCTAACCAACCAAAGTTTGCTTATCATGGGAACGGGTTAAATCCTCGTATGGGAAGTAAAGACTCTAAGACTTCTAGTAGGATGATTTCAGCCCTAAATGCTAGAAGGTCCCTGAGGAAAGGGTGTCGAGGATTCCTTTGCCATGTATTTGACAGTAGGAGGGACGACGTGGAGTTAGATGACATTCCCATTGTCAGGGAATTTCCTGAGGTCTTTCCAGAAGACTTGCATGGTTTGCCTCCACGGAGGAAAATTGAGTTTGAAATTGATCTAGTACCTGGCAGTGGACCCATATCCAAAGCCCTTTATAGAATGGCTCCTTCTGAACTACGAGAGTTGAAGGTGCAACTCCAGGAATTGTTAGATAAAGGCTTCATCCGACCTAGTGTCTCACCATGGGGCGCTCCAGTATTGTTTGTGAAGAAGAAGGATGGCAGTATGAGGTTATGCATTGACTACAGAGAACTGAATAAGGTGACTGTTAAGAATAAGTATCCCTTGCCCCGAATTGATGACTTGTTTGATCAACTTCAAGGTGCAAAGGTCTTTTCTAAGATTGACCTACGATCTGGTTATCATCAACTAAAGATCAAGGTGTCCTAAACTTTCGTAACTTTTTCTTCAAGTAATCTTCATATAACTCCCTTAGGACTTCGTTTTAAATTATGTTGATGCAGAACATAAAATAAGATGAAAAGGCCTAAATTTTTTATTTAATTGTTATTTATATTTTGAATAATTTACAAATTTTAAAAATATTTTAAAGAACTTTAAAATTTTGAAAAACATGGAAGTATTGAAAAGTACCAATAAATAAATTTCAAAATTAAAAAAACTTAGTAATCGTATTATTATTTTTAAAATTATTTTTAAAAGTATTTTAGATATATTTTATATTAAAATTGCTTTAAACATAAGTGTCATTTTTTCCCTTACTTAAGATGCTTTTTAAGTACCATGTTAGATTAATTTTGCTGAATCCTAAAAGTTATGGAAATGAAACCTAGAAAAATATTACCAAATTTTTGGTTATTATAAAAATATTTTAATACACCGGGACCTTGAAAAGTATATTAGCAAATGTATAAAGTATACCATAATACATCCTCTACCTAATGTGAACTTTTTTTATTGTTTCGGATGTTTTTGATAAGTCTTAAAGTTGAAAGATCTTAAGTTCTAAGATCTTAACAATGGAAGAAATGAGATTACAATGAGATGAGAAATAGAATGGAGGGTTTGAGATGAGAAGAGAAAAGATATTTTCTTGATTATTAATTCCAAAACATACCATCGACAATACAATTCTTGCTACTTATACTTCCAAACTACTAACTCTTTTACTTGCTTTCCCGCCAAAATACCAAAACAACAACTAATTCACTATCTTTCCCGCCAATGATGATTTCCACTTTTATACATTGAGTTTACATTTGAACACTACTAACAACAATCATGACAATACTCCCCTGTTGGAATGATTCTTGACCTCAAGAATCAAATTTTGGATATTAGATCTTGATAAAGTGATATTCTTCCCATGAAGCATCCTCTGTATCCAACTTGGACCATTGAACAAGAACTTGGGTGATGCCTGATTTCCTGGAGGAACTAATCGTTTGTCACGTACAGCAATAGGTTCAACTCGTACTTGACCTTCAACAGAAGTAATGAGAGGTTGTGTTAGAGGAACAACCTTTGAGCCTATCTTTGGTTTTAACAAAGAAACATGAAACACAGAATGTATAGTAGAACCAACAGGAAGATCAAGTAAGTAGGCCACCGCCCCCACACGCTTGAGAATTTGATAAGGACGGACCATAGAATTTAGCTGAGAGCTTAACATTGTTCCAAACAGCTAGAGAAGATTGGCGATAAGGTTAGAGCTTAACGTATACCGAACCACCCACTTGAAACACTGTATCAGGCTTGTGCTTGTCTGCAAAGTACTTCATACGAGATTGAGCTAAGGATAGATTGTCCTTAAGCTGCTGAAGGACTGGCTATTATCTCTGGAGAAAAGTTTCTATTGCTAGTAAAGGAGACACTAGCTCCTCTTACACAATAGGTAGAGGATGTTCATACCCATTCAAGGCAAGGAATGGGGTAGACCACAAAGAGGAATGAAAATTGGTGTTATACCAATATTCAACCAAGGATAACCATCTACTCCATTGTATAGGATGAAGGAATGTCATAAAACGAAGATACTACTCCAAACACTGATTTTCATTGTCAGTTTGGCCATTAGATTAAGGATGGTAAGCAAAGCTAAGAGCCAATGAAGAGCGCAAAAGTCTGAAAATTTCTTGCCAAAAACCACTACTGAAGATCTTGTCCCTATCATATACGATGCTCAAAGGTAGCCCATGGAGTTTATAAATGCAATCAAGGAAGAGTTTTGCCAACTTTGCTACTATAATAAGATGCTTAAGAGCCACAATATGAGCGTGCTTTGTAAATCTATACACAACTACCCAAATCATATCATGCCCCTTAGATTTAGGAAGTCTTCCATAAAATCCATACTGATATGACTCCAAGCCTGATCTAGAATAGATAAACATTGTAATAAGACTCTTGGTGCATTGGCAAACATCACAATCTTGTATTCAACCTATGAAATCTCGTTTCATACCTTTCCAATAGAAGTACTGCTACATTCTCTTGTAAGTGCCAAGAACCCCTGAATGACCCCCAAGGCAGAGGAGTGCATAGCATAGAACACTTGGTGTCTCAAATCAGTGTTAGTGTCGACATAAACCTTCCCTCTGATTCTCAAAATGGATCTAGATAGTGTAGCTCCAATAACAGAAGTGGGGAGATGGACAGTGCAGTAATGAAGGATTGAGCATAAGCATCATTAACATAAGACTTGCAAAGAATCGGCCATCCTCTTTAGTTGCAGAATCTTCAACCTTACATGATAAAGCATCAGCCACTAAATTTTCCTTCCCCTGTTTGTACTGTATTGAGTAATCAAGACCCAACATCTTCAATAGCCCTTGCTTTTGAATACACATAGTGATTTTCTGCTCAAGAAGGTATTTAATGATTTCATGGTCTATACGTATGACAAAATGGTGACCCTCCAAATATTGGCGCCATTTCTGAACTACAGTTAGATTACCAAGGTATTCTTTCTCATAGATGAAGAGCCTTTGATGCCTTGGGCTTAGAGCTTGACTAAGATAAGCAATGGACTTCTATTTTTGCATCAGCACAGCCTCTACACCAGTACTACAAGCATCAATATCTAAGGTGAAAGGTCTAATGAAATCTGGCAATCTCAAAACTAGGGTTAATCCATAGCTTTCTCGAGCTGAACAAAAGCTTCCTGAGCTGTAGGGGACTAAAGGAAGAAATCCTTCTTGAGTAATGTAGTTAAGGGTCTTACTATTACTCCAAACCCACATCTAAACCTCCTGTTGCAACCTGTAAGTTCAAGAACACCACGCAAAGATTTGAGAGTAGTGGGAGTTGGGCATTATTCTACAACCTAAACTTTATATGGATCAGTTAAAACTCCTTTACTAGATATTACATGACCAAGATATTCAATTTGAAGTTGGGCAAAAGTGCATTTTGATAATTTGGCATATAATTTGTGTTTTCTCATGGTTTGAAAAACCAATTGAAGATGACAGAGATGAGAGGAAAAATCTGAGCTAAAGATGAGAATATCATCGAAGAACACAAGAATAAATTTCCTTAGGAATGGTTTAAAAATAGAGTTCGTAAGGGCTTAAAATGTTGTAGCAGCATTTGTGAGGCCAAAGAGCATCACGACAAATTTTTAGTGTCCGTGATGAATACGTAAAGCAGTTTTTGTGTATATCATGTTCTTTAACTCTAATTTGATGGTATCCTTGCCTAAGGTCTAATTCGGCATAGTAAATTCAACCACACAACTCACCAAGCAAGTCATCAATTATAGGGATTGGAAATTTATCTTTGATTGTGAGGAAATTTAATTGGCGATAGTCTATCATAGCCTTGTAGTACCATCTTTTTTCTCGACTAAAATCACTATGGAAGCAAAAGGACTGTGGCTATGGCGAATAAAATTGGTTTGAAGCATTTCCTCAATCTGTTTTTATATTTCAAGTTTCTAGGAGTGGGGGTATTTGTAAGGCCTCAAATTCACTGGAGCAGCGTTAGGCTTGAGTGGTATGGAATGGTCTAGTGATCTTTTTGGGGGAAGACAAGTAGAAACTTCAAAAATATCATTAAAGTCATGTATTAAACTTTGTAAAGCAAGATCATAATTCACCAAGGATGATGGAAGCTCAGCGTCAATGGAGTACAAATGGCCAATTTATTGGTATGTCTACTTCTTTAGAATTTCCTGCAAATGCTTGCAACTCATCTAACTTCAATGATCCTTGCTCAGTCACACCTTGTAGTGTAGTAGATTACCATCCTTCTCAAATGACATTGAAAGAGTGGTAAAATCAAACACTATAGGACTAATTGTCCTCATCCAAGCCACTCCAAGGACCATATCACATCCTCCAAGTTTGAGAACTCTAAAATCATAAGAGAACCCGTGTTCTTGCATTTCCCAAACAGATCTTTTGCAAGATGTCTATGACAGCATAGTATTTCCATCTGCAACAGTCACTGATAATGGAGAGGACGTTATCATCTCATGTCCAGCACCTTTAGCAACCTTTGGATCCAAAAAACTACAAGTACTCCCACTATCTATAAGGATCAAAAGAGATTTTAGCTGACCATGCCTTTAATCCTAACAGTATTATGAGAATTCCCTCAAGTTAATGCATGAACTAATATTTCAACGTCATCTTCAAGATTTGACGGCACAATCACTGAATCAACTTCCTCCAATGGAAGTTCTTCCAACTAACAGCCTTGTTCCACCCTAGTAGCAGACAAGAAATGCCCGGGATTACATTTGTGATCATAGAAATACCTCTCATTACACTTATAGCATAGGTTTTGAGCCTTCTTAACTTCTGAACTCAATGATTTGGATTAGGAACTACTTGGCAGTGAGTGATTTGCATATGATTTCTTAGGATGGTTGGCATTAGTACCCACTGAAAGCTAAGAAGAATGATTGACCCTTCCCTCTACTAATCCTTCTACAGAGGACACAAACAATTTAGCCTTTGAATATGCTTGAGATAAGATGGTAGGATTCAACACTTTGACAAGATTTTTAATCTGAGGTTTTAATCCATTGATGAAACTGGAGATATAATACTTCTCATTTGTTGCTGGATTTACCACCATCATCTAAGCCTTAAGATGCTTGAATTAAGACACACTCCTTAACAATTCCCACCTGCACCAGCTTGTTAAATTTGTCAAATGCATCTCCCAATTCATCATCTCCAAACCTATCACATGGTCCAGTAACAAATATAAACCAATTAAGGTTTGGCTTGCTTGTGATCAAGCTATGAAACCACACCTCTTCATCACCATTGAGGTAAATGGCAGCCACTTCCACCTTTTGCTCTTCAGGTACCCAATAGAATTTGAAAAATCAATCACATTTCCTTGCCCAAGATTGAGGGCAAGTTCCATCAAAACTGTCAATCTCAATTTTAGGTTGCTTGAACGAAGATTTGCGATTGCTCACAACTTGATCTATATTAGATTCTTGCATTTCTAAGCAGGAACAATAGGCTATGGGGGTCAAACATTAGGGATATTGGAAGGATTATGATCGACATTTACGTTCTTATTGACCTTCTCTTGCATCCTAGACAATTGCTGCTACAATTGTTCATGAGATTAATGCAAATTCCCAATAGCAATCTCTAAATCCTGTAGCTGTTGTTGAATTTGAATCATTTGTTCCACACTTTTGTGTTTCCAAATGATCCAGCTGCAATATTAGCCATAGAAGGTTGCTTCTTCTTCACTAGATTTGCAATTGATTATGCTAGTAATTTTGCTATGATACCAAATTGTTAAGGTCTAACATTAACAATGGAAGAAATAATATTAGAATGAGATGAGAAATATACATATTTCATTGATTATTAATTCCAAAACATACCATCCACAATACAATTCTTGTTACTTATACTTCCATACTACTAACTCACTCTTTCACTTGTATTCGAGCCAAAACCCCTTGCTTTCCCACCAAAAAACCAAAACAACTAATTCACTAACTTTCCTGCCAACGATGATTTCCACTTTTATACATTGAGTTTACGTTTGAACACTACTAACAACAGTCATTACAAAAGATCAAATTGATTTAAGTAAATAATTTGATTAGTATCTTTGATAAAATTAAAAGTTGAGAGTCAAATTGATTTTCCACATATAGCTCAAGGTGTGCCTTCAAAAGAACTAAAAGTTATGGACATGACTTTAATTATAACCAATATTTGAGGGGTCTCTGAATATTATCTTCATAGTATATTATATATTTAAGATATTTTAATTTTTTGCTACATAAGTTCTTTATTAAAAATTTTGCCATATCAACAAAAATAAATTTTGAATGTCGATGCATGGTAGATACCTAGAAAAAAAAAAATCCATAAGTTTAATATACATGTAAAACGTTTCCAAAAATCAATTAACCGCTAAAAAGTTGTATCAAATTTCAATGCAACTGTACAAACGTTACTAAAACATTTGAATGGTAACAAAATCTATTTTATTGATAAACAATTGAATGTGTATTCTTGTAGATGTTTGTGAGATAGAGATTATAGAAGTTAAAAAACATGTAATCCACTAATAGGTCAACAATCAGCTCACGATTAACAGCTAATGACTAACTGCTCCTACCGAACAATCTCAACACAAGAATAGGCTGAATTAGTTATTTAATGGTCAGTGGCGGATCCAAAATTTGTGACCACCGGGGGCACAAATACAGATGAATATGTGTGTGCGCATGCATGCGTGTGTGGGGTGCGGGTGTCAACAATCTAGAAAATTCAATTACTGCGGCCAACTAACAATTTGCAAATTATGTTCTAATCATAATAAATAAATATATTATTATTAACAAATATATTGCAAATATTTATAAATTAATTAAAATCAAAGAATATAAAAGCCAAAATTAATTAATTATACAAAATAACGCAAGTAGAACTAGAAATTAATAGAGTAAAATACTTTTTTACTTTGTCAAAAATTTCATAAGTGATCATAAAAAAAAAATTAATTAATTTGTTAGATAAAGGCTATGATAGTAGGTGGTAGAAGTTTATTAAGGTACTATTCATTGACAAGGAAAAGAAAAATGCACCTAATTTATTGAAAAACTAATACAGGAAAATATTATATTAAGATGGGATATGTGACACATTAACATTTTCGTTTGCAATGGTGTTTAGCAAACGAATATACTCTAGACCTGGCAATCGGGTCGAGTCGGATCGGGTTCGAGTCGGGTTAATGTCACGTCGGGTCAAAATCGGGTTGGGTCAGGCTCGGGTCAGGTTATCCTCGGGTTCGGGTCAACCTCAGGTCGGGTCAATCTCAAGTCGGGTGGACAAAAGGTCGGGTCAATCTCGGGTCGGTTAAACCTCAGGTCGAGACATCCTCAGGTTGAGTCGGTTTTCAAGTTGATTTATCAAGTTATTTTTATGATATATCTATTCGATCTTGAAAATTATAACAAAAAATGATAAGTTAGACTTCTATTTGGCCATTTTGGATTATAGGTCATGTTTGATTCAGGTTTCGCGTCATCAAAGGTTGGGTCAAACTTGGGTCGGGGCTAGTTTGGGTCAGGTCATTTCGGGTTTCGGGTCAGCTTGGGTCGGGTCAAGTTCAGGTCGGGTCAAATTCGGGTTGGTTCATTTTCAGGTTCGGGTCGCAATAAATTTAAAATTTTTCAGGTTTGGAACGGGTCTGGTGGCGGGTCAAACAAGTCGAGTTATCAGGTCGGGTCACATTTTGCCAGCTCTAATATACTCATGTGTTATAATACTCACTAACGAAAGTGGTGGATGCAACATTCTAACAGCGTAGGATTCATAATTATAATAAAAATAAAAACAAAAAATCTATTACACAATTAATTAGTTAAATTTATATATATAATTACTGAAATGAGATTATAATAAAATATTAATTAAAACATAGAGATATTAACATATAAAAAATATTAAATTATTATTATTTTATAAATCAATAAAGTTTTTGGTCCAATTCATAAGTTAATAATTTTTTTTTAATAAAAGAGAGCAATGAACTAATCAAAAACCTTAATGTTCAAAAAAATCAAAAACCATGAGAAAAAATCAATAAAAATGGGGAACATGAAGCGCGAACCCGTGCCCCCAGTGCAATAATAAACGTGGTTGCCTGTTACCACTAGACTACTACGAATAGAATGATGTTGAGGCATGTATTATGGTATATATTTAGGAATTTGACTGGGGGCCCGTGACCCCAGTGATTTAAGGCTGGATCCGCCCCTGTTAATGGTCCAATCCTCAACACAATATATTTTACACTACACGCACTCACACACGGGCAGAGTGTGGGTAGTTCAATGGAATGGAATAGCAGCTTCAACTATAACTATTTCATTAGAAGATGATTAGGAACAATCAAACCCCAAAAATTTGAGCGCACTGGTAATTACCTCACTCCTAGCCAGAAGTTTAAGCTATTTTCCCTCACCCTGAAAATGCAATCCTTACCCTTAACAAAATATACAAGGAAGAATCAGCAACAATATAATCTGCAATACCAAATTGTTACATTATACCATTTGCAACTAAGATTAAGATGGCAAAACATAAAAAGCATTTGCCATATCAAACTCGAACATTTCCGCATCATTGGCCAAATGACAAGTGATACTACCTCTAACCGGAACCGTTACAATAGGGAACTCAGGTACATAACATAATGACCATTACGTAATAAAAGTAGCCTAACGGTTACATTATACAAACCCCATTTGGTTAATTCAACACCACCACCCCCTTTTTACAGTTCCACTACACAACTGTAATTTAAAACCATGCACATGGGTATCTGTCGCAGCTATCAATAATTCGATCAACTAAAAAGTCAAGGAAGATACCAAAAGTGTAGATCCTGGAAGTAAAAACGGCCAGGTCTTGCAAATTTAGGGTACATGTTCCATGAGTGTAGGTACTAAGGTCAGATTATGCTCCTGAAGGAAGAGCCAGAAGCAGAGAACAATAAATTAGTGGCCGCCTTGCACTTGATCAGATTTCTCAGTCTCTTGACTGTCATTTTTCAAGTGTTGCTCCGTCTGGCCCAATCGCAAATTGTCAGGTATTTCCCCAAGTCTCTCCTGCAGAAGAAAATATCAAAACGCATTAAAAGAAATATTATACAGAAGTTACGAACACTCTCAAATCATAACATCTAATTTCCAGATCTATGTCGAAGAATAATTTCAAATCATTTTTATAGATACACAACACAAACCATGGTTGCGGCTTTGTTGTAGCAGAGGTGAAGCAAGGTCAAGCATTCTTACGTTACATAACGGGTCAAGGTGATCATATTAGGAAATATTAGTTACAACTTATGTTTGTCAGAATTGCAAAGAATTTCACGTACTTGGCAACATTATCATCCCTGTCATAGTTTCTCACATGTAACCACATTCACTAAAATTGTGTTAATAAATAAAAGAAACATACAAGCCTTGAAAACTATTACAAAAATTCCACTAAGCCAAATAGCCAACCCATAGTGGCTAGCTCAAAGTCCATCATCATATGAAGGTCATTATGCAACAAAACACTACTTTTACAAGTTCAAGCTGATGCAACCCCTCCCTCGAACATACACTACAATATAGATCATGTTCCAAGTAAGTAAGACACAGATGAATCGATCGAAAGCCAATAACTCCACCTCCCTTGACCAACTCATATTATCAGCCGTTCTACAGAATTCCGAGGATTACTCTTATATAATTACTCCAACCTTTCATTCCAACATCAAGTATCTGTGACACTTTAAATTAGACAAAAAAACGTAGAAACATCTTAGAAAATAGTCAATTCTAGCCTCAAGACATAGGGATAGTTTGATAAGTCTAATTTTGTATATACTTTTCATATGATTTTAGACTCCTTTATTAACTATGTAACAACAACTATCCCAGTGCCTCAAGAGGCCCCAACATAAGCAGGGTCCCCCAGGGGGGGGGGGCGTCTTCGGGGTAGCTGTATTCAAAGACCCCCAACCTGAGAAGCATGGCAGCATAGAAGCATGAGAGCAACAAAGTATAAGAGCAAAACATAGCACAAAGCAAGCATTACGAAGCAAAACTCAATGGAAGGTAACTGCAAGGAAAATAATAGGCAAGTAGGCAGATAAGCAAATAAGTGCACCAAAGAGGAAGTCATATATGCCCAAAAACACTAGTGTTAGCAATAATAAGCTCTTCTACTCTAAGCCGCTACATTGGCTACCCCTATGCTAGCCTTCCACCGAGCTCTATCTAAGGCCATCTCCTCGTGTAGGTTTAGGTGGGTGAAGTCTTGTCGGATCGTCTTCAACCATCTCTTCTTTGGCTTGCCTCTCCCTCTCCTGCCTAGCGCAGTATGGGGCTGTTCGCATCTCCTCACTGGAGCTGTGGTCGGTCTCCTCCTAACATGTCCAAACCACCTCAAACGTTGCTCCCTTAATTCATACTCGATCGAAGCTACGCCCAATTTGCCTCTTATGACGTGATTCCTGATCATATCCTTCCTTGTGTGTCCACACATCCACCACAGCATCCTCATCTCCGCCACCTTCATCTTCTGTGTATGATGTTGTTTCATTGGCTAACACTCCACCCCATATGATATAGCCGGTCTCACTACCGTCTTATAGTATTTTCCTTTTAGCTTTAACGGAAACTTTCTACGCAAAGAACCACGGAGGCCATCCTCCATTTATGCCAGCCTACTTTAATCCGGTTGTTGACATCCTCGTCAACTTCGCCATTCTGCTGTACCATTGAACCCAAATATCTTAAACCCTCTTTTCTCGGTATGGTCTCAGATCCAATCTTGATGTCTTCTATGCTAGGCATGGTGGAGGGATCGAACTTGAGTTCTATGTACTCGGTCTTAGATCTACTAAGTCGTAAGCCCTTTAATTCCAATGCCCTTCTCCACAATGCCAGTCTCTCATTTACCTCTTCTCGAGACTCCCTCACCAAAACTATGTCATCTGCAAAAAGCGTGCACCAAAGCACATCTCCTTGGATGTGCCTAGTAAGCTCATCCATAACCAGAATGCACAAAAGGAACTCGAGGCAGATCCTTGGTGTACCCCGACTGTTATTGGGAAAGCGTCTCTCCCCTTTCGCTGTACGCACATTAGTTTGTGCATCATCATACATGTCTCTAATGGCCCAGATATAGGGCACAGGGATGCCTTTCCTGTCCAAAACCCTCCATAGGACCTCTCTTGACACTCTATCATATGTCTTCTCCAAATCAATGAAAACAATATGGAGATCCTTTTGTCTATCCCTGCTATAGTCCGCCTTAGGAGATGGATGGCTTCTATTGTCGATCTCCCGGGCATAAATCTGAATTGGTTCTTAGACACCTCTATTTCTTGCCGTAACCTCCTTTCTATGACCCGCTCCTACAACTTCAAAGTGCGGCACATTAATTGATACCCCAATAGTTGGCGCAACTCTGGATGTCGCTTCTATTCTTATAGATCAGGATCAATGTGCTCTTCCTCCACTCGTGGGACATCCTCTTTCCTAAAAGGATTTGGTTAAATATTTTAGTCAGCCAACTGATGCCCTATCTTACACTTAAATTATTCATATAGATATTGCTCGCTTTTACACACTTTTGCATATTATTGCATTTTAAACAAGAAAGGAGCAAAATACGAGATTTAAGGCCAAATAGGCCACGAAATCAACTCAAGTCCAATCCCGGGGCCCATAACAAAAGAAAGAAGCCTAAAGGACTCACCAAACAACCATCACATTCAAAAAGGGTGGCCACAAGAAGGAAGAGAAGAGAAGGATAAAGGAACATTGGATATGGACTGTAGAATTTTAGTAGTTTGATTGCATATTAAGGTCCATGTTCATGTAAATCTTTATTTTTTGATCTAGAAGGCTTAAATAAAAAGAAAAATCAGATCTTGGGCAAACTATATGAGGTAGATGGCTAGAAGGCAAAATGAGGATAAACCAAAGATTTTGGACAGAGTTTATTGGTAATTAGGGTTCTTATTCATGCTGCACTTGCAAACCCTAATTAAAGCCTACAAATACAACATAAAGGGCACAAAATCAGCATCATATTCCAGACCTAGGGGGGCAGCTTGGACGTGATTTTGAGAGCAAGCACGAAAGGAAGTAAAATGAAGGCAAACAAAGAAGATCGGCCAGGGTTCTTCGGCGGATTCCAAGTTCTTTCTATCCTATGTCTTCTTTTATGAATTCTTTTTCTTTTGTTTTATTTAGCTTAGTTTTATCCTAGGCTACGATGTAGCCGTAGTTGTATGATATGACGTCTTCTAGCTTGAAGTATTTGCTGTTTGTTTGTTTCAATGTTGAAGTGTTTATTATTGTTCTTCATGCTTTTCGAGTACTTGATCACCACTTAAAATTTGTAATGATTCATAATGAGTCCGGGAGGAAATTTATGAATATTGCTATGGTAATAGACACCATAAATTAAACGAACGCTAGAGATAAGTTAACACAATTTGGGTGGTCATGTGTGAAAACCAATGATCTTCAAGAGTTTTTTCTTATTTAAATCCATGCACAGATTGATGGGTTTATAGGTCAAAGAGTAAACTCAATATTGCTCGAGAGAGAATATGTAGTAAATTAGGGTTTTCGACCATCAACATAGATAAACAACTCGAATACCGAGAATTAGAGGTCGTGACGATGCAATTCGGGGAAATCGGATGCCTTGGGACATTAATTCAATCAAATCCACGTCAAATTTAGCATTCTTTACACAATCTTGAGTTTTCCTTTACTTTTCGCATTCAAATTCCAAGATTCGATCATTCAAATAGAACTAGAGCTAACCAATTTCGGTACTCAATCACTAAACAATCCTTGTGGGAACGATATTCAACTCATACTTTATTACTTGATATGACTTAGTATACTTGCTAAGCTCGAATGCACTTCAAGTTTTTGCAATACGACGTTACCTCCTTTATGCAATACGATACGGAATCACTGTACGAGGCATGGGAGCAATTTAAGGAGTTGTTGAGAAGGTGCTCACACCATGGTTTACCAATTTGGATGCAAGTCCAAACCTCTTACAATGGTTTGGCACCCAACACCCAGAGTATGGTGGATGCAGCTGCTGGAGGAGCATTGATGAACAAAACTTCCTAAAGAGGCTTATGAGTTGCTAGAAGTGATGGCTAGCAACAACTACATGAGGACCCAAGACCGAGCTACACCCAAGAGGACTGTAGGAGTTCATGAAGTTGATGCATTCACGGTGTTATCCGCTCAACCCTCATTGATTCAAAAGCAATTGGGTAACATGAATGTCAACGATGTTCATACTCCTATACTAACATATGAATTTTGTGCAGGAAACCATGCAAGTATGGAGTGTCAAGCGGGTAATACCTTGGCCTCATTGGGGTGTGAACAAGCAAACTACATGTCGAATCACCAACGAACTCAACACCACCCCAATTGTGACACTTACAATCCAAGATAGAGGAACCGTCCAAACTTTTCTTGGAGTAATCAAGAAGCACCTAGGCAACCCATTCATCCCCCCCAAGAAAAGAAACCTAACTTAGAAGAGATGTTTGGGAAGTTCATGCAAGAAACTAGGGCTAATTTTAGGAACCAAGAAGCCCCCATCCAAAACTTCGAAACTCAAGTGGGACAAATCTCAAGACAACTTTCTGGAAGATCCCAAGGTTCCTTGCCGAGCAACACTGTCACTGACCCGAGAGAACATGTGAACGCCATAGCAATGAGGAATGGAAAAATTCTGGAAAAGCCGCCCCATGTGGTCACCAACGCCACAACAGAACACAACCTACCCATGGCCGAACTAACCCCTCCAATGACAAAACCTACCTCAGCAGTAACTAAACCAAACACAACCACAATCAAGCATGAAGATGAGACTGAGCACTAAGAGGAGACCGAATCGAAGAGGGTTGAGCCTATACCCTATAGCTGAAGGTCCCTTTTCCTCGAAGATTGAAGAAGCAAAAAATGGATGAACAATTTGGTAAGTTTTTGGAAATTTTTATAAAGTTAATATTAACGTCCCTTTTGCTGACATGTTGGAACAGATGCCGAAATATGCGAAGTTCATGAAACAAATCCTGTCCAACAAAAGGAAGTTGGAAGAGTTCGAGATCATGGCACTAACTAAAGAATGTAGTGCCATAATTCAGAAAAAGTTGCCCCCCAAGCTGAAGGATCCAAGGAGTTTTGGATACCTTGCACCATTGGCACTTTCACTTTTGATAGAGTTTTATGCGATCTAGGTGCAAGTATTAATCTAATGCCACTCTCTGTTTTCAGGAAGCTTGGTTTAGGGGGTCAAGCCAACCACGGTATCACTCCGATTGGCAGACAGGTCAATCAAGTACCCATAGGGAGTAGTAGAAGACGTTTTGGTGAAAGTTGACCAATTCATCTTTCCGGCTGATTTCATAGTATTTGACATGGAAGAGGATCAAGAGATACCTCTTATTCTAGGCCGACTTTTGCTTGCCACAAGAAAAGCCTTGATAGATATTCAACAAGGAAAATTGATCTTAAGGGTAGAAGATCAACAAGTGATCTTCAATGTATTCGAGCCTATAAAATTTTCGTCTAAGGGCACCTGTTTTCGAATTGAAGATCAAGTTATTCTCACCAAGTTGGAGGCTTTACGAGCCAAGGATAACTTAGAGAGAAAACATGCTCGAGTTCGAAAAAGAAGATCAAAGGAGTGGCGTGTCAAGCATAAGGATCCCACGATTGAAGAAAAGCATGGAGAAGTTGAACATGGTCATAGAACGAAGGGTGCTAAGATAATCCATGGGAGAAGGGTGACGTTCAGTGTGGATGGAGGAAGCTCCATTCTCCTAAAGGATCCGGAATAGCAAATCATTGGAAAGTCTAGCCAATGACTATAACTTAAAGCGCTTTTTGGGAGGCAACCCAAAGTTTCTTTAATTTCCTTTTTTATTTCATTTATTTTGTTTTAGATTATTTCTTATGTTTATTTGTTTTTTGTATTAGGTTTCCAAACAAGTTTGGGGGTTCGAGCATCCACTTCAAGATGTCATCATCAAGCCTCAATCTGCAAACCTAGGGAGTATCTCTCACCTTTGTTTTGTTCTTTTTGTTTCTCTTAACATTAGGACAATGTCAATCTTTAAGTTTTGGGGTGGGAGAGAAAAAAATTTGAACAAGAACTTTTAAAATTTTTCTTTCGAAATATTTTTAAGTACAAAAACAACTTAGTTATTTCGAGTCTAGTTTTATATTGTCTTTAGAGTTGGCTTAAGTGCCTCCCTGAGTTCGAAGCCTTTGTATGGGTATGTAAATAGGGTCGGCCAACAAAAATATTTTCACTTTCTATTCGTTTAAATTTTTTTGTTTTTTCTTTCTTTAGTTCTTCCATTCTTGCTTGTTTGTCCATATGTAGAGTTGCATCAACAGTCCAATAGTGGTTTTAACCTATTTTCACGCTTTCTACGAAATTTATGAATTTTCTTAGGTCGTTTACTCTAATTAGTCTCAAGTAACTTAAGAATCTTTCATTTTGGGTTCTAGATGCAATACATTCTTTACTCTAAAGCATTATCTTGATAAAACCAAGGTGTTTGTTTTCATTACTTGGCATGGCTGTTTTGACTTTCTCTTTGATTAAGATGCTTGAATTTGAATAGATTGCATTAGAATGTCAGTTACATGATAGATTTTTATGGTTATGTCTAGGACTAAATGAAGGCCAATGTAAAAAAATGGGGAAAAAAAACTAAGGAAAAAAAAGAGAACAGTACCAATGCTTTTAACTCCTAAATTGAGCAAGTACCCGTGACTAGCTAGCTCTTGTAGCCTCTGTGTCTTGAGTAAGGACGGGGCGGGGCGGGGCGGGGCGGGGCGGGGTGGGTACGGGGGGCGTCTCCTCCATACTCATACCCGCCACCCAATTCCTATACCCGTACCCACTCGTTTACCCGCCATGGGTATAAAGTGGGTACCCGTACCCGCCCCGGCAAGTACAAACCCGTACCCGTACCCGCCCCATTACCCATGGGTACCCAACGGGTACCCATTACCCGCCCTTACCCGCTTCGTACCCGCCTTGTTACCTATCCATGTCCAACTTATTACTCATAAATTCTTTTCTTTTTCCCTTCAATAATAACCATGAATTCATACTTATAAATTGCATAAGAAATATTTTATATAAAATAACACAACAGGTAACTCCAATATGTGATTACGAGGCGGGTATATGCAGGTAAGTGGCGGGGCGGGCCGAGGCGGGTACATGCGGGTACGAGGCGGGGCGGGGCCGCCCCATACCCGTGACGGGTATCGACATGTGTACCCTACCCATACCCATTACCCGCTTCATCTATACCCGTACCCGCCCCAAATGGGGCGGATACTTGCAGGTAACGGGTTTTACCCGCCCCATTGCCATCCCTAGTCTTGAGTAAATAGATCCATAAGGGTGTTTTAACACCTGGTACCTTGAGCCTACTAGATTGGGAGCTACCGGTTGAAAGTTCGTTACATAGGTCATAGAGAAAGCTTAAGAAGAGTGAACATAATTAGTAACTTGAAAAATGAATCTCTAAGCATCGCTATCCTGCATAAAAAAATTTAAAAAAAATTATTTTTTGGATATGTGCTATGGTGGGAGGTTTCATGCCTTACTACCTCGAGAGATTAAGGTACGTAGGGGTCCTTTAAAACCTGGCAACCTCAACCAACTGGAAGGGGATTGTTGACCTCAAAGCCTGCTAAAAGGAACCAAACACTTAAAAAGAGATAATTGCATGTATGTAGCTTTCAACTTCTAGTTTTTGGCATATCTATTAAATCTTGTTTGTGAATGGCAAGAACAATGTTTTCTATTTGGTTTAAATGTCTTAAATTAGAGAGAATGTTTGAAACTTAATCTACCTCGGCAACTTTCGAGTTCGTTCTTCTATGTAATTGATAGATTTTTCCTAAGAGTGGTTGTTTTGCTTTTAGAGCCTTAAATAAAGAATCTTAGTTACTCCTCTCTGATAAGAGTAACCTTGTCAGGAATGGTGCCAAATTTCTTAGAAACAAGAAATTCCCTCTATCCAGATAGCCTTGCTCAAGGACTAGAAAGATTTAAGGTTAGTGGTAGTTTGATAAGCCTAATTTTGTATATACTCTTTATATGATTTTAGACTCATTTATTACACTTAAATTATATAGATATTACTCGTTTTTACACACTTGTGCACATTATTGCATTTTACACAAGAAAGGAGCAAAATACGAGCTTTAAGGCCAAACAGGCCACGAAAACAACTCAAGTCCAATCCCGAGGCCCATAACAAAAGAAAGAAGCCGAAAGGGCTCACCAAACAACCCATCTCATTCAAAAAGGGTGGCCACAAGGAGGAAGAGAAGAAAAGGATAAAGGAACATTGGATATGGACTTTATCCGTAGAATTTTAGTAGTTCGACTATATATTAAGGTCCTTATTCATGTAAATCTTTATTCCTTGATCTTGAAGACTTAAATAAAGATACAAATCAGATCTTGGGCAGAAAATATGAGGTGGATGGCTAGAAGGCAAAAAGAGGATAAACCAAACATAACTGGATAGAGTTTGTTGGCAATTAGGGCTTTTATTCATGCTATACTTGCAAACCCTAATTAAAGCCTATAAATACAACATAAGGGGCACAAAATCATCATCATATTCTAAACCTAGGGCAGCAGCTTGGACGTGATTTTGAGAGCAAGCACAAAGAGGAAGCAAAACGAAGGCAAACAAAGAAGATCGGCTATGGTCCTTCAGCGAATTCCAAGTTCGTTCTATCCTATATCTTCTTTTATGTATTCTTCTTCTTCTACTTCTTTTATTTAGCTTAGTTATGAACTAAGTTTCTTTTTCCAAACCTACGATGTAGCCGGAGTTGTAAGATACGACGTTTTCTAGTTTGAAGTATTTGTTGTTTGCTTGCTTCAATGTTGAAGTGTTTATTATTGTTCTTCATGCTTTTTTGAGTGCTTGATCATTGCTTAAAATTTGTAATGATTCATAATGAGTCTGAAAGGAGATTTATGGATATTGCTACGGTAATAGACACCATAAATTGAGCAAACACTCGAGATAGGTCAACACGATTTCTGTGGTTATGTGTGAAAACCAATGATCTTCAAGACTCTTTTCTTATTTAAATCAATGCAAGAGAATGATGGGTTAATAGGTCAAAGAGTAAACTAAATATTGCTTGAGAGAGAATATGTAGTAAATTAGGGTTTTCGACCATCAACATAGATAAACAACTCGAATACCGAGAAGTAGAGGTCGTATCGATGCAATTCGGTGAAATCGAATGCCTTAGACTTTAATTCAATCAAGTTCACGTCAAATTTAGTATTCTTTACACGATCTTTAGTTTCCCTTTAATTTCACATGCAAATTCAAAGATTCGGTCATTCAATTAGAACTAGAGCTAACCAAATTCGGTACTCAATCACTAAACAATCCTCGCGGGTTTGATATTCAACTCACTTTATTACTTGATACAACTTAGTATACTTGCTAAGCTCAAACACACATCGCCAAGTTTGGAAAATATGGTTCTCATACATCCTGCAAATCAGCTTCAACTTACCACAAATTTTTGCCCCCGAAACGCTATACAAATTCTACCTAAAACAAAAGAAAGCCCTTTGAGAACTTGAGTATCAACCTATACAAGAATCCGCAGAAAGTCTACTAGATGACACCTTAACTAACAGAGGAAGGCTATTGAGAGTTTTAGAAATGGAAGAAATTTCTTTCCCCTTGATGGGAACTCTTCCTAAAAAAATGAATAGTAGGAAAAAAAAATTACAGTTCACCAACAAAGCCAAATAATAAGCACCATATTGATAAATCTTAAACAAATTCAGTTTCAATGAAACCAGAAAAATTATATGATAGAATAGATGCATGGCATGACATAAGCCTGTTAGAATAACCATTCTTGCAAGACCCAAACATGGAGCTTACATCTCTTCAGTGAATGGCAAAAGGTACCTCTATAACATAACTACAGATTAGGGTTCACCAATGACGCCTTGGTTTTGGTAAATGACTAAGGCAGAGGCGTTGAGACAAGAGGTCCGAGATGCAAATCCCAGTCCCACTTTTCTACCCAAAAATTTAGGCTTCAAGTCTCATCAGCTCCAGTTTTACCTATTCATCCAGTCTTGAGAACAGCCCCTTCACATAAGTGGAAGTAAAGTTGTACATGACCCTACCATTCTCCAATCGGGAGGGACTGGCATTGGGCTGTCTTTTATCCATAAACTAAGAAATGAAAAAGGAAATTATATGCCATCCTTTCAAAGAAATAAAAATTCATATGAGGTTTCTATACTCAAAGCCTTTTTCCCAATATTTAAGAAAATAATGATTGCACAATCAGCAAAGTAAAAAGCCATATTCTTCTAAGTGAAACAAGCATCAATTTCACCAAACACCTAAACTTTACTACTTTTGATGGAAAGTTTACTGCTAGGAATCAAAAGTAAATAAACATTTATTAATTATAATGAATAGAAACCAAACTTTCCACTGTGTTTTTAACTCACAAATTTAGGTCGGTCAGATTATTTTCTCAATTTTAAAATATTGGAAGAAACTATGTCATTCCCCCCTAATGCAGCAAATTTCTATTTCCCTCATATAGAGGACTATGACAGTCATATTTCCAACTAAAATGTTCAAAAAGGAGTTGGAGGTATGTCTAAGTGCTAAAACATAATAGAAGTTCGCAATCTTGTCTGCTTGAAGTAGCTCAATTTCCCGGTAATCCATTTCTACTCCATTGACAAGCATCGTTTTTGTGAAAACCTATGAATCTTCGACATGATGCCCTTCCTCTACCATTGGCACAATCGTGGAATTTTACGTATTGTATTGTATTATTGAGTAAAAATATACATAAGAAGATACAATCCTCTAAGACATGCTTTCCACACTCCCCCTCAAGCTGGTGAATAGGCATTTTCCATTCCCGGCTAGCAAATAAGTTCTTGAAATGTTACAATGTTTAAGCCTTTAGTCAGCACGTCTGCAAGTTGCCCCTTAGTTGAGACATAAGGGGTGCAAATCAGCCCACTTAACTAGTTTCTCCTTTATGAAGCGTTTGTCCACGTCAATGTGTTTTGTCCTATCATGTTGCACAAGGTTGTGTGCAATGCTGATTGCTGATTTATTGTCACAATAGAGTCTTATTGGTCCATCCCACTTGATCTTGAGGTCTTCTAAAATGATCTTCAACCATAGTAGTTCACAGATGCCAAGAGCCATCGCTCTAAACTCTGCTTCAGCACTTGATCTTGCCACCACATTCTGTTTGGAAAGTGCAGTAGCTTGTGGTGGATCTTCTGTCAATCATAGATCCTACATAATCAGCATCTGTATATGCTTCTAGTACCAGTCCTGTATTTCTTTTGAACAAGATTCCCTTCCTAGGATTGGCCTTCAAATAGTGTAGTATTCGATAGATAGCCTGCAGGTGTACTTCATTAGGACAATGCATAAAAAGGCTTATCACACTTACAGCATATGCTATATCTAGCCTTGTATGTGAGAGGTAGATGAGTCTTCCAACTAATCTCTGGTACATTGCTTTGTTTATAGTGGCATCTTCATTAGCTTCTCCAAGTTTATGACTAGGATCTATAGGAGTGGTTACAGGTTTACATGCCAGCTCACCAGTTTCATGCAAAAGATCAGTCACATATTTCTGTTGTGAAATGAAGATGCCCTACCATGAGTGAGCTACCTCAATCACTAGGAAGTACTTCAATCTCCCTAGATCTTTTATCTCGAACTCTCTGCCAAACATTGTTTTAGAGCTTCCCTCTATTTCTCATCATCCACTATTACGATGATATCATCAACATATACCAAAAGAGCTGTAAATCCCCCTGAATCAGAGTGTTTAATGGATAATGTGTGATCTCCTTGGCTCTGCTTGTATCCTCTTGCTAGCAACACTTTGCAAATCTCCCAAACCATGCCCTAGGAGAGTGTTTAAGACCATATAATGCCTTTTTCAATTTGCAAACCTTGTTTGCTTCTAGATTGCCTCCAAATCCCGGTGGAAACTCCATGTATATCTCTTCCTCCAAATCACCACGAAGAAAAGCATTCTTTACATCAAACTGTTGTAGATGCCAGTTGTAATTTGCAGCCAAAAACAACAAAACTCTAACTGTATTCATCTTGGCAACTAAAGCAGAACTTTCTTGATAATCTACTCCATATGTCTGAGTGTAGCCCTTAGCCACCAACCTAGCCTTATACCTCTCAAGAGTACCATCTGCCTTATACTTTACAGTAAAGACCCATTTGCACTTAACTGACCGTTTTCCTTTAGGTAAATTCACCAACTCTAGGGGTGTAATCAAGTCGAGCCGAGCCGAGTATCTCAGTACTCGAACTCGAACTCGAACTCGATTAACTGCTCAGGTACTCGAACTCATACTCGAACTCGATTCGAGTAGTAAATTTTGCTCAAACTCGAACTTGATTAACTATTCGAGTACTCGACTCGACTCGAATACTTGTTTATTTTGCATAGGAACATTCTCAAATTAGCTCCATTATAATATTATTCCATACACTCGATCATTATTATTACTTACCTATACTATATTTTAACATATGCAACCATAAATCACCGATATATTAATAGAAAATACGCATCAAAACCTAAGTTTAAAAAAATACAAGCAAACCAAATACAAGTTCTTTCACTCCACAACAAATGTAACATGTCATCTTTTACAAGGAATTCAATTTTTCTTCTTTTATTCTACTATTAATATCACAAGCCATCCATTTCAAAAGAAAATAATATACAAAAACTACTTTATACGAGTCGAGTATCGAGTCGAGTACTTAATCGAGTATCTAATCGAGTATCGAGCCGAGTAGTGAACTACTCGACTCGTACTCGTTTACTAATCGAGTATCTTTTGATACTCGAACTCGAACTCGAACTCAAACTCAGTTAACTCAAGTTCGAGTCGAGTTTTATTCGAGCTACTCACGAGCTACTCGCGAGCGGCTCGGATCATTTAAACCCCTAACCAAGTCTTGTTTTTCTCTAAGACTTCCATTTCTATTATCATGGTCTGTCTCCATTCTTCTTTGGATGATGCCTCGAATAATGTTGTTGGAACAGAGATAGTGTTTAAGCTCAAAAGGAAACTTTTGTGGGCTGGTGAGAATTTTTCAAATGACACAAAATGAGAGAGTGGATATAGTGGGTGTTTAGTGCATTCTCTGGTTCCTTTCCTAATGGCAATCGGTAAGTCAAGGCTACTGGTTTGAGATTCAGGAGGTTGATACCCTTCTTGAGTGGAGTCAGATATTGTTGTTACCTCAATATCTAGGTTAGGATCAGGGTCTTGGACTTGCATTGGTTCAGGAACTGGAACTTTCCTCCTTGAGTACACCTGCAAGTTCCTAATGGAATGAAATCTAGTGTTATCCTTAGTATTTGGAACAGGAATGAGATTTTCTAGATTTTGATTGGATGAAGGTAATGGACTCAAGGGAAGAATTGGGTTGAGAAGATGATGAGAAGGGAGACAAATCCAGCAAAAAGAAGTCCGTTTCCTTAAGTTTCCCCCTGAAGATAAGTAGAAACATAGAATCTTTTGGTAGGAGGGTGATAACATTTCTACCCTTTCTAAGTTGATGAATATCCCACGAAAATACACTTAATTGCCCTTGGATCCAATTTCCCCCTACTATGACTGTGAACATGAACAAATGATGTACAACCAAAGATTTTGGGTGTGAGTTTGTTTGTGGTGTTGAGTTTGGGATAGAATTGTGAAAGCATGTCCATAGGAGTTTTAAATTCTAAAACCCTTCACGGTAACATGCTTATAATGTGTGCGGCTGTGAGGACAGCTTCCCCCTAATAGGATTTGGGCACATTTTGTTGGAAAAGGAAGGCTCGTATTATGGCTAGTAAATGGGCATTTTTTCTCTCTGCCACTCCATTTTGTTGTGGGGTATCAACACATGATGATTCATGAATGATCCCTTCCCTTTGAAAATAGGGAGACAGAATTTGGTTAAAGTAATCTCTTGCATTATCAGACCTAAACCTCTTAATTTTCCCACAAAATTGATTTTGGACCATGTTATGGAAGTTTGAGAATGCACTACTCGCCTCAGATTTACAAGTAGAGAGATCCAGAGACTCGAGTACAATCATCAATGAAAGAAATAAACCACCTTGCACCAGAAATATTAGAAACCCTTGAAGGACCCCATCTGTCACTGTGAATTAAATAAAAAGGAACAAAACTCTTTTTATTGCTAACTGGAAACTACACACATCTATGCTTTGCAAGTTCACAAACATGACAATGAAAATTTTCAAGATGCAATTTTTTGGAACAAACACGGAAACATGAGAGTTCCAAAAGAAGGATGTCCCAAACGAAGGTGATGAAGCCAGATTTTGTCTTTATTGGAGGAACTTTCAGAGAAAACGATAAAGGTAAGTTGTTCTTGATAACCCTGGAGTTGCTTGATGAAGGATTGCTCGATGTCTCAAGGTAGTACAGCCCATCCTTTTCCTTAGCAAGGCCAATCATCTTCCTCGAACCCTAGTCCTGAAATACACAATAGGAGGAATAAAATGTTGCAATGCAATTTAGGTCTCTGGTGAGTTTTTGTATGGGCACAAGATTAGTGGACAATTTAGGAACATGGAGCACATTTTTAACAAGTGAGGGATTTATTTGGCCATCTCCTAAACCTGCTACTGTGGTGAGTGAACCATCCACAATAGCTTCCTATTACAAGGGCATGGGGTATATGAGCTGAACTTTTGTGAGGAATGTGTCATATGATCCGTGGCTCCAGAGTCAATATGACACAATAATTCATAACAGATTTATCCGAGACATTTAATCCATAAGAATCAGAGAACTTACCTAAATGTGCCAAGGACCTAGCACCAATAGGCTTTTCAAGGGTGCCTAATAGGTTTCTCAGTTTCTTAATCTCTTCTTGATTGAACTCTCTTTGTTCTTGAGATTTCTCCTCTTGGCTTGGCTAAGTTACAATCATGAGAGCTTGTCCTTGGCTTCTTGTCTATCCTCCTTTATAACCCCATTCCTTGCTTGAAGTTGAGGGTTTTCCATTCAATTTCCAGCAGCGAACCTTGGGGTGTCTCGGCTTTTTGCAGTAAGTACACCATAGTTTGTCCCGATCATCCTTGTTGTCACGACTTGAAGCTTTAGACACATCAGCTCTCTCACTGAAATGTGCCAGGCTCATGCTCTGATACCATGTCAAGAACCACCTTTCCCGAAAGCTTAAGCTGATGGGTGAAGACCCAGGAATAGTTTTATGCTCTAACATGCCCTCTCACGCAAATGCCAATTGGGCTTGAACCATGGATAGTGCACAGGTCCATCTCATACCTTGTGCTTAAATTATTTTTAAAATTGAAAGTGGGGGCTGTTGAGACTCAAACTCATGAACTCTTGGTCAACAAGGCTCTAATACCATATGGAATTTAAAGTATTGTATTGTATCACTGAGTAAAAACATACATAAAAATAATACAGTCCTCTAAGACATATATACAATTGTGGTTGAGAAGCAAAGAAGGAAGAAATATAGCTTTCCTAAACTAATCCCTTTGATTAATGAAATCAGTATCAATTCCCATGATCATAGCAATCGATACTGATTTCCTATTCTTATTCTAAGAAAGAAAATAATCCTATTCTTATTCTAGGAAAGAAAATATTCACTCAAATACTACACACTACACACGCTTTCCCACAACAAACTAATAGATGAAGGGACTTCAAGACTACATCAACATAGACCCGCATGCATATCAGCAATGACATCAAACAAAGATTGTCACCTTACATGATTTCCAAAGCGTAAAGGAACCATTAGATGTCAAGTACGGTGCTCTGCGATGGCATTGGTAATGCATATATATTGTACATTGTTTACTAAAAACATGTTTACATTTTGAAGAAGTAAGGCTTAAAGGACTCCTATGTTCCCTTAACAAACCCAACAAGATTGCCATTTCTGAGCAACAGCAAACTGTTGTTTGATATGATTATGTCAGCATGCGAGAAGGGCTAGGAGCAGACTTACTGCCAGAACTCTACTACATATTTTGCAAATGAGACACAACTCCAAAGATGAAATTAGAAGAAGACAGATAGCAACAAGGATACGCTCTACAATCTAATTCACAGCCCCAGTTAACAGTTCAGGGGGAAAATAACTAATAGAGGACTCTAGGGTCTAGAACACAACTGATTGCCAGCAGTCTGCTTCTGACTAACACATAAATGTTCCACTGAATCTACAAGAAAGTTTCCAATTATAAAACTTAAAAGCAATACCTTAAGTGCAGTATTTTCTGCAAGAAGCTGCTCATACTCGCTCCTGATGCGACTAGTTTCAGATCTAAGATTGGAATTTTCTTCTTTTAATGATTCGGCACGCTGGGCCAGCTCATCACATTCAGCCTAATTCAAAAGTGAAGACAGACATCAAATAAATTTCAACCCCCCAACTTGGTCCATATAATACAACAGGGTATTGCATAAAGTCCTTGCCTGCTTTCGCAGCCTTGATCTACGAGCTGATTCTCTGTTGGACTGCTTTCTTTTTTGCCTTTTCAGTTCCCTCTCATCCTGTAATTAGAGGTACAGCAGGCATTAGTAATGTATCTGACTGAGCAAATGATAGAACTTCACATACAAGAGGCACAACGCAGCAGCACTGAGAGTAAAAACTCCAGTGAAAATAGCTGCCACTGCAGAAAAAAAGACAATGGTTGAGACCTAAATGTTGTGTTAGCAACAGTCCAAATCACACTTCTGTACCACGCATGAAACAGCTTCGGAATGAACTAATGATAATTTTTACTGCAGTCAGAAAAAGATACACACAGGTACAATTTGAAAGCTACTATCACCTGAGAATGCCCATTTTTATTAGGCTACTAGCTTTACCAGTGGCAATTCTTAGATGGTTAGAAGACTTACATGAGCAAAGTAAAATCATTTTCTAAACTCTCCCTCCCTCTCTTCCTCCCTCCATCTTGGACACACACACGCACACACATATATCAATAGATACCAAAAATTGTATAAAACAATGCTGTCCTCATAAAAGTAAAACTACTTTTCAGAACACATTAAACAAAATACGAAGAAAGAAAAACAAAAGCCCTGGAGGACTAAAAAAGGAAGATAAGGCAGATGAACACTAGAAGAAGAAAGCACCACTAAATATGAGAAAGTGATACATAGAAACCATAAGGAACTCTGACCCAGAGGGGAAAAAGAAATGAAAGATTAGCAACCTTTCTCTAAAATCAACTGAATGAGAGGTAGTCTAGTAAGTTGATCTTTTCCTTCCCTCTCCAATCGAAGAGAGAACCACCTGTTTAACAACACCAACAAAGCACTGACACATTTCAGTCAAATTGATATTCAGATCTGGTAGTAGCCAGTTAACTTGATCAGGACCAAGTATGTGGGCTAATTGAAGGATTGGCCAGGGGTTATCCAGAAAGTCCATGGAAAGATCTAGATTGCTTTTCAACCAGCAGATCATAAAGCCAACCAATGCAGATCGAGGAGAACGGATCAAGATCTAGATCTAGATCTAGATCTAGGATATTTGAAGATAAACAAAATTATTGCGAGTTCTATCTCCTAGAGTTTATTATTAGTTATAATTATTTTAGGATTGGAATTTCACTCTTATTAGGTTCGTTCCATTTCACCCTCCCCAAACCCTGCCTTAGCAAGAGCCCTTTCAGGCACTAGGTTTTGTTATTGTTGTTACTATCGGTTTAGGAGTTTCTAATCTATTAGGATTGTAGTGTTATATCTATACAAATCCTGAAGCCTAAAGGGAGATCCTTAGACTATTTGAATATCAATTAATAATATATTTTAAGCACAAGACTGTTTAAAGTTAAGTATAAGGATACTCGGTTGGTTAAGCATAGGACTATTCAACCATCTTCCTAGGCATAGGAATGCTTAGGAATCGATAAAGCACAAGGATGCTTAATCTCTATTAAATTGGTATCAGAATAAGTTGAAATCCACCATTTCCATCACTGTTCATCATCACCACCCATCCACCATCATGCTATGCCATCTTGTTGTAGAACCTTTTCATATTTATAAAGATGAAAAAAATCAGTAGAAATCCTTCCATACTAGTAAATCTAATTTGTACGCTCTCTTTTAGGAATTAGATCCCCAAATTGTAGGGATTTTTTAATTTCTTTGATTCCTTCCTAGATTATTTACTTTGTTGTATAAAAGATGGATGTATAGGTATGAATGGTATAAGAAAAACACACTTTCTTTGTGGTGAGGGAGCCTCTTTGACACTGGTTGGTTGTTTGTTGTTGTTGTAAACTTTCTTCATAGTATCTGAGCTAGGTTTATGAAAAACGACCTTTTTTTTTGCTCGCATACAGCTTTCATTGCCAAAGATACAACACATAAACCCCTTCCTTCATTGTATAAACTAAAAAAATCTTTTTACATCACTGCCAATGGTAGAAATCCCTAAAAACCCTTTATAACTAAAATCAGCACCATCTCATCATACTCCTTCAATGGAGGCCTGCAGAACATTAATCCTTCACATAGACTAAATGGAAGGAACTACTTGCAATGGTCACAAATCGTGAAGACATTCTTGAAGAGAAGGGGTAAGCCAAAGCCATTTAACTGAAGATAGATTGAACATGAAGGACCAAAAATCTAGTGCATAGGATGAAGACGACTTCATGATTATGTGGTGGCTCTGGAATTTTGTAGATCCAAGAATTGGTGGATCTTATATGTTACTTTCAACAGCTTGCTGGCTTGCTGGGAAGCAATTGCACAATCCAACTCAAAGATGAATGATACAGCCTTCATTTATGAAATCAAGACTAGAATATCAGCCACCAAGCAAGGTAAATGTTCGGTTATAGAATATTTTAATCTTATAAGAGTATTTCGCTTGATATGGATCATTATCATAATATTAAGATGAAGAGTAGTTAAATAAGACTTTGCTCCAAAATTTTGTAGAAAAAGAAAGGATTTTTGAATTCCTTACAGACCTTAACGGAGAATATGATCAAATCCGAGTTCAAATGTTGGGAAAAGAGACCTTGTCACCCCTCAGTGAAACTTTCTCAATAATTTGTGCAGAGGAAAATCGAAAAACTGCTGTTGGAATCCAAATAAAAAAATGGGTTCAACTATGGTCTCTACAAAGGTCACCAAGTATCAAGGAGAATGGAAATGCAGAGGGCACGCAACCTCCCAACAGTGAAGGAACTTGGTGTATGTACTGCAAGAAGCCTTGCCACACTAAGGATACATATTGGAAACTCCGTGGGAAATCATAACGGGTTGGTCAAGAGAGCAGTTACAAGAGAGGGCATTCAACACAACAAGCAAACATTATACAATTTGAGAACTTGTGCTGCAATGCACCACAAAGCAAGAATCTCATAAAGGAGGGGATTGAGAAGTTAAAGAATCTACTTAATTCCCTTGAAACCTAATGGATCGTGTTCATTAGCTCACACTGGTGAGTTTTCTAATCTCATGCCCTTAGTGCCTCTCATACATCTCTTGATAACTCATGTTACACTCAAGAGCTACAGACCATATGACGCTATCCCCATATTATTTGACCAGTGTTTATAAAAACACACCTAAGGCGCACCTAGGCGCAAAGGCAAGGCGAGGCACTAAGGCGCACGAGACGACTGAGGCGCACCTAGTCGCAACTTATGTGTTATTTCGCTAGAAATTTAAAAATATATATTTCATGTGATTTTTCTTGTTTACTATTTATCTAAAACATGGATCATTACTCCTTGAACTCTAAATACAACTAACCCTATAAGGAAGAAAGACAGAGAGAGAAAAGAAGAAGAGAGGAAAATATCTAGAAATTTTGGAGCTATGGTGCCTTGAATTCCAAATAGTATCTTTTGTCTTTTAGCACTTAGTATTACAATAACATGTTAGCAGTTATGCGGGATTGACTTTGGTTATCCTCATTTTGTACGATGGAAGTGGAAGAAAATGATATTGGTGAAAGGCTTTTTTTCTTTTTTTTTTTTTTTTGAGGATTTATGGTGCCTAGCTCTAAGATGGAACTCTTACCACTGCTGCAGGTCAAGGGACGTGACCATATTTCCAAATTACATGTTCACAAACATTCGGTGAATTTGTTGCCCATTAAACAAGCTAGCAAAGATTTAGATTGTCAAGTAGCTTTCTATCCACTCATTGTGTATTTCAGGATCGAACTACAGGGAGGATGATTGGGCTTGCTAAGGAAAGCGATGGACACTACATCTTGGAGACCAATAGCCAAGGGTTGTTCCTTGCCCTAATTGAACACTCAACCCACTCTTGACCTCCAACATAGAATTAATTTATCTTCGACATTTTCGTCTTGGACATCCTCCAATCGGTGTGGTAAAGAAAATCCTTCCTTTGTTATTCCTAAATGTTGACATTGCGAATTTCCATGTGATGTTTGTGACTTCGCTAAACTTCATCGTGTTTCTTTTCCATTAAGCAATAATAGATCTTCTTCACCTTTTTTTATTCAATTCACTCACATATATAGGGTCCACTGGAATCCCTAACATGTCCGGAGCAAGTTGTATTGTCATGATTATTGATGACTACACAAGGGTAACGTGGTCCTTTTTTCTAAAACATAAATCCCAAGCAGGAGAAGTCTTTCCTAATTTCTTTCAAATGATAAAGAACCAATTTGGAGTATTAAAAGGTTAAGGAGTTATAATGCAAGTGATTTCTTCAACCAAACCTTTTCACCGTTTCTCCAAAATGAAGGGATCATTCATCACTCCTCTTTTGTAGACACACCTCAATAAAAAGGAGTTGCTAGAAGAGAAAACCCGACATTTGCTTGAAGTAACTAGAGCCCTCTTGTTTCAAATGCAAGTTCCTAAAACATTTGATAAAACATATTGGGTGGAAGCGGTTCTCACCCACTTTCCCAATTCACACATAGACACGAGGCTTCCACCAAAAGTTTTCAGTGCTTTAGCTTTGTTAATTTCCACAATAGAGAAAAACTTGGCCCACAAGCCCTAAAGTGCATATTTGTTTACTATTCTTCCGCACAAAAAGGGTATAAATTCTTATATCTCATTTCAAGAAAATTTTTTGTCTCGATGGATGTAACATTTGTTTGAAAGGAAACCATTCTTTTCTGGTACCTATCTTCAATGCGAGGAAAATACTATGGAAATTCAGTAAGGCAATGACCTGTCCATTACAGATTTTTCTACATGTTTATGACTTTTACAGCCCACTAAATGCCAAAGATACCTGAACAGCCAAAAAAATGTTCCTCCCAACACAAATGGTTCCTCACCAAAACTAACTCTATTTTCTATACCACAAACTCTACATGAGGCACTTGGGGATAAGAATTGGAATAATGCTATGAATGAGGGAATGAATGTGCTAAACAAAATAAAACTTGGGAAATAGTAAATTTACTTAATGGAAAGAGACTTGTAGCTTGCAATTCAGTGCTTAGTACAAAGCATAAAGCAAATGGGTCCTTAAAGAGGTTCATGGCAATATCAGTTGCTAAATAGCACACAGAAAACCTATGGGATAGACTATCAGGAAACCTTAGCTCCAATGGCAAAAATGAATACTATACATATACTTTCATCTTTAACCACTAACCTTGATTGGAGCTTGCAACAAATTGATGAAAAGCATCATTTTCACATGGAGCTTTGGAAGAAATATACATGAAACTTCTGCTGGGTTCTGAATAATTTCACAAAAATAAAGTGTCCAAGTTGAAGAAGGCATTATATGGACTAAAAAATCTCCTGAGGCTTGGTTTGGAAGCTTTAACAAGGCAATGGTTGCAATGAAATACAAACAAAATCTAGGAGATAATATTTTAATATGTGACTTACTTGCTCATGGGGATTGTGGGCCTTCTCATGGGCCGGGGTATGGTTATTAAAATCCCGATTCGAGTCTTAGAATCTTACGATTCTACGATTTCACACTTGTCGAGATCTGAATCTTAATTTTATAGAATCTTACAATTCATTGATATTACATGAAACTAATTAATAGAATCATAATACGATTTTACGATTCTACCCATCCAATCTCGATTTTACCAATGTATATAAATAAAAAGTTAAAATGTAAAAGTCAAGCATATATTATAAACGAACTTATTTTATTAGTTTGAAGTAAAAGAAAGTTAATTAAGTGGCATATATTTTTAAGAAACTTAAATTAAGTTTAGTTTTATGATTTAGCCTTAATATAAAGTTTGATTAGCAGCATCTATCTTAAAACCTTTCATGATTGTTATAACATAAAATGAGACATATATGTTACATGATAATATTTTTATCATATTTGATCATATTTTGTATATATACCCATGTAAGTAAAGGTCTTGTTAATAATTTTTTGAATGATATAACTGATATTAATACAAAAACAATTATAATGTACATTTAGTAGAATCTTACGATTCTCGATTCGATTCTACAATTCCGATTCTAAAAGCCTCTACTGATTCTAAGTAGAATCCCGATTTTAACAACCTTGATACTAGGGCAACCCAGGTTCCTCGTTACCCAAAACACTCAACCATTGGGAAAATAACTGTGTTAATTGTGTATATTAATGGTATAACTTTACAATGGATAACCTAGAAAAGATACAAAGACTCAAATGCAGATCGACACAAGAATTTGAAATCAAAAAACTTGAAGACTTAAGTACTTCTTGGAAATAGAAGTAGCTCGTTCAACAGGAGGGATGTTTGTGTCTCAACGGAACTATATCCTCGACCTTCTACAAGAAACTGGAATGTAGGGTGCAAGACAGGCGAGCACCCATAAAACCGAGCCGTAAGCTAAATGAGGCCAAGAAAGAGGAATATGTTGCCCAAGAAGGAACCAAAAGCCAGTGGGCAAGCTCATCTACTAGTCTCACACATGCCCAAATATAGCATATATTCTATGAATATGATAAGCTAGTTCATGCATGGTCTGAAGAATATGCACCCTTCAAAAGTCTATAGAGTATTATCGATATACCTCAAGGCTACCCCCCGGAAAGGAATCGTGTTTGAGAAGACTGTAGAGAAGGCAGTTTAGGGCCATAGAAATGCAAATTAGGTAGGTTTTGTTATGGATAGGTCAACACTGGATATTGTAACTTGCTTTGGGGAAACTAAGTGATCCGAAGAAAAAGAACCAGAACATCGTGGTAAAATCAAGCACGGAAGCAGATTTTAGAGATATGGCTCAAGGTAATTGTTAACTTTTGTGGAAAAGATCACTTTGGATGACCTTAGGATCAAGTAGTAGAGACCAATGAGATTGTGTGGTGACAAAAAGTGAGCTATCAGCATCGCACACAATCCGGTTCAACATCATAAAACCAAACATGTTGCAGTGAACTGTCCTTTTATCAAGGAAATGGCGGAGAGTGGATTATTTTGCACAACCATGGAGTTTGTCTTGCAATTGGGTAAAGGGAGGGAGAGGAGCAAAGAGGGGGAGAGATTATCCTACCTTATTTGATTATGTTAAATAAAGAGGGGTAAGGGGTAAATGGGTTACTTTTATTTGGCAATTCGATAAAGAGAGTTATAGTTAAAACAAGGACAAAATTGTCCAAAATTTGTTTAAGTTTTACTTTACTGCCTTTACATCCCAAATTAGGGGTTATTGAAAATAGGGGTAATGGGTCCTATCCCCTCGTTACTCTTCTTTATCCCCTTTAGCCTATTGCAAAATAGGGGGTTTTGTTCCTACCCCATAGACAAATAGTGGATATACTAGGAAAGGGACTGACTGAAACTTCATTTCAAAAGATAACTGCGAGGAATGAAGAGTGTCTATTCACCATCTTGCGGAGGAGTGTCGAAGATTCTTCTCGTAAAGCTGCAAAAAATCAGTAGAAATCCTTCCAAATTTGTAAAGCTGATTGTACGCTATATTTTAGGGATTATATCCCTAATTTCAGTTTCTTTGCTTCCTTCCTAAATTAGTTACTTCGTTGTATAAAAAAGGGGATATAATCTGAATGGTACAAGAAAAACGGACTTTCTTCACATCCTAACTATACAAAAAAAAAAAAGTGTATCCGCCAATAAAGACATTAGTGATTGATCAACTATTGAGATGCCAAGATCTTGGTATAAAAGTTGGCAGGCACAACCTACACTAGCAAAGTTACAAGTATCAGCTACAAAAGCACCTCATGATGATGATCAAATGAAAAGGCATTGCAATTGACCGCATCATCTTTTAAAAAATTGTTTGACATGAGTAACAGATCCTACAAAAAGAGGGTCATGATTCTTGTCATTGTACTGTCTAGATCTTGTTGGGTGATGCTAGATCTTAAAAGTGGTACAACGACTCTTATATTTCAACATTTATTCAAATCAATAAGGTATTTTGACCATAGCATTGTGTTTTCTTTCATGGAGATGATTATGACATTGGTCTCATATGAGTGATGAAATATCATCAGTGTAGTTGTTATGCATCTTAAATAAAAGGGGCAATAAAGAATTTTTGGTCATTGCTCAAAGACTTGCAAAGAAGCTAATTAAAAGAACCTCCAAAAGACTCGCACCATGCCTTGCTTCTTTGATGGAACTTCGTGGAATTTTCTTAGAGGGTCACAATATAATTGTTGTTGACCTGTGTCCTATAAGTGTCTACTAGAACTGAATCCCTATAAGAGCACGATATTCAAGAAGGTTCAGTTGGTCATAAGGAAGCGGCCAATGCAAATGGTGAACCCAAGTCACAGATTAATGGAGAGGGATCTAACCACCAGGGGAGGAGGATGATTGCAATGGGGTAGCTCCAACTAAACATGAAATCATTGTGGATGAGGTTGAGCATATTGACTTCATTATTCCTGCAAAATTTGGCATTGATTTTGATCCAGAGACTCATTCCCCGATCACATGTTACAACTACTAGAGAAGATTCGGACTGGTCGATTTGCTATGTTGTGCCTCGTCTAGAAGCTACTCATTTGGTAATTTATTCAAATTACCCTACCCTATTACAAAACACGGCGAGTTTTTTGTAACCGGAGGAGAATGGGGAGGCAGAGGAGAAAAGATCAAGATTTAGAATTAGGATATATGAAGATAGGATTTAGAATCAGTCTAACACACTGAAGGTCTCCGGTCTCCGGTTCGAGTCCGGGCGACGCCACCTTTCAATTATATTTCTTTATTTATCAAAAAAAAAAATATATGAAGATAACTGGAATTATGGTTCCATCTCTTAGGATTTATTATTCGTTATAATTGATTTGGATTAGAATTTTACTCTTATTAGGTTACTTTAGTTTTAGGAGCCGAGGAGTTCTGATAAATTAATACTCTAGTTTTATACCTCTATAAAATATTGATGTAACTAGAGCATAGAGGAAGATCAGTAGACTATTTAAATAAAATCAGTCAATTATAATTCTTAAGCAAGGATTGTTTAAGGCTAAGTATAGGTTACTTAATTGGTGTGCACAAGATTATTCCCGTGTGCCTAGAAACCAACCCACAACAACCCCCCCCCCCCCCCCAAAACAAGAAAAAAAAGGGGCGGGCCTGCAGGGGATTAGCCATATGCTCATCTCTATCACCATGCAAGGCATGCAAATTTGATGATGATTACAGAAACTCAGAGAATCATGCTTTAATTCAGAACAGCACAAGCAACAAAAGGCCTGAAAGAGATTATTTAATAGCAATAATTAAATTTAAAAAAAAACCTGCAACCATAGCTGTGACTGGATGTTATCTCGAGAACCAACTGCAACAATTCCTGCTGCAACAGGAGCAGAAGGGACCTTCCCTTGCATAGCAGAGACAGGGGATGAAGCTGGACCACCCCAATAGTCCATTCCAATATTCAGATTGGTGGTTGGACATGGAACAGCTGCTGAAGCACCAGCTGCTGACATTGGCATAATAGGCATTGTGTGATTCACCATGGAATGAGATGCAATTGACACACCATTCTGAGTTGCATGCAGTGGACTCCCATTCTGGGATGCATCAGCTGCTGTGGCAGGGAAAAAAATACTGCTCTTAAAATAATGATACAGAACAAGCTGAAATGGCTACAAAAATAACGATTATATTTCCAATATGAACCTTCCAGCGATTCATGTCCGCCTCCTGATTTCACCTGTGAATCCTGCGAAATTTCAACAAAACGAATGTTAAAAGACCAATTGGTGCAGTACAACTCTGGGCTATGAACAAAAGGCACAATAGACAATAATAACTCAATTCTTAACTCCTTACAGAAAAGAGGTTAACTGTAATTTAAAGTAAAGTATAATGAATCCTATTTAACTAAAAAAAAAGTTTAATTTGAAAAAGAGAGTTCAAAGAAAGATATTACATATTTCTATCTGAATTCTAACAAAATGAATCTTATAGATTCTATCTCAAAGATCATAAATCCAAACAAATCGAATCTTTTATAAATAATAAAATATTATAAATCTACTATAATCATGAATATCCATTTTTTTCCATCTTGTATCAATTCTCCTCTTGTTAGGAGAAACTCGACCGAAAGTTTTTGAACAAGCGAATGAGAAGGAAACTATAGCAAATATGAGAATATAGTAGGCGCTACTTCTAGATATAGTACCAAAAGTTGCTTGCAAGCTCTTCAAGTCCGGGGTCTCCTCAATTGTAGGTGGCTGAACTTGGTAGAATTGGTCCATGCTCTTCGCAAATGATATAATTTTGGTGGAGGAGTCTAGAAATGAGGTGAAATGAGGAGTTGGAACTATGGAGAAGGGCCTTGGAATCAAAAGGCTTACGACTTAGTCGATCTAAGACTGGATATACGGAACTCAAGCTATGTACCTCATCAAGCCAAGCATGGAAGACATCAAGATTGGATCAGAGTCCATTCCGAAAAAAGACTGTTCTAAATATTTGGGATCCATAGTGCAGCAGGACGGAGAAGTTGATGAGGATGTCAACAACCTGATTAAAGTATGCTAGCATAAATAGAGGATGGCCTCTGCGATGCTATGCAATAGAAAGTTCCCTTTAAAGTTGAAGGGAAAATACTATAAGACGGTATTGAGACCGGCCATGTCATATGGTGCAGAGTGTTGACCAGTTAAACGGCATCATACGCAAAAGTTCAAGGTGGCGGAGATAAGGATGTTACGGTGGATGTGTGGACACAAAAGGAGGGATAGGATCAAAAATGACGTAAGAAGCAGATTGGGCATGGCCCCAATCGAGGATAAGTTGAGGGAGCAACATTTGCGATAGTTTGGACATGTTCAGAGGGGACCAACCACTGCCCCTGTCAGGAGATACGAGCAACTCCATACTACGGATGGAAAGAGAGGAAGAGGCAAGCCAAAGAAGAGTTCGATGGAGATGATTCGACACCACCTAAACCTAAATGAAACGATGGCCTTAGATAGAGCTGAGTGCGGAGCTAGCACAGGTGTAGCGAATATAGCGATTTAACAGAGAGGAACATAACTAAGCCAGTCTTAATGCCCTTAGGCTTATTGGCACCTTATTGCTTAATGCATGTTGCTTTGGGCTATGTTGCTTCTTGCTTGATGCTTTATTGCTTGCTTGCTGCTGCTTTTGCTGCATTATGCTTTATACTCTTTCTGTGTTGTTGCTATTATGCTAGTATGTCATTATAATTTTTAGGTTGGGGGTCCTCGGAGACGGCCTCCCTTTGGGGTAGCACCCTGAAGGGGTAAGAATGCGTACATCTCAACCCAATGCAGGAGCCTTTGAAGCATTGAATTTGTTGTTCTTGTTGCTGTTGCTTCTTCTACTCGTGCTTCTTGTTCTACCTCATCTTCCTCTTCTTGTGCTTCCTTTTCCTCCTTTTTCATCTTTTACTTCATCTCTTTGGATGATAGTGACTGTGGAGGTAGAGAGTATTTTGGACTTGGATTATAAGGGAACACACAAGCGCGTAATAAGGTAGAAGTAGGGCTGTTGAATCATAATCAGCCCTTAGATTTACTGCATGCTTATCCTATGGAAGAACATACAACTTTTCTAAGATTAATGCATGCTTATCCCAATGGAAGAACATACAACTTACCCTTGAGTTTAAAAACATAACATGCATCACATTGGAAACACTTTGAATAATATTGGATGCCAAACACATTCCAGTTGATGGTAGGGAATGAAAGAATACAAAAACAACAAACCCAATACCTCAAGAGCTCCTGCATAAGCAGGGTCTGATAGGGGTGGGATGTACGCAGCCTTACCCCTTCAAGGTGCTACCCTAAAGGGAGGCTGCGTTCGAGGACCCCCAACCTGAGAAGCATAAAAAGCATAAAGCAAACAAGCATCTAAGTGTAAGTGTAAGAGTATAACAACAACTGCATATAGCAAGCACATAGAGAGTATAAAGCAGCAAATAGGCAATAAGGTAATAAAGCGACAAAGCAACAGAACAATAAGCAGTCAACACACAGCAAAAGTGCATATAATCAAGCAAGCGTACATAAAAGCCTCAAGGCACTAATACTAGCTTAGAAGTGCTCCTCGATCCTAAACCGCTATATTAGCTACACCTATGCTAATCCTCCACTTAGCTCTATCTAGGGCCATCTCCCGATTTAGGTTGAGGTAGGTGAGGTCATGTCGAATCGTCTCCGTCCAACTCTTCTTTGGGCAGCCTCTCCCCTTCTTCCCGTCTGTAAAATGGAGTTGTTCGCATCTTCTGACAGGGGCCGTGGTCGATCTCCTCCTAACATGCCCAAACCACCGCAAACGTTTCTCCCTCAGCTTATCCTCAATTGGGCCACGCCCAACTTACTTCTTATAACATCATTTCTAATCAAATCCTTCCTTGTATGTCCACACATCCATCTGAACATTCTCATCTCCGCCACCTTCAACTTCTGCATATGATGATGTTTAACTGGCCAGCACCCCGCCCCTTAAGACATAGCTGGTCTCACTACCGTCTTATAGTATGTTCCCTTTAACTTTAACGGGAACTTCCTATCTCATAGTACTGTAGAAGCCATCCTCTATTTATGCCAACCTACTTTAATCCGGTTGTTGACATCTACGTCAACTTCACCGTCTTGTTACACCATAGAACCCAAGTATTTAAAGCACTCTTTCTTCGGTATGCATTCCAAGCCAATCTTGACATCTTCTATGCTTGGCCTGGTAAAGGTGCACAACTTGAGTTCCATATACTCTTGAGTCTTAAGCCTTTCAATTCCAAGGCCGTTCTCCAAAGTTCTAGCTTCTCATTCACCTCCTCTCTAGACTCCCCCACAAGGACTATATCATCCGCAAAGAGCACCAACGCATGTCCCCTTGGATGTGCCTAGTGCGCTCGTCCATAACCAAAATGAACAAAAAGGGACTCAAGGCATCTGTCTCCCCAGCTGTAATGGGAAAAGCATCTGTCTCCCCCTTTGCTGTATGCACATTGGTTAAGGCGTCTTCGTACATGTCTTTAATGACTCTAATATGGGACAAGGGGTTGCCTCCAAGACCCTCCATAGGACCTCTCTCGGCACTCTCAATCCAATCCAATCCAATCTAATGCCCAGAGGACCCTTCATAGGGAATGAAAGAATGCCCTTCTTAAATGCCCATGCTTATTTAACTCAATCCAATCTAACTCTAAGGTCAAAAATGGAGTTGGCATGACATACGAGATGGGGTACATGGTCCAAAATCAGGTGAAAGCAAAATTCTCCAGCCCACTGCAACTTATTTTCCCTCTCTTTATTTTTTCTGTTAGCTTCAGGTGAACAAGGTTGCTGGAGCAGAGGGTTCAGATTTTCCTTTTTTTCAGGTCTAAGATTTTGGTGGGTGATAATAATAAGGGGATAGGTTCCTAGTATACCATGGCAGGTGGCAGAGAGGTCATACTAAATGGTGCATGGCAGCATCGACGTATTAACAAGTGGTGCTACAGTCGCAAGTATGATGTCTCTACAGAAGTGGTCAAAAATCAATGCTAATACCGAATTGATATAGCACAACTCTAGCTACAAAGAAAACACTTGATAAACAAATAATTACTCAAATCTAAACTACAATTGATAAACAAATAATTACTCAAATCTAAACTACTCCGAAAAAACCAATAGCTAAATTGGTGAACCTAAGAAATGTACCACAACTTGCTATCCAAAAACAAAACTCAATAATATTTGTCAAGACTAAAAAAATGAATTATAAGACTATATTTATTGGAAAAAATCTAATCCCTGAGACAATATTAGATAAAACAAAATACTAACTTAGCTAGGAAACTACTTCCCTAAAAAAAGATAAGATAAATATCTCATTGACTAAAATAAAGAAATAAATTCTATTCTAATCCTAACGAATTGTCGAACTAAACCTAATAAGATACAACTTAAACTATAACATATCCTAAATTCATGAAATATCTTTTTGTGTGTTGCACCAGTTCCCCCTTTTTGTTGGAAAAACTCGGCGTCAAGTTTTGAACAAATAAATGAGAAGGGAAGTATAGCATGTTTTGGTTTGTGTTTGTGGCTACTTCTTTGCCATTGGGTAAGAAGAGTAGGAAAAGCCTTGAAGAGAGATGAAATCAATAAATCATTAAGATATGCATCATCCTTAGGCGTAGGCAATTGAACATGTTGGGATTCAACACACTCTTGCACTTCTTTCACTTCTTCTTCCCCCTCTTCCTCTTCTTCTTTGTCTTCGTCTTCCTCTACATCTATGTTTCGACTTCCTCCTCTCCTTTTTGATTCCAACTATTCTTCCTTAAATTCTTTGAATAATAGATAATTGGGGGTGTTTGATCCTTTTGTTAACTTTTAGTGTCTGTGTGTTGTTACCGTAAATACAAAATCAAACAAACATGCAAAAAGGAATTGCCTCGACTTGGGAGCGAGTCTAAGTTACGACCTCCATGTGTCCGACCTCAATCAATCACCTCTGAAGAGGGTTGATGCTTTTGGTGAACCCGACTTCTATTTGCAATATTATGTGGATTCTACTCTTGCTCCAATGAAGGAGACTTAATTATATATATTTGTGGATTTTTTGGATTAACTAACTTGCAATAAATTAAAGGGATATGGGCCTACCTCAAGTGGTAATTGGACTAGGCACCTTACCTCGTACATTTAACAGCTTGGAACAGATGAAGACAAGCTCAAGAGCTCAGAAGTCCACTCACAAGCCCGAGTCTACAGATTTTTAAGCCTGGCACCCTTGACTTATGATAACTCAAATGAGTTAGAACTTGACAAGATTAAGGTGGAGCAAACCATATTCGGATCACTGATTTAGGACTAACGCAATTAAGGTACAGGCTTGGACATCAATGCCCTGAAACTGTGACTCAAACCTAAATTCACCTGACTTACTAAGCCGTGACACCAAATTAAGACCAACACAATCAAGCTCAGGGGCTTGGCCGTCAAAGCCTTACACTAATGAAGCTAAACTTAGCTCATCGATTATAGGAACAAAGTTAGAACAAGAATGTCATACCTAAAACCCGAAATTGTATTGCCTTGAAGAAAGCAAAATTAAGACTACAAGTTATGCTACTTCTAAAAAAAGGAAACGAAATAAAGCACATGTGTGCCATAGAAAAACTTGAATAAGTGTTGTATGGTTGGTGCTGGACCCTATACAACATAAACAAAGCCCTTTATTTATAGCTTACGAAGATAACAGTTGCGTCCTTAAAATGTGGGCACAGTTGTCCCATGTTCAGCCTCAATGCTTTTTATAACGCTGAATTGTCGTTGAACGTGTATTGACACACGTGCTCGAGGCTCCCTTGGTCTCCTCATGCTCATGCATTCCACTTTGAATGTACTTGAGGCCCACATTACTTGACATGCGCTTCAATCAACTGCCTCGAGCCTGGAAGTCACCTTTCCCGCAGCATTCCTAGAAATTCCTCAAGCTAGAGCTTCGTTAGACCCACCAGCCATCTCGAGATATTACTATTCAGAGGCTTTAAGTTATCAAGTAACTGGACTCGAGACCCATTATTTCTGTTTTCAAAGTCAATTATGCCTCGAGCATAGCTCCATGTGTTATGCAGATACCCTTTTATCTCCAAACGGCATCGTTCCAACTCCCTCGTGTATGGAGTGTAAATAGGAGAGAGAGGCATTGTTTCGGATTCTTAAGATAGATGGATACAAAGGAAGAAGTTAGGACAATTATATCACAATAACCCCTATGATACACTCCAAGTTCGTATAATAGAAGTACATAACATATCTTTAAATCTAAAAACATAATAGGCATCAAGTATAATATATATCTTGGATAAAATTGGATGCCACATCAATTCTCATAGATGATGCGCAGAGATTCTTATTATATAGCCATGCTCATTGAACTTCTGAGGTTGAAAGGTAATTGGACATAGGGCTAGCAATGGGGCGGGTAAAACTCACTATCCGCGGGTAACCGTCCCGTTTGGGGAGGGTACGGGTATAATTGGGGCGGGTAGTGGGTACGGGTTGGGTATGGGGCGAGTACAGGTATAGTTTTGTACCAGCCCCGCCTCGCCCCGCCTCATACCCGCTCCATTTTGTACATAGTTAACTTTCAAATTAAAAAATACGTGCTTAAATTCAATAACCCGAATTATTTATCAATGTCATAAAAAAAATATAATTGGCTTTTAAAAATAGTATTAAATAACTAATATGAGCGGGTATAGATAATAGTTTTCTATGCATATTAAGGAGGGTATGGGGCAGGTAATAGATATCCGTTGGATACCCGTGGATAATGGGGTGGGTAAGGGTATGGGTTTATACCTGCTGAGGCGGGTATGGGTATGGGTTTATACCTGCCGAGGCGGGTATGGGTATCCACTTCATACCTATGGCGGGTACAGATCTAGTTTGGGTGGTGGGTATGGGTATAGAGAAGGCACCCCCCGGCCTACCCCATTGCCAATCCCTAATTGGACATAAGCATGATGTCAGAGATGGTAGACATATGAACATGGACAAAGTGACACTTTTTTGGGTTTTTTTTGGTTGGTGATGATTGGCAATGATAACTAGGATCTACAAGTAGGGCTTTTTTTTTTTTTTTTTTTTTTTTTTTTGGGTTCTAGTGACAACTAAGGTTTTGGTAGGAATTTATGATGAAGGATAGGAGTAGACTATACCATGGCAGTGACTCAAAGACATACTACCCAATGGTAGTACCAGCATATAAGCGGTGACAATAGGATAACAGCTACAGCGCCTCTGCGATAATAGTGTAGAACGTAGGACTTTGATACCAAATTGATGTACCACACTATTAACTACCAAACCTAAGTTGATAGCTAACCTTGTGGAAGAGAATGATAAGGTGAGAAGAGAATTGAAAGGAGATGAGAAAGTAGAGAATTAGATGAGAATTAGAGAGATTATCCAAAGGAAATCAGGTTTGTTATTGATTGAATGAAGAGATTACATGCTGTAGATCTATTTATAATAGATCTTGGTACAACGCACAAGGACACATCCCAATCTAACCGCCTAACTGAATTTTGGCGCCTAAACACAAGGAAGCCGCCACATTTGACTAGCCTTGACCTTAAGGACCTAAACCCGACCCTCATGGCGCCAATTTGCCTGGTAACTAACAAACAAACACAACACCAAAGCAACCAAACACATTACAAGCAGTTAAAGACCAAATACAATCAAAAGACTAAATTGATACCAAATTGATGTACCACACCTTGCTACCCAAAAAAATGAAGGAAAAAAAAACTGAATAATAATAGATACAATAAAATAAGATACAAATTACTCAACTAGGAAACTACTCCCATAAAAATAAGATACAATAAATATCAAACTAAAAATAAGGATATAGATTATATTAATCCTAATGAATTGTCTAACTAATTAAAATATATTATACCCTAAAATGACTAAATATCTTTTTGTGTGCCACATCACTAGGTTTGGAAGTAAGATAATTGAAGGAAGAGATGAAAGATTCTATAAAGTAGATATTAAACACCTATCCTAATTCTAGTAAACTAAATCTTAATGATTATATCCTAATCCTAGAACAATTAAATCTTTTGCAAATAACAAAATAACAGAAATCTACTAAATCATGAATCCCCATCCCGTCCTTGCTTCATAACTAGCTAGCAAGGTCAATAACAGAAGCTACTCATACTAAAGGGTTGATTTCAGAAAGCATGTGCACAGAATGCAAAAGAACTCCAAAATAATAAAAAAATTGTCATTTAGGAACATGCTATCTTCACTCAACAATGTGTGCACAAGTATGAAGCGCTTATCTTTTGTGAGAAATTATTAATCAATGTCATCAAAGACAAGCAACTCGCCTGATTAAGAGCCACAACAACAACCACCCAATACCTCGAAGAGGCTTCTACCAAAGCAAGGTTTGGGACAGGTTAGGTGCACACAGCCTTATCCCTACAAGATGCACCCCGTAAAGAGGTTGTTTTCAAAAGGCCCCCAACCCTAAAAGAATGATTATGCAACACCGTAGGAGAATAATGACGAGCTGTAGGAAATAAAAAAGTGGAACATTACTTCAAGTTCAATTAATAGCTAATGAGCAACATTCCATTCCCCAAAATAATACAGGGGCTCGGTTTGCTCTCCCCAGCCCAGGATCACCGGGGTTGCTAACCGTTTGGGCATCTCGGATTTTCAATTGGATACTGATTCATCTACCCCTGCGGAGGATTTGAGCCGTGCTATGGTTCCAGTTTAAATTATTGACGCTTAGGACAGCTTGATTGGGCTTGTGGAGCCTGATTTGTGTGGCACGAACTTGGAAGCAAGTATTCCAAGTAACTGCGTTATGAGTTCCAGTGGCCGTGATGCCTCTTCGGGCTTTATAGACACTACTATTTCTATTGGGCCTAAAGAGAGTTAAGGGGTTCAGCCTCAGATCGATTGTCGGATGACTAGAGCAGCTTCAAAGAAGCAAACTCAAGCTAACAACAAGAAGTTGAAGGGCAAAAAAAAAAAAATCATGATTTTCTTTGGCTCACTTGTTTAGGATTTTCTTTGATGCTTTGATGAATTCATTGTTTTCCTTTGTTTTCTTTCTAGGGGCTTGTACTTAGAAGTTTCCTTGATGTTCCTTTGTATTTCCTCTTTGTTTTGCTTTTGCGTGTTTTGCTTTTGCGTGTTTGGATTGCATTGCAGGCTTCGGCCATGTCTTAGGGTATGCCCCTCGTACTCATGTACAATTCTTTTTTGACATATACAACTGACTTATCAAAAAAAATTCCCCCAAATAATTCACTCTTCCACCAAAAAACAGCAACATGAGTTCCTTAATTTTTTTTTTTATTTGCACAGCTTAAGTTTCCATTCTTCTTCCATCAAGGAGGGATTATAAGTAGTTGGACCTTTATAGATGACAAAGGCTTAATGATAACAACATTGTCCCTTTATTCATGGAGCTTTGTTCTCGTGACTCCACAATGAGTGTCTATGAGATCTTGACAACACATCGTCCTATGAAAAAGTATAACATATGATTGGCCATCCTGGTGATAATATATCGAGTGTTATATGTATGCTCCAACAAATTTGTTGCTTCAATCTTTTAAGTTCTAAATAATATAAAAATACAATACTATCAAAGTTTTAAAATTAAAGTCTACTGTGAATTATGCATTGGGTATTAGCAAAAGACAGATTCAAAGCACACACAGACCATGACAAGCTTTTGTTAGGTAGATAAGGTTGAGAACCTAGGATTTCTTCTCCTAGGGCATCAACCTTGATAATATTTTACTGCACCGTGATAATTATTGCGGAGCATTAACTACCACAGCGTAAAATCGCTTCCATTTCTGCTATCCTCCTAGAGGAGAAGAGGAAAGATCTCACATATTTTCTCGACCTCACTGCAGTATGCAGTCCAAAACCATGGGGAGAAAAGTAAGCTCATTCTTCAGAAACACAGAAATCAGACTGCTAATCAGAAAATGGACCATGAATCAAAGTTTTACAGACAGCACTCAGCCATTACTCCCATTATGTGCAGATGCAACAGTTAAATGGAACCCACAAGACCATGCATAGGGGTGTAAACGCGCTGAGTCAAGCCAAGCCACCCCTTCTTCAAACTCAAGCTCAATAAGAATTATCGAACTCGAGTTCGAGCCGAGCCTTTAATGAGCTTTTGAACCTTTATTTGAACTCGGTTTAATAAAATATTAGTATATTCAATACTCAGCTCATTAGCCTACTCGAGCAAAGTTGAGCTTATTATTTTGTGTCAAGCTCGTTATCAATCAGAGTTCACCTCATAATTGAGTCGAGCTTGCTATCTAAGCTCACAATCGAGTTAAGCTATTCAAGTTATGATAAAGACATTAGTAAACCATTCTCGAGCTAATACTGAGCCATTAATAAGTCTTTAACAAGCTCTTATCACACCATTTGCGAACGTCAACGAGTCGAGTACCTCTCTGTCCAAACTCGACTCATTAAGCTTTATCGAGCATGCTCAAACAATAAGATATTGAGCCCCCATAACGAACACGGACGAGCCCTAACTAATTTAGAATAAGAGTAATTCATCAAACGTATGGTTCGTTTACACCCCTATACATTCTAGCGGAAACTTCTGTAGAATGGAAAGAAATATCTAAACTAAAGAGTCCTCCCCCCCCCCCCCCCCCCCCAAAAACCCCCCCGGCGGGGGAAAACCACATTTAAGTTGTCATTTTTTATATAACCACGACTTCTAAATTCTTTAGAAAACCACATTCAAAAGTATAAGGCTTTGTTTGGAAATTGGGTACAGGAAGATAAAAAGCGGGAGGGTAAGAGATTATCCTCACCATGTTTGGGAATATTTAATAAAAAGGGGTAAGGGTAAAGAGAAATAAATAAGTTACCTTTGTTTGACAATTGGGTAAAGCGACAAGGATAAAAAGAGTTATGGTTCAAATAGGGATAAAAATTATCCAAAAAATATTAAAACATTATCCTCCCCCTTCCCTTCCCCCTCTTGTCCCCCACAAAAATTGGAGGGTAAAGAAAAAAGGGGTAATGCGGGGTAAAATTTTACCCCCATTATCTCTCAAAAAACTTTGTTAAACAAGGATAATGATTTACCTACCCCACCCCCCAAAATCACCTTTACCCCTCTTTACCTCCTATTACATAGTTGCCAAACATCGGGTAAATTTTTTCAATCAACCACTTGAAGTAATGCCTTAACTCTCCGTTAGTTATCACATGTTTTGCATGTTGTGTACCCAATTAGGTTTAACATATTTAAGGGAAAATAGGGTTCATGGCATTGGACTTAGTGTATGACTCTCCCTTGTCCACCCCCGACCAGTGGCGGATCCAGAAAGTTTGTTGATTGGGGGCATATGCTATAGTTAGTGGAGGATCAAAAATTTAACGAATCAAGGTCTATATTTATAATAAAGGGCTGTAACCGAAATTTTTTCGGTTCCAAACATTTAAAATTTTGCAGGTTGAAAACATGATTGGTCCATTTGTGGAATTAGTCTTATGTTTGATTTGAACAGATTTTGAGTCAACTAAAATAAACTCGTAAAACTTTTCGAATTCGATTGATATCATCTGTAATCCATTGAAAATCTTTTGGGAATGTTGAATTTACGGAACCATGAATTTCATTTAAAGAAAGTGGTTCATATTGACCTATCAAGCAACAACAACAACAACAACAACAACAAACCCAGTGCCTCCAAGGGCTCCCGCATAAGCAGGGTCTGGGGGGGTAGATGTACGCAGCCTTCCCCCTTCAGGGGGCTACCCTGAAAAGAGGCTGTTTCTGAGGACCCCCAACCTGAGAAGCCGGTCCGCAGCATAGAGCAAAAGACCTGGTAGCAAGAGAGCATCAAAGCATGAGTAAGGAAAAAACACACGACGAGCAAAACAACAAACTCCAAGCAAGCCACATCAGGCACAAATCAACAGATAAGATAAAGGTAACGATAGAGATAGAGATAGAGATAAAGTTAAAGATAAGTAGCCAAGTAGCAAGTATCAGCTCATTATAGCCAGTACACAGCCTACGTGCGCCAACAGGATGTCAAGGCCTAGCACTAGTAAGATGGACTACCTTACTCCAACCGAAGCATCTATTACCCCTATGCTAGCCCTCCATTGGGCCCTATCTAAGGCCATCTCCTCCCGAAGGTTTAGGTGGGTGAGGTCTTGTCGGATCATCTCAAGCCATCTTTTCTTTGGCCTGCCTCTACCTCTTCTGCCTAGTGTAGTAAGGGGCTGTTCGCATCTCCTTACTAGAGCGTTGTCTGGTCTCCTTCTAACATGTCCGAACTGCCTCAGACGTTGCTCCCTCAATTTATCTTCAATGGAGACTACGCCCAATTTGCCTCTTATGATGTCGTTTCTGATCTTATCCTTCCTTGTGTGTCCGCACATCCACCTCAGCATTTGCATCTCCGCCACCTTCATCTTCTGTGTGTGCTGTTGTTTCATCGCCCTGCACTCCGCCCCATACATCATGGCTGGCCTCACAACCGTCTTATAGTATCTTCCCTTTAGCTTCAAGGGGAACTTTATGTCGCAAAGTACCGCGGAGGCCATCCTCCACTTATGCCATCCCGCTTTAATCCGGTTGTTGACATCCTTGTCCACTTCGCCGTTGTGCTGTATCATGGACCCCAAGAACCTGAATCTCTCCTTCTTCGATATGGCCTCAGATCCAATCTTGACGTCTTCCCAGCTAGGCATGGTACAGGGATCGAACTTGAGTTCCATGTGCTCAGTCTTGGCTCTGCTTAGTCGTAAACCTTTCAACTCTAGTACCCCTCTCCACAGTTCCAGCTTCTCATTTATCTCTTCCCGCGAATCCCCCACCAATACTATGTCATCTGCAAAAAGCATGCACCAAGGTACACATCCCTGGATGTGCATAGTGAGCTCGTCCATAACCAGAATGAACAGATAGGGGCTCAAACCAGACCCTTGGTGTACCCCTACTGTTATCGGGAAAGCGTTTGTCTCCCCATCCACTGTACGCACCATAATCTGTGCCTCCTCGTACATGTCTCTAATGGCTCGGATGTATGGTACGGGGATGCCTTTCCTGTCCAAAACTCTCCAAAGGACCTCCCTTGGCACTCCATCATATGCCTTCTCTAAATCAATGAAAACCATATGAAGGTCCTTTTGTCTCTCCCTGTATTGCTCTATCGTCCGCCTTAGGATGTGGATAGCTTCTATTGTTGATCTCCCGTGCATAAATCCGAATTGGTTCTCGGACAACTCTGTCTGTTGCCTTAACCTCCTCTCTATGACCCGTTCCCACAACTTCAGAGTGTGGCACATTAGTTTGATACCCCGATAGTTGGCGCAAATATGAATGTCACCTTTGTTCTTATGTATCGGAATCAATGTGCTCTTCCTCCATTCCTCAGGCATCTTGTCCCCCAGAAAGATTTGGTTAAATAGTTTAGTCAGCCATCTGACGCCCTTCTGTCCAAGGCATTTCCATACTTCTATGGGTATGCCATATGGGCCAACTGCTTTACCCCTTCCCATGGATTTCAGGGCCTCCTTGACTTCCTCGGGGCTAATTTGCCTACAGTCACAATGGTTTTGATGCTCCTCAGATGTTTGAAGATCACCTAAGGATATCTCTGTCCCTCCTTGTTCATTGAACAGCTCGTGGAAGTACGTTTTCCACCTAGTCTTAATTAGATGCCTATCCACGAGTACCTCTTCCCCTCTTATGCATTGTACTCTATCCAAGTCCCTAGTCTTCCTTTCTCTAGCTTTGGCGATTCTATATAAGTCCCTCGCACCCTCCTTGGTCTCCATCCTTTTGTAGAAATCCTCATAAGCTCCTGATTGTGCTTCTCTAACTGCTCGCTTCGCTTCTCTCCTGGCTTGAAGATACTGCTGTCGCTTATCCTCATCTCTGGTATGATCCCACTCTTTGAAACAAACTCATTTCGCCTTAATCTTCTCTTGGACCTCCTCGCACCACCACCAGGACTCTCTGTTGCTTGGTACCCTTCCCTTTGACGTGCCCAGAACTTCCCGTGCCAGTCCCCTCATCTTTTGGGCCAGTTGGTTCCACATCTGGTTTATCTCCCTCGAAGTCCTCCTCGAGCTCGGCCTCCACTCTTTCCTTGTATGCCTTATACTCCCCCCCCCCCCCCCCCCCTCCTTCAACTCCCTCCAACAGGTATACGCCTGCGCGGGTTTGCAGATTCTTTTGGCCCTCTTCTTGGCCTTTATATCCGCCCACAGCACCCTATGTTGTGTAGACAGGTCTTCTCCTAGGGTATCCTTGCAATCCCTGCAGTCTCTTTGCACCCTTTTCCTTAATAGTATGTAGTCAATTTGTGTTCTAATTGGGGTTTTGTAAAATATTGAGCTGATTGAGAAGATGAGGAATCTTGGGAATTTTTGTTTAGAGGTTGTAGAGGAGGTGGAGGTCGTAATGGAAATGGGTTTTGAGAGGTTTTTGAGGTTGCTGCTGCATAGGATATTGGAGGAAACTCTTGCTCAAGAATCGAATATGGGTTTTGAAGTGGAATTTGTATTGAGGGATTTTGAGGATGAGGTTGAAGCTTCATTGCATAGTCTTTTGGTTTTTGAAATTCTTGTTCTTTTTCCTTGCCTTTTCCCTTTTCTTTGGACATTATCCTGAAGAAGAGATGCGAGGATGTCATGACCTTGTAGAAATTCTCTTGAAAGGAAGTGTGGGAGAGAATTATCTTCTCCTTTGATGAATTCGATTTGAAAATCAAATACTGATAAGATTGCATGCCATCTGGCAAAAATTTGTTTTGAAACTAAATTCTTTACATCCTTTTGTAAAACTTCTTTTGCAGGCTTGCAATCAATTCGTGAAAGTAAGGTTTTGTTGTATAAATCATCTTAGAATTTTGAAATATTTAAAACAATTGATAAAATTTCTTTTTTGATGGTTGAATAGTTTTTCTGAGGTCCGAGCCATAGACCTGAATGGAATCTAAGTATTTGTTCTGGTTTTGTACCTAGTGTCTGTTTTAAGTATTCCTCCATAACCAATATTTGAAGCATCTATTTCAATAATAAGGAATGCAGCTGGGTTTGGAAGTGCTAGACATGGAAGACTTTTGGCCCTTTCCTTAAGGGTTTGTACTATTGCGGTATGTTCTTTTGTCCAAGGAGGAGGATTCTTTTTGAGTCTTTGATATAATGGTTGACACAAATTTCTAAGGTTGGGAAAGAAGTCTGAAACATAGTTAAGACGTCCCAAAAATCTTTGCAATTGAGTTTTATCTTTTAATTCATTTGGAAATTTGTTAGCAAACTCAATTGCTCTAGCAATTGGTTTTATTGTTGCTTGGAAAATATCATGACCAAGAAATCTGACTTTTGTTTGAAATAGGTTCATTTTTGAGGCAGATAATACTAAACCATTTTTCTTAATAACATGTAGAAGAATATTTAGGTGTTTGAAATGTTGGTCTATATTATTTGAGAAAACAAGAATATCATCTATGTATACAATGATGAAATCTGTATATTGAGTAAAAATATTGTTCATGATATTTTGAAATTCTGATGGAGCATTTTTGAGTCCAAAAGGCATTACATTCCATTCGTAGTGTCCAAATGGAACTGTAAATGTTGTTTTGTAACAATCCTTTTCATCAACTTGAATTTGCCAAAAACTACTTTTTAAATCGAATTTTGAAAATATTTTTGCATCATATAGCCTATTGAGTAAGTCCTTTTTGTTTGAAATTGGATATCTAATCCATTGAAGAGTTTTGTTGAGTGGTTTATAATTGATTACTAATCTTGGAACTCCTCGTTCCTTTTCTGCTTGATTGTTTACATAAAAGGCGGGGCAGCTCTATGGTAGCAGATGAGAAATATGGATTTTATTGAAAACATAAAGTTAATTTACAACAGATTGAAATTTAAAAGACAGTAATTGAAATACAGTAATTAAAATACAAAAACTTACAGATTGAAATGGAAGACTTGTATACAAAATTAACCCATATTTTATACTTCAATTCTCTTATATATATATATATATATAAAAGAGAGAGTAGTACCAAAGAGGGCACCAACACGCCGTCACCGGATCCCATTGGAACTCCGAAGTTAAGCGTGCTTGGGCGAGAGTAGTACTAGGATAGGTGACCTCCTGGGAAGTCCTCACCCTCAGGTTGGGGGCACTGGAAACAGCCTCTCCTCAGGTTAACACCCTGAAGGGGGAAGGCTGCGTACATCCGCCCCCCCCAGACCCTGCGTAGGTGGGAGCCCTTGAGGCAGTGGGTATGTTCCTTTATATATAAAAGAGAGAATTGAAGTATAAAATATGGGTTAAGTTTTACACATTTGGGGAGCATTTGAAAGCAAAAATTGTAGACAAAATTAAAAATGAAACAATTTATCTACTAGAAATTAAATTAAGTATAGGATTTCAATATTATAGGGTTCATAATTAAGACAAATTAAAAATAAAAAAAATAAATGCAACATGCAAATAATTTATTAAAAATTGAGAATATATATATATAAACTTTTATAAAATAGTTATACTAATACAACAGAAAAAAATTTCATGTAAGTTAATTAAAATCATAACTTAGTGTTTTCCCCAAAAAAAAAAAAAAAAAATCATACTTAGTGAAAGATTATAAATCTATTAATATTAGTATATTATATAGGGTTTTATAGTGCTTGAAAATGAATTAAAATGTTGAAAAAATTGATGCTTGGTGACCTTGAACCCTTGACATGGGAAATAGTGAGCGTAACATCAACCATTAAACTAGAGTGTACAATGTGATAGGGGGCACCATTATTTTTTATATACATATATTCAAAAATTATAATAAGCCACCACTAATACTTAAGATTCAGTTCATGGGCCACTACAGGCCCGTGCCCCCAATGGTACAACAGTGGATCCACCCATGCCCCCGACCCCTCTCTAACTGAGAACCCCTACAAAACCCTAGCCACCCACACACCAAAGCTTGAACCATCCACCACACAGGCCATAGTTCTATAGATATCAATCAATTCTACCCAGAATAGAGCAAAAAAAATAAACAAATTGATGCAAATCACAATCAATTTGGACCCATAACAGAGCAAAAGATAATGAACTGATGCAAGCTTACAATCAATTTTAACCATATAGAGCAAAAAGACCATGAATTGATGCAAAATTACAGTCAATTTTGCCTAGGATTTTTTGTGTGTGATAGAGAGATGGACTGAAACTTAGAACCAAAAACCCCAGGCCTAGAGTTTTTAAGCGAAGAAAGAATGGCCCCCCGTGGGGTACGCCCCCCAAACTTTTATCGGCATAGAAAGAGGAAATTACAAATTTGGGCACAAGAGGTCCTTCAAATCCAAGGAACAACTAAAAGCAAAAGGCGGAACCATACAGGTAAGCAGCCTAACCCTTCCATATGCAAGCAAAAATATTAGCATCCCAAACTCAAGAAAGAAAATGGGAAAATAAGGCATGAAATGTCACGAACCTAGGCCCGTGACTCGGTTAGAATTTGAGATAGAGGGGAGAATTGATGAGAGTTAGAGGAAGAGAGTAGAATTAGAGAGAGAATTAGAAGAGTTAGAAGGGAGAAGAAGATAGAATTAGAAGGGAGAGAGGGAGACGGTTAGGGAGAGAGAGAGATAAGAGGTAAATTTTGTAATTTTCATTCATGATTCAAATGGCATTCTTACAAGTGTTTAAATAGACAAAATGGAGGGAAGGCAGCCTAGACTCTACATACATAGCCTATCATTACATTTTTTGATTTTCCCTTTCCCTCCTTTTCTTCCTCAATACCGGCCCCCTTCCACTTCTACTTTCAAAATTCAAACTAATTTTTTACTTAACTAATTCTATATATTTACATTACATAATTGTTACAAAAAAATCAAAAGCAAGAAAATAGCTGCTCGTCTTCCTCGGGTTGTGACAATCCCTTCCCCTTGAAATCATCCTTGTCCTCAAGGATTGAAGGTCGGAAATTGTTTGCGAATGAAGGTCCAATCTTCCCAAGTAACGGCGTCTTCCCCCATGTTTTTCCATCGGACTTGAACTTGCTTGATCTTCCTTTTGTTGCGGGTTACGGTCCGGTGATTGAGAATGTCTTGTGGAGTGACTTCGGTTTCGTCGTCTTGGTCAATCTGCGGAAGGTCCGAAGTGATGCGTATGTTGTCTCCTACCTTTTTCTTCAATCGGGAAACATGGAAGACTGGATGGATTTTGGAACCTTCGGGGAGCTCGAGTTTGTAGGCCACTTCCCCGATCCGGGCTTTAATTCGGTACGGTCCATAGTATCGGGCGGCCAGCTTTAGGTTTCTTCGTAACGCGACGGAGGTTTGTCGATATGGCTGCAGCTTAAGGTACACCCAGTCACCTGCTTCGAACACTCTTTCGGTCCTCCGATGGTCGGCTTGCTGTTTATAGCGATGTTGAGCCTCTTATAAGTTCTCCTTTAAGAGGCCAATCAAGTTTTGCCTTTCATTGACAAACTCCTCCACATCCCCGGATGTAGAGATGCAAGGGACGTCGAGGGCGAGGAACTTGGGTTCATAACCGTAGAGAGCGTGGAACGGTGTCCCTTTCAATGATGAGTGATAGTGGGTGTTGTACCAGAATTCTGCCAAAGGAAGCCAGGGAGACCACTGTTTTGGTTTATGGAGGGCCATGGCTCGAAGATAACTTTCGAGACACTGATTGACCCGTTCGGTTTGTCCGTCGGATTGTGGATGATAGGCACTACTCATTCTGAGCGCGACCCCGGCTAGGCGCATGAGCTCCTTCCAAAAGAGGCTCTGGAAGGATGCGTCTCAGTCGGAAATAATATCCTTGGGCAACCCATGAAGTCGGTAGACCTGGTCCATGAACAATTGGGCTACCTTGCTCGCAGTGTACGGATGTGTTAGGGCGATGAAGTGAGCATACTTGGTGAGTCGGTCCACAACCACCATAATGACATCCTTGCCCCCGGACTTGGGCAAGCCTTCGATGAAGTCCATACTAATACTTTCCCATGCTTGGTTGGGCACGGGTAGTGGTTGTAGGAGTCCCGGGTAAGCCATATTTTCATGCTTGGTGCGTTGGCAAGTATCACACTTCTTTACCCATTCTTGGACACTGTCTTTGAGGTTGGGCCAGTAGAACATGCGTTTGACCCTCATTAAGGTGCCAAAGGATCCTGAGTGACCCCCTGTGGGAGAGTCGTGAAGTGCTTGTAGGATCTTTTCTCTCATTTCTCCATCCTTTCCCACATAAAGTCTTCCCTTGTATCGGAGGAGTCCCCCTTCGAAAGAGTAAGGCTTGTTGCTTGTTGGGTCAAGAACGAGTTGCTCTATTCTTTTGGTGGTATGGGCCTCATCTTCGTAACTTTGGGAGAGCTCCTGTATCCAAAGGGGAACCGAAGTGGTCATGAAGGCGTAGGCGGCGATAGCTTCGTCTTCATCCCGTCTTGAGAGTGCATCGGCAGCTCGGTTTTCGGCTCCTTTGCGGTAAAGGATGCTATAATGTAGGCCCATCATCTTCGACATCCCCTTGAGCTGTAATTGTGTGGTGATCCGTTGCTCGAGTAAGTGACGGAGGCTGGCATGGTCGGTCTTGATGATGAAATGATGGTCCATCAAATAGTGTCTCCACTTTTCAACCGCCATGAGTACTGCAAGGAGCTCTTTCTCGTAGGCCGAAAGCCCCAAGTGGCGTGGGCAAAGGGCCTTACTGAGGTAGGCGAGGGGTCGGCCCTCTTGCGATAGGACCGCTCCAATCCCTACCCCGCAAGCATCGGTCTCAAGGACAAAGGGCTTGGAGAAGTCGGGAAGTGCCAGGACTGGGGCGGTTGTCATGGCCTCCTTCAAGGCCTCGAATGCTTGATCGGCTTTCTCATCCCAAAGAAATCCCCCTTTCTTGAGGAGGTTGGTCAGCGGCTTGCTCACGGTTCCATATCCACGGATGAACTTCCGGTAATATCCGGTGAGTCCCAAGAACCCACGGAGGCTCTTGACATTCTTCGGTCTTGGCCACTTCTTCATGGCCTCGATCTTGCCTTCTTCGGTTGCGACCCCTTCTCTTGAGATTACGTGTCCCAAGTATTCTACCCGATCTTGGCCGAAGGTACACTTGCTCTGCTTAGCATAGAGGCGGTGCATACGAAGGGTCTCAAGCACTTCGGTCAAGTGCCTAAGATGTGCGGAAAGGCTCGGGCTATAGACCAAGATGTCGTCAAAGAATACGAGCACAAACTTGCGTAGATACGGCTCGAAGACTTCGTTCATCAAGGCTTGGAAGGAGGCGGGGGCGTTAGTGAGTCCGAAAGGCATGACACGGAACTCATAATGCCCTTGGTGAGTCCGGAAGGCGGTCTTATGCTGGTCTTTTTCACACACTCGGATTTGATGATAACCGGCGCGGAGATCGATCTTGGAGAAAATGGAAGACCCCTTGAGCTCATCTAGTAAATCGTCGATGACTGGTATCGGAAACTTATCTTTGATGGTGATGTTGTTGAGTTGCCGATAGTCCACGCAAAAACGGTAGGACCCGTCCTTTTTGCGGACCAAGAGTACCGGGGAAGCAAATGGGCTTCGGCTCGGTTGGATGATGGAAGCTTCCATCATTTCCTTGACTTGCCTTTCGATCTCGTTCTTTTGCCCGTGCGGGTAGCGGTAGGGCCTTATGTTTACGGGCTTGGCTTCGGGCAAGGTGGGAATGCGGTGATCATGTGAGCGAGGAGGCGGAAGGGTCTTCGGTTCCTCAAAAACATCTTGATAGCGGTCGAGGATGCGTTCTATCTCCGGATGAGTGACGGATTCGGAGGCCTCCTCGGCGGTAGCCATAAAGAGGTGACCCATCACATGTCCGGCCTTCTTGAAGAGCTTGGCGAGGCCTTTACCCGAAATTGATTGTAGGGCGGCTTTTTCGGAGGTGCCTTGTAAGCGGACTGCCTTTCCCTCTTTGAAGCAAGCGAACTTGAGGTTGGTGAAGTCAAATGTTACGGGTCCATATCGTTGGAGCCAATCAACCCCAAGGACCATGTCACTGCCCCGGAGTTCCAATACCCTCAAGTCGTCAACGAACGTTGTGCCTTGGACCTTCCACCTTATGCCCGGGCATTTTTGATAACTAACGAGGCTCTCCCCGTTCGCCACCGTTACGGTCATGACGACGGTGGGTACGGTTTCGAGCTGAAGCTCCCGGACCACATTAGCGTCTAGGAAGCTATTAGTGGACCCGCTATCGATCAAGATATTTACCTCCCGCTTCTTAATTAGGCCCTTCAATCTCAAGGTGTTGTGCGTGACTCGGCCCGAGAGTGCATTTAGAGAAATTTCCATAGCTCCATTGTCTTCTCCTTCGGTTTGCTCTTCGCCTACAACTTCCTCTTCTTGGGCTTCGTCTTCGACCTCTTCTCCTTCCATACTTTGCAAGGCCTTCTTACAAACGTGCCCCGGAAAGTATTTTTCATGGCACTTGTAACATTGGCCCGGCTCTCGTCTCGGCGCGCTGGGACCCGGGTTGCTGCCGCTGCTGGTCTTGGACACGGGCCCGTGAGACTGGGCCCAGCCTTGGGACGCTGCCGCAGACACTGGTCGGCTACTGGGACCTGGTCGGGCATTAAAACTGGGTCGGTTGACAGGTCGGGCAGCATTTCTGATTTCGGCTACCGCAACCTCTTGGAGTTTGGCCTGTTCAAAGGCCATGCTAAGCTCGGTCGGCCGGCTTGCCTTGACGGATGCTCGAATGGCGGGCTTAAGTCCGCTAATAAAGCTTGAGACAAAGTATGCCTCGCTCAATGTCGGGTGATGGATAAGCATCCAACTCTTTAATTCTTCAAATTTCAAAATATAATCTTCAACCGGCCCGTTTTGTGACATCTTGCTAAACTCCTCTACTATGTCTTGGAGTGATCGGTCCCCAAAACGTTTGCACAATTCATCCATAAAAAAGGTCCACATCATGTGAGGGTGTCTAAGCTCTAGCCCATGGAACCAAATGTCCCCGGGTTCATGAAGGTGGCTTGAAGCATATTCAACCCACTCGGTTTCGGGCACTTGGTACCAACGAAAGTATTTAAGGCACTTACGGATCCAGGCTCTCGGGTTCGTACCTTCAAATCTCGGGATCTCGAGCTTGGGCGCATGGGAGGTCCAGGTGCGGTTGCTTCCGTGGCTCCGGTTAAAGTCCCCTTCATCCGTGACTCGCGGTGGGGCCGGGTTATTTCGGAATTCTGAAGAGTGAATTGGAGGCGGTAGGATCCCATTGCCGGTCCTCGGGTACGTGCCTGATCCTCCTGGCGCGGCATTGTCACGGGCTCCCATGGTTGGTGCCACGGTCTCCACCTCGGTCCTCTTTTCCTGGGCCTTCACCAACCGACCCACGGCATCGGTTAGGGCCCTCAGGTCAGCCTTCACGTCCGCCATGTCTGCTCTTATCTCGAGGTTGTTTCGGTTTTGTTGCTCCTCCATTCGGTCCATCCTTTCCTCCAAGCGGACCATCCGATCATCAACGGCGTCGACCCACTCGTTGGTATCGGTGTGACCGGTTGAGGACATGCTTCTTGTTATAGCCGTTTTTTTTTTTTTTTTTTTTTTGATTCGGTTTTAACCGAATGAGGGAAGTAAGGATAGGATATGCCCTCTTCGATCGGAAGATGGCTCTGATACCACTTTGTCACGAACCTAGGCCCGTGACTCGGTTAGAATTTGAGATAGAGGGGAGAATTGATGAGAGTTAGAGGAAGAGAGTAGAATTAGAGAGAGAATTAGAAGAGTTAGAAGGGAGAAGAAGATAGAATTAGAAGGGAGAGAGGGAGACGGTTAGGGAGAGAGAGAGATAAGAGGTAAATTTTGTAATTTTCATTCATGATTCAAATGGCATTCTTACAAGTGTTTAAATAGACAAAATGGAGGGAAGGCAACCTAGACTCTACATACATAGCCTATCATTACATTTTTTGATTTTCCCTTTCCCTCCTTTTCTTCCTCAATACCGGCCCCCTTCCACTTCTACTTTCAAAATTCAAACTAATTTTTTACTTAACTAATTCTATATATTTACATTACATAATTGTTACAAAAAAATCAAAAGCAAGAAAATAGCTGCTCGTCTTCCTCGGGTTGTGACATGAAACCCCAAACTCTAGAAGATGCAGAAAATCCAGTCAAATCATTCCATACAAACTGCTCTACAGGAAGGCAAATTCGTTCCCAGTACGCCAATATCATAAGGAATGGAGCTATAGGAGGAGAATGTCCGTACCAACCTCTTAAAGTGGATGCTAGTAAGAATCTTATGTAGACAAGCCACTAAACTACGAGGCTTGAATGTCTTAACTTCTATGGATTCGCAAAAGAAACAAATAAATTTACTTCTACTAAAAACTTAATTGCTTAAGAGTTTTCTCAAACAAACTCATAAGAAATAGTGAAAGAAGGCTACATATAGGAAGGGCATTCTGAGGGACTTATACTCATCCACGAAGTTGGGCATTCTGAGGGACTTATCTTCATCCACGAAGCTAACTTAAGTCTATAATTACACCTACTCTACTTCACAAACCTTGATCGTTGGCCTAAAGTGCTTACTCCTCCGGAAAGTATTGCCATTAAAGGTCTTAATTTCACCATAATTGGCAACTTGGTCTCTGAACTAGGGGTGTATTTGAGCAGAGCTGAGCCCGAGCCTGCCAGGCTCGAGACTCGGCTCGTTTGCATTAAGCTCGGCTCAAAGGCCACCGAGCTCGGAAAGTTCAAGCTCGAGCTTGGCTCGGCTCTGCTCGATCTAAGCTCGACAAGCTTCGAATTAAGCTTGCAATATTTTAGCTCATTTAAGCTCAATCTAGGCTCATTCAAGCTCAGCTCATTTAGGCTCAAATTTGGCTTTATTGGGTATTATTTAATCAAATATATTGTATTAAAAAAGCTTGTTTAGGCTCGCAAGCCTACGAGCTCGAGCTTCACTAGGCTTGGGCTCAGCTTGATAAACTCCATGAGCCGGCTCGGCTCAACTCGAGCTCAGAGCGAGCCGAGCCTTTCGTGCTTTATGACGAGCTAGCTCGCGAGCTTTTTAATATAGGCGAAAAAGGTAAGCAGAATATAACAAGAAACAGAAGTCACGAACCAATCATACCACTTCTCGTTCCACCAGTTTAACAAAAGAGGAAGGTATTTGTTATAGCAAAATCTTAGGACAAAATACTTCAAAACAAAGTTTGTGAAAAATACTAACAGTCACATCAGGAACTACAACAAGGTTATGATTGTGCAAGTTAATGTCCAAAAAAATAAGACTTCAAGGTCTTCAACCACAACAAACAGTTAAGCCATATTATGGATCAAGCATGCGTGTCTTTCCTGCCTAATAAGAGGGGCTGGTTATTCTATGGGCTAGGCACTTCTACTACTATGTCTTTTTTCCAACATTTTATATCACATAATCCTTTTCCAACTTTCCTTTTATGCTCTTACGTTTGGAAAGCTAAGTTACCCTTCAAAATCAAGGTCTTTATGTGATCTTTACTTAACAAGCTTAATAACCAAGATTGCCTGCGGAAACAGACATTTAAAGGCTTTGTCTTTAGGGATCTGTGATATGTGATTCCAAAGAGGGGAGACGCACGACCATTTGTTTTTGCGTCGTGTTTTGGTTTGAGATTTATGGTGCACGCTATTCTCAATTTTTGGCTAGGTGTGCGTTAGCCGAAGATTGGTTGAGGGTATCCTTCTAATGAAGTTTCATGGCATAGAAAAGAGCAAAGATGTTTCAATGCTATTCTCCACGTCCTAGATAGCCATTCTCAAGTGTATTTGGTTAGAAAGAAATGTTAGCATCTTCAAAAGCCAACATACTCCAATTAATTTCATATGGGAAAAGGTGGTCTTTTTAGGAGTTATTTGGACAAAGGGCTTTGAGGGCCTTGCTAAGATAGCCTTTACCTGATTGGCAGAGGAATCGGAAAGCTTTATGTTATTAGTTCATGTTTTTGTTAATGTGGCATGTTCATAATTTTGAGGACATCTTGTCCAGAATTCTTTTTATATTTTTTACAACAGCTGCCTAGTGCCTCTTAATTTTATTTCCTCTCTCGATAAAGAAAAGCACACACACAGACAGCAACAAGGCTACAAAGTTGATATTATAACTTCATATAGACACGATTCTTTAGCAATAAGCCATAATCTTGGCAACTTAAAGAGAATGCGTGCCCATATAGTCGACACGGAAGCCATATCTATAATTTTTGTAGTGTTACATTGATCATCCATGCTCCTAGAAACATCGCAATCGGACAAAAATAAAAGAAATCAATAATACTTGAGTAAAATATCACTTACATTCTGAGAATTCGTGTCACTTCCTTCACTCGAACCATCACTTGCACTCTCCCCACTGCAGATCCAGATATTCTCCAGTATTAGCTATAGCAATAATCAGTAGTAGACAGTTTCAGATATGCATACAGCAGCTTCAAATGGCACCGTAATATTAAATCTAAAAGAACAAAGTTAAAAAATGAGACAAATTGATTTTTTTTTTTTAATAGAAGAGACAATTTGATATTTCATGCATCTATTTAATAATTTGCCCCAAATATTCCAAAGGGCATGCCGTGTGAAGTGGAGCAAACAGAATTATAGGAACTTTCAGAAATATGTCTAAAATGGATAATCTCCTGCAATGTAGAAAATATGATTACCACTTCATTAAATGTTTAACTGAAACATTAGTGATTTTCTAGAACATGGACATGATAAGGAAGGCTTGGAACCAGGTAAAGCATCAAAAGGTAGCCTGGTTTTTACTCTGTGGATAAAGAATCGAAACTGCTTGCCCTGTGATCTCTACCAAGCCATCCATGAGCCTACTCTTGGATGTTTCCTTTTACTACTGGGTGGAACCACATATATGAACCTAGTATCCACATATGGCCATGCAACCATGAACCATTTCAAGACTTTCACAAAGACAGCTGTCGTAATCATGTTCAAAAGATATGGAGGAAGAACAAAGAAACAAAGAAACAAAGAAAAAGAAGTAGAGGAGAAGATTCCATATTCTAAAAAGCACAGTATTGGACTATTTTCCAGTAAGATAATTCCTGAAAAGGCAATAAACTAACCCACAATCTAGCAAGAAAATTTCTTCACTTGTGCACTACCATACCTTTTGGGGTAAACTCCATTGGCTGAAGGTCCAGTTGCTTTACCCGATTCATCAATCTTTCCTGTAATCATGTTCAAACTGCCAAGACTTCCTTTAGATCTTTTTATGGGCAATTTCTCTTTCCCCTCAGTTGGCTTACCCTCTGCATCTGCACTTCCAGGTGTATTTCCCTATGAGAAAATCTGCATGTTATTCTAATGCAGTCATGAAATATAGCAATAACAGCACTTCGTCTTCGTTTTCAATCAACGGAAGAAAATGAAAAGAAATGTTGTGATGGGCTAAGAAACTCACAGAAGCCTCAGCCATGCCATTTGTAGAAGGCATAGCAAATGGACTAAAAGGATAAGAACCCTGCTCAGATTTGGCAGGTAACAACAGTATGAGTCATATCCACATAATGGCGGCATAAACGTAATGATGGACTCCAACTGAAACATGGATAACCATTAATACCGGAGGAAAAGATGGATGTGCATATAAGCGACCATGAGGATACATTGCCACATACGGATGTGGTGGAGTGCCATATGGGGGCATAACATGCTGTGAACAAGGCGAGCAACCAAATATAATTAGTCTTCCCCTTAACAATTAACCAAATCTATTAAGATTATTTCAGCAGAGATCCTAAGATATTTATGCACTAATCACATTTGAAATATAAAAATTTGACATCACAACCTACTTGAGACAGTCTTCATTGCAAACCCATAAATTGAAAGGAAACAGACTAAACAGTGATGACTAACATACTGCAGCAAGAATCATCTCAAAAACAAACAACAAACCCAGTGCCTCCAAAGGCTCCCGCATAAGCAGGGTCGGCGGGGGGGTAGATGTACGCAGCCTTCCCCCTTCAGGGCGCTACCCTGAAGAGAGGCTGTTTCTGAGGACCCCCAACCTGAGAAGCTGGTCCGCAGCAATGAGCAAAAGACCAGTATCGCCGGAGAAGTTGAGCGCTGCCACTAAAATACTGACACCGACACGAGCTGAGAACACTGTCCACAGCGAAAATAACGGCTATGCTGAAACGCACCACCACTACGAGGAGATCAGGGAGGACCGGAAAACTGACCACGACAAAGAGAAGCACCGCGAGGACGAGAGTGGCCACCATGAGCAATTCAGTTATGAAGAGGAGATCGACGGAATTTAACCAATCGAGATGATTCTTGTTGCTGCACTCTCCTCGTCTCCACCCTTACCTCTTTCGTCTTCAATGATCTTGGTGGCAGACCATGGTGAAGGGAGGCGGTGGTGCCACCAAGATCATTCTCCTTTTATAAGATGTCCTATTGAGAAGAAACCCATACCACATCCACACCGCCCACAAGATATGGTACAGGGTACCAAAACATTGGATGCACCACTAAGCATATGTCATTCCGAGATTCTAGCCATTCCAATATGGTGTGTATTTGTATTATACAAAATTGAGATGTGGTTACAAAATTGAGATGTGTCCAAGACAGTTTTATTTACTGCAGAATCATCATTTTGTTATATAAAACAAAAAAAAAGAAAAAATGGTGCCTTCTTCACTATCACTACAAATGGAATTAAGAACATGGAAGAAAGCAATTAAAACATATAGGTTATCATTTAAGGAACACTTGTTTAAGCAGCACTACTAGGGCAAGCAGAACAAAAGGAGTGTATATATACCTGAACACTCCACATATAGGGGTGGGCTTGTGGACTTGATGCAAAGAAGCCAGGTGGTGGGGGGATTGGAGAATATGCCTGTTCAACGATTAAAGAAAACACCTGATAAAAACAACAGCTACAGGCACCCCTAAGACCCCCACAAAAAAGAAATAAATGACAAAAAATATTACCAAGGCATTTAATGACAAACCTGGAAGCCAGACCACTCAGGATTCACAGTTCCAATGCTCGTAGATGAAGACTGTTCCTAAACAAACACATTATCATAGCCAAAAATTTTACCCAACTGCCAATCGAATAATATGTTAGTCCATAGTACCCCTAAGCATGGCATGCATGTCTGTTATTGTTGTTGTTTTATTGTTTTATTGTTGATTTCGTGCCGAGTATTGATTCGTTTGACTTTTTTGAATATTGTTCCTTCTTCTTCTCTCTCTTTTGTTTTCTTTTCTTTTATTTGAAGTTGGGGGCTCCTCGAAAACAATCTTTTTCCAAGGTAGTTGTCACCGCTGCTGCCGTCACCAGTAAAATAATAATAATTCACCTTAAACAACAGCCTTGACTACATTTGACCGTGTAAAAAGCACAGAAACAGACTGTTATAAATCATTTAGTCCTTTGGTTGTAAATGTCCTTAAATGCTTGTGTTTGTTAGGCTGCTGTCAAAGCTGTAATTTCTAGTTATTTGGCAGGTCGGTTGGCGCCAATTTCAGTTAGGCCGGTAGGTTTGTTTGTGTCTTGGTGCATTGTAATAGATCTTCTATAAATAGGTCTAATGCTTGTAATTTCTTCATTCAATCAATAAAAAAACCTGATTTCCTTTTGGATAATCTCTCTAATTCTCTACTCTCTCATCTCCTTTCAATTCTTTTCTCATCTTATCTCTCTCTTCCACAAGGTTAGCTATCAATCTAGGTTTGGTAGTTAACAATTGGTATCAGAGCTGGTTCAAGTTGTTTATTGCTTGAATTGAGCTGGCAAAATCGAAGAATCACAATCAAAGAATGGCTGAAGGAATTAGGACACGATCGGGTGTTGGTGGAGGCAATGTAGCTTCAGCTGTCCAACCAGAAGTGTCCTATGCTGCTGTGGCTGGTTCGAACACCCCAAAGAGTATGTCACGGTTGATCAGATGAAGGAATGGATTACACATGCACAATTACAAGCAGAGGAACGCCTGTTCTCGAGATTACAGCAAATGCATTTGGAAAATCAACAAATGCAGTCAGAAAATCAGCAAAGAAATGATGATCGATTGTCAAAATTGGAGGAAAGGATGGATAATTTGCACGATCAGGACAAGAAACAAGAAGAATCATCCATCAATGCGATCCTTAAACCTGCAAGTTAGCTCTTTCCTCCAGCTGATGTGGCTCAACCGCAGGTACATTTAGACAGAAATGTGAATATGGACAGAAATCGTGGCAAATCACCAGAGATACAGGCAGAAGCAGGTCCTTCAGTTCATATCCGATCAGTGGATGATCGACCTTCAGTAGTTGAGGGGGCTGCAGGTACACATGATCGAAATGCAGGTCCAAGCCAATTCAGATTTTATGGCCAGAGTTCAGGTCTGCATAACAGGCCACCTGATTTGAATGTTCATCAAAGAAATTCATCCGATGATCTTGAACAACAGAACAGACCTCCTGATTTGTATCAACAGCAAAGATCCTTGAGTAATGATGCTACATCTGGTGGCAGAGGTCATGCTCATAGACAGCCAAGGGTACAAATCAAGCCATTTGAGGGAAAACAGCCTGAGTCTTGGTTGAGGAGGTGTGAAAGGCATTTTCATTTCTATAACATCAATGAAGCTGAAAAAGTAGAGCTAGCTGCAGTGCATCTTCATGGAGACCACGAGGTATGGTTTTATAGTGTCATGAGGAGTAATCCTTGTCTTTCTTGGGATCAATTCGTGGAAGAGTTGTGTGAGAGGTATGGTGAAGAGGATTCAAGCGATGTTGTTGATAGCTTTAATAAGGTTTATCAAACATCTACGGTGCAGGAGTACATGATCAGATTTGAGAACTTGCGTGCTAATATCATAGCCATTAATCCACATTCTACCGAAGCATATTATGTCTCAAGTATTATTAGTGGATTGAAGCCAAGAGTTAAGAATTTGGTCAAGGCCATTGAGCCAAAGACTCTCTCCAAAGCCTATAATAAGGCTAAATTGATTGAGGCTGCACTTGTATCTTCAAGTGACAAAAGTAAATTCAAGAGTAGCAATTTCAAGCCTCATCAAAGAGATTCATCAAGCAACAAGGCTGGCCGGTAAGTGGATAAGAGATCTACACGGTTGTGTTATAGATGTAATCAGCCATACCAGCCCAGACATAGGTGTAATCCAAAGTCCTTGATGTCTGGAAGGGGTTCTCGTGTTGCTGTTGAATCAGATACTGAAGGTACCGGGTCTGCAGAAGACAGCTCAGGGCTAGATTCACAAGATGAGTTGTTTGAGGATGAGGTTGAGATTTCCATGAAGGCTCTTACCGGGAGTGGTGCTCACAACACCATACGCATTGGTGGGAAAGCAGGAAAAACTTCCATTACCATTCTCGTGGATAGCGGAAGCACACATAGCTTTGTCGATCCCAAGTTGGTAAAGAAGGTGAAGCATGAAATCATCAAAACTCATCCCTTGGCCGTAATGGTAGCTGATGGCAACTCAATTACAATTCAAAACAAGTGCCAAGCATTTCATTGGTCTATGCAAGATCACCAATTCACTTTCGATTTTAGAGTTCTCCCTTTGGGAGGGTGTGACATGGTGCTTGGAGTAGATTGGATGAGGACTTTTAACCCGGTGTTGTTTGATTTTGATAAGATGACAGTGTCCTTCGAAGTTCATGGCAATAAGGTCACATTACATGGGATTTCAGACCCTGCACAGCTGAAATTAATCAATGGCAAACGCTTACATGGTAGCTTCAAGAAGAATGCAATACAATGGTTGGGACAATTATTCATTATTTCACCTGCAGATCTGCAGCAAAACATACAGCCTGAAGTTCATGCTTTGCTCGAAGAGTTTGAGGACATTTTTGAGGCACCAAAGAGCCTTCCTCCCCAAAGAAGTGTTGATCATGCCATACCACTTCGAGCTAACTCTGATCCGATGAAAATCAGGCCATATCGTTATGCTCATGCCCAAAAATCAGAGATCGAGAAGCAGGTTGATGAGTTGCTTCAAATGAGCTTCATTAGACCAAGCCATAGTCGCTTTGCTTCACCCGTGATTCTTGTTAAGAAGAAGGATGGCACGGCTAGAATGTGCATCGATTATCGTCGACTGAATTCTTTGACAATGAAGGATAAATTTCCTATCCCTGTTATTGACGATTTGCTCGATGAGTTATATGGAGCACACTTCTTCTCTAAGCTTGACTTAAGACAGGGATATCATCAAATTAGAGTTCTCGAGCCGGATATATACAAGACAGCTTTTCAGACACACCATGGGCATTTTGAGTTCGTTGTCATGCCTTTCGGTTTAACAAATGCTCCGGCCACATTCCAAGCGGCTATGAATGATATTTTCAAGCCTTACTTGAGGAGATCGGTGTTGGTTTTTTTCGATGATATATTGATATATAGTTCAACCTATGAAGATCACCTTACTCACCTTAGAGAAGTATTCTTTATGATGCGGCAGAACCGGTTTTTTGCCAAGTTGTCGAAATGCTTATTTGCTCAGTCCAAACTTGAATATTTGGGCCATATCATCTCACATGAAGGAGTTTCTACCGATCCTTCCAAGGTGCAAGCAATGCAAGAGTGGCCAATTCCCATGACCTTGAAACAATTGAGAGGTTTCTTGGGATTGACCGGTTATTATAAGAAGTTCGTAAATGGTAATGGATCCATTGCAAAGCCCCTAACTGAGCTTCTAAAGAAGGATGCATTCAAGTGGAATGACAAGGCACAAGCAGCTTTTGAGGCACTCAAGTCGGCTATGTGTGAGGCTCCAGTTTTGGCCATGCCGAATTTTGCTTAGGACTTCATCTTGGAGACAGATGCAAGTGGGACTGGTTGTGGGGCTGTTCTCTCACAACATGGAAGACCAATTGCTTATTTGAGTCAGGCTCTTAGTCCTAAACATCAAGCCATGTCCACTTATGAAAAAGAGTATTTGGCAATTCTCCTTGCAATTGAGAAATGGAGGCATTACTTGGACGGTCATAGGTTCATTATTCGGACAGATCATCAAAGTCTCAAGCACCTCTTGGAGCAAAAAATAGTGATAAGAATCCAAAAGAAGGGGTTGATGAAGTTACTTGGGCTTGACTATGCAATCGAGTACAAAAGAGGAAAAGAAAACCAGGCTGCCGATGCATTGTCAAGGAAGTTTGAGGACCACGAGCAGGGTTTTTGTGGAGCATTATCCGTTGTTTTACCTTCTTGGATGGATGAAATTTACAAATCTTATGAAGGGGACACTTTTGCTTAAGAATGCGTGGCTGCAGCAGTGGTGAAAGGTACTGCCAGCATTGACCGTGAGCCTGGTGTGATTGTGCAGAGAGGCATTGTCCGGGTGCAGAACAAGATCTATATTGGCTCCTCGACTGATTTGAGGAATCAGATAGTGAAGGCTTCACATGAATCAGCTTGGGGTGGTCATTCCGGGGTTGAAGGTACTTATCAGAGAGTTAAGGCATATTTTAGTTGGCACGGTTTGAAGAAAGCTGCATCAGATTTTGTTAAGTCTTGTGAGGTGTGTCAACAAACCAAGTTGGGGGATCGTCGATACCAAGGACTCTTGCAGCCACTTCCCATTCCGGAGGGTGCTTGGATCAACATAAGTATGGATTTTATAGAAGGACTTCCCACGTCTGATGGTAGGGAGGTAATTTGGGTCGTGGTGGATCGTTTCACCAAATATAGTCGTTTTATAGCACTTATTCGACCTGCTACAGCTGAAAGGTTGGCTAAGAGCTTCTTAGACAACATATATAAGCTACATGGATTGCCTCAATCCATTATTTCTGACCGAGACAAGATCTTCACGAGTACTTTTTGGAGGGAGTTGTTCAAACAGTTGGGGACGACTTTGGCGCTCAGTTCATCTTACCATCCCCAATCGGATGGACAAACAGAGAGAGTTAATCAATGCATTGAACAGTATCTTCGGAGTATGGTTTTCTCACGGCCTCAAGAGTGGAATCAGTGGCTTTCATTAGCCGAATATGGGTTCAACACCCATGTTCATGCTTCTATTGGTACTTCTCCCTTTCAAGCATTGTATGGGTATGCACCACTTCTCCAATGTTGTTGCAGCAGCCAAATAAGTCCGGATTTGCAGCAGGGGACTTGATACAGCAGCGGATGCAGATGTTACAGATCCTTAAGGACAACCTTCATCAAGCTCGTGCTCGGATGAAATTTTATGCCGACAAAAAGAGGGTAGACAAAGCTTACGAAGTTGGAGACATGGTCTACCTAAAATTACAACCCTATAGACAGTCCTCATTGACTGTCAGAAAAAATGTCAAGCTAAGTGCACGTTACTTTGGCCCATACAAAATTTTGGAGAAGATCGGCAATGTTGCTTATAAACTTGATTTACCACCACAATCATACATTCACCCGGTGTTCCATGTTTCATTATTGAAAAAGCAGGTCAAAAGGGGTGTTAAAAGCTCACAATCTCCTCCGGAAGTGGGAGCAAATGGAACATTGCAGCTTGGACCAGTAGCTGTCAAGAAGCCGGGTATGATTGCAGCTGGGACTGGAGCTTTTCAGCAGATTTTAGTGAGGCGTATGAACTTGGATAAGAATGTTGTAACATGGGAGAATCCTACGTTTTTGAAGAGCCAATTTCCAAGCTTTTCTCCTTGAGGACAAGGAGCTTCTCAATGAGGAGGGAATGTTATAAACCATTTAGTCCTTTGGTTGTAAATGTCCTTAAATGCTTCTGTTTGTTAGGCTGCTGTCAAAGCTGTAATTTCTAGTTATTTGGCAGGTCGGTTGGCGCCAATTTCAGTTAGGCCGGTAGGTTTATTTGTGTCTTGGTGCATTGTAATAGATCTTCTATAAATAGGTCTAATGCTTGTAATTTCTTCATTCAATCAATAAAAAACCTGATTTCCTTTTGGATAATCTCTCTAATTCTCATCTAATTCCCTACTCTCTCATCTCCTTTCAATTCTTTTCTCATCTTATCTCTCTCTTCCACAAGGTTAGCTATCAATCTAGGTTTGGTAGTTAACACAGACCTGAGTACTAGCAGGTGGCGGCGTCTTCGAGTCCTTAGCAGGTTTATCTGTCTCACTACTGCCCATAATCCACCAATCACTGACTGACTACTTCCGCAAGTTCATCATACACTGCAACAACATATTATACCTTATATATTGGATCTTTCAACGCTTGCAATAATAAATCCGATGCAACTAAAAGCGAATACGCGAAGTTCATACAATCTATTGCAAATGGGAAAAAAGCTTCTGAACAAATGATTAACGATTATAGAAATGAAGCAAATTGTACATAAATAAGGGTCTGACATTCAAAAGACAAATGAACATAAATGAATCCGAATAATTAACAAAAACAATATGAGCTGAACCCCGTAGAAAATTCTCAACCAGGCAAGTCGATACAGCCCTTAATTTTAAAAATGAAGTCAAATGATACAAACCAAGTTATAGTGGTTAAATAAAAGGTAGGCTAAGTCCTTTATTACCAACTATACCCTTTTCCTAACCCTATAGGGCCTTTAATGTAGAGAAGGAATATGGATGATGAATATTGAGTTTCTCTCCCTCTCTCTCTCTAGGTCTCTCCCTTCCCACCCTATCTCTCTATCTCCCCCTACCTTCCCCCTTACTATATAAACCTTCCATTTTCTTGTAGATCTCTTTATATTCTAAAGTTTATACTAATTTTATACAAATATACTACTTTTGATTGTGGATTTTTCGATTGACTTATTGATTCATTGCTGGATTAATATAGTTCGTATCAATTGAAATCAGAGCTCTCAATCCTCGGCATCATCAATGAAGGTCAAAATTGATCCATTGATATTAGCATAAACGCAAAGGACAATCAATAAGGTATCAAAAACATTAGGAAAAATTCAAAAAGGATTCTTAGATATGAGAAATCAAGTAAAAGAGGATCGTTGCTTTCTAAAATATCAAATAGAGGAACAATTTGAGAATTACCGAAGGAGTACCGAAGTGGATGTTGTCAACAAAGCACCGGAATCATCAGATCCAGCTGTGTTGGAACCTCTGACCCCGACTGTAAACTCCGGCAGCAAAGAGAATAACAAGAACGGCGCAGAGATAGACTAAGACGTCCACGAAGAGGCCGGCCTTGAGAAGGACGTCCACCACCAGGAGAACAAGCACGACTGCAAGCCGGAACCACCACCGCCGACCGAGAATCACCACCACAACCTGAAGATCGGAGACGACTAAGAGGTACACCACGGCGAGGCACTACCACCGCCGTCGCCACCGCGCCCTACCACTGAGCTTGGGAACAAGGAAGGTGGTATTGGAGGAGACACGGTGAACTTTGACGCGCGGATGCAAAGAACGAAGCTAGAAGCGAAGTCGAAGCAGTTAGCAAGGGTTAGGAGGCCGACACAGCGCCTTCACACAGCCGCTGTGGCGCCGTGCCAACCGTCGTCGTTGAGGGAGTTAGGGTTTCGTATTTGGTTTCACGCAGGAAGACGACAGAGCAGCAAGTGAGTTTGGGGTTAAAATGTTGGGTTATTTACATTTTAGTACTCAATCTTTTTTATAATAATAAAAAGGATCCTAATTTTTAAAATTATTAAAAATGATCTTAAGTTGTTATTGTATTAATAAAAAGGGTCGTCTCGGATAACCTGATGTAATTTTTAATCACTGGAGCTAACGTGGCAAGACTTTTTTATGTTGTGCTATAATTTAATGACCATATTATCCCAAAAAAATATAAATATATTCCCCACCACCAACGGTAAGCCCCACCCTTGCTTTTTTTAAATTCAAATTTATATTCTATTCTTTATTCATCTTCTTCATTCTACCATTAATATTGCACTTATTTTTTTTATTTTAGTGCTTAACTATTTGACCTTTTTTTTTTAAATTGAAATGCATATTTTCATCTTCCCTCCTCTTCCTTCTTCTTCTTCTCCTTTTCTTCTTCATTCAACCATTAAATATTGACCTTGATTTATTTTCTTTTACTACTCAACTTCTTTACTATTCAAAAATTTTAAACCCCTTCCTCTTCTCCTTTTTTTCCTTTTTGATATTATTTTGCATGCCATTGAAGACTATTTTGAGCTTTTTTTATAAAAAAAAATTTCATTATCGTTTTTAAGCTTAATTTACTATGATAAGTTTAAAATATTTTTTCAAATGTCTTTTTTTCACTCTTTTTTGTTTAAGTTTACTTTATATAATAATATTCTTTTAGTCTATTTATTAAAGTGTAATTTAACACTGTGACATTTCAAATTTATTTTTAATTTTAGAGTGTTATGGTTAATTACTATTTATTTAATTTTAGAGTATTATCTTTAATTTTTTATTTAACTTTTTTTATTTACTATTGGTTGTAAAAGATAAACCTTGAAGAACTATGGAGGGGTCATCTAGCTCAAAGAGTACAAAAACATATTTGGGAAACAAAAAATGTACTGTTACAGATGCAAGTGTGAAACAATTATGCAGCTTGTCAAAAAATTTTACAGAACGACCTTATTATAAGTGTTTAAGGTGCCTACAATTTGCAAAGTGGGACGATAATAAGTCAATTAGCTCAAACTATAAAAAAGACTCAATTTAAGTGGAAGAGGGAAAAGGACACAAAGATGATGAATTGATAAAATTAATTTTAAAAATGACAAAGGACATGAAGGAGATGAAAATGACACTGAAGTTGATGGAATCAAGGCATATAGAGATCATGAAATTAATATTTGTAGCACGTGTATTAATATTTACCATATGTATGATTGTAATCATGTTATTGAAATGAAAAGAAATGAAGATCACGTTTTCTGGATACAAATTACCCAAACACCTTGATGCATATTTATTGCAAATAGCCAATCTGCGTGATGACACTAACTTAGCAACATAAACACAAGTGTATAACAATTCCTGCCAAATATGAAATGCAATATGACATGCTACCTACACCACAAAATCAAACATCAGATCCAACCAAATCCCTACAAACGCCACCACGAATCCCATATGTCTTCTAGGTGTACAAAACCCTACATATCACCATGAAATATAACAAACTTTAATATAACAAAACCAAATAAACAAATGCTACCTTACTAATCCCATATCACCACGAAATCTACAAACATCAACATAAACAAAACCAAAAGAAAACATGAATTGATAGATCATGGATTGCTTGAATTATTGACCGTGTTGCTTATAGCTACATCATCAGTGATTCTAGGCCTCTTCCGCTGTCGGCCTCTAGGCCTCTTCGGACCCTCTTTTTGTTTCCTTCCATGTATCTTCTTCATCGAATGTGCATTGCCTTTTCCTTGACGATCTTTCTTGTTGTGGTGAAGGCCACCACATGTGTTGCACCTCACTATCCTTAACCTCGTACCCTTCTTTCGTAGCTCATTGGCTGCCCTCCATCTCTCCTTCCGTGGCCTACCAACAACTCTCTATAGTGGCGGAGGATCAAGCAGTGGAATGTGATCCATGGCTAGCCACATGCATGGATCATTGATTGGATCCCACTATAAGTGAGTTTGTATCTCTCAACTGTATAGTATTCATCTACGAACTCCTCCAAACTTCATTTAGACCACAATATGCATCGAGAAGCATGCTTACATAGGTTCATCGTGAAAGTAGTGAAACCATCCACAATGTCAAACTCCCCATTCCCTGCCGGGGTTAAGTAACATAATCTTGAATCTCTTTCTATGATTTGCAACTTATCTTTCACTCTCAGTACAAATATATCTTGCCATGACATGGTCTTCTCCCTCCTATTAACTATCTTCCTCGACATCAACCTTATAAGTTTGTCCAACAACACCTACGGTTGGATTTCAAAAGTAAGAAATAACAAAGGTAATATGAAGTGGAAAGTGTTAGAGGGTATAATTATACTTGAATTGACATGTCCCGAAATGCATTGATTTTTTTTTATTGAAACTCTCAACAAAATTTGAAGTACTATCTTCGCATTTACACCCTGGGTCAAATTTGTGTCTAGCCCAATGCTCCAAGGGCTCGCTTATCAACCAATCGTGTGCTCTTTGATTTTCCTTCTCTCCATTGTTTTCTTGAACACCCATTCCTTATGGACATTGACTGCTTGATACAATAACACTTTAAGCAAAGCTCTCGAGTATTTTTGCTTAAAATTTCTTTCAAAATGAATCACACAAATCCTCCTCTTGACGATTGGAATAGCTTCTTCCATTACTTTAATTACACCCTGTAATAATAAGAAACAAACAACTATATTAGCGTGAGTTAAAATCAAAGTTCAACATTCAAAAACTCTTAATATGTACGGAATTCATGTACGAACATACAAAACATAATTGTACCTTGTGCCTGTCAGTAATAATGGTGTATTTGGAGTGGTTAGTGTTTATAATATGGGGGTGCAACTTGCTATTGTAAATAAGTTGTACATGTAATTATTATATAAAATTAGATAACGATAAACTTTAAGAGGTAAAGGTTATGCCTGTTTTGTATTACGCACCCGATACCCACTCGCTAGGTACCTACTCACCCTGTACTTACTCACTCAATACTTATAGTGTCGATACTACGACTATAATAAACAGGTAATTAGTACATAAAAATTAGGTAACAATAAACTCAACTTAAAATTAGAAAACTAGACTCGAAAATACCAAATAAATCGATAGCTCGGAATCACCCCACATGTCACATTTCGGTGACACCTGGCGTGAGGGGAGGTACCCAATTGACACCTTCCCTCAAGCTCATGTAATAGAATGGGAAGAAGGGGTGAGGATAAGTATTGATATATAAGATAGAGGGGAAAAGGGAGAAAGCTCCTAAGGGGCATGCCTCTTTCACTTCTTGCATCCTCTCCGAAGCAATAATTGTTCAAGCTTCTTCCTACTCTTAGGCTAAGTATTTTATGCTTATTTTACCTAAATTTCTATGATTACCTACCCTTATTACTATTCTATGAGATTAATACTGACTTGTGTATCGGAGCAGTCCCTGTGGGTTACCGAACGGGCCCCTCTAACCATTTTGTTTGAATCTTATAGGGAATATTACGCTGGCTGTGTAGTTAGGGCTTGTGTTCAGCTTATCCTAATGAACCTCATCGCATACAGAACTTCAAAATCATGTATAAGCACATTGACCAAAAACATTGAAAACATAGCATCTGTGGATAGGATCATAAGCTCGCGCCTAACTTAATGTTTCTGGTAAGACTCAAGCATTTCAAATATCAAGTAAGTTAATTTTTGGCAGTTTCTTTTATTTCCTTGGCATTCTTTGCGATAAGGAGGAGCCCACCCAAGCAAAATTAATAAAAGAGGACAAAGTCAAGTATTGCCTCCTCTTTTATACCACTTTTTTTATTTTTTTTCTTTGATAAAAATTCTAGAAAATTATTATAGGCACCTAGAATTCTTCAAGAGCTTCATTTTGATATGTAACTTGATTTGTAACTTTTTATGGATGGAAAGTCATGCTCGTTTAAGTTACACGATGCGCTACGTAGCCAAAAAGCATGACGCACGGCCACAACATTTTTCATATGTTTTCTTTGATCAAAAGTTTAAAAAAAATTGCTATCGATGCCTAGAAATCTTTAAGACATTTATTTTAATATAAAATTCGATCCGTAACTCTTTAGGAATTGAAAGTTACGTCTGTTTTAAATTGAAAGGTTAGTTATACGGATTGTATGAGTGTGGCACATCCACATCATTTATCATATGTTTTCCTTGATCAAAAGTTTGAAAAATTGCTATAGTTACATAGAACTCTTCAAGATCTTATTTTTTAATATAAAATTTGATCCGTAACTCTTTAAAAATTGAAAGTTATGCCTGTTTTAAATTGTAAAGTCAGTTGCATGATTTGTACGCGTGTGGCATGCCCACATCATTTCTCATCATTTTATTTGATCAAAAGTTTGAAAAATTGCTATAGTTGCCTAGAACTCTTCAAGATCTTCTTTTTGATATAAAATTTAATCTGTAACTCTTCACAGATTGAAAGTTATGCCCATTTTAAGTTGCAAGGTAAATTACCTAACCAAAACGTGTGATGCACGGCCACTTCACCTTTTATATGGTCTCTTTGATCCCAAAGCTCGAGAAATCATCCTAGTTAAACAGAAATCTTCAAAAACTATACTTTAATAAGTGATTTGACTTCTAGCTCTTCAAGGGATTAATAGTTATGCTTGTTTAAGTCTTAGGGTCAACTTATATAAGTCATTAATCAGTACGATGTCCGAGAAACTCCTGCCACGTCTTTGTTATCTTTTCTTTAAACTATTAGATGTTAATGGTTGCATAGAACTCTTTGAGAGCTTTGTTTTGATATGTGACTCGCACTATAAATCCCTACGGATTAAAAGTTATATACATTTAAAATTAAAAGATACTTAATAAAAAAAAAAGCAAAAGATGATAAGCTTTGACTGTCGTTAGGAATTTTGACCGCCTTGTTCACCATGCATGAACCTCTATCACCACATACCACACGAACAACGCCTTTGTCACTGCACCACCATATACTCATCCACTACAACTGCTAGCAACCAGCAACACTATGGCTTGCCTAAACCTGGCTCGCCCGAAGGTTTGGCTTGCCCTAGACTCTGGATCAGCCCAACCTCTAGCTTGCACAAAATCGCGGCCCACCGTGAACTCTGGCTCGCCTTGACCTGTGGCCCATCATGCCTTGTCAATTGCGTTGTTCCAATGCTGCCATGCTTTGTTCTCCCCTGCGCAACCTCAGACACCCTTCACAACAGTTTGACGTTTCTTCTGCTAACACTTTTCCGTGACTTCAAGCACGCACAACCGCTAACCACCAGCCATGACTGTTTGTGTTCCACCGCTTTATCCACAAACATGTGCGACCACTGCCCGATGTTCTAACTACTGCCAGTGCAGCATAGGTCTCCACCCGTCGCAACCACCCTCTATGGCCAGGTTTTCTCTCCTCTTAAAATCGTAATTGGGTCAATTTTCTACAATCTTAGTTTCATCCAAATCAATATCCATTACACTCTTAGTTTAATTCTACCCTAAAATGGTTAGTTTTCATTACAATCTTAGTTTAATTCCACCTTAAAATGGTCTATTTTTATTACAATCTCTATTCCATTCAACCCCTAACTTGGGTCAATTTCTACTACAACCTTAATCTAATCCAACCAGAAAGAGTCAATTTTCATTACAACCTAAGTTTATTTAGTTCAACCTTGGTTGGGCTAATTTTTGTTACAATCTCCATTTACTTATACCCTAATTGAACAAATTAATAGCAATCTCTATTCAATTTGACCGTAGTTGGGTCAATTTGCTTTAGTATCTCAATTTAATTCAACTCTAAATGGGTTAGTTTTCATCAACTATTAAATTAATCTTCATTGCGATCTTAAATTCAATTGAACCCAGAATGAGTTAATTTTAGTCAACCCTATTTAATTTCAACCTAAGTGGGTCAATTTTCTTTATAATCTTGGTTTAGTTCAACCCAGATTAAACCAATTTTTGTTACAATCTCAGCTTAGTTCAACTCTGTTTGAACTAATTCTCGTAACAACGCCAGCCTAGTTCAATTCTTTTTGGACAAATTCTCGTTATAATTTCAACTTAGTTCAACCCCTGTTGAACTAATTTTTGTTACAATTTTAAGTTTAGTTCAACCTCGATTGAACCAATTTTGATTACCATCTCAGTCAATTTCAATTTAAATAAACCCCGGTTGAGCCAATTTTCGTCATAATCTCAGTATAGTCCAATTCCGATTGAATCAATTATTGTTGAAATCCAATTTGGCCCTAAATGGGATAATTTTCGTTACAATCCTAGTCCAATTCAAGCCTAATTGAACCATGTTACAAATCAATCAACCAAAGATTAGTGAAAATTATAATCTAGCTAGTAGAACAGCTAATACAGTATCAAGTATGTTATTTAGAATATATTCCACCATAATGTACTGTATCGTTCTTCGCAAGTACAAGAAATAGAGAATAAGGAGGATGATTGATAGAATTGGGTAGACAGCAGCGAGATACCAGAGAGATAAGCAAAGAATCAGTGAAAAAGCAAGAGCTTGTACCAATCAAGTGATCAGCTCATCTTACTAATTAGGACTTTATTTATACCTCTAGTCCTAAACCCCTATTAGTTAGGCTAATTCAAGTTTGACTAAGAAAATACATTTCACTAGTTAGTACCTAAAATATCCTTCGTTACATCTATTGGGAACGTATTTCAAAATTTTTTTCCCTAAACGACAACAGCGGGCGCAGTGGAAAAATAATTTAAAATTCTTAATTTTAAATCAAATGCCTTGATCTAATTAAACTATTTAATTAGACTTAGATTCGACTCTAATACGCTCATAATATAACAATCAAAACATCCAATAAAACAAGTATAAACATGGTACGTAGAATAAACGAAATAAGGGAAAGAACAAATTAAATATCAAATACTTAATTTAGGCATACCTGAAATACAAATCCAAACTCCAAATTTGTAGATATGAAATTGGAAGAAGAAAGCTTCTTGACACTTCAAGATCTTCTCTGCAGAGGTCTCCATTAGCACCAGAGTGTGGGCTCCCAAAATATTTAATTTAAGAAAAATTTGGAACAAATTTTTCCTTTTAATCTTTCCGAAAAATAATTTTTCAAAAAAACTATGCTAAACATTAATTTAGAAAAACTCGAAAATAATTTTAGGTTTTTTGTCGTGGGAGAAAACTAGGTTTCAAAGCCTATAAACAAAAATTTTAATTAAATTGAATTATCCACCCCAAAACGCAGCCTATTTATAAGCTAGAAATTTTAACCCACTGACATCATTGTGACTTCAGCGGAGACGCGTCCCTGACACGTTTGGAAACCGAGGTTGTTGAAAATAAATAATTCATCTCATTAATTATGTTTAGCAAAATTAATTCATTCATCTCATAAATTCAATTTAAATATTCTGAAGCAGTGCTTAAGTTGAGGCTTGCGGAGAGACCGGGACAATCTAACTTTAGCTCCAATTAGATCAATCCGATTGTAGTCTCATGATAACAATTGATTACCATTTAATAGAACTTAATTCCACTAAATAAGTTTTACTGCACTAAAATTAAACATATATTCACTCAAGAATTTCCTACATAATTTTATTGCGACAATTAACCCCACTATTAGATGTCAGTGAGCAAAAATAACTTCAACTACTATCGTTGTTTGTCTCACATCTATCATTGTAGTTCCTGACTTACCCTTCTCAAACAATTCATAATACAGAAACAATTCCCGTATTAATTCCAAATGTTAAACAAGTGGAATACTGTGGCCAAAAATTTTATAATCTGTTCATGTATTTGTGAATCAACTAAGGGTACATATTTCATTGTAGAGTCCTAGTAAAATATCGATTCCCGCCACACTTCATTTAATTGCCCAACGACGTAAGATCCTAGTTATTCAATTTTAACCTCATCATTTTGTGCATCAAAGCAATTAACATTCCATGCACGAGTTTGGAATATTTCCCGGATTTAGAGTTATAGTCTTATAAAATTAATTATTTCTGATAGCATAAAGAAATAATTAATTCAGGTGGTCCTGCTCAGTGTTCCAATTTTATTGAAAATACCAACATCATACTCTTGGATCCCTATCCACATGACCAAGATAAGTCTTCAAAAGCATCATATTATAGTCTTATCAGACAAGCTGTCCAAACTTATCACCGACTACGAAAAAACTTTGTCAATGTCACTAGCTGGATCTAAGTCTTTCCATGGTTCAATCTCATTGACCACTTATACCTAACCTGACACGTCATCTTGGACATCGTCCATCTCATGGAACGTTTTAGAAAACAATCACGCATGTTTGACTCATAAAATATAATCAGACAATAAATAAATAAAATATATGTATTTATTCAATATTTAAAACTAACTAATTGGGTTTTTCTATGACACCTATTCCAACAATCTCCCACTTGTCCTTAAACCCAAATAGTCTGCATTGCACAACTATCCCCTAAGGATCCGTCTACTCTTTAACTATAAACTTGAACCAATACTAATATGTCACTGCCTCATCCTTTTGCTCACATGTTTTATCTACTAAGAACCCTCTGAGTCAACAAGTCTACTCAACAATTCCCTAGCTATCAAGTACCTGAACTAATGGTTTGCATCTTTACACTTAAGAGTTTCGTTGTAGTCTAAGGGATTAGATTCATCATCATTCTTGACTGTTAAGACTAAAGACATGAATCCATTAGGTGACCTTGACCGTCCTCCCACTACACCAAAGCTCTCATGTGCTTTGCGTGGCAATGACCTAGTTGTATCAAGCTATATAAACATAATATCTCATACTGTCAATCTAACACAAGCTATCTGTTGTAGTTTTAGAACACTTTCGAAAAGCATCTTACATAACAAACCTTTTGACGTAAACGTGACTTATCATATAAATCTTGCCATATTCAAAAACACACTATTGATCCTTTCTACAACTCTTTGTAAAAAGGATAAATAAGAATTCTCCTAAAACCACCACTTTGTTCTAATCAAAGTGACTTGATATAATTACCTAACTGATCGCAACTTAAATCTTTAATTCTTTGAACCTTTCAAAGAATTCAAGACTTCAGCCTTCATAGGTATATCCATACATCAACTTATCGAGTCGCCAGTCATAAACATTTTATGAAATACTCTTCTGTTTCCGCTCACTTGAACTTTTAGTAGTCCGTAAACATTTTATGGATAATTCCTAGCAGCTTAGTGGTTCTATTACCTTTATGCTTAAAAGCTCTTTTAGTAGCCATTAATTCAAACATGATTCCCATACCGGTTATTATTCAAGTACTTAATGACCCATGAGACAGATCAAACCAATTTTTGACTCATATTGATTAATATGACTTAAAATTAAGTACCACTTAAAAGTTATATGGTTTCTGGAATTTCTTCTTTTATATGTTTACACAGCCTGGTTTGTATTACACTAATAAATTTCCATTAACGTAGTTTTGATCAAAGTAAGTCAACTATCTACCAATATAACTTTTAAGTAAATGCTTTATTGATATAACTATCAGCCTATTTTTCAGAAAAAGCAACTGAAAGTCTATTTTGAAAATAGTAAATACAAATCAAATCTCTAAAGTACATCAAGATAGTTACTCAAATACAAAACTACATTCCATGTCTTAAACTACTACCTTTTGATGCCCTTATCGAAACCCATTCACTAGAACACTAGTAAACTACCTATTAGTCACAACTAGAGGTGACAGGATATCATATACCTTGTCATGTTGGCTTTTGGTCTTGGCAACAATAATATCTAAGTATCTAGGCAATTCCTTTTAAATTTTAAACTCCCATGCTTTTATAAAAGAAGCAAAACTATTTTAGACTCCTAATTTCCGAGGTAGATATTTACCCTAAGTGGACTCTTCCCTTAGATCTCATCACACCTTTTTCTCATAAACTGTTCTTATGCTACTAGTTCTCTTACCAAACACTTCTCTCAAGTATCTGATTATCTCTACTACAGTTGGAAATTCAAGTATCTAATACTAGACTAAGTTTGAAATACAATATTTGACTAACTCTTTAGTCTAGTCTAACATTCTAAACGTTCTTTTCAACTTTGTAGATTTACCAGTAGCAATCCAAAGAATCTTGAGCATCTCTTCAAGTGCAACATGTACTAAAACATATTATATTATAGCAAACAAAACAGAATAGACAAAATATACTTGTATTGATTGCAATGTATGATTTAACAACCAGTCTGAAAGCCAAAAATTGTAAAACAAGTCATATAGCACACATGATTACTTTTCTTAACTTTTAGCAATCTAAGTTCGGAGTTCATATTCTGACACTTACATGTATGCCGTGGAGGCCCAACCAAACCACCCAAAACTTCCCGTCGGCGAGGTCAAATTGAGACATCAGTCGGGTGAGAACGTTCATTAATAAATACGTTTTCTTGTAAACTCTTTACTAAACATATTTAACACACCACTTTTCGCTTAGCCTCTAAGGTCCTGCAATAGAGCTCCTCGGGGAGGCTAATGTAGAACCTAGTCAAGTGTAGACCATTACCTGATCATCCATATAAGGTCTCGATATACTCCACATCAGCGTAGTTGTAGTTCATCCTAAGAGATCTAACTTAATATTTTGCAAATGAACACTCTCTTCAAAGAGTCGTGCCCACCTACTATATAATGCTAGACTGATAACAGAAGCCATGAGCATTCACTTGGAAGCTCGCTCCCACTTGATATTTTGAGTCTTGTGAACATTTTAATAATTTTAGCAAACAAATAAAGCATGGATCCAACTAACTAATCTCTGTGTGTGTGCAATGATAAGCTAACCAATCTACCCGTTATTATAGGAGGAAAAATGATACAAGCTAACCTTTAGTTTTATGGAGGGGTTGTATCCCACATTAGAAAAATTGTGTGGGTGATTCTTTTTTTAACGGGTATATTTATTTTTCGGATAATATTTTGACCGCACCTATTTACTGATCGTTTACCATTATTAGCCATTTAGGGTCATTAAAATTATGACCATTGGGAATTTGTTAACAATATAGCCATTGCAATTTATTACGTCCATTTATAGCCATTAGAATTTATTGCACCCGGTTTTAATACTTCTAATCATTTTCTACATTAGTTTATATATATATATATATATATATATATATATATATATATATTCCCTTAGTCTTTCTTTAAATAAAAAATGATCTCCTCTATTTCCTTTTAAACTTCGTTCTGTGTTCATCTGCTAGAAGATTCTTGATTTCAACCCTCAATTTGGAGTAAGAATCCATTAGACTCCCTCTCTCTCTCGGTTTTTCTCTAATCTCTTCTCAAATTTGGGCAAAGTTCAAGGCACTTCTACACGACAATTAACGAGTGCACGTTAAGAGTCGGATCATGTTAATCCTGGAGGACGGTTGCCGATTATACTATGTACACCGGAGCAGCGGCGAAATCGTCTTTTAGGATAGTGGTTCTCACCACGGCGCGGTATCATCATTTTGTAAGATCTTTCTAGTTACTCTCTCCTTCATTGGTATGCTTGAGTATTAGTAAATTTTTTAACAATCTAAAAGGCAATTTTTGGAATAACTAATAATGGCAGTAAGACTTTATATTTTTGACATGCCCAAAATTTTTGCATTGAATAAATGGGTAGAGCTGTTATGATTCAGGATAGATCTTGATCATAACCTAGGGATAAAGAGAGATAAAAGAGAATAAAATGAGATAAGAAGTGAATTAGGTGAAGATTAGAGAGAATTAGATGAGATTAAGAGAGAATAGAGAAGAGAAGTTGTGAGAGAATTATAGTTGAGAGAGTAAGAGATTTCAATTATCATTCATTATGAATCTTACAAGAGAAGAAGCTCACCTACTTATACTACTTCTTACCTAATGTCGGCTACAATAAGAAATATCTAACAATGCTTTGCACTTAGACAACACCAACCACCACACCTACTAACTTCCAAGAGTACTTAAGCTAATAAGAAGAACCGGCCAATACAATTCAAGACACAACTAATTTGGACCCTTATTTATGACTTATACTATTTATTTACGACCATTGCATTATTAGTACTTTCCTATATCCTAGAATCATGACAATACACCCCCTTTAGAGATTCTTGTCCTTAAGAATCTTATTAGAGAGCATTGATTTGAAGAACTTTTATTGATGCTAAAAACCTCAGAAACTGCAGCTGGAAATGAGCAATTTGGTGCAGACTTCTTGTTATTGATGTAGTAAGTTGCAGCCGGGAGAGCCTTTGATCCTTGACACTAATGTTGTGAACCGTTGCTGTAAGAGACTAAGGCTAAGCCTTCAAACCTTCCTCAACTTGAATGTCTTGCATTTGTCCCTGCAACAACTTGTGAAAAAAGCTTGCAAATCTCCTCCCGTTTGAGGATTTTTACTAAGAAACATCCAATGCTATTGAACATGACTAGATTCTTCTTGGAACCTTGGTGATATTTAGAAGCTTGCAACCCGTTCTCCTTTGACCTCTTCATTTCGTCCCAACTAATTAAAGATTGCATCTGATTGAAAGACATTCTTACTGCAGCAATTTCTATACCATAAGGCACAGCTTCATAAACACAGCCCTTAGCCTCATTTGTAACAACAATGACCTTACTGATTGTATCTACAAAAGTAGGCTCACTCTTGACTTCTAAGTCCACCTTAGGCAATCCTTGGTGCAACTTATAAAGCTTGGCAGCTTTGAACACACTAATAACAGGTGGAAGGATGCTTAACTGATTAATTTCTGCAGTTGAGTGTGTCTCTTCTACCATTTGCTGCCCTGTAACAGCATCTTGTTGTTTCCTTTCACAATTAGATCCACGCTTAAATGTTTGATTCTAAGGAAAGCTAGCTACCTTAGCTTGATCTTTGTTTGCTTTTGGAACATCAACCCCAAGATTCCAGGAGGTCTTGCACTTGGAAGTACCTTAGGAGACAACTCTTCATTCCTTTTTTGTACAAGCTTGCCTGGAAAATCAAGTTTTTGTTGATATCTCACTGTCTGGCTATCCTTCATTTCCAACAACTTGCTGAACTGTTTCCCTGTGCCTTTTTGTAATTTTACTGCAACAACATCTCCTTGCAACCATACCTCATGACTTCCACTCGACTGTAATACTTGACCTTGTCCTGAATAGGCAGTACTTTGCTCCTCAAGCAGTGATGCATCAATTCCTGATTGAAATGCACCTATTTCAGATTGTAGTGCCCCAAAACTTGATCGAATTGCTACAAATTCATTTTCAATCGCAGTTGATCTGGTCATTGGCCATCCAACAGCTGTTTGATCATTCTTAGCACGATTCCAACTCAATTGTTCTTGTTTAGTCTCACACTCATCACTCTGCTCCTTCTTTCTTGGATCAAGAGGCCTTAATTTCCCTTGATGTGCATTACCCTCTACCAACTCGAAAGGCCCATTTGGAGAAGGATTTTCTTTTGTTTCTCCATTTTCATTACAAAAGTACTGAAAAGTTGAATATCTAACAAACAACATTTGTCATCGATATTTCTTCCATGTAGCTGAATAAATGTTGATGCAGCGTGTTTTCTTGAAGAAAAGGTCACATGTGCTTCAACCTCTCGGATTGATATTGAATTGATTTCAATTCTTTCAATATAACCATAGGGATATAAAAAACTTGGTAAAGGATATCTTTGGTGATAGGATAAAGGACATTCAAAATTTTTACCAAGAATGTAATGTCCATTTTCTGTCTTGATTGGAGCTTAAAAAATCAGCACTACAGCTGTTGAATCGAATGTAATTTTTTTATGCAGACAGTGATAGCTATCAACACAAACAAGAGAATCTATCTCCAACTGCAAGTGATAAGTGCACAACTCTGCTACAATCTGATGTAAGAACCGAAGTACAAGCCTTGCTCGAGTGCGATGCAGCTGAATCGAATTCAACTTCAGCCGAACTGATTGCAATTACAGCCACTAATCTCAAATGCTAAAGCGCTAAAGGAATATGCAATTGTAGCCACACAACTCAACAATATCACATGATTTGGAGCAAAGGAACGCAGTACAAGAGTTGATTCAATGTTATCGTAGCTAATTCGACACAAATTCAACTGGCTAGCACAGGAACAATAGTTGAGGCCAAAAATGCGAAGCACTCAAGCCTTACTTCCAGTTAGATCAAATTAAACAGCAATTACAACCAAGGATCAATTTGATCAAGCCAATCTTGTTTAGTTAAGCCAACAATCTTAATCAAATGCAGTTTGATCAGAAGCTTGATATTAATTTAGGCTTGATCTAATGCTAACACAATCAAATTGAGTGTAATTCAACTCAATCGGAAGCAAAAAATCACAGGCTGTGATACCAATTGTTATGATTTAGGATAGATCTTGATCATAATCTGGGGATAAAGAGAGATAAAAGAGTATGAGATGAGATAAGAAGTGAATTAGGTGAAGATTAGAGAGAATTAGATGATATTAATAGAGAATAGAGAAGAGAAGTTGAGAGAATTATAGTTGAGAGAGTAAGAGATTTCAATTATCATTCATCATGAATCTTACAAGAGAAGAAGCTCACCTACTTATACTACTTCTTACCTAATGTCGGCTATAACAAGAAATATCTAACAATGCTTTGCACTTAGAAAATACCAACCGCTACACTAACTAACTTCCAAGAGTACTTAAGCTAATAAGAAGAATCAGCTAATACAATTCAAAACACCACTAATTTGGACCCTTATTTCTGACTCACGCTACTTATTTACAACCATTACATTATTATTACTTTCCTATATCCTAGAATCATGACAAGAACCCAGATTAAGTTTCAGATTAATCTCAAGAACTCAGAAAGGGTTTTCTGAAAATCAGAAAATCCCAGTTCATAAATTTGAAAAAAAGGGATTTTTGCAGAGATTTTGCTTAAAAATTAGAAGGGAAAAGTATTAAATTAATGCAAAATTTAGCTGATTAAAAAAAATACATATATAATAAAGTTTCATTATTTAAAAATTACCGAAAGTTTTTTTTTTTTTCGCCAGGGGAATGCATGAATTGCAAAAAGTAAAAAGTTGAGGATGTTGCTGGAATAGGATATCCAGCACGGGACCTGATATTGGATATTAGCTTCGTGAACCATCAGGCCCCCACTTTTGGTGATGTTGTGGGTTCACCTTATGTATTATATGTTGGGTAATTAATTTTTCATACCCACAAATATATACTTTTAAAAGTCGGGTAGTAAAGTTGTGGGGTCCATGCACCCCGGTACTCATAACATGGATCCGCCATTGCCCCCAAATTGGTAGCAAAATGGATAGAAAGTTGCTTTTAAAATGAGCCAAGGGGTCAATAAAGTTCAACTCAACTTTGAAGAAAAATCTTTGAATTTAATTCTTTGGGGTGTTGCGTTCCCTTTGTCGATTAGATCGGAAGAAACATATGTACTCAACAGTGACAGATACAACTGCGCCCAGTCAATTGCGGATCTATGTAGTGGTACTTGGATGCATAAACTTCGTTTGTGTTAAAATATAAATATAATGGGGGCCTAAGTATCACTAACTGAGTTGATGTTCTAGTTGTAAACAAGCACATATGTTCTTTTTTTTACTAGGTTGCGTGTTCAATTCTCCATGTCCACACCTATATTTCTTTTTCTCAAGTTTTTTTTCTTGGATCCCCTACTCCCCCTTCATAAAAAGTTTTATTTTACATGAAATTTTTTTTAACCCAATATCGAACATATTTATTACTTATAAAATAATAATCATTTAGTATACTTTTTATATACTAATATCTCTATTTTTAATAATATTTTATTATTATCTATAATTTTAGTTAAATAGTTATGTAATAAATTTTTTGTTTTTATTTTATTACATCTATGGGCCCCACATTATTAAAATACTAGACCTGCCACTAATAATAACCTATAAGTATTATACAATAACTAATATATTTGAAAAAAAATGACAATGTCCCCAACCACAACCTTTTTTAGTCTTATCTCCATCCTACTTTGTAACTTCTATTGATTGAGAGGAATAGTTAACAATGGAACTATTAGTCATTATATTATTTGTGAAAATATATCAAGTAAAATTAAACATTTCTTTGTGAACATGCAATGGATTTATCCAAAAATATAAATATTTTTTTATTTAGTAATATCTTAAGTTAATATGATGCATTACTAATTTATCTATTTAATGTACATAAATTTGAATAATTCAATATATATATATATATAACACAACACTTTTGCGTTGATATAGTTTTATGATTTTTTGAGTGATTTTTAAAGCATCCAAAACTCTTAATTTTGTTCTAATTTATTAATGATAGTCTAAATCTCAAGTTTTGTTGATTGTCGCTTATTATAACCTCTTATATGTGCCCCCAGTAAAAAAAATTTTCTAGATCTGCGACGGGTACTTAGCCATGATCTTCTCGGTGGTATATGAGAGATTAAGCTTAAGGAGATCGGTTAGCAGCGCCATGTTCGGATTCAAAGGAAAAAAAATTAAATAAAAATAAAAATAAAAAATTATGAATTTGTTGGTCCTCTCTTTTAATGGCAGAAAGGCAGAGAGAAGTAGAAGATTGCTGTAATTGAGTGAATAGAGTAGAGGAAGAAGAAGATAAAATGCTAGGAATTGAAAAAAAAAAAGAAAAAATTGTTCTGGGCCTTTCTAGAAGTAGGCTTAATTGAGTCCTATGGAAATAGTGGCCTCTTTGTCTTGATTAACAATGAGTATACATATATTTAATTAATAAGAGCCTTGCTTTTATATTTAGATGATATGCATTAATGCTATTAGGCACATTATAATTGGGACCTTTTATAGTTCGATGCTGAAAATTAAATGGTTGTAAAATGAATGAAAAACCATTTTGAGGTGCAAGTATATTTTATTAGTCACATTTGTTATGTGGACTAGAGTCACATTTTGTTGAATATTGCCATAAGACAGCAAAACATGGGGGCTATTGTCCGATACGACAATAATTGGTATTATGTATGAACCCTTTGTCCTTATTGTGACTCCATTAGAACTTGCTAGTTGCTGGTACTTTGTGTGGATTGTATTGTGGTAAAGTCAATAAAATAAAAGTTGAATATTAGTTAGACCATATATGAAAGGATTAGGTCGAACAGAGGTGGTGAATGAGATACCACTATCCTTAAGAGAGATTGCAAGGAAAATAAAATACTAGAGCACTTGATGAATATGATATCTATTAGCTCTAGGTTACCCTCAAGGATGTCAGGGAAACCCTGTTGTAGTGCCATTGACTTTTAAGGGCTCCTCATTTAAAGGCTTGATAAAACACTTTATAAAATGTTGTGGTTCTAATCTTGAATTTATTATTGCCTTTCTAGGTCAAGCACTTTGATTTTGATAATCATGTCGCTAGTGCATTCGTGATTGAGGAAGATCCTAAAACCCTTGATGACATTATGAGGCCATAATTGCACCTATTTGAAAAGAGTTTATTGATAGTGAGTCAAACTCAATTATAAGCAGGTATTAGTAGATCTTCCAAGAGATTGACTGAAAATCAGAAAATCTTGAATTATGATATTAAAGGAGAAACTTTTATGGAAAAATCTGGGGGCTTTTGGGATTCCTTAATGAAAAATAAAGTTTATATATTTGAAATTCCCTGTGTGATCTTTATCAAACCCCTAGAGAGTAGCACCATAATTTGACTGTCTTTAGTCATGCACGAGTTTGTTTATGGTGACGTTTTGAATGTTTGGCAACTCATGTTCATAATATGCCATCTTTTGACATAAGTGTTAATCTTGTAAATGCTATAAAGTCTTTCTTGAGTTTATGTTTGATGTGAAAGACATATATGAGGAAGAAGTGATACTTAGTGTGAAAATCACTAGAACACCTGAAGAGTTTGACTCTTGATTCTATGGACAAAGTCCTTAGAAAGTTTGTTAGTTGAATGACATATTATATGACCCTAGTGTTCACTTTATGAGGAGAAAACGTGGCATCAAAAGCTAAATACACTAAGATGATTGATAGCATTATGTTTTGATGAATAACATAACACTCGTCCTATTATTTCATATGTTAGTGGTAGACCTAGTCTACATACATTGATCCAAATGATGGTATTGAACTGCTCTAATTAAATTGTTGAGGTACTAGTGAAATACTATAAATGAGGTTTATATTATAATAGACTCCTTGTTGTGTTGCATGTCCAATATCAATTAGAGATATTCTACTAATGAATATGTATTTAGGCTCATCAGTGAACTATATTTTATGACACCATTCTAAACCCTGCATTGTTTAGTTATCCTTAAAGATTGAGTTGGTAGGTAGAAAAATTAAATGGTTTAAAAATGTAGCGTGAGACATTCCATTATGAGGGTTGTAAGAGCACTTGAGAGCCTATGAGATATGTTGTCTGATCATAATCTTTTCTAATTATTGTGTTTTTGCCGATGTTTGCTAGTTATAGCTAACTTCTAGAAATTGATTATGGTGGAAATATTATTTTGGTGACTGTTCAAAGTAAGTGAGAATAGCTTTATGATGCTGGCACTTGGGCTTGAGAGTCTTGCAGAGGCTTGGGTTGCCTTAAGTTGAATTGTAAAAGGCATCTTATGAATTATGGTCTTCTCTACCTCTTTCTCTTGACATCACCAAAGATTTGATACAACACTGGTAATAGATGGACTACCCTTAACAGTAATAATGCATGTTCTCTAAGTATGATGAGAATGGGTATATGGTCTTTTGTGACCTAAACTGGTGGTAATCCAATTGATTTGAGATGATAATAATTGTGATGATATTTGAAATTGACCAATTTGCGGTATATGACTTTTATGCCAACTGTATGTATGATGTATGTATGGCATGTGTAGTATTTAAGTACTTGGGGTAGAGATATGATATTTGCTCCACTATTGCATTATACTAACTCTTGTTGAAGTTGGCAGGCGATGGAGCTAGTTGTTTAACAGCTCATTGCAGATACCTCAATATGGGAGTAAGAGCAACTCGTGATTAATGTTGACAGTGGTCAACTCTCAAATACCGCTTTGTTCCAATACAGTGTTGAAATGCCATTTATGGTGGTTGAGCTTGATGCTTTTACCTAACCCATAGTCCGTAACGGGTGGTGTGGACACTGCACACCTGAGGCAAGATGGATCTATTCATCTCAAGCTTAAGATCATAAACGATCTACTCGAAAAAAAGTGATATCACCAAAATGTGTAAGGTTTGAAAAGAACCTTGTGGATCCATTGATAAAGACACTATGTCGAAAAATGGTCGTGGAAACATTGAGAGGGATGGGATTAAAGTCTATGTATGAATGAACTGTGATGTATCCAACCTGGTTTTAACAGGTTCAATGTGAAAAGTAATAGTTTTATTCAAGGAGTGCACTGTATTTTATGTTGTCCCTCCCGATGGTGTGATACTGCGGAGACAGGTCCATAGCCATATGTTTGATGGTGTAAGCGAGGCTTGCACTTAATGGACACTGTCTATATATTACCAAGAGGTGAGGTTGAGCTTTAGCTCTTAATGGACCCATAGCCATATGTTTGGTGGTGTGCGGTAACACAGACTTAATGGGATCCATCTATGTAGGTGTGGGAGTGTGGCCGCTCCACTCCCTATGAAGGTTTAAGACTTGCCTTCTAGAGCACCTATGAATATCCAGAACGAGCACATGGCCGATAAAATGCGCCAAACCGCAGGAGTTGCCGAGATCTGGAGTTTAGTATGTGTCCGCGTGGCAGACTATACAACCCCTTGTGAGGTTCAAGACGAAAGTCACCCTTCAAGTTGTTGGTCCTAAACTTGGGTTGCACTAGGTGACGATTTAAGTCGCGAGACATCGGTACTGAAAAACTGAACTCCCTTTGCCCAATCTATTCTTCTTTGTTCTCTTCCATTTGATTCTTTGTGGAGGATAGCTAAAAAAATGATACAAGCTAACCTTTAGTTTTATGGGGGAGTTGTATCCCATATTAGAAAAATTGTATGGGTGATCCTTTTTTTAACGAGTATATTTATGTTTTGGATAATATTTTAAGCACATCTATTTACTAATCGTTTACCGTTACTAGCCGTTTAGGGTCGTTAAAATTGTGACCATTAGGAATTTATTAATAATATAGCCATTGCAATTTATTACGCCCTTTTATAGCCGTTAGAATTTATTTGCACCTAGTTTTAATACTTCTAACTGTTTTCTACATTAGTTTATATATATATATATATATTCCCCTGGTCTCTCTTTGTATTAAAAACGATCTCCTCAATTTCCTTTTAAGCTTCATTCTATGTTCATCTGCTAGAAGATTCCTGATTTCTACCCTCAATTTAGAGTAAGAATCCATCAGACTCTCTCTCTTTCTCTCTCTCTCTCTCTCTCTCTCTCGATTTTTCTCTCTCTCTTCTCAAATTTGGGCAAAGTTCAAGGCACTCCTACTCGACAATTAATGAGTGCACGTTAAGAGTCGGATTACGTTAATCCTGGAGGACGGCCGCCGATTATACTGTGTGCACCGGAGCAGCGGTGAAATCCTCTTTTAGGATAGTGGTTCTTGCCACGGTGTGGTATCATTGTTTTGTAAGATCTTTCCAGTTACTCTCTCCTTCATTGCTATGCCTGAATATTAGTCAATTTTCTAACAGGCGTAACAAATAATTAGTCAAATGAGAACTATTCTCAAATAATATGTTTTCTAAATATATTTAACTCATCATTTCTTCCTTGATCTCTAAGACAATATCATAATGCTCTATGGTAGACTCTCATACCATCCTAGTCAAGTGTATACCACTGCCTAGACATTAGTATAGGTAAACAAGATACTACATGAAGGCGTGGTCGCACTCGGTTTTCACGTACATCTATCTATCATTAAGAATTCTATCCCTGTACTTTGCGAACAAATGCCCCCTTGGGGTGTAGCGCCTATCCACTACACTATTAGACTAGCAATAGAGATCGTGAGGAATCAACTCCTGATCCTCGTTCCCACTTGAAATTTACAACGGCAAATCTTTCTTTTGGGTTTGATTATCTCATGATCAATAATTAGAATCATATTCTAAATATTATTTAACAATTAAATAAAACCCTAATCCAATTAGGTTCCTTTAATTATCCAACCCATGTAATCTAATCTCATTAGATACATTATGAGAATTCTTCTTTTCAAATAATTCAACTTTTGAATTATCTAATCCAATTAGATCTATTTGAAGAAATGCTCCCACTATATGAAATCAAATATTTCACCAAGTTATATGTCCCTTATTCACATCATACATTAAATAGTATTAACCATATGAATAAAATTTAGTAAGTACCATATTATCAAACAATTTGAATTAACATTACTTAAGGACCTAAAGGTTGGAGCAATTAAAGATTTTTCTAAAGCTTTTAAGAAAAGATTATCACATAATCTTAATTAGAATATCATCCTATTCATTTATTTAGTTATTCAAATTATTTAAATAATAAAATAAAAAATATTTTTTTAAATAATGGTACAAGCCCAGCTTATTCATTTTTTCAAATATTTTTTTATGTCTATTATTTAAATAAATAAATAATTAATTAATCCCGATCTTAATCTCATTAAATTGTAAACCAAACATCTAATTCAATTAGATATTCTATGTGACGTTGTATATATCTAAATCATTCAACTATTTGAATATCTAATCTCATTAGATTATTTAGAAATATAAAGCCACTGCTTTAGTTATAATTTATCATAATTTAAACAATTTAAATTTGATAAATAGCAACCTCATTATTAAACTCTTTAATAATATAGTCGGGTTTTCTTGGTTTTGGATTATCATAAAATATTGAACAACTGAATATTTCGCACCTAGACTCAAAATCTAATCTCATTAGACTAATAATCTAAATCGTTCAACTTATTAAATATGTAATCTTATTAGATCCGATTTAGAGCTAATGCTTCTTAATTGAATCACGAATCATCTAAAATTTTTGAAACAATTTAAAACTTTAACGAATATTCAATCTTGTCATTGAACTCTTTTAACAATATTCAGGATAATCTTTTTCCTTTCATGAAATTTCTAATTTCATACTTTCGTGATTCTATATACCTTAATTTTATCAAACATGATGTTTTGTTGTCAATTATGTACGTATTCAGAGTTGGCTCTGATACCAACTGTTGGGAATGTATTTCAAAAAAATTTCCCTAAATGACTAGAGCAGGCGCAACAAAAAAATAATTGAAAATTCTTAATTTCAAATCAAATGCCCTGATCTAAATAAACTATTTAATTATGCCTAGATCTTACTCTAATATGCTCATAATATAACAATCAAAACCTCCAATAAAAGAAGCAAATATGGTATGTAGAATAAATGAAATAAAGGAAAGAATAAATTAAATATAAAATACTTAATTTGGACATATCTGAAGCGCAAATCCAAACTTCGAATTTGTAGATCTGAAATTGGAAGAAGAAAGCTTCTTGACACCTCAAGATCTTCTCTGTAATGACCTCTATTAGCACCGAAGTTGAGCTCCCAAAATATTTAATTTTGAAAAAATTTCGGAACAAAATTTTTCCTTTTAATCTTTCCTAAAAATTATTTTTCAGCTGAACATTAATTTAGAAAACCCTAAAACAATTTTAGATTTTTCGTCGTGTGAGAAAATTAGGTGCCAAAACCTAAAAACAAAAATTTTAATTAAATTGAATTATCCATGCCAAAACGCTGCCTATTTATAAGCTAGGAATTTTGACCCACTGAAGTCAGCGGAGATGCGTCCTTGATGCGTTTGGAAATAGGGTAGCTAACGTCAGCGTGACATCATTGACACCCTTTTCTCCCTTTTTTTTTGAGCCAGGGTGCATGCGATGTACACACCTGACTCTAGCCAATACCTCGCGCCTGCACTTCACGTGGGGGTCTGAGACTTCGCCTGCATTTTTCCTTCTTTAATTTATTTAATTCCTACATGTATAAAATTCATCCCATGAATATTATTTTGTAAAATTAAGTTATTTATCTTATAAATAAATAATTCATCTCATGAATTTTGTTTAACAAAGTTAATTTATTCATCTTATGAATAAATAGTTCATCCCATGAATTCAATTTAAGTATTTTCAAGCAGTGCTTAAGTTGAGGTTTTCAGATGAACTTTAGGGACAATCTAACTCTAGCTCCAAATAGATAAAATCGAATTATCATCCCATGATAATAATTGATTACCATTTAATAAAACTTAATTCTACTAAATAAGTTTTACTGTACTCTAGAATTAAATATGTATTCACTCAAGAATTTCCCACGTAATTTTATTGCGACAAATAACTCCTCTATTAGATGGGTGTGAGCAAAAATAACTTTAACTATTATCATTGTTTTTTTCACATCTATTACCATAGTTTCTGACTCGCCCTTCTCAAACAATTCATAATACAGAAACAATTCCCTTATTAATTCCAAACGTCAAACATGTTGAATACTCTGGCCAAATATTCTAGAATATGTTCGTGTATTTGCAAATTGAGGGGACATCTTTCATCGTAGATTCCTAGTAAAATATCTGTTCCCGCCACACTTCATATAATTTCCTAACAACGTAAGATCCTAGTTTTTCAATTTTGACCTCATCATTTTGGGCATCAATGCAATTAATATTCCATGCATGAGTTCGGAATATCTCCTGGATTTAGAGTTATCGTCATACAGAATTAATTATTTCTGATAGCAGTAAAGAAACAACTAATTCAGGTGGTCCTGCTCAGTGTTCCAATCTTATTGAAAACACCAACATAATACTCTCGGATCCCTATCCACGTGACTAAGACAAGTCATCAAAAATATCATATTATAACTTTATCAGACAAGTTGTCCAAACTTATTACCGACTACGAACAAATTTTGACAATATGTCACAGTTTGATCTAAGTCTTTCCATGGTTCAATCTCATTGACCACTTAAACCAAACCTGGCATGTCATCTTGGACGACATCCATCTCATGGAATTTTTTAGAAAAATAATCACGTAGTTTGACTTGTAAAACATATCAGATAATAAATAAATAAAATAATTTTAGTTATTCATTATTTAAAACTAACTAATTGAGTTTTTTTAGGACACCTATTCCAACAACATCTGTATCAGACCATTTCTTGTCACAATCTTGGTTTAGTTCAACACTGATTGGACCGGTTGTTGTTACAATTCCTATTCAAATTAAGCCCCATTATGGTTCATTTTTGCTAGAATCCTACTAAAAGTCAGTTGTAACTAAGTTTTTTTAACCTTCATTATAATTCCTAAATTCTGATTGAATTAGCAATTGCCTCATCCAAAGTTCACTAGAATCCCAGGCAAATGACTAATTGCTAGAATTTCAATCATTTCGAATCCTTACTATGTCAATCTTTGTAGTAATTCTATTCACTCCCACTCTGATGGAATTAGTCTTCGATGTAATTCTGCACTGGTGAAGTTTTAATTGAGTCAACTTTCGCAACAGTTTCTAGTAAAACTAAACTACACTTGAGCGCACTCTCATTACAATTTCTAGTTCAACTGAGCCATACCAAAATCAGTTTCTCACTACGATTTCGTCTTTAAAACCTTTAGTGGCGAAATACTTGAGTATCCTGGGATAGGGAGTAGTTATAAGTGCAGATAAAAGTTTAACTCTTCAAATTTCTATATATTTAGACTAATTTTTTCGTCAGGGTCTTAATGTTAATACATACTTCCCTACTGGGCTAAGCTCAAAATTTTAAGTTATTAACAACCAAACAAACTTAAGATCTTAGATTTTATCTGTAATTGATATCAAATATATCATAGGTTAAGAAACTCTACAAGAAGGTATCAGTAAAAAATTGCGTTGACAATGAAGTGATCAAGTCTGCAACAGTGGGGAACAAAGCACAACTTGGGGCAACCCTCGACCATGACAACAACAAGTGCAGCAATGCTACTACCTGCGATCTGAGGCATTACCTGAAGGAGGTATTCCTAGAATTACTGAGAGCAACACTAGAGTACTTAACTGTGCCTGGAAAGCACTTCAAAAAGGGTTCTTCGTCTAGCCATCAACTTGAGATGAACGACTCCTTAAATGGAAGCACAAGGCATCCACTTACCCTTAAGATTTCAACTACTTGCCATTTTCCAATGTGCCCATCACTCTACTATGAGAGACTAACAAATGTTATTAAATAAAAAAGACGGAACCTCACCATATTTGACCCACTTGATAAATTGCACGATATCAACATCTCTCGAGGTTTAATGTTGCTATACATTAAGTACATTTTAGAAACATTGTTTAGCCTAGCTAAATTAGGTAAGACTGAAAGCCAGCCAAGAATTTCAGACAAAAACCATAAATAGTGAGGTTTGGGCAACTTTGCCTTCGTCCATGATTTCGTTTCCACAGCAGTGCATGAATCATTTTAGGATTAGAGGACTTTGCCTCAGTCATTTTCTTAACGATGGCGTAAATATTTTGAGGGCAGAGGGACTTTGCCCCCCGGTGCACAATTTACATTTCCTTATCTCAGTAGTGAAAATTTTTAGGACTGGAGGACTTCACCTCAGTCATTTCCTTAATGATGGCGTAAAACATTTGAGGGCAGGGGGACGTCACCCCAGTGCGCAATTCACATTTTGTTATCTCAGTAGTGAAAATCATTTTAGGGCTGGGGGACTTCACTTCCATCATCTCTTTAATGATGGCGTAAATCATTTGAGGGTAAGGGGACTTCGCCCCAGTGTGCAATTTACATTTCCTTATCTCAGTAATGAGAATTATTTTAGGACTAGGGGACTTCACCTCCATCATTTCCTTAACAATGGCATAAATTATTTGAAGGTAGGGGGACTTCGTCCCAAAGTGAAATTTACGTTTCTTTATCTCAGTAGTGAAAGTCATTTTAGGGCTGGAGGACTTCGTTCCGATTCATAACTTAGACTTCCTTATCTTTGTGGCGTGGATTATTCTCAAGATTAGGGGACTTCATCCCCCGAGTCAAAGGCTAGACATCACTTTCGTCACAAAGGGTAAACCATCCCAAAATCGAGAGACTTCACAATTAACAATGAGTGTGAATACATTTCTTTTGCACGATGCTGATCAAGTCAAAACAATTGCAAGTTAGGAACTACCCATCCATAAGATGCAATCCCTATCAAAGCTAGTGAGCTTCACCCTCAATCATGTCATTTAACACAACATTGCGACATATCTGGGACATTCATTACTCATTACAAATTAGAAATTGAACTACAGTCAGGAAACTTAACCGCTTATCATGACTCGATTAAACATTTCTGACTAGCAGGACCAATAGGGGCCACACGCATTATCGCGCTTAAACAACTCACACTTTAACTAACCTTCTGCTAAGTTAGTGCCACTATAGGTCAACAACTTAGTAAGACTAGTGTAAGATGTAGTGTTTATCCACTTAGCTATAAGCTCTTATTAGCTACCACCGTAGTCTCATACGCAGTGATCAAATGCCACATTTTGCAAGTATACCTTGTTATTCATGTTCATTCACACACAAAACTGAGTTATTAGGGGAATGTAATAATATCTTTCCTCACTGAATCTCTTAATCCTTCCTAGACATTCGATGCTTAAGAAATGACAATATATAGAGGTATACACGTAAACCATTTAAAATAATTTTGATGCACTATGACTCTACAGACCAAACTTTTCAGTGAACAAGGTTTTTGAGTTAAATCTTTATTTCAAGAAGCTAAGCATCCATAGGCTCTGTTGTAGGACCTAATTGATATTCGAACCTATACAACTCAACCATCACAAAACATGCCTGAAACAAGACTTGACATCAGAAAAACAAGAATATTTCCTTGGACATCTCGAAGATAGTAAAGGCATAACGCACGAGCATAGATGGTAACTCAATAGTAAAAGCCCCTTTAGAAGTTGGCAAGCTAAATAGATAACAATCGAAAAGAACTAGTTCAATACCCGAAATAGATTGTTTCAAGATAATTTTATACTTTTACGAGCAGTCTGGAACTTCTTTCATAGCATGCTCAATCTGGCAATAATTTCTATCAACAAGGTAGTATACAATAAAGGATCACCGAGTCCCTAAGATTATTTTGTAGCCTTAAGGCTAGAATAACAATAGTGATATGTAGAGAAAAACGTTTATGTCCTGACAATGGTATCCTTGGATCCCTTTCCTTATCAACATATTATAAACTCATTGTGTTGAGTCTTTAATATTTGGCATCAATATAAGCGATGTGTTATCAAGCTATCCAAGACTTATAATTATTAAGCTCAATATTCTGCATAAGTGCTTGTCATTCAACCCGTAATAATGATTTATGTGATTATTTATGAATCGAATGGTGTAAGTGTTTCCTGTTTGTAAATTGAATCGTATGAATGCTAGTAATGACTATTCGTACAATTGTCTATCCGTGACCACTCAACATGAGTCGCACCTTGTTCGCCAGTTTATAGGTAAACGCTGAGGACAAAATAATGTTAGTCGTGGACATCCTTTAAGGGGGTGTACCAAAAATTTGGTTTATTATATTTCTTATCTAGCATACAATTTATAGCCTTCAAAGTGTGCTATTTCCAGCGACTTGTCTTTGCTTTGACATGTGTCCTCACTATACTCACCACTAAACAGGTATATTGTATCCACCTATTTGAGTTGGTTTATTACCCCGATTATACTTACCACTTGGATTTTATCCAGGTATTTTGTATAGGATACCTAAATGTTATCCACTTACATACTTAACACCATGGTCTGCTCTGGTGCAATCACCCACAAGGGGTGCGATACCTAACACCATGGTCCGCCCTGGTGCAATCGCCCACAACGGATGTGACACCTAATATCATGGTCCACCCTGGTGCAATCACCCGTAGCGGGTGCTATACCTAATACCATGGTCCACCCTGGTGCAATCATCCGCAGCGGGTGCCATACCTAACACCATGATCCGCCCTGGTGCTATCACCTACAGCGGGTGCCATATCTAACACCATGGTCCGCCCTATTGCAGGTGTGATACCTAACACTATGGTATGCCCTAGTGCAATCGCCCGCAAGGGCTGCGATACCTAACACCATGGTTTGCCTTGGTGCAATAAGTCACAATGGGTGCAATACCCATCACCATGGTACGCCCTAGTGCAACCACCAACAACAGTTGTAATACTCATCGCCTTGACTCGCTTGAAGGTTATCTAAGGATGGTACACTAAGCACTGTTGTCTACTTGACATTTGATACATATACTTACAGTTTATTACATATGATCTATAGGTTTCAGAGATATACCATTCTCTAGGGTTAACTTCCATCTAGTTACGTGGCAGTTGCATCATCAACGCACTCATTACCATTGGCCCGACAAGACATACTTGTGATCCTAGATTCTAGGGCGATGAAATATACCCACCACATTGGCTTCATTCAGGGTCCAAATTCCACATAAATGTCACCTACGAAGTGCCAAAAGCAGAATGTTGAATACCTCTATTGCCCGGGCAAATGTTGTGCAATAACAAGCTGTGGTTAAGAGCCGGCCTGTGATGTACTCCATGGCCAAAGTTCACCCACGGAGTAGGGGGACTAATATGTTTATAATACAGGGGTGCAGCTTACTATTGTAAATAGATGAATAAGTTATACATGTAATTATTGTATAAAATTAGATAACGACAAAATCTAAGAGGTAAAGATTATGCCTATTTTGGATTACGCGCCCGATGCCCACTCACTAGGTACCTACTTGCCCTGTACTTACTCACTCGACACTTATAACCTCGATGCTACGACTACAATGAGCAGGTAATTAGTATATAAAAAGTAGGTAACAATAAACAAGACTTAAAATTAGAAAACTGAACCCTAAAATACCAAATAATGCGATAGCTCGGAATCACACCACGTGTCACCTTTTGGTGACATATGACATGAGGGGAGGTACCCAATTGACACCTCCCCTCAAGCTCATGTAACAGAATGGGAAGAAGGGGTGACGATAAGGATTGATATATGAGATAGGAGGGAAAGGAGAGAAAGCTCCTTTGGGGCATGCTTCTTTCACTTCTTGCCTCTATTCCGGAGCAATAATTATTCAAGCTTCCCCCTCCTCTTAAGCTAAGTATTTTATGCTTATTTTACCTAAAGTTCTATTAGTATTTGCCCTTATTACTATTCTATGAGATTAATACTGACTTGAGCGTCGGAGAGGTCCCTCGTGGGTTACCCCATGGGCCCCTCTAACCGTTTTGTTTGAATCATGCAGAGAATATCAAGCTGGGTGTATAGTTAGGGCTTAAGTTCAGCTCATCCTAACGAACCCTACCTCGTATAGAAATCCAAAACGATATATAACCACACTAACCAAAAACATTGAAAATAGTCATCGTCTACCAGGTCAGCCCGTAAAGAATTGAAAAAAGTCTAGTTCGCCTTATTTTCACAAGGCACAATTGCGTATGCTAATGGGAAGGCCCCGTTATTGGCATCTGAGCCCATTGCAGTCAATAAAACACATTTATATAGCCCTTTTGAATGGTAGCCATCCACGCTAACAAGTGTCCGACATCCACGTAAGAACCCCTCCTTCATCGCTGCGAAGCTAATGATCACCTTGTTAAAGGCAGCCCTGTCTCCCACCCTGTCTGTCCATGGAATAATACAAACACTTCCTTGATTTGTGCGCTTCATCATCTCTGTGTACTTGCCCACTAACTTGAATGATAGGTCATGCCTCCCTCCCCTCAATGACATTCAAGATTGTACTCTTTGCCCTCTTAACTGTGTAGTCTTTCACTACCGGTCCATAACTCTGCATTAACAGCGCTTGCATTGCCAAAATTGAAATTTGATTGTTAGCCCTTACATCAGTGACTAACTTCCTAGAAATCTGATATGAAGAAGCCATCTGGTTTTCTTGTAGCCTCTCACAATGATGCTCACCCTTCATGGTCTTCACTGGTAACCGTACACCTCTTGCCTTCATTCTTTATCTTTTGCAGAGCAAAACCCTCATGTACATAATAATCCTTAATGATATCCTTCAACTGTCCATTATCTATGAACATATCAAACATGTTCAACCTGATGGTCCCATCAGATTCTTGCTCTAATAACTTACCAGGATACATTTTCTCATTGGGGTCGTCCTCCTCATCATCACCATCATCCTGAGATGAAGCAATAGACCTGTCTTCATCCTTAGAAACAGCACTCACATTGTCACTATCACTGTCCCCATCTCCGTTAATCTCCATATCTACATAACCAAAACCTTCAAAGGACGTTGCAAGAGAATAATGTGGAGGAGAATAAGGTGGTAAAGGATATCGCACTAGTCCAAGGGCTGTGGCATGAGGTGCTTGGGCTTCACTATGTATTTGTGATGTGGGGTTTGGTGGGATGCTGCAGACAGGCATATCATCTATGGTTATAACATCATGATTAATGATCCCTTGACCTGAACTTTCACCGATAATCTTAGGCTTATCTTTGTCATATTGGACATCCAAGTCATCATCATGTTGCCCTACTACCTTCCCCTACGAATCTTTTTGCAGTCGGTCTGAACATATGTTAACAATTAAGGGCTTCAAACCAGTACACATAGAAGTGTAATTCCTTTTTATTTGTACAAATCTCCAACTTCTTGAGTAATTAGTGGTCATAATTCATAGGCCTTTTTTGATTAGGCCTATTTAGTGGGTGATAGTGGAAGTGAGGGTTTCTAACCTCTACCCCCATTGTCCAGGAATGCTCTTTGCCATGATATCTAGCTTAATTATCTGAAATCTATATCTATTAATGCCAATATCTATGTTTACTCGCTCCCCTTTGTAATAAAACCCTACCATTTGTATATAATCAATCTACAACAACATCCACATACACAAGGATCATTACAATGAGACATATTCATCCACAACCCATTTTTTTGACACCAAAAATCAACCAATCATACAACCCATTTTTCCCGATATGTGGTGTACTAAACAAAACCCAGATAATCAATGATTTCAAAGGAGCGATTTCTAAATTAGTGTTTAACTTCAACAAAACCCACAAAACAGGGACCATTTTAGTGTTTAAATAAAAAATGTGCATCATTAAAGACGAAAATCAACAAGGATCATTTTGTTTAACCCTAAACAAAACCCAACAAACCTTCCAAAACCGACAAAACTAGAACCACATTTGGATGTTTAACCCTAGCAAAACCCACAAAAAATAGGGATCATTCAAATCAGACATAAATGAGACATTTGGATCATCAAAACCCAAAATCAATTGGAAAAAACAGACATATAACCCAACTACACCCATTTCTTTCAAGAGAAGGGACCCAAAAAAAAAAAAAAAAAAGACATAAAATCCTGAGAGACAAGGAGAGAGACAGAAATAGATAAAACCCTAAATAGTTAAACATGAAACCCATGTTTCGCCATATATGTGAAATCCCACCTTGTTGGGGTTAAACTAACCTAATAAATGTAATAGCAAACCCTAAATGCCACATGCGCACGCGCGCGCACACACACACACATACAGAGCAATGCACCTTCACCTTCAAGCTCGACATGAAGATGCACACAGACGGAGAAGACACTAATGGTTACACTTCCCTCTTTTTAAGAGGGCTTGGGAAGTGGAGCAGTTATCAGGGCCATGCAGTCTTTCTTCGTTTTAGGACGCAAGTTGGGCACCCTGAATACCACCAGGATCTGCCGTGCCCAAATTGGAGACTCCCTCCACTTTTGGCGATTTTTGCCCTATCCCTTGTTGTAATGTGATATATAAGTGTATCACTAAGATCCTTGCAACCAAGCTGAAGGGTGTCCTTCCCGGGCTGATTGATGATGCTCAGACCGCTTTTGTCTCTGGCCGTCGGATTTCTAATAGCATCTTATTGACGTAGGAGTTGATATGCAATTATCACCTCCAGGTCTCGCCTCGTTGTGTACTGAAGGTTGATATCCAAAAAGCCTTTGACACGGTCTGATGGGATTTTATTCTAGCCGGCATGAGGAGTATGGGGATTCCTGAGATCATGGTTGGATGGGTTCGTGAGTGACTTTATAGCCCGCTTCTTTGTCGCCATCAATGACGAACTTGAGGGTTGCTTCCACTCTAGTCGAGGTGTCCGTCAGGGTGACCCACTCTCTCCTTATCTGTTTGTCATCACTATGGAGGCTCTCTGAGGTTTACTTCACCATGTTATCGATGACCCGTGGTTTCGTTATCATCCATGCTGCCGTCGCACTGGGTTGACTCATCTATGCTTTACAGATGACTTGATGATCTTTTGTCGAGCTGATTTGGGCAGTGTTGCGGTGGTTTGTGAGGCTTTAGATCACTTTCCTGTTTTCTCGAGGCTCTCCTCGAACGCTGCAAAGAGTTCTATTTTTCTGGCAGGAGTTGATTATGTGACTCAGATATTCTTGGCGTTCTAGGATTCAGTCTTAGGCAGTGCTCGGTTTGGTATCTGGGAGTGCCACTCATTAGTTCTCGGCTACGGTATGCAGACTGCAAGCCACTTCTGGATTGCATCCTCTCCCGTATTCGGTTATGGACCTCTTGCTCTTTGTCGTATGCCGATCGCCTACAGCTCATCCTGTCTGTCCTTTTTGTTATTCAGGTCTACTGGTCATCGGTCTTCATGCTTCCGAAGACGATGAACAAGAAGATCGAGTTGACTTTAGCGGCGTTCCTTTGGCGAGGTTCTTCGCTAACCGCAGGGAGGCGAAGGAAGCTTTGAGGCATCTATGTTATCCTCACAAGAGGGAGGTTTTGGACTCCGTCATCTCGCTAAGTGGAACCAGGCTTAGATTATGAAGCACATCTGGTTTCTTCTTTCTGACCCTTCTTTGCTTTAGTTGCACTGGGTTCATCTGAACCGGCTTCGAGAGAGGAGCTTTTGGACTGTTCCGGGTGAAGAGTTCAGCTTTGTGATGCTGGCGTTAAATTCTATCAGTCCATCACCTCTGCTCTGGTGCGATCTGTCACATTATAGGCGAAGGCCTTGACACTGCCCTATAGACTGATTATTGGCTGCCGTGGGGCCGTCTTCCGGAGCACTTCCCTGCGCGACTGCTCACCTCTTCTGGGCTTCTGTGGGATTCTCGGGTCTCAGCCATTATTGAGGGTGATCGGTGGAGATTTGCACAGGGTTGTCCGGAGCTCCGACCCATATGAGACATGATTGATTTTAGCCCTCGAGCTGGTGTGGCAGATTCCATCCAGTGGTTGGGTGACCCTTTGGGGAAATTCATCACCAAGTTTGCTTAGGAGATGTTGTTGCGGAGGAGGAGGGAGGAGGCCACTATTCATCACCTTTTGTGGTTTCAGATGCATATTTTGAGGCACTCCGTCTTCCTATGGCTCAATTCTCGGAAGTGGCTTTGGACTTGTGACTGACTTCTGTGCTTCAGAGCACTAGGAGTTCAGAGTGTTTGTGTTAACTGCAGTTTTGCTGATTAGACTTATGAGCACCTCTTCTTTGCTTGTGCCTTTTCTATCTCAGTCTGGAGCTCCGTCATTCCGAGTACATCTATTGCTTGGCCTACCCTTCCTTGGGGTGATCTTGTTATTTGGGCTGCTCATCACCTTAGGGGACGAGAGATTGGCAGTATCATAGCTCGACTTTGCCTCTCTGCGACCGTGTATACTCTCTGGTATGAACGCAACCTTCAGGTACAGCGTTCTCAGTCCAGATCATTTGCGGCCATGAGAGAGGAGATTACGGGTTTGGTTAGGAGCCGCTTACTAGCTGCTCCTTCATTCAGAGGAGCTCACCATGCTTCCTTGCTTCGACAATGGGGCTTTGAGTATTAGTTTTTCTTTCTTTCCTTATTGTTACTTTGGTTGCTTATTGTATGGACTTGTTTTTGAACTATGTTTGACGTTGTTTCATCTTTGTAGGCTTCGGCCGTGTCCTGGGGTATGCCCCTTGTAGTTGTACTATATTTTTTTCATTTATATATTTCGCTAAATTACCAAAAAAAAGAAGAAGACACTCGAGAGTGGAGGAAGCGTAGCATGGTTCAGAAATAGAGGCAAGTAGTGCTTTGTTCAAAAATGGAGGCAAGTGGAACTTCGTTCGTTCTCTGGGGAAGACGAGCCGTTTTCTTTGGTTTCAAAAAGCAACTTTTTTATTTTATTTTTTTAAATGCTGTGTTCAGGTAAGTGTGAAGAATTGGACCCAAAACGACGTCATTTTGCTTAAGGGCAATTTCATCTTTCTGGTTTTCCTAGGGTTCATGTAGTTGGAGGGGGTCCTTTTTATCAATACGATAAAAACTTAGGGTCTTTTTTTAATAATTCTAAAAGATCAGAGTCCTTTTTATAATTATCAAAAAGATCAGGGTACTAAAATGTAAGTAACCCATTTTAAAATTGCCTAAAATATCTTTACCTTTCTTCCCTCCTCAATGGCAGCATCCCCAAACCCTAACCCTAACGCTAACCCTAGCAACTGCGCAACCGCCGCTGCCGCCTCCCCCTCCTCCGATAGTTTCCCGGCCCTTATCTCCCCTGTTGTGTTCCCTCCTTTGAATGACGAGGCAAGTAAGAGAAACATGTCTGGTCTGATCCATCCCAGTCATTCTCTGCCGTGTCTATAAATGAACCTCAAGACTACAATTGGTACCCTGACTGGGGAGCCTCTAACCACATGACGCCTAATCTTGGTACTCTTCATGCTCTTCTTCCTTATAGTGGTCATAAAAACATGCTTCTTGGTGATGGTGCTTTATTGTTTGTTGCACATATGGGTTCCTCATCCATACATACAAAGTTTAGTTTTAGATGATGTTATGCTAGCTCCTAAACTCACCCATAATCTCCTATCTATCAAAACGTTGTGTCAAAATAACAATTATGCGGTTGAATTTGACTAAGATATTTTTTTTGGTGTTAAGGACAAAGCTACGGGGTGCCACTCCTATGCGTACACAATAATTGTCCTTTCTATAATTTCTCACCACCACTCGCAGGTCTCGCAGCATGCACTCGCTCAGGTGAACTATGGCATCAAAGGTTAGGCCACTTAGGTAGTTCTTTTTCAGGCATTCTATATGAACGCAAACTTATTTGTAGTTCTACTTTTTTTTGGACATTTGTAAATTTTGTTGTTTAGGAAAGTCTACTCATTTGCTGTTTGAACATGTTCTGCAACTCCTTTACAACTTATACATTATGATGTGTGGCAATCTCCTTTTTCTTCTACTTCTGATTTCAAATAATATGTAATTTTTGTTGATGACTTCTCTCACTTTACTTGGCTATATCTGATTCTATGAAAATCTGATGTCTTCGAAATTTTTACCACTTTCAAAACCCTTGTTGAAAATTAATTTAACACAAAAACTAAAATTTTTCAAAGTGATGGTGGAGGTCAATACGATCATCAACGTATGAATTCTCTTTGCAGATATTATGGTATTCACTTCCGCCTATCGTGTCCTGATACCCCACAACAAAGTGGGATGGCAAAACACAAGCATCGATATTTATGTGAAATGGCACGGATGCTACTAAGTCAATCCAAACTTCCTTTTCGTTTCTGGGATGATTCATGTTGTGCTTCTTGCTACACCATAAATTGAATTCCAACACCTATTTTGTCAAACTCTTCTCCTTTTGAAAAACTTAAATCCCAAACCTGATTACAATCATTTTTGCGTCTTTGGGTATGCATGTTACCTTAACCTCACACCCCTTGCCTCTCATAAATTAGCCCCACGATCCACTCTATGTATTTTGCTTGGCTATGTAGCTTGTCACAAAGGGTTTTGATGTCTTGAGCCTAAAACTGATCAAATATATGTGAGTCGTCATGTCTGTTTGGATGAGTCTTGTTTTCCCTATTTTAACCTCGTGACATTAACCATGCCTGTGTCCTCGAACAATGTCACAATGTCTCTTCCTTTTCCCCTTTCCCTTGTCCCTACTCCACCAAGAATAGCCCACCCTCACCTAAGTCAGCTTGTCCCCACTATGCTAGTCCCGACTAAATGTGTCAGTTCGCCAGCCCACAACCTTCCCCAACTACCCAAACCGCCTCTTGTCCCATTGGCCCCTTAACCGAGCACCTTGATGCAGACATATTTGACTACCCCACAGGGTCTGACCAATCCGATTCTGACCCAGCCTAGAGACTTAACACTCTGATTTGGACTAGGACCTCACCTCTCCAAGCCCCGATCTCACCAGTACCTTGGCTGATACTATTAATAGCAACCAATCCCAATAGATTCTAACCCCACATGGGTGTCATCTACCAATGTCCATCCTATGCAAACATGGTTAAAAGATGGCATATGAAAACTAAAATATTCTCTCTCGCTATCATCCATTACTGTTATTTAGTAACCCACATGTAATTCACATGCAGTAAAGAGCTCTCAGTGGCAAGAAGTTGAGGCAGAGGAATTTAATGCATTGAATCAAAATCACATTTGGGATTTAGTTCCTTATGACCTGAGTAAAATCTTATAGGGAGTATTTGGAAATACTAGGTGAAGCATAAAGCAGATGGTTCTGTTGAGCGGTTTAAGGCCCGCTTGGTCACTCAAGGTTTTCATCAGCTTGAGAGTATTCAGTACAAGAAAACCTTTAGTCCTGTTGTCAAACGTCCCAGTATTCACTTTATTCTTTCACTTGCAGCCGCAAATGCATGGCCTATATAGCAACTTGATGTTAAAAATGCATTCCTACATGAATTTTTACAGGAAAAAGTTACATGTGTCAACCAAAGGGATTCATTCATCCCAAGTACCCTAATCATGTTTGTCGCTTGCGTAAGGCCTTATACAGCCCTAAACAAGCTCTTATAGTTTGGTCCAACGATTTAGTTCTTTCCTGTTTAGTCTTGAGTTCATTTGTAGTGGGGCTGACCCTTCCTTATTCATATGTTGCACATCCCATGATCTTATTTGTCTTTTACTTTATGTGGATGATAATATTTTAACTAGGACTAACACCTCTTCTATTGATAGCTTTATCTGCACCCTTTTTACTCAATTTTCCATGAATAACCTTGGCCCTTTACACTACTTCCTCGGCATTGAGACTATGTGTAGCCCCACCGGCCTATTCCTATCTCAAGACAAGTATACAACGGACCTACTCACCAAACTCATTATGCATGATGCAAACCTGTAAAAACACCACTTCTTGTCGTGCCCACCTATCTCTGAGTGAAGGGGATCTCCTTGCACACCCCACCGAGTATAAGAGTGCTGTCAGGGCACTTCAATACCTGACTATGACTCATCCTGAGCTATGTTGTTGACCTTTTTTTCTCAGTTCATGCATACTCCTAGATCTAGTCATTGGCAGATTGTGAAGCAGATCCTATGTTGCCCCAAAAGTACACTCGACCATGGACTGTCCATTCTTCCTCATTCCTAGGGATGGCAACGAGGCGGGGTGGGGCAAGTCGGGTACGGGGTTTGTCTGCTCCATACCCGTACTCCCCACCCAAATCCTAAACCCGTACCCGCCCCATTACCTGCCAATGGTATGAAGTGAATACCCATACCCACCCCGACAGGTACAAACTCATACCTATACCTGCCCCATTACTCATGGGGTATTCATTAACCATCACGTACCTACTCTAATGTGGGTACAAAACAATTATCCATATCTGCCTATATTAACTATTTAATACTATTTTCAAAGATTCAATTATTTTTTTTATAAAATTGATAAATGATTTAGGTATTGAATTTCATTTTTAATTTGAAAGTTAATTAACTACAAAATGGAGTGGGTATAAGGTGGACCGGACCCACCACATTACCATCCCTATTGGTCACTGATGTGATTTAAAAGAGGGTTTTAAAACCGTCTACTAGCAAGCGTACGAGGTTGTCGTAGCTCTGCTGAGTATACAGGTCGTCTCTACAGGGAGTCGATGTAAAGTTAGAATTATCACTCAACGAATGGTTAAAATTCTGTTGTTTTTATGTCGAATCGAGTTATTGAATAAACAAATGCAATTAAACAATGTCAAGAGACTTTAATGCGATTAAGGACAGCCTAGGGAGTGAATTCGGGGTAGCTTTACTCGAGTCCTGCTATTGTATTTACTTAAGACGACAATTTAAAGGATCTAGGCTATAAGCTCTAGATCTAGGTTAATATATAAATTAGGGCTTATGGTAATAAACTAGTATAAAGTTATAACCTATCTTAGCACCTTAAGTATAGCATAGGTTATCTTATTAGCACTACTTAATTCTTTTATTGCTCCTAACTTAATATTAACAGTTATTAAAGGTTGGGTACAACCTCAACCCGGACCACGCGTGAAGTCCTGTTATGTTATATGGTCTTGGCTACAAGCACAAAACTTGTCGCTGGAAGGTTGAAAACCTGGACATGGCTGCAAGGACACATACAAGATATCCAACAATTATGAAGAATTCCCCATAGGGGTGCAAAAAATAACATAGTTAACTCATCGTCTAGTAAAAATACAAAACGGGAATCCGGACAACTACCCATCTTTCATCACTAAACTAAATTTTTTACTCCTCCATGGGAGTTTTACGCATCATAAAATTTAAAGAAAGGAAGACACAATGCGTAAAAACAAACAAAAGAAGAAACTCCCTCAATCTTAGTGTTGATACCAATCCAAGCCTGAATTCTCCCAATACTCCAACCACCTGCGCTTTGGCTTTTGAGAACCTGTAGATCTCGTAGTGGCTTCGGGTTATAGAAGAAGGGGAGGACGTGCGACTGGGAAAAAGCATTGAAAAAAGTTGACCTCCCCTCCTCTATTTATAGGCGCAGCAGAGGCTAGGGTTCCGTGTGGAACGCTCCCGATCAATCGGCTAAAAGCGGCAATTGATCGGTGAGCTCATGCAAAGCTCCTAATTGATCGGCGAGCTCATGCAAAGCTCCCAATTGATCGGCAGGGTCTCAGTTAGTTTCTCTAACTGTGAGCTGCTGATCGATCAGCTCTCTGAGCCCCTTTGCTTGATTAAGTCCCAAAATGCTATGGGATGTACCAGGTTCATCGAATTATGACCCGATGGGTCTTTCTTTTGCACGAGTGGTTGGGTTTCTCCAATTAGTCTTCAAATATGCTTCAATAGTGCTTGATTTTGCCGGAATTCTTTTTTCGTCCGCTCTGATGTGTTCCACATGGAAATGTACCTAAATAGCAACCAAACACACATGTGGAGGCCGAATATATGGTAGGAATAAGAAATAAAATATGTAAAAATCAGGCGCATCAACATCCCCAAACCCACACCTTACTTGTCCTCAAGCAAGATTCAACTTAAACTAGCTACTGACGGAAAAGTCGAGTCAGGCATTTAACAGCAAAGGTCACATTTGAAAACTATTGTTCAATCATATTTGAGAGTGTACCTGAGAGTAGGGAATCCTTATGTGATGTTATTATTGCACTAGTTCTAACTTGAGTTTCCGTTATTAGGGTCTTTTTACTAGTGAGCGATCTTAGAACATCTCTCCCCTTTGTCTTATTTCAAAACCCTCCAACTTTAAGAAGAAATAAAGATAATAAGTAAAGGAACAAGTTATCCTAACCCTTCACCACTAATCGATGGTGAAATCAAAAGGCTTCTCTTTTCTCTCTTGTTTTCCCCTTTTTACTTTTTTTTTTTTTCACTCTGTTAGGCGTGCCTCCCTCAGACCCATGTAGCAAGTTTTCGGTCAGCAGCTCCTGATCTAGTTGGCTCAAGGTACCAGGTTTTAAGAGACCCCTATGGACCTAATGGCTTGAGTCCAAGGAATTCATAGCCTAATTTGTTAGCACATACTCTCTTTTTTTTTCATTAGGTATTAGTGCTTATTATAGTGACCTAAAAGATTGATTCTTTTTTTAGCTTTCCATATGGCCCATATAGTGAGCTTTCGACCGGCAGCTCCTGACCCAGTTGGCTCAAGGTATCAGGTTTTAAGATACCTCTACGGGCTTGCTTGCTTGAGACACAGGGGCTACAAGAACCAACCAGTCACCTTTTTTTAGGGGTTACTCAAGATAAAGAAATGTAAAATCGATTTCAACATTGTTAGAAGTAGAATAGTGGATTCCTATTCCTAAAGTTATTACCACTATTTCGACCCAAACAGTAGGATATGTCATAAGATTAAGGGTGAAAAGTAATGATCTCACTAACAAGTTAAAAGACAAAAATATGGATTTAAAAGTCTAGAGGTCTCTGTAGATATTTTGTATAAAATTTTTAACTTCTCTCTAGAATCCCTCTCTCTCTCCCGAAAACCTGCGAAATGCCTTTGTTTGGGGGGGGGGGGGGGGGGGGGACCTTCGTCTCCCCCCTTCCTAGTCTCCGGTGGACCCATTCGCCGGTGCCTGGGGTTTTGATGCTTTTGACGGCCGGCTGCTCACCCCCCTCCACCTTCCCTTCTCGTCTCCTCCTCACAAGCTAAACCAATGGCGTCCCTCACCGCCCTCCTCCTCTGTTTTCGCCGCCAGGTTTCCACCTCCCCCAACCGAGCCCCATCTCTGCTGTTGAGTTCCACCTCCATCGCCGAGTTCCGTGTCCACTGCCAAGTTGGCCCGTCTTCACCGGCGAGGTCCCCACTTCGCTCCCGATTTCCATCCTGCACCGTCGTGTCCCGGTGCCGACGCATTGCCGACCTTAGCCGGCTGACATGTCTCCATTGGTGCTTTAATTTTAGTTTTATTTTTATTTGTTGTTTGTGCTTTTTGCCCAGGTCCAGAAAAACATCCCTGTGTAAGCACCTCTCCTGTACCAACATCAATCTTTCTCTGGACTAGTTTAGTAGGGTCCGGGTGTGTTTTTGTTGATGTGAACCACCTGCTGCACCTCTGTCTCATGGACAGTGTAATTCCTCAAAAGGCTTCCTTACTTCTCCCGCTATTCTGGATTTTCCTTCCCCTTCCTGGTGTTGTGGGCTCGATAGCCCCCTGTCCAGTCTCATGTCTAGTACCTTGCTTGCAATGTGAGGGAGGGGTGTGTTTCCTCTCCCGTTTTCCACCCTTTTGAGGTTGTTTTCTTTGACTGGCTGGTGTGGCTGTATGTGTGCCTGCTTCGGAGTCAACTGGTGCCTTGCTAGTTTCTGGTCCTCTCCTGTTTGAATGATGTTGTCCCGTTATCTTGGTGTCTGTTTTTCCCGTTTTGTTCTGGATTTTTGTACCCATCTCCTTTTATGGGATGGTTGTGGTCTCTCTTTGTCGAGGTCCGGTATGTACTACGGATTTGTCGATAATTATAAAAAAAAAATGGATTCAAAAGTCTGATCCAGCAATAATCTTATCTCATAAACATTCTAATCATCAAAATACGTCTCAAAGCTAGTTTATAGTAAAAGTCACAAACAACTTTATGCTCATTTATGCCTTCAAAAGTGTAGCTAATTTATGCCGAATGAAGCTTAAAGGACAAACAGAGTTGACTCTCATCTGCCATCCCCAAACCTAAACCTTGCATTATCCTTAATGCACCAGAATTAAAATAGAGGCAAGGGAAGGAGAGAGATGACCTGAGATCATGAATAGGTAGCCACACATGTTGAGCGAATCCCAAAAGTAGGAGGCAGACAATTGCAAGCTACATTAGAAAAAACAGAGAAGACCGTGGACTAAAACAATTTCTTAATAAAAGAAAAAGAAAGATATAGCGAACAAATGTTTAGTATAGGAGCAACAAAAACAACTCGGGGAGGGGGAAAAGGTGGAGGAGAGCTACCCGTATGCAGTCGATAGAGCTCGGCGACCAAAGACTGAATGTGATTCAAACGGTGCCTAATATCCGTCACGTATGGCGGGACGTTGCCGGGACTAGCAGGGGCAGGTGGTGAGTGCGGGCGTCTCTCGCTACGTGCTGCTCGAGCAGGAGCAGTGGGCCTGTCCGGGTCATCCTCCATGTCCAACCCCTCCTCGCGCTCGTCGACCGGGGCAAGGGAAAGGAAGGTCCGACGATGCTGGGTGGGGTCGAAGTGGCGGAGGGGTGCACAAGCTCGGTCGGGAGCGATCGATATGCCCACCCAAGCACGCCGTACAGGCCTCGTAATTAGACGAGGAAAGTATAGAGCACCTCCGCCAACAGAGAAACGTTGAAGCAGATGGTGGACAGAGGTAAAACTCTCTAGGTAAGTCACCCCCACATCCACCCACACACCCCAGTAGAACTTCCAAAGAAGTTCTAGAATAGGGCCGGTGCGCTCCTGGGCATGACTGGTAGGCCATAAATTGGCCTTAATAATGGTGTCCAGGAGCCACATATGTGAAGGAAGGGCGGAGCGGAACGTGGTGGAAGGACGATCCTTCGCACATTGGCCGCCACATAGCTCTGCGATAATGTCCACGGCCTTTGGTGGGTTTACGGGGGGCACCAAACGGATTTGTCAACATATAAGGGATAACCTATAGCCTCAGCGATGTACTTAGCATCAAACCGGATGGTCTTGCCACGAATGGTGATGTCGCCGTAGGTCCGACCGTCGTTGTGATGGAGAGCATAGGAGGAATAAAATTCCCTCACAAAAGAAGGAAAAACAGGGTCCCCCTCTAGCTCTCTACTAAGAATGTAGGTGAGATCCTGATGTGGGCAAAAGAGAATGGCCCATGCACCTTCGCTCTCATCCTTAAGATCCTCACAAACACCGTTTCCCCAGATATAGGGGCGGCCCTAATCCAAGCAAGAATGTTATTCTGTTAGGAGCTGCTGCCCTCCTTAGTGCAGCTCCTCTTGGTATGTGGCATATTCTATAAATAAAAAAAAGAGCAGTTCAACACAAAGATAAGGAAAAGAGAGAAACATAAAACTAAAGGAGGAATATAAAACGAATCTAATAGAAAAAATCAACAAGAAAAACACCCTAATCTCTACCTGCAATCTAAAACATCGACGAAAGAAAAAACAAAGATAACTCAAAACCCTAGATCGGAGAAAGCACATCCAAAACACAAATCTAACAACTACAAGTATCAAAAGGCTAAATCCAGTCATTGAATACCTATTTAAACATGGCTCATGAACAAAGGTGTAAACATGGCACAATATTAAGAAATTCAAACTTTATTCAGATCTAAGACATAAATCAGGACTAATCCACTTTAATAAAGTAAGAAAAACCTAAAGAAAGTCCTAAGACATGATCTCTCTAAGTAGAAACAAGGTAAAGCAAGACAAAAGAAAGGGGAACACATACCTTGCAATGGAGTGGAAAAACGAAGAGAAAGAGTGACGAAAGGATCGGTGCTGGGATCAGCGATGGTGGCCGGAGAATGGTGATGGTTTGCAGCGGCCGGAGAAGGAGGGAGGGGGTTGTGGGGTTAGGGGTTTGGGGTGGGGGAAAGAATGGGGAAAAAGTGAGGGCAGGGGAAAGGAAAGGGGTGGGGGTGTTTAAAACGAAGGGTCCTGTCAAAAAATGAAGGGGATCTGCAAAGAGCACCCCGATCGATCGGGGTTGAAGGGCGGAAAGCCTTTAAGCTGTAGAGCTCCACATCGATCGGGTATACAGCCGATCGATTGGGAAGGCCGCGGTATGCCCCGCACTAAAATCCCCTCCTTGGTTTTGAAAACTTTCAATAGAAAAGCATAAACTATGAAACATGAAATAAATTGGGATGCCTCCCAAAAGCGCTAAGTTTAATGTCTTCAGCAGGACGCGGTATTTTCTTCGATGCTAGACTGATCCCGGCGTAGGATCCCTAAGATGAATTTCTTCAGACTCGTGTGGACGATCCCCTAACCCAATAGCGTGTTTAAGACGATGGCCATTGACTGTGAGGAGGCGACCATCATTGATGTCTCGAATTTCAATTGCCCTAGAAGGGTATGCGTGGACCCCTTCATAAGGTCCATCCCATTGTGAACGCAGTTTCCTGGGAAAGAACCGAAGCTTGGAGCTGTAAATCCAAACTTTTGACCAACTTCAAAACTTTTACGTGAAATTATTTTGTCATGAAAAACTTTGGTTCTTTCTTTGTATAGTTTGGTGTTTTCATATGCCTCGTATCGCATCTCATCCAACTCGCTGAGTTGAAGTAGTAGGTGCGACCCGATACTGTGCATGTCATGATTAAATTGCTTAATGACCCAATATGCACGGTGCTCAAGCTCTACCGGCAAATGGCATGCCTTCCCGAAAACTAAGGGATAGGGAGATATGCCGATTGGAGTCTTGAAGGCTGTACGATTAGCCCAAAGAATGTCGTTCAACCTTAAAGACCAATTTTTGCAGTCCGGTCTAACGGTCTTTTCAAGGATAGACTTTATTTCCCGGTTCGAGACTTCAACTTGGCCGTACTTTTGAGGGTGGTATAGGGCAGCTAAATTGTGAGTGATTGAGTACTTTCTAAGAAGTACTTCAATCGAACGATGAGTAAAATGTGTCCCCCATCACTAATTATCACTCTACGAACACTGAAACGTGAGAAAATATTATCTTTAACAAACTCAACAACCACCTTTTGGTAGTTTGTCCTAGTTGCGATAGCCTTGACCCATTTTCAAACATAATCAACAGCTACCAGAATAAAAACATAGCCATGTGAATTAGGGAACGGTCCCATGAAATCAATGCCCCAAACGTCAAAAATTTCACGAACGAAAATGGGGTGCTGAGGCATCTCATCACGTTTTGTGAGGGCACCTATGTGTTGACAGCGATTGCATGCCCTACAAAAATCACAAGCGTCCCAGAAAAGAGTCGGCCAAAAGGAGCCACTTTGAAGGAGTTCCGCCACTGTGCATCGTCCCCCAAAGTGTCCTCCACAGGCTAAACTATGACAAAATCGCAATACACTCTCATGCTCATTTCCAGGACACAACGACGTACGACTTGATCAGAACATACCTTAAACAAATTCGGATCATCCCTAAAAAAATGCCTTGCTTGAGAAAGGAAGCGGTCCCACTCTTGTTACGACCAATGGGTAGGAAGATTTTCCATTGCCAAGTAGTTGACGATGTGGGCATACCATGGGGGTTAACTTCTTGCAATAAAAAACAACTGATCGCCAGGAAAACAATCATCAATTGGACCAGTAGTGGCGTCAGATGGGAAAACAATCCGTGAAAGGTGACCGGCCACTACGTTATCCAAGCCTTTCCTATCTCGGATTTCTAGGTTAAATTCTTGGAGTAGTAAAACCCAACGAATTAACCTTGGTTTCGTTTCCTTCTTAATAAGAAGAAAACAAATGGCAGCATGGTCAGAAAAGACTACTACTCTTGAGCCCAAAACATAAGGTTGAAACTTGTCAAGTGCGAAAACTATAGCTAGTAATTCCTTTTCAGTGGTGGTATAATTCTTTTGGGCTTCATCCAAAGATTTACTAGCATAGCAAATAACGACAGGTTTACGATCCTTCTCTTGACCGAGCACGGCTTCTACAACATAATTAGAAGCTTCACACATAATCTCAAATGGTAACGAGTAGTCGGGAGGTAGAATAATGAGAGCTGTAGAAAATAAAGTTTTCAACTCCGTAAAGGCTTCTAAACAGTCATCATCAAAAACAAAAGGTACATCGTTAGCAAGTAAATTTGACAATGGTTTAGCAATTTTGCTAAAGTTGGCAATGAAACGCCAGTAGAATCCAGTGTGGCCAAGGAAAGAGCGAACTTCCTTCACTGAGGTCGATGGAGGAAGGTTGGAAATTAAGTCCACCTTGGCCTTATCTACAGTAATACCCTCCTTAGATACTACATGTCTAAGACTATGCCCTTGTGAGCCATGAAATGGCTCTTCTCCCAACTGAGTACCAAATTGTACTCCTCGCAGTGCTGCAAAACGAGATCCAAGTGAGATAAACATTCATCAAAAGACGATCCAAACACAGAAAAATCATCCATAAACACTTCTAGATAGTCGTCCAACATGTCAGGAAAAATGGACATCATACATCGTTGGAATGTAGTAGGTGCATTGCACAGACCGAAGAGCATGCAAACGTACCAAAGGGACAAGTAAACCTTGTTTTCTCTTGGTCCTCGGGGTGAACCAGGAATTGGTTATGCCCTCAATAGCCATCCAGAAAATAATAGTACGCTTGTCCTGTTACTCTATCTAGGACCTGGTCCAAAACGGGTAAGGGGAAATGGTCCTTACGCGTTACAGAGTTCAACTTACGATAATCAATGCACACTCCCCACCTTGTAGTAGATCGCGTAGGAACCAATTCACCTTGTGCATTCGTAACGACCGTCATTCCTGACTTCTTAGGAACCACTTGAACTGGACTGACCCAAGGGCTATCATAGATGGGGTATATAATACCCACATTTAGCAGCTTCAAGACCTCTTTCTTATCTACTTTCATCATGTTAGGGTTAAGCCTCCTTTGCATTTTCCTAGAAGGCTTAACGTTATCCTCAAAACGTATCCTATGCATGCATACAGAGGCGTTAATTCCTTTCAGATCAGCAACCGACCTCCCTATGGCTCATTTGAGGTTCTGTAGGACAACTAACAACCCAGATTCCTGAGTCTCAGTTAGGTCAAACATGATAATCACAACAAGGGTCTCATTTGGTCCTAAAAATGCATATTTTAAGGTGGTCGGGAGAGGTTTGAGCTCCAACACTGGTGGACACTCAATAGATGGTTTAGCAGGTTCACTACGTAGGCCAGTTAGGGGTTCAAACATCGGACCCTTATCCTCAATTCTCATCAGCTCTTGCATGTCAAGCAAATCATCAACATTAGTATTAACATCAAAATCAGCAAAAGTAAGCGAATCAGACAGTTCATCTCCTTTGATTAAGTCAAAAGACACTGACTCAACCAAAGGATCAATAGCATCAACCAGGAAGCAATCAAAGTCATCCTCATTAAAAGGGAACTTAGCAGTGTTTAACACATTCGGTTTAACCTTAAGATTCCCAAATGATACTTCTAACATCCCAGTTTGACAATGAATGATAGTTGTTGCCAAGAACGGTCATCCTAAAATGATAGGGGTGTGGTTCCTCTGATGAGGGGTAGGATCCATGTCTAGCACGATAAAATTGACGAGGAAGATGAACTTATCAACTTTGAAGGAACGTCTTCCAACATACCTCTAGTTAAACACTCTGATCTATCCGCCAACTGTAGGGTAACACTAGTTGGTTTGAGATCTCCTATCCCCAATTCTTGAAAAATTAAGTATGGGATGAGGTTCACGCTTGCCCCTAAATCCAAAAGAGCCCAACTCGTATAGCTCTCTCACATGTCACACGGGACTGTAAAAGCTCTTGGATCTCTACACTTAGGTGGGATGCTTGACATTAAGATGCTGCTCAATTTTTTAGTGAGTCGGACCTTCCTAGGGACATGAGCTTGCGCTCTCTTCTTTCTAGTGCATGGGTCTTTAAGAAATTTAGCATACATGAGGACGTGTTTAATGGCATCAATCCGTGGCAGGTTAATCTTGACGTCCTTAAACAAGTCCAGTAGCTCAGTTCTCTTCGGGTCGTCCTTCCCTTTCTGTCCTAAAAGGGCTGTAGGAAAAGAAACGACTAGCTCAAGTGGTGAGCCCGGTGAAGGTATTGGCACTCCATCCCTATTAGCAATGGGGGTGTGGAGTCCCATCCTCCCGCTCAACTTCTATCTCTACTTCTCTCAAATCATCCTCACCCGTGGCTGAAACAACCTTAGCTTGCTCATGAGTGACCTGGCTAACGTTAGAATTAGTAGCTGCTCTGGGATTAGCAAGAGGTTGGGATGGTAACCTCCCTTCCTCTCTCCTGTTCATGGCCTGAGCTAACTATCATAGTTGGTTCTCTAACTTAGAAATCTACTGTGAATGGGAGTGGACCAATTGTTGGTTCTCCTCCATAAAGCGGAACATACGTTCCTCAAATTGAGAAGTGTAGCTCGGAGGTTGGGGTCGAGGATTAGCATTAGGAGCCACGGGGTAAGAAGAAGAGCCATACCTTTGCCCTCTATGGAAACCAGGAGGGTGTGCTTTACCTGCAAATCCTGGCACTAGTTGTCTCATGGCTGGGTTCTTATTTGTGTTTTGCTTCCATGAGAAATTGGGACGATTGCGCCACCCTGGATTGTAGGTCTGCAAGTACATGTGGTTGTTCCTTAAGTACTCTTGCGCTGCATAAACCTGGTCCTGCACATACTCAGGAAACTGTGACGCATATAAACACTCAAAAATAGAATGATCCTCACCTGAACAAATGCTGCACGGAGTAATGCCTTCGGATGATGATTCAGCTGCATTAATTGGATGCAGATTAGTAGGATTTGCATGTAAACATCATTTTATCCACCTTTCTACTAAGTGCATCTAGTCTTAAGTTAACATCATCTTGGGATGCTACCGCATAGACACCACGCGTGTTTCCCCTAACCATCCTCGCAGAAGAGGCTTGGTCGAGGGAATGTTCACTGAGGCGCTCGAAAAATGTCCAGGCCTCGTCCTCGCCTTGCTGGTTAAATGCTCCCCCGCATGAAGCATTTACCATTTGCTTGTTTGACGCACTAAGACCATCATAGAAGTTTTGGACAAGAGTCCACTTGGGTGACCCATGGTGGGGATAGCTTCTAAGAAGTTTCTTGAACCTCTCCTAACACTCATGAAACTGCTCCTGGTCTTTTTTGTTCGAAACTGTTTATAGCACCCCTAATAGCCATCGTTCTGGCTTTAGGAAAAAACTTGACCAGGAAGCGCTGTTGAAGGTCATTCCAAGCGGTGATTTCACCCCTTGGGTAGGGACTGAAACCACCTCTTAGCTACATCTTTTAACGAGAATGGAAAAAGATGTAGTCTAATCGCATCATTCGAGACACCTTGATAATGATAGGTTTCACAGATTTCGAGGAATGCGTTAAGGTGCTCGTACGGACTCTCAATCGGCTTCGCATAGAATGTGGGAAGCATGTTGATAATCCCAGGCTTAAGTTCGAATTTGGTGTTGGCGGGCGCGACATACGCTTGGGGGATGAAGTGTTCCCCAAACATATGTGGTTCGTTATTAGCCATGGTTCGTTGTGTACTCTCTCTCGCTTCTAATCACCTTATAGTAGACAAAGCCCGCTCAATTTTCTGGAATGTAAGGTAACAATTCAGGATCGAGCAAATGTCTACCGTGCATGCAATATTGATGCTGGGATGAATCCATGCTGACCACAACTAATGAATTAAGCAAAAGAAAAACTATGAAAAATAACTCAAAGCAATAAACAAATAGTAAACAAAACAAAGTTCGTTAATCTTTAATTCCAACTTAGCAAACCGATTCCCCGTCAACGGTGCCAAAAATTTGATGTTATTTAAAATAGCTTTTTAAAACCGTCTACTAACAAGCGCACAAGGTCGTTGTATCTTTGCTGAGTATACGGGTCGTCTCCACAGGGAATCGATGTCGAGTTAGAATTATCACTCAACGAACGGTTAAAATTCGGTTGTTTTTATGTCAAATCGAGTTATTGAATAAACAAAGGCAATTAAACAATGAGAAGAGAATTTAATGCAATTAAGGATAGTTTAAGGAGTGAGTTCGGGGTAGCTTTACTTGGGTCTCGCTATTGTATTTTACTTAATACGACAATTTAAAGGATCTAGGCTAAAAGCTCTAGATCTGGGTTAATATATAAATTAGGGCTTAAGGTAATGAACTAGTTTAAAGGTATAACCTATTTTAGCACCTTAAATGTAGTATAGGTTATCTCAATAGCACTACTTAATTCCTTTATTGCTCCTAATTTAATATTAACAATTATTAAAGGTTAGGTCCAAGGTTGGGTACAACCTCAACCCGAACCACGCGTGAAATCTTGTTATGTTATATGGTCTTGGCTACAAGCACAAGACTTGTCGCTGGAAGGTTGAAAACCTAGACATGGCTACAAGCACACATACAAGATATCCAACAATTGTGAAGATTTCCCCACAGGGGTGCGAAAAATAACATAGTTAACTCATCATCTAATAAAAATACAAAACGGGAATCTGGGCAGCTACCGGTCCTTCATCCCTAAACTAAACTGTTTACTCCTCCATGGGAGTTTTACACATCATAAAATTCAAAGAAAGGAAGACACAATGCGTAAAAACAAACAGAAGAAGAAACTCCCTCGATCTTTGTGTTGATGCCAATCCAAGCCTGAATTCTCCCAGTACTCCAACCACCTGCGCTTTGGCTTTTGAGAACTTGTAGATCTCGTAGCGGCTTCAGGTTTGAGGGGAAGAGGAGGACGTGCGGCTAGGAAAAATCGTTGAAAAAAGCCGACCTCCCCTCCTCTATTTATAGGCGCAACAGAGGCTAGGGTTCCATGCGGAACACTCCCGATCAATTGGGAGTTGGACCCGATTGATCGGCTAAAAGCGCCGATCGATCGGTTCGGTGCTTTTGGCCAATCAATCAGCAGGCTCTCGATTAGTTTCTTTAACCGTGGGCTGCTGATCAATCGGTTCTCCGAACCCCTTTGCTCTATTAAGTCCCCAAACGCTATAGGATGTACCCGGTTCACCAAATTATGACCCGATGGGTCTTTCTTTTGCACAAGTGGTTGGGTTTCTCCGATTAGTTTTCAAATATGCTTCAATAGTGCTTGATTTTACCAGAATTCTTCATTCGTCCGTTCTGATGTGTTCCACATGGAAATGTACCTAAATAGCAACCAAACACACATGTAAAGGCCGAATATATGGCAGAAAATAGAAATAAAATATGTAAAAATCAGGTGCATTAGTTACCATAGTAGCTTTTGCTGATGCGGATTGGGGTGGTTGTCTCGACAATCGTCGTTCTATCATGGGTTATGCTCTATTTTTTTGGTCCCATTCTTATCTCCTAGCGTGCTAAAAAACAACACACTATTGCCAAGTCCATTACAAAATCTGAGTATCGTGCTATAGCTCAAGTTGTAGCTAAGAGTGATTGGATTCAGTACCTAATGTGAGACCTCGGCCTTTGCCATTCTAGTCCTATGATGATTTTCTGTGATAATGTCTCGGCCTCCTACTTGGTTGCAAACCCTGTGTCTAATGATAGAAGCAAGCAAGTTGACGTGGATTTACACTATATATGGGAGAAAGTTCTCAAAGGCAATCTCAAGGTTGGATACACACCGACTGCTCGTTAGGTTGCTAATATCTCACCAAGGCCTCTTCTCTGACATGTTTCATTACCATAAGAGCAATGTTTACGTGGGCCCACCTCATTTAGATTGAGGGAGCGCATTAGAGTATCTAGATCTACATCTACTATAGTCATTGATTATGATTTATATTTTACTTCTATATCTAAATTCATATCTTGTATTATCTAGTCTTTTCTCTATCATTGTACTTTCTATATATAATAATATTGTAACCTCATTATTATTTAGTCAAATACAATTTTATTATTTCACATGCAGTGCATCCAGAAGCCCTGGGGTCGCGTTCTCATATTTGCGATAAGAAGTTTTGAAATGTTATTTGATACTAAGTGCTTCCTTGCGTGACATTGACTTCAAAGATTATATGTTTTCAACTTTAGAATAGGTTATATACATTGGATATTTATATTCATTATAATTCACTGGACTCAAAATTGATTAAAGCTATAGATACCACAATAATGTTTACTATTAAGCAAAAAAATAAAAATAAAAATACTATTATGAATTAGTAACTACTAATTTGTCGATAAACTGAGTTTTCTGATTTTCTTGAAAATATTTTCCAATTTGTCAACTAAATAACAGCCCCTGAAAGGGCAAGGGCGGGAAGAACATGAATAGGGATTGTGTTTCTGACGAGTAAAGCTAAATCAAGGATATTTAGGCTTGGGGTTCAACTCAAAAAAGTTCTCTTCGATTCAAATATTATTCCCAAGCCTGAAGAGCTCAAGGCAAAGCTCAATTTGACAAGCAAAAACTGATTAGGTCAGTAATTTAGCTTGATATCAACTCGTTTGATTGGGTCAGTAATTTAACTCAATTTGAGGAACAAGCCAGCTTGGCTACCCTGAAAACTACGAAGTGGAGTCAGTCATACAAGCAACTACGACCCAACACACAAAATTAGCGTTGACATAAAAGCTCAATTGAATACAATGTGTTCAAACTCTTCCCTTCTCTCCTCTTACTTCTTGGTAAATGAAAAACAAAAAAAGAAAAGAACGTGATAAAATTACTAAGTATATGTTTCGTGCTCTCTTTTTCTCTAGGAGTTGGAAAACATGAAAATGGAAAAATATATATGAAACCTAGATACCTGGCCAACAGCCCTCATCATATGCTTTCTCCTACATCAATTTTCTTTGGATAAATCAATGACCATAATATTTCCTCTACAATTATACACAACCAGCCTCGTTCAAGCAAGCTAACTATGTAAATCAATCCTCATCCGAGTCTCCAAATTTTATCTTCGTCGACTTGGGGGCATCAGCTGCGATCTCCTTGAAGTGTGCTCCATAAAGCTTGGATTCCTGCATCAGAAAGACCACACCAAGTGAACTAGCTTCATAAGGTCCAATGATCTCATACCTGAGACTGGACTGAACTGGTTATTAACACTTTTAGAATGCTCGTCACTCTAAACAAGGATTAAACTGTACCGAGAATCGAGGTGACCGGACCTTGAATTGGACCAAACTGGTTAAAACACGATAAATCCTTAGAAGTATTGGGTTAAATAGTAATCAGTTGGTTTGGTGCTGGACCAAATTAACTGTCGTCCCTTTCACGCTCCGTATGGAATTAGAAAATTTTGAATGAAAGAAAATTATGAGAAAAAAAAAAAAAGTTAAAGCTTTCCCCTTGCTTGGAAGATAAAGGAAAACAAGGAAAAAAACAACTATTACATAACCTAATAAACTATATTTTTCTTGTATCGTTTAGGCCATTGGAAGTTTCATGGTTAGCTATCTCGATTAACTTTCGTTGGGAATTTATTATTTAGGTACTCTGAGTTTAATCTTTTATTATTTAAATACCTAATATTCCAACGAACATTTAAAAATATTTTAAATATCTAACAAAATATTTAAGTACTAAAAGGTTTTTAAGTATTTAAAATATACATTTTATATTTAAGAACTATCTTTGCTTTTTTGCTTTTTCAGATAGGTAACTGTCATAAACAGCCTCTCTTCAGGATAACACCCTATAGGGGTAAGACAGTATACCTTTCACCTCCTAGATCCCTGTCACAAGCACGAGTTATTTTGTTATTTTCGCTTTTGATTTTTGTAACAATTATGTAATGTAAATGTAGAATTAGTCAAATATAAAATTGTTGTAATTTTGAATAGGGGGACCGGTTGGAGGAGGAGGCCAAGGTACCTTGAAACACAATGATGTAATTACATTAATGAAATGGGGCTATACCTTAGGGTCTAGGGTGTAGGGTGGCCGGCCCCTTCCCTCCAAAATTCCCCAAGCTTGCTTATTTAAACTACTTGTAACCTTGCATTTGGACATCAATGAAAATTATCAAAGTTGCTTCTCTCTCTCCCTCTAACCGTCTCTCTCTCTCTCTTTCTTTTCCCTTCTAATTCTAACTTCTTTTCCCTCTAACTCTTCTAATTCTCCCTCTACTTCTACTCTCTTCCTCTAACTCTCCTCTAATTCCCCTTCTCTCTCAAATTCTAACCGAGTCACAGGCCTAGGTTCGTGACAAAGTGGTATCAGAGCCATCTTCCGATCCGGAAAAGGGTTTATCCTATCCTTTTTTTTTCTCATCCGGTTAAACCGAATCAAAAAAAAAAAAAAAAAAACCGGCTATAACAAGAAGCATGTCCTCAACCGGTCACACCGATACCGACGAGTGGGTCGACGCCGTTGATGAACGGATGGTCCGCTTGGAGGAGAGGATGGACCGACTAGAGGAACAACAAAACCGAAACAACATCGAGATAAAAGCAGACATGGCAGACGTGAAGGCTGACCTTAGGGCCCTAACCGATGCCGTGGTTCGGTTGGTGAAGGCCCAGGAGAAGAGGACCGAGGTAGAGACCGTGGCACCACCCGTAGGTGCCCGTGACAATGCCGCACCAGGAGGGTCAGGCACGTACCCGAGAACCGGTGATGGGATCCTACCGCCTCCAACACACTCCTCAGAGCTCAGAAATAACCATGCCCCACCGCGGGTCACGGATGAAGGGGACTTTAGCCGAAGCCACGGAAGCAACCGCACCTTGACCTCCCATGCGCCCAAGCTCGAGATCCCAAAGTTTGAAGGTACGAACCCGAGAGCCTGGATCCGTAAGTGCCTTAAATACTTCCGTTGGTACCAAGTGCCCGAAACCGAGTGGGTGGAATATGCTTCAAGCCACCTTCATGAACACGGGGACATTTGGTTCCACGGGCTGGAACTTCGGCACCCTCACATGACGTGGACCTTTTTCATGGACGAATTGTGCAAACGTTTTGGGGACCGATCACTCCAAGACATAGTGGAAGAATTTAGCAAGATGTCACAAAACGGGCCGGTTGAAGATTATATTTTGAAATTTGAAGAGTTAAGGAGCTGGATGCTTATTCATCACCCGACATTGAGCGAGGCATACTTTGTCTCGAGCTTTATTAGCGGGCTTAAGCCCGCCATTCGAGCATCCGTCAAAGCAAGCCGGCCAACCGAGCTTAGCATGGCCTTTGAACAGGCCAAACTCCAAGAAGTTGCGGTAGCCGAAATCAGGAATGCTGCCCGACCTGTCAACCGACCCAGTTTTAGCGCCCGGCCTGCCCCCAGCAGCCGACCAGTGTCCTCGGCAGCGCCCCAGGGCTGGGCCCAGTCCCAAGGGTCCGTGTACAAAACCAGCGGCAGCAGCAACGCAGGTTCCAGCGCACCCAGACAAGAGCCGGGCCAATGTTACAAGTGCCATGAAAAATACTTTCCGGGGCACATTTGTAAGAAGGCCTTACAAAGTATGGAGGGAGAAGAGGTCGAAGACGAAGCCCAAGAAGAGGAAGTTGCAGGTGAAGAGCAAACCGAAGGAGAAGACAACGGAGCTATGGAGATTTCTCTAAATGCACTTTCGGGCCGAGTCACGCACAACACCTTGAGATTGAAGGGCCAGATTAAGAAACGAGAGGTAAATATCTTGATCGATAGCGGGTCCACTAATAGTTTCCTAGATGCTAATGTGGTCCGGGAGCTTCAGCTCGAAACCGTACCCACCGTCGTCATGACCGTGACGGTGGCAAACGGGGAGAGCCTCGTTAGTTATTAGAAATGCCCGGGCGTAAGGTGGAAAGTCCAGGGCACAACGTTCGTTGATGACTTGAGGGTATTGGAACTCCGGGGCAGTGACATGGTCCTTGGGGTTGATTGGCTCCAACGATATGGGCCCGTAACATTTGACTTCACCAACCTCAAGTTCGCTTGCTTCAAGGAGGGTAAGGCAGTCCGCTTACAAGGTACATCCGAGAAAGCCGCCTTACAATCAATTTCGGGTAAAAGCCTCACCAAGCTCTTCAAGAAGGCCGGACATGTGATGGGTCACCTCTTTATGGCTACCGCCGTGGAAGTCTCCAAGTCCGTCATTCATCCGGAGATAGAACGCATCCTCGACCGCTATCAAGATGTTTTTGAGGAACCGAAGACCCTTCCTCCTCCTCGCTCACATGATCACCGCATTCCCACCTTGCCCGAAGCCAAGCCCGTGAACATAAGACCCTACCGCTACCCGCACGGGCAAAAGAACGAGATTGAAAGGCAAGTCAAGGAGATGTTGGAAGCCTCCATCATCCAACCGAGCCGAAGCCCATTTGCTTCTCCGGTACTCTTGGTCCGCAAAAAGGATGGGTCATACTGTTTTTGCGTGGACTATCGGCAACTCAACAACATCACCGTCAAAGATAAATTTCCGATACCGGTCATTGACGATTTACTAGATGAGCTCAAAGGGTCTTCCATTTTTTCCAAGATCGATCTCCGTGCCGGTTATCATCAAATCCGAGTGTGTAAAGAAGACCAGCATAAGACCGCCTTCCGGACTCACCAAGGGCATTATGAGTTCCGTGTCATGCCTTTCGGACTCACTAACGCCCCCGCCTCCTTCCAAGCCTTGATGAACGAAGTCTTCGAGCCATATCTACGCAAGTTTGTGCTCGTATTCTTTGACGACATCTTGATCTATAGCCCGAGCCTTTCCGCACATCTTAGGCACTTGACCGAAGTGCTTGAGACCCTTCGTATGCACCGCCTCTATGCTAAACGGAGCAAGTGTACCTTCGGCCAAGATCGGGTAGAATACTTGGGACACGTAATCTCAAGAGAAGGGGTCGCAACCGAAGAAGGCAAGATCGAGGCCATGAAGAAGTGGCCAAGACCGAAGAATGTCAAGAGCCTCCGTGGGTTCTTGGGACTCACCGGGTACTACCGGAAGTTCATCCGTGGGTATGGAACCATGAGCAAGCCGTTGACCAACCTCCTCAAGAAGGGGGGATTTCATTGGAATGAGGAAGCCGATCAAGCATTCGAGGCCTTGAAGGAGGCCATGACAATCGCCCCAGTCCTGGCACTTCCCGACTTCTCCAAGCCCTTTGTCCTTGAGATCGATGCTTGCGGGGTGGGGATTGGAGCGGTCTTATCGCAAGAGGGCCGACCCCTGGCCTACCTCAGTAAGGCCCTTAGCCCACGCCACTTGGGGCTTTCGGTCTATGAGAAAGAGCTCCTTGCAGTACTCATGGCAGTTGAAAAATGGAGACACTATTTGATGGACCATCATTTCATCATCAAGACCGACCATGCCAGCCTCCGTCACCTACTCGAGCAAAAAATCACCACACAATTACAGCTCAAAGGGATGTCGAAGATGATGGGCCTACATTATAGCATCCTTTACCGCAAGGGAGCCGAAAACCGAGCTGCCGATGCACTCTCAAGACGGGATGAAGACGAAGCTATTGCCACCTACGCCTTCATGACCACTTCGGTTCCCCTTTGGATGCAAGAGCTCTCCCAAAGCTACGAAGATGAGGCCCATACCACCGAACGAATAGAGCAACTTGTTCTTGACCCAACAAGCAACAAGCCTTACTCCTTCGAAGGGGGACTCCTCCGATACAAGGGGAGGCTTTATGTGGGGAAGGATGGAGGAATGAGAGAAAAGATCCTACAAGCACTTCATGACTCTCCCACAGGGGGTCACTCAGGATCCTTTGGCACCTTAATGAGGGTCAAACGCATGTTTTATTGGCCCAACCTCAAAGACAGTGTCCGAGAATGGGTAAAGAAGTGTGATACTTGCCAACGCACCAAGCACGAGAATGTGGCTTACCCGGGACTCCTACAACCTCTACCCGTGCCCAACCAAGCATGGGAAAGTATTAGTATGGACTTCATCGAAGGGTTGCCCAAGTCCGGGGGTAAGGATGTCATTATGGTGGTTGTGGACCGACTTACCAAGTATGCTCACTTCATCGCCTTGACACATCCGTACACTGCAAGCAAGGTAGCCCAACTGTTCGTGGATCAGGTCTACCGACTTCATGGGTTGCCCAAGGATATTATTTCAGACCGAGACGCATCCTTCCAGAGCCTCTTTTGGAAGGAGCTCATGCGCCTTGCTGGGGTCGCGCTCAGAATGAGTAGTGCGTATCATCCACAATCCGACGGACAAACCGAACGGGTCAATCAGTGTCTTGAAAGTTATCTTCGAGCCATGGCCCTCCATAAGCCGAAACAGTGGTCTCCATGGCTACCTTTGGCAGAGTTCTGGTACAACACCCACTATCACTCATCATTGAAGGGGACTCCGTTCCACGCTCTCTACGGTTATGAACCAAAGTTCCTCGCCCTCGACGTCCCTTGCATCTCTACATCCGGGGATGTGGAGGACTTTGTCAATGAAAGACAGAACTTGATTAGTCTATTAAAGGAGAACTTAAAAGAGGCTCAACACCGCTATAAACAGCAAGCCGACCATCGGAGGACCGAGAGAGTATTCGAAGTAGGTGACTGGGTGTACCTTAAGCTGCAGCCATATCGACAAACCTCCGTCGCATTACGAAGAAACTTAAAGCCGGCCGCTCGATACTATGGACCATACCGAATTGAAGCCCGGATCGGGGAAGTGGCCTACAAACTGGAGCTCCCCAAAGGTTCCAAAATCCATCCAGTCTTCCATGTTTCCCGATTGAAGAAAAAGGCAGGAGACAACAAACGCATCACTTCGGACCTTCCGCAGATTGACCAAAACGACGAAACCGAAGTCACTCCACAAGACGTTCTCAATCAACGGACCGTAACCCGCAACAAAAGGAGAATCAAGCAAGTTCAAGTCCGATGGAAAAACATGGGAGAAGACGCCGTCACTTGGGAAGATTGGACCTTCATTCGCAAACAATTTCCGAACTTCAATCCTTGAGGACAAGAATTAATTGAAGGGAAGGGGGATGTCACAAGCACGAGTTATTTTGTTATTTTCGCTTTTGATTTTTGTAACAATTATGTAATGTAAATGTAGAATTAGTCAAATATAAAATTGTTGTAATTTTGAATAGGGGGACCGGTTGGAGGAGGAGGCCCAGGTACCTTGAAACACAATGATGTAATTACATTAATGAAATGGGGCTATACCTTAGGGTCTAGGGTGTAGGGTGGCCGGCCCCTTCCCTCCAAAATTCCCCAAGCTTGCTTATTTAAACTACTTGTAACCTTGCATTTGGACATCAATGAAAATTATCAAAGTTGCTTCTCTCTCTCCCTCTAACCGTCTCTCTCTCTCTCTTTCTTTTCCCTTCTAATTCTAACTTCTTTTCCCTCTAACTCTTCTAATTCTCCCTCTACTTCTACTCTCTTCCTCTAACTCTCCTCTAATTCCCCTTCTCTCTCAAATTCTAACCGAGTCACGCGCCTAGGTTCGTGACAATCCCGTCTTGGCGAGAGCCTTTTAGGCACTAAGTTTGTTATTGTTGTCTTTGTTGTATTAATATTTAAAAAGTAGTTGACATGTTTACAAGATATTTATATATTTAAAAGATATGTTACAAGTTAGGTAAAAAAAATTTGTTTTTGAAGGTTCAAATATCTCAAAAATATTTCAAAACCTTAAAAAATATATTTTAACTAATTTAGGTACTCCGAGTTTAATCTTATATTACTTAGATACCTAATATATAGTTCAATCCAGAGTACCTCAAAAACATTGACTCCTATGGTACCTAAAAAATACACTAACAAACTTCAGAATTGGAACTAAATTTTCTCATGTTTTTTCACTCGGGGCACCATATTATATTGGTCATGTATCTATAAATGATAAATACAATACTCAGTTTATGTTTTTAGTATATACTGAAAATACTTAAATGTATCAATGAACTTATGTGACAAACGTCGCGGACCATGTCGATGAAACATGAAGTTGAGATTAAGTCTATTGCATATTAGGTTCATATCGTTTGGGATGAGATTCATTTTTTTTCCACATTTTCCTTCCAATTTCAAGAGAGAAATGATTTTCCTCAAAACTTATTGTAAATTTTCTAAATTTTCCATTCAATTCTTCTTCCTTCGTATTCTCCCTACACTCCAAACACGGAATAGTGCTTTCGTTCATTTTATTTTTATTTTTTTTTCCCCTTTGCACAACATTTTCCTCATTGCAAATGGAGCCGTAATAGATACTAAAATACCCCTAGTTCATACTGAAGGAAAACATGATTCACGAATGGCTAGAGTGAAGGAAGGAAAGATGGAGCCACCTTCTTCTTGACATGTGTACCAAACTTCACGAGCGCGGTAGGTACAGGCTGACCTGCTTCTCGGAGAACGTTCACCAGCTCCCCAGCAAGCCCCTACATAAAATAAACATCAAATTTACAAAGTGCGTGCTCATTTGGAGAAAATTTAACAAATGATTCCAAATGATTTTCTATAAGGCCGTGTCTTCCAAGAACAAATGTTCAAACAACCCACTTTTCCAAATTTGCCATGAAAACAAAGGCCTGCTTAAAAACATAAAATAATTTTCGTTTTCAATTTCCAATGTTCTTTTTCACATCCAATTTCCCATTTCCATTTTCTTTTTGGAAAATATGAGTGGGAAATCATGAAAAGCTTTCCAATATAGAAAACTGAAAAATGTGTCCAGATCTTCATTTTCCAATTTTTTTGTAAATTAAAATTATAGGCATAAATAAAATCAAAAATCCAAAAACTAGATAATCCGATCCGAAAATTAGGGTGTAACCAATCCGATAATAATCAGTTCCAGTACATTTGACACAAAAAATTTGGATACTAGCCTAGGTACAATTACCACTTTGGGATTTTTCTTGAGTTATAAATTCGGTATCATTGAACACTGTGTACTTGCATTGATTTAAATGTCAATATATATGAGCTGTACAATTTTAAAGTAAAATGTCATGTTTGAGTATATTTGAACCGTGACAATTCAGATATCGGCGCAAGTATAAATACCAAGGGTAAGAGAGAGTGAGAACAAGAGAGAGAAAGAAAAGCGTGGAGTTAAGAAGAGAAATAGAGTGGCGAAATGAACATGAAACCCGTGGAAAATAACAAAGAAATTTCTGGAAAATAGTAAATTGTTTTCCGAATTCTCCAAAAGAATGGGGAAAACTGAAAAACGTTGTCCAACTTCTCCAAGTGGAGCTTTTGAGCAAGTTTTCGAGTTTCCTAGTTTTTTCTTCGAAATTTTTTTGGATTCAAACAGCCCCCAAGTTTATCAATTTTTCTCACTTTGTAATAGAAGTGGAAAAACTTTTTGTTTGTAATTGAAGAGGTCGTCACCCTTGCTATCTAATTTTCCAGTTTCCACATACAACATTTGAAGAGACAATATATAAAACTGAAAACTTTTCAACGAACTAAATACTCCCTCAGCGACGGCAAGTGTATGGTTCGACAATCTTTAATGCAGAAACCATGGATTGATTCAAGAGATATACCTTATTATGCTCGGTGAAAAATGTGTGAGCAACACCCTTCTTGCCAGCACGTCCAGTTCTTCCGATTCTATGTACATAGTCTTCTGTTGTTAGTGGAAAACTATAGTTGATCACTACCTCCACATCTGGGATGTCCAGCCCCCTTGCGGCCACATCAGTTGCTACCTGCCATATAATCGAATCAGGAATCACAACCACGTTGACTGGAATACGTAACAAGTCTCAAAATCAAGTTGAGTCGTTTTTAGGAAACGTAAGTTACTTTCAATCCTTGTTTTATGATAAAAATGAATGAATAACCGTACACCTATCTTATTGGAATTTGGGGGGTAATGTGCTTCAATTTTGCTCAACGAATCCCACATAGGAAAAACAGAGGGGAGTCTAGTTTATATACTCCCTTCTCTTCGTCCTTGGTAAAGTCTAGTGGGCCTAGAGTGCGCATGGTGGGCTACCCATCGGGCCGGGCCAGCGCGTCACTATGTGGTGTTTTTTTATATATGGCTATCGTATTTATTTAAGTTGTCGTAAACAAACTCGAGGCGAGGTCTTGTCTTTGGGTAGTGCTCGAGCTTGAGTTGTCTTCCTTAGCTGATCTCGAGGGTGGTAGCTTGAGTTACTTCATACCTCTTAGGGGCTCGAAGCCACAAGCTAGAGTTCAAGTACACGTTTTTATTGTGTCAACTCTCACTCTTCCCATAACCGTTTCTTCCATAACTGAAGCCAAATTCTTAGCTCCCCATATCCATTAGTTTCCTTGTTGAGGCCGAATTTTTAGGCGGTGATCTTTTCCTTAACGTGCAAGTTTTTTGTCTAGAAATACCCTCCTTTGGTGTCTGTTCCGTATATTGAAATTCACTGAAATACTATCTTCTCCACTCCCTTATTTCCTCCGAAGTGGGCGCCACGTTAACATTGGGCATTAGAGGGCCATAGGTCCCATTGTATCTATGGTAGGGGCATAAACGACTTAAGGCAGTTGAGTTCTCCATGGCGCAACAATTCTTCAATTCATTCTTTCCTTACTGTTTTTTTTTTTTTTTGGGGTCTTTTTTTTGGTATTTGTTTGTAATCCTCGAACTCCAATTGGCTGATCCTGAGTTCGCCTCGATTATATATAAAGTTGTATTTTGATCACTCAATTAGTTTTATTTCCCCAACAATCTAAGTTGTTTAACTAAAATGAGTAATCATGAGGCTTTATTATTCCTAATAAAACTAAGGGTGAGCCCTTGGATGGGAAGAACTACAAGATGTGGCTGATAAAATGGACTTCTTCCTAGCCCAAATAGAGGTTTGTTACACCTTGTTTAATGATAGAGCTTCGCCCAAGCCCAATAAGGACTTCTAGAAAGATAGCCAAACATGTAGGGGGATGCTTCTCCACCACATGACATCGCCTCTTTACCAGATTTACAGTAACATGAAAACCGCTAAGGAAATATGGGAAGCACTACTAAGTAAATATGAGTCAAATGATAGTGCCGCCAAAAAATACGTTTGCAGTAGGCGGCTATCTTTTTCTATGGTCGACAAAAAACCTATACTAGACCAAATTCATGAACACGAGATCTTGTGCACTAATGTACTGAATGAGTGCATGACGTTTTGTGAAGCCTTCCAAGCTAACTGCTTGATTGAAAAATTGCCTCTTGGATGAAGCATAAGGCATCACAGAAACACAAGAAGAAAAATGACGCTGCAGGAACTGATCTCCTATATTCATCTGGAAGATGAAAACCACAAACAAGCCAAGGGAAAGTCCTCTGGACATTCCTCCTTGACCGCTAATCTTGTAGAATCGAGAAATGCAGGAAAGAAAGGCAAGTTCAAGAAGCCATGGAAAAAGACGAGATCCAATTGTCATGAGGAAGGTTCCAGTAGCAAACAAAGCCAATCTCAAGGAAAGAGGCCAATGTCTAATGCTGATGATGGCCAGAAGAGGATCAAGGGGACATGCTGGACTTGTGGCAAGAATGGTCACACCTCGAGGAACGGCAGGAAAGGATTCAAACCTGGAAAGCACATAGAACATAGGCCCTAGGCAAATCTCACAGAGGAAGGAGACATTTTTGTTGCCATATCCAGATGAACATGGTTGGGAACACAGTCGGGTGGGTTGTAGGTACTGGTGCCACAATGCACATCTGCACCAATAAGGACTTGTTCCAAGAATATGAGAAAGCCATTGATGGGGAGAAGGTATTCATGGGCAACTTCAGTTCGGACCCTATCCACAGCAAGGGAAAGGTCCTCAACAAAGCAGGTTTCAAATTAACTTTTGAGTTTGATAAATTGATTCTCACTAAGTACACAAACATTGTCAGGAAAGGCTTTTGTAATGGTGGTATGTTTGTGCTTGATGTTCTAAATGATGTTAATAAAATTGGTTCTAGTTCCACTTACATCTTTGAATCCCTATATCTATGGCATACTAGGCTCGTACATGTAAATTTCAACTCAATTAAGAGATGTAAACAAATGAGTTTAATTCCTGATTGTAATCAAACCAAAAATGACAAATGTGAAATATGTGTCGAGGCCAAACATCCTAAAAAGTTCAGTTGAAAGAACATCTAGCCTTCCCAAGCTGGTACATAGTGATCTAGGTGATTCTAAGAACACCTTAAGTAGAGGTGGTAAAAGCTATTACATCACATTCGTAGATGACCACCCGAGCTTCACTAAGGTGTATCTATTAAGCACTAAAGATGAGGCTAAGGAAATGTTTCTCAAATATATGATTGAAGTTAGAATCCAAATAGACCGTAGGATCAAGAAGATTAGGTTTGATGGAGGAGGTGAGTATGATACTATCTTCCTTAAGAAACATTTGGACAAACTTGAAATAATTCATGAATTCTCAGCCCCTTATACACCCGAACAGAACGGTATAGTCGAGATAAAAAATAGAACCCTTAAAGACATGATGGACGCCATGCTAATTAGCTTGGGCCTCACTTGAGCTTGTGGAGGGAAGCCTTATTATATGCTTGTCACATACTTAATAGGATTCCACATAAAAAGTTAGATAAGACACCATATGAACTATAGAAGAGTTACACGCCTACCCTGAAATACCTCAAAGTATAAGGGTGTCTAGCAAAAGTACGTATACTTGAGTTTAAAAGAAGTAAAATAGATCCTAAAACTGTAGATGCTATCTTTGTTTGTTATGCTATGAACAATGCTGCATATAGATTCATGCTAATAAATGATTCGAGCCCTGGACTTGGTAAAGTAATGGAATCTCGAGATGCTAAAATTTTTCGAGCATAAATTTCCTATGAAAGAATCTATGCATGCTTCACTAGCTAATTCTTTGCCTGTTGCATCTGTATTATCATCTAGTCACACCCCCTGAACTCGAGATTCAGAAACTTAGACGAAGAGGGCGTGAATTGAGACTAGTTTTGGACATGACTTCATAATTGCCTTCTTGTCTGAACATCACGATTTTGATGAATATGTCGTGAGTGCATTCATATTAAAGGAAGATCCTAGAACATATGAGGTTATGAAAATTATAGATGCTCCAGTATAAAGAGAGGCCATTAATAATAAATAAGACTCTATAACGAGCAACAACACTTGGGTGTTAGTGGATCTTCCTACGGGATGCAAACCAATAGGGTGCAAATGGGCATTTAGAAAGAAGTTGACGACCGATATGTCTATAGAAAAATTTAAGACCAGGCTAGTGGCTAAAGAATACACTCAGAAACAAGGAATATATTTCTTTGATACTTACTCACTCGTAACTAAGATTGCCATTGTAATAGCCCTGTTAGCTCTAGCGTCCATATATAACCTTCCAGTACACCAAATGAAATTAAAAACCACATTCTTAAATGGTGACCTTGACAAGGAAATCTATATGGAACAACCCGAGGGGTTTGAGGTTCCTGATATGGAGCATAAAGTATGTAAGCTTGTAAAATCTTTATATGGCCTTAAGTAGCTCCTAAACAATGGCATCAAAATTTTGATTGTAACACATGGTTTTATTGTAAACAGTGGTGATCTTGTGTATTCAAAGCATGTTGATAATGATTGTGTAATTATATGTTTGTATATTGATGACATGCTTATTTTTGGTATGAGTGTAAATATTATAAACTCTACAAAGTCTTTCTTACATACATGTTTTGATATGAAAGACCTAAGTGAGACCAATGTGATACTTGGAGTAAAGATAACTAGAACACCCAAGAGTTTGACTCTAAGTCAATCCCATATGCCGAGAAAGTATGAAGAAAGTTTGGTCATTATAATGACATTCCTGCTAAAACTATATTATGACCCTAGTGTTCATTTGAAAAGAAACATAGGAGATAGTGTACCACAGGCTGAGTATGCTAAGATAATTGGTAATGCAATATTCTTAATGAACTACACTCATCCTGACATTGCCTATGTCGTTAGTAGACTTGCTGTTACACCCATAACCCTAGTGATGAGCACTGGAGTGCATTGACAAGGCTGTTAAGGTATCTTAAAGGTACTATAAATTAAGGTTTACACTATAAGAGATTCTCTACCGTGTCAGAGGGATACTGCAATGCTGATTGGGTGTCTAATTCTGATGAAATTCATTCTACTAGTGGTTATGTGTTTAAGCTTGTTAACTGTGATATTTCATGGAAATCATCTAAACAACCCTGCATTACTAAATCAACAATGAAGTCTGACTTTACTGCTCAATAGCAGGTCTAGAAGTTGAATGGTTAAGGAGTGTCCTGGGAGACATTCCATTGTGAGGGAAGCCCATGCCTTCAATATCTTTACATTATGACTGCTTACACCCTAATTTCGAGGAGTTGAGATGATGTCATTTTGAGCAAAATACCATGTGCTTACCACGTGAGGTCCTCCTCGATGGGAATCAGACTTTTAGGTGCTAAAATAACGGCATCTCGAGAAGGCTGAAGGGTGAAGGGAGCTCAAGCTCAAGGGATTGCCAAGAAGGCCGCAAGACAGGTGGTTTCCAAGCTCGAGACAGTTACTTGGAGCGCAATCTCAAATACTTGGGCACTAAGCTTAATCCAAGGGAACGTGGGGCTTCTAGAGGAGACTTCAGCTGAAAATGCAGACGTGGGCTCCAAGGAATCCCCTCAAGCATCAAGTCAAGGGCATGTTCATTGATCATTCACGCGCAAGAAAGAGCTTAGTGGCCTGACATTGGGAGAAAATGTCGTAGAATTAGGGGGCAACCGTTATTTAGTTTATCTATAAATAATAGACTTTATGAGAGTCCAAATAAGTACATACACTCAATTCAAAACTTCTTCAAGTTTTCTTTACAGCACGCTTGTGCTCTTTTCCCAGGAGTAGCGTAACTTAACGTAGCTTAGCTTAGCATAGATCTTGTTGTACTTGCTTCTTTAGTAATACAGTCTTTCGGGCTTCAGGTATGAACTTTCGGTTTTAATCTGTTCCCCATTTCGACAAGTTAAGAATTGAGGCTTTAGTTTGAGGCTTTGACGGCCAAGGCTTGACCTTGATTGTGTTGGTCTTAACATTACTGTCGCTGCTTGATAAGTCAGGTGAACTTAGGTTCGCACAATTAATTAAGGCTTTAACGGCCAAGGCTTGACCTTGATTGCGTTGGTCCTAATCTAGTGACCTGAATACAGTTTGCTCCACCTTAATCTCGTCAGACATAAACTCATAGGCTTAAAAACCTGATTGACTCGAACTTGTAAGTGGACTGCTGAGCTCTTGTGTTTGTCTCCACCCCAATTCCTGACTTTTAAGTGTATAAGGAAAGGTGTCTGTGTGCTGCTCCGTCACTGTAACTGCCATTTGAGTTAGGCCCATATCCCTTTTATTTTGTATCAATCAATATATTAAAAAAACCCACAAAAATATCTACCCAAGTCTTCTTATTTGAAGCATATGTTGAACTCATGGTATAACCGAAGTTGGATACACCAAAATATCACAACCTTTTCTCCAAAAACGATGAGTGGTTGAGGTAAAAGATGTGCAGCCCGAATATAGGCTCACTCCCTAGTCACGATGAGTCCTTTTTGTAAATTTGTTTTGGTTAAATTTTTACGGTGACCATATCACACTTAATGGCAAACAAATAGGGCAAACAGACTCACAAACGACCATTGGAGTGGCGCAAAGTGAGGTGTATAAGGGCAAGCAGAGGCATATTCGCCTCAGACATGGTGTCATGAGACATTTGATCACGAATAATGTGACCTCACTCGAGTATGTAAGGATTGAGAAGAATCTCGCAGATCCTCTAACGAAAGGGCTTACAAGAAAAATAATAAATGGAACACAATAGAGGGAATGGGGCTTAAGCTCATAGGTGTGTACTGACCCTGATGGACACCCGTCTTGGAAGTTACTCTCAATATTCAATGGGTCAAACGAAGTCAGAGGTTGGGAAAATGAGAAATAGCTACTTGAGCCCATTTCGAGAAAGTGCTGTATTAGTGACTCTAGGATCTGTAAGTACTGCCATGCCGTGAGGATGAGCTTAAGGCTCTTGATGATGTCTATAGCCAGATATGGTGGTGTGGGCTAGCACACTTGATAGACTCACCGATGGGATTAAGGGGGTTTGCATTCCGTCTATCGAGAGTAAGGGCTTACTCTCTAGAGCTTTCCTGAGAACACAGGTTTCAGATTGTGTGTTTAGAGGGACCTCATACGTCCTGATTGCGGAGTATGTTTCAACCTCGAGAACCACATGAATGGGTTAGGTATGTTCTTCACAATGATTGCTCAGGTTCAATATTATGTTCACCTTGGGTGGTTGTGGGACATGCTTAGTCACTAGGTGCTAATTCAAGTCTAAAAGACATAAGCATCGCCAAGTGTGGGTCTCACTAGTAATACTCTTCCTTTCCTTCCTCCGTTCAAAAATTGAACCATGTGGGGGATTGTTGGAATTTAGGGATTAGTGTGCTTTAATTCTGCTCAACTTATAAATTGCATCAATCCCACATAGGAAAAATAGAGGGGAGTCTAGTTTATATACCCCTTCTCCTCATCCTTGGTAAAATCTTTGGGCCTAAAGTGGGCATATTATGCCACACGCGCGCGCCTCGCTGGGCTTGGCCGCAAGCACGTCATTGGGTGGTGTGGTGTTTTTCTAACCCGGACCTTAATTTTTACAGCCATCGTATTTATTTAAGTTGTTGTAAACAAACTCAAGGTGAGTTCTTGTCTTCAGGTAGTACTCGAGCTTGTCTTGTCTTCCTTAGTTAACCTCAAGGGTGGTAGCTCAAGGTACTTCATACCACTCAGGGGCCCGAAGCTACAAGCTCGAGTTGAGCATGCATTTTTGACTGTGTCAACTCCCACTCTTCTCATAACCGTTCCTTCCATAACTTAAGCTAGATTCTTAGCTCCCCATATCAGTCAGTTTCCTTATTGAGGCCGAATCTCTAAGCCATGATCTTTTCCTTAATGTGCAAGTTTTTATCTATAAATACCATCCTTTAGTAGTTTGTTCTATATACTGAAATTCACAGGAATACTTTGTCTTCTCCAGTCCCTTATTTTCTCTTAAGTTCATTATTTCTCTCCTCCATTACTAAGCAAGTTGAGGCGTGATCCAATCCATCTACCTAGAGTACACTACCGAGGTGGGCGTCATGTTAACCATGGGGATCGGAGTGCCGTAGTTCCCACTGTACCTGTGTGGGGGCATAAACTTTCACAACCCTAAACTCAGCTATGAATAGATCAATGACTCATAAGCCAAACAAAGAAACTAATGGCCATCATAGATGAAATGCTAGGAATACTTATCTTAAATATCCTTATAATATAACCGCGCGGGCCGCCCCGGGGGGGGGGGGGGGGGTTGTGGGAACCCAAGTCAAAATGCCAAAACTTCCAAGAAATAATACATAATCTTATTTAAAGCACTACTAAAGTCACAAAAAGTAAAAGAAAGTCTTCTAAGCTTCTAGAAACTTCAACAATGTAGAAGGTAAATTCCTTGAACTTCTCAATCCGACTCACTACGCCGTGTCTGAGTTGGTAAAACAACGGGGTGACTGTAAAACCCGGCAAGTAACAAATCCGCCAACCAAAAACAAGAATCAATCATACTTTGAAGTACTAATATCGTATCTTCAAAATTGATATTAGAACCTTACTAGGGATGAGGTATAAAAACTTAGGAAGGACATTAAATTTAATCACAAGTCATATGCTCATATATTGTGGTTGCATATAATCCCTGTAACTGGGCTCAGAATTGGCTATCTTAAAAGGGTCCCCGGCCAACTTCGGGTTCAAAGGAACGTTCCATACAACGCACTGCTAATAGAGATGGTATAATCCCCCATCAAGGGCTCAGAGATGTCTTACCCCATCAGCGTAGGCCACAACCCACAAAACAAAACACAATATGCCCAAAATACAAAGTACATAACACAATTGCATATCATAAAACATAAATCCGATCATATTTTCAGAGTATCATAAAATGCGAAAGTACAATCAAAATCAATGTTAAATTCCATATTCCACAAACTTAAAAACCCATGCTGGATCCCCTTTTAGTTTTGAACACATAGAGGAGTAGGCATATGATATGTTAAAATGAAGTCTTTTAAAGATTTCTAAGAAAACCATAAAATTTTGATACAAATATATATCAAATTCATTTGAAAGTTTTAGGCAAAGGGACGGAAGACTTAACGGATAGGTCACTTACTTGAAGAAATAAAGCTCCCTTGAAATGCCAACCCAAGCTATAAAGTAGTCTTCCCATACTTGGACTCTCCTTTCCCTCAACTCTCACTCTTACTTGCAAAATGTGTTTTGGATGATTAGAGCTTGGCTAGGAGGATACTATTTATAGAAGAGGAGGAGGGTAGGTGAAAGGCTAAAAGCACTTAAGGGGGGAAGCCAAGGGTTGCATAAGTTATGATAATGAAGAGGGTGTTATGAATTCATATAAATCAAGAGTCACAAGATGAATGCAATTAACTAATATGACCAATAATTAAGTGGGTTAAAAGAAACCCACGGTTATTCTAATTAATAGGGAGTAATTTAATAATTCCAATTCCTAAACGGAAAAAAAAAAAAAAAATCCTAATCCTTACATAAATGACTTAGGGCAATGGAGTTCTCCACGGCATGGCAATTCTTGGTTCATTCTTTCCTTACTGTTTTATTCTTTCAGTCATTTTTTGCTATTAGTTGATCTCGAGTTCACCCTGATCGCATTTAATGTTGTATTTTGATCACTCATTAACCTTATTTTCCCAACATTATCAACTGAATAGCCTTTTGATAATTATAAATATGCAGAGAACTTTTTATGTATATATTCAAAATATAAAATGCAATACATATGAATTATTAAAACAAATACAATGCATATATATTTTGAGAGTCGCTGCACCAAAAATCCCCACATAATGGTCCACCGTGTAACAACTGGCCAAAATTTATTTAACAGACTAGCCACGTAGTGACCTTTATCTCCTTTCATGCCACCCATGGACATAATCCCCCCGGCAATTAAAATCTTTAAGTTTATTCAGTTATTTTATGCGCCTCCAGAATTGGACTACAATGACAAACAAAAACACAGGATATTCTAGGCATTTTTGTCGTGAGCAGGGTGGTCCATGCCAACTCATGAGCAGCTTGACTAGAATGTTTTAGGCAGACCAAAACTCTAGACATAGCACCACTCACAGTTCCCTTACATCAATTAATCGTACAGCCTCATTTAGAAAGTAAGCATTCAGAGAACATGCTTTTTTTTTTTTTTTTTTTTTTTTTGGTTGGGGGAGTGGTGGTTTTGTTTAATAGGATGTAATTAATAGGATGTAATGATTATCGAGAAGTCAGGCTTCTCTCTAAATTACTCCTTGCATAACTGAGGGATTGAATTGTTAAGCTCCAATTCCTGGGCTATCGCATCTCCTATTGCAGACCAAAAGCACAAAGCTGATTTTCCTATAAAAGTTGAAACCTAAAAGATTTCCCGAGAGAAGCAATTTTCTATGGAAATTTACTCCATGTAAACCAGAGGAGATCCTAAATTAAATGTCATGGTGCTAACACAACCAACCGTAGAAGGAAAGAACAATACAACATTTAGGTTCATGATGCTACACTGAGCATTATATCAGTAAAGACATACCAGCAGAGGACAGCTCCCATTCTTAAACAATGATAGCGCCTTTGTACGTGAACTTTGATCTTTATCGGAATGTATCCCAACAACTTTAAATCCTCTAGGAAGATAAGATAAGGGAGGGAAAATATATTAGATACTGTAAGAGACAAGTCAACCCATATTCCCAGGTCAAAACCTCATTTGAGAAGACTCCCATGAACCTAAGACATTCACCTTTCTTGCAGCATCTTCTCAACCCTATCTGCTTCCTTCTTGTATAGCACAAAAACTATCACCCGATTCCTACATGAATGAGAGCCATCGTGTTAAGGAATTTGGGGTGCCCCATACTTGCATGACAAGGGAGTGGGAAGAGGAGAACGGGTATTTATAGAAGTTTCAAAATTTAGGAGGGTCGAGGCAACAATTATATCAAAATTTTATTTGGTATATAAAAAAAGGCCAAGTTATGGAAAAACCCCTTGAACTTTACAATTAAATACAATACACCCCCTGAACTTTCAATTTCATAAAATAGGCCCCCTGAACTTTCTAATTAAACACAACACACACCCTACACTTTTAATTTCATAAAATAATTCCCTGAACTTTGTTATTACACATAACAAACCTCCTAAACTTTGCAATTAAACACAATACACCCCTATACTTTCAATTTCCAAAAATAGCCCTTGAACTTTGTAAATATACACAACTAACCCCCCGAACTTTGTTCATAAATGCAATTCACCCCTTGAATATTAATAAATTTAAAATTAAAATAATTTAAAACAAATTATGAAAAAAAAATTGGAAACAATTTGAAAAACTATAATAATATTTTTTAACTGGGAAAAAGTTAGATTAATAAATTTAAAATTAAAAAAAGAGTATCAAATTAAAATCATAAATTTTCTACTTTTATAAAAAAAATATGGATTTTCTATTTTTATGTGAAAAGTGTTTTTAAGAAAAAGATAAGATAATAAATTTTACACAAAATAATTTTTAATAAAATATGGTAATAATATTATAAATTTAGAATATAAATATTTTTTAAAATTTTTATAAAAAGATATTATAAGAAAAAATATCATAATTTTTTAAAAATATAATTTCAAAATTAGATTAATAAATTTAAAATTAAAAAATTGTGCAAAATTCAAAATTTAAAAATAAATTCTGAAAAATAATTTAAAATATTGAAAAATCAAAGTTAAAAATATTATTATATTTTTTCAAACTTTTTTCAAAAAATTATTTTTTCATATTTTGTTTCAATATTTTTAATTTCACTTTTTTAATTTTAAATTTATTAGTGTCTAAGGGGTGTATTACATTTAGTAACAAAGTTCAGGGGGTGAGTTTTGCTTAATAACGAAGCTCAGGGGCTAAACAGAAAGTGTAGAGGGTGTATTGTGTTTAATTATAAAGTTCAAGGGATTACTCTATGAAATTGAAAGTGCAGAGGATGTGTTGTGTTTAATTGTAAAGTTCAGGGGGCTATTTTATGAAATTAAAAGTGCAAAGGATGTGTTGTGTTTAATTGTAAAGTTCAGGGGGGTCTTTCCATAGTTTGGCCTAAAAAAAATTACAGAAAATTTCATTAATCAAATCGTTGAAGTTAACAAAAGCAAAGTCAATACCAAGCACTAACCAATAAAATTGAGTATTCACCAAGGATTAGTGGTTTAGACCAAGAAAATTTTGTCCAACATATAAAAGACTCTTCTTCAAGTAATAAATACATAAGTCATCATACAGGGCAACCCAAAAAAAAAAAAGAATCAGGCTACGACAAGAATTCTTACTAATTCAAATAATTCAACCTTGATTGAATCACATTTCTCTTACATCAAATGGCAATCTAACTACGGAACATTGAATCACGTTTTCAAGCTTCTGATATTTCAGCATTTTAGGTGTTTCTTACAATGTGTAAAACTCTGGAGTAAACATCCCTGCATCCACCCAAGTTGGTTTTTTTCTTCATATATATTTTCGCTGTAGTAGGGCAAGGCTTAGTTAGGTTTGGTTTGGTTAAAATATATCTTCTTTAAAGAAACAAATGCTGATAAGCCACCAATTTTTCATGCAATTCATAAATCAAAAACATATACCCGACATACTTACTGCAGAATTTCACGTAAAATTCCCAAAAGTTCCATCATGGCCAACAGGTAGAAATTCCCCGATTCAATCAGCAAAGTTCGACAATTTTCTCCATGACACCAAATGCATATTGTTGGGATTAAGCTGTTTCTTTTACGGAAGTGATGTAGCACAACTTGCTAATCGAAAACAAAATTCAATTTTTATTCATCAAAACTTCCGAATAATGAACTACAAAGCTTTATTTAAAGAAAGCTAAACCCTAAAAGCATATTAGATAAGATAAATCCTTATCCTAATAGAAAACTAATAAGATAAATCACAAGTCTAATAGAAAACTAACCTCCTAAATATAAGATAAAATAAAAATCTAAATTAAATAAAATTGTGCTGCATGATTCTCCCCATCTTGAAAAAGAATGGTTCGTCCTCAAACAAGAAGGGTTGCGCGTGCGACGTGGTGAAGCGGACTTGGGTAAGTCTTGTAGCAACTGAGGCTTCAGAGTATGATAAGCTTCATAAATAGGAATCGTCATAGAGTTACCAAATCCATTATAGGTTATGTGATGATCAAACTGTCAAGGATGCCCTAGAATGATATCACAATCAAGAAGGTCGCGTACAAAAAAGCATGTGGGAAAGAGCAAATTTCCAAGTCTCAAATCAATCTTTACTGTAGAGCGCACGATCTTTCCAACATCGTCATGTTGGAATCCAATGAGTCGAATAGGGCAGGAACGTTCGTGTGGTACCCCCAATTCTTGTACCACTCGTCTAGATATCAAATTAAAAGTAGCTCCCGTGTCAACAATAGCATGTACTGGTGTTTCATGTCCACACCAAGCGGCTACCCCAACATGTTTAAAAATCGTAGTGCGCGATCCAGGAGGTCTATGATCCTTATTCTTGAACTTAGGGAGGTGAGGAGTAGCAACATAAGTAATCAGCTTCTTATCTTTGCTAGTCTCATCTTCCGATCCTGAATACTTAACTGCCTCAACTATCTCTTCCTTTAATTCACCTGTTTCTTCTCAATTAGCTTCAACTGATGCCATATCATTAGATGAGTTAGCTCTACAAGAGTCGCCATCTTTTTAAACTTAAAAGGTCAATCTCGAGCTAGGTGTCCTTTTACTCCACACTCATAACACACGATAGAACTTGTAGGAACCATATCTGACCAAGGACCTAAAGCTTCCCATTGCATCTTCCATTTACGTTCTGCATTCATGGCATAAGAAGCAGCCATGTCCACAGACTCAAATGTCATACCATACAACTTTGCCTGAATATGAGATTTAAGACCACCAATATATTTATGACACGTTGGTGCTCAAACTCAAATGAGCAACGAGTGCCAAGTTTTTAAAACTCATGTGAGTATGAATTGACATCTTTATCTGTCATCTTCAAAGAACATAGTTTGGGATATAATTCTTGAGCATAATTGAAAGGAACAAATTTTCGAGTCATGGCTTCCTTTAATTGGTTCCAAGTCAAAATCAGACCTTGGAGACCTAGGTTAGTCTCAGTATAAATCCACCAACTAAGAGCATATCCCTTGAAACAAGTTGCAGCAAAATTAACAACAAGATCTTCTTGTTTAACCCCTTTACAAGTAAAAATATTCTCCATGTAAGTCATAAAGTTCTTCAGGGTCCCCTTCTCCCTCAAACTTTGGCAATTCCAACTTTAATCTATAATCTAACTTGTGAGTGGAATTGAGATTACCTGAATTCAAGTCCGAGATCCTTATTATTTGCGGATTTGTGGTAATCGCGCTTGAACTGCCGTCATGTTCCTCGAGTACCACTTGCTTATCTTAACTAATCATTGCCTTCCTAAGTTCTTGAAGTTCTGCCAGAGTAGAAGATTGAGACTCCCTAATATTTGTTGAAAATTGCTCGAGATGCTCATCAACTTGACTATGTCATGAAACAAGTTCAGCTACTTGTTGTAACTGCACAAAATCATCGTTTTTACCATGGTTGGAATATGAGGAGTTAGGATTCGAGTAGGGTTTAGGTCGAATTAGGGTTCGAATTTGGGGAATCTCGAACTAGTGTTTTCGATTTAGGGTTTGATTGGTTGGTGGGTTGTTTGAATTTTGGGAATTTCGAACTAGGGTTTTCGATTAGGGTTCAAATGGTTGTTGGGTTGTTCGAATTTTGGGAATTTTGAACTAGGGTGTTTGATTTAGGGTTTTAAGGTGGGTTTGGTAGAGAAATCAAAGGGAAATTGAGGGTTTTAGACTCAGTTTGAAGCTTGGTTTGGTGGGTTAGGGCTTTTGAAATCTAGGGCTAGGTTTTCGAGATTAGGGTTTCGAAAGTTGGATTTGCTTGGGGGTTAGGGTTTCATGTGCGAAGAGGTTATGGCGTTTCGTGGGTGGTACAGGGTGTAGTGGTCGACGTTGGGCTGGCGGATGGTCGTGTGGTAGGCTAGGGTTTTCAGTGAGTTGTTTTTTCTTTTTCTTTTTTTCTTTTTGGTGGCTAGGGGTTTTTTAGGAAGGTGAGTTGTAGTAAAAGGATAGGTACCACTACACCGTGGCAATGACAGGGAAAAGATACTACTCAGCGCTAGTATCGCGCACAAGCGCACTAGGTGGCGACTACGGTGGCTCTGCAATGGAGGTCCACAACAAGAGCTCTGATACCAAATTGTAGCACAACTTGCTAATCGAAAATACAATTCAATTTTTATTCATCAAAACTTTCAAATAATGAATTACAAAGCTCTATTTATAGAAAGCTAAACCCTAAAAGGATATTAGATACGATAAATCTTAATACTAACAGAAAACTAATAAGATAAATCACAAATCTAATAGAAAATTAACCCCCTAAATATAAGATAAAATAAAAAACTAAATTAAATAAAACTGTGCTGCATTAGGAAGCCTTCCATCATATTTATATTATTACTTTTATAAGTGAGCAGCTACAACGACCTCAAGAGAATACTTCCCTTGTAGAAGTGAAATTGACATCCTCGTAAATAAAGGGGGAAAGACAATTTTCCTTTACAACACAGTTTGTATGGGGTTAGAATTATAAGATTAAACATTGTGAATCCAATATTTAACGGGGTATTTAGCATCGCCGGCAAAAATCTTTAGGTTTTGCATATGTGAATATTTTTCCAACTGTCCTCAATTTTGCACAATTACTGGGTAACTCAACACCCTTAACCTTATCTTAGGACAAAACTTTTAGAGGGTAAAATTTAACGTCATACACAGAATTAAAAGGGAGTAGATGACCACCCCTAGAACCATTTACTGCAACGCAGAATGTGCCCTCAAGGAAGAGAAACATCTTCACCTTAATCTCAAATCCCTAACTTCACCTCAATAAACTAGGGCAAAACACAAACCTCATACGAATTATATAATGAAATTATTTTCCTTACAACCAAATGAAGCCTAAGCTCACGAGAAAAGGATGATAAAAAAATGGTGCCGATAGTTGACAAGCATACCTTTGGGAATCATGATACTTCTCCAGCAATGACACCAAACGTTTAAACCGTGACCAATCATCCAACACCTGCAGCAATTCAAACAAGATTGCAAGGATTTAAAATATAGAATATTTGTAATCACAATTTGCCCAGCCTTTGGATTTTTGTAACTCCACTTCATTTGCCATATTATTATAGTTATCGTGCATTTAACACCTAAGTTATTCCTTGTGACTCTTGGCTTACATTATTTAAGTTCATAACCCCCTTATTAGTTCATATTATTATCATAATCTATGTAATCTTTGACTTAACCCCCTTTAGCCCATATAAACTTTGACCTACCCTTCCCAATTTCTACAAATAACACCCCCTAGACAAGTCTCATCTACATTTCACATTTTCTCCACTTAAAGTAAGTGGCAGTGAGAGTTGAGAGAGACAGAGAGAAAGTGTATCCAGAGGCTAGAAATGCTAAATTTGTAATTTGTAATTCAAATTTCAAGCAAGCTCAATTTCTACAAGTGGTAACTATCCGTTAATCTTCCGGCCTTTTGACAAAAACCTAATAGTATTTTATATTTATTTATTGGATTTATACCAAACCAAACTACTGGTCAAAATCAAAGTGACTCCCCGAATTTTTAATTTCACCCCAAACTATTTGTCAAAATCAATGAGACCCCATCCCTAGCTTCTAATTTCATTAAAACACCCTCTAAACAATTAACTGAAAACAATGTGATCCTCTTAGCTTTCAATTTCATCATTGAAGACACACCAAACTAGGGGGAGATCAGGTGCAGTGGGCACTAGCCTCTCTCTCTCTCCTCTCTCTCTCTCACGGTGCCCACCGCACCGTAACCAGCGCCCACCAAACTATGGGCCAAAATCAATGTGACCCTTCAATTTTTAATATGAAAGATATACATAACTATTAAAGAAAAAGGTTAAAATACCTACAATACTAGAAACTGTTAGCAATATTTGCTTGATCTACTAAAATTAGGATTTTTAACAAAGAGGGTTTGAGATTACAGTAGGGGATGAAAATTAATAACAAAGTAACTTTTAAAATAAAAAATATTGTGGAAATAGAATTATAGTGTACGATCTTTGAGAGGATAGGGACGAATTTAAGGACGGGGTCTCTAAGAGTGATTTACGTTCGCGGAGAGGTGACATGTATTTGAAGAGGAGGTTTTGCTTTTTTAAGTAAATTATTGACTATTAAAAATATATCTAATCTATTTATGTACTAAAAATAATTAATTTATAAAAGATAAATAATTTGTGAATCAATTTCTTCAGATTTGATAATCTTAGATTAGGATACTGGATATATCTTGGACACAGTCTCGGTTTAGCGTTACACCCTGAAGGAGTAGGACTGTGTACATCTCACCCCCCGAACCCTGCCCTAACGGGAGCCCTTGTGGCACTAGGATAGTTGTTGTTGTTAATATTGGATATATAACATCCAAATCAATTAATTTAAACTTCTTTTAATAGTTTAAAATATCTTTGATAAAATTAGAAGTTAAGAGGGATCAAATTCATTTTAATTAATAGTTTAAGGGTGTCCTTGATAAAATTTGTAATTATCTTTTATGGCTTTACCAAAATTCTCTAGAACTTCCTTTTAACACACTACCGATAAACTTCCTCGCTCCTTTGTGTTAAAAACTACAATGAGATCAAGCATGTTTACCTAAATTTACAAAATGTGGAACTTAACATTTGTTATTTATAATACTATTAACTTATGATAATATACGAATATGATTTGATTTATATTCTAGGATATGCAAATATACCATGCATTTTGTATTTTCACTCTTCTATACTTCGTTTGGCAGGTTGTCTCCTATGGTGAAGGGGGAAAGACATCAATGACCTATGATGGGAGTTGTACTATCTCCATTAGCAATGCATTTCGTTTGGCAGGTTGTCTCCTATGTGAAGGGGGGAAGACATCAATGACCTATGATGGGAGTTGTACCATCTCCATTAGCAATGCATTGTCTAGAACATCCCTTTTGTACACGAAGTTCGCCAAGAATCTTTTAAAGATAGCCAATTCTTATCTCAGGTGCAAAGATTATATGCAACCACAATCTAGGACCACATGGTTCACGTGTTCATACTAAGGGGTTGTTTAGAAACGTAAAATTTTACAATTTTCTTGAAAATTTTACCAGAAAAATTGGAAAAATTGTCAAAAGCCCGATTTTCCAACTAGAGAAGTTCAAAAGTAATTTTTCAATTTTCGCTACTCCTACGGAAAATTTGAAGAACTGTTTAAAATTGTTTTCCATAATTTTCCACCTCCTTGTTTTACACAGGTTTCCTTCAATACTCTCTTATTCCCAGCTTCATTCTCTTTTTTATTCTTCACTCCATCTTTTTCTTTCAAGCTCTCACGCTTATGTTACTAATTTCATAGTAATGTCATAAATTGATTATCAAGTGTCACTACGTTTTTTATATTGGTTCATCCAAACATTTTAATGTTCTAGGCGCCATATTGTTGGAATCAGTGTCCTAAAACCCAATTATTTGGATAATCAAATAAAAGTGTTTTATTTATTTATTGTCTGATTATGTTTTACGAGTCAAACATACGTGTGATTGTTTTCTAAAACATTCCACGAGATGGACATAGCCCAAGATGACATGTCAAGGTTGGTTTAAGTGGTCAATGAGATTGAGCCACTGATAGACTTAAATCAAATTAATGATATGTGATACAAATATTCCCGATGGCCATGCCCCGACTTAGTCTTGAGCCCTCATTGCCACAGCAGCACTGACAATTTGCCACATCATTTGCCATGTCACTTGCCTTGAGATATTTTAGAATAAATAAGGGAGATGGAATTTGGTTAGATTACGGTGAGATTTTGTATGAGTCTTCTCTCTCTCCCCCTCAATCCTCTTCTCTACTTCTCCCCCCTTTTCCCTATACTTATACCTATACTACCACTATAGCAGTACTTGTATATCTTTGGGTATGATTGATGCATATATGATATTAATACTATAGAGATTGATCCCCTTTTGATTGTTGAATTGTTAATTGTGAGTTCAATTAGAGGGTTGTTGATTGTGGATAGGGCCTATCAATTGAGACCGGTATCTTTTGGTATCAGAGCACTCTTTCCTCGGCTCAATCCATACATAGGAGGCTTGTACAAGAGACAAAACGGCTATTAAGGTGCAATCCAAGTTCTGCACATAAGTTGTTCAATGAAATGTTTTAAATAGTCAATCAGCAATTCATTCAGCAAAGCACCCTTTCCTTAGTTCAATCTTAGTCTTCAAGCACAATAATCTAGGATCAATGGCGGATGGAACTTAGTCTCATATTTCGTTGAGGAATTTTTAAGAGACGCTCGATCGAAGATTTTCAGCTCTAGATCGATCAGTGGAAAAGATGAAACAAATGGTCAGAGGGAATGTCGCTTCAGATCAGAGTCACTCGCTGGAGTTGTTCACAATCGTTCCATATCACCAGCACTAGTAGAAGCAACGCACAATGGTGATTCAGTGTTATGAAGCTCTAGCGACACTCGCGATTCAACCGAGAAGTAATTATCAAATTCCAACTCCTATAATGAAAATAGATTTCCCGAAATTTGGTGGTGCCGATGTTGTTGGTTGGATACACAAGTGTGAGCAATACTTCATAGAACACCTGATTCGGTAAAAGTCATGATAGCTAGTTCAGCTCTAGAAGGTGAGGCGTTGGACTGGCCCGATCCATACAAGGATTCCCGGCCCCTAGGTTCTGTGATTCCTTGGGAAGTATATTCCACGCAATCTAGAGCTAGATTTTCTAATAGTGTTAGAGGCTCTAATCACGACTCTCTCTCTCTTCTCTGTCTCTTCTACTGAAACACGCACCCCCCCCCCCCTCCTCTGCAACGGCTAGCTAAGCCGGGCCCCCCACCTACCGTCGGCCACCTCGCAGACCGACCGTCAGACCTCCAGCGACCCCACGCACCAACCTGCTCGCCCCACCACCCTCTCTCCTGCCCATTGCAACGCAATACACCCCCCCACCCTCTCTCCTCCCCACCATCAACCCCACCACCCAACACCATCTCCACCAACACTCCTCACCACCACCATCTCCTCCCTCCCCCCCCACCTAGCCCCACCCCTCCTCACCCCACCGCACCGCCGAACACCCTACCCCTCCGTACACCTCGCCCACCTCACCACCGAACACCCCACCCCTCCTCCAAACACCTCGCCCCACCCGCCACCAAACACCAACACCACCCACAGCACCATCAACACCCCTCCCCCCTCACCACCACTACCATCACCCCTCTCCCCCCACCTCCAGGCAGCCCTACCCGCCTCCTCCCCAGGACCAAATTGCAGCCAGCCGACCGGCCCAGGTAAGTAAAACCGGTCGGCCCTAGGTTCAAATCCCTGACTTTTTTGTTCGGTGCTCTTAATATTGTTCCTATTACTTATACTGGGTCTGGTATATCATTGTCTCTGGTGATTGTTTACGTGTATAATCGGGACTAGGAACAGGTAGTTTATGAACCTTACCAACAATGGAGCTCAAAACGTGAGGCCATCTCTAAATGGGGTTGGAACGGGTCTGGGAAGTTCGCGAGGTGAGGGGAGTCTGCGAATTGGGACATTAAATGTTAGCACGCTAACTAGGAAAAGCTTTGAAGTGGCCCAAATGATGGCGAGGAGAAAGATCAACATCCTGTGTATTCAAGAGACTAGGTGGGTAGGCACTAAAACAAGGGATGTGTTAGGCTACAAACTATGGTATTCGGGCCAAGTCAGGGGGAGAAATGGGGTAGGTATTATAGGGGATAGCTCCCTTAGGGACGAAGTAGTAAGGGTCACTAGGACTAGCGATAGGATTATTAGCATCAAGTTAGTTTTAGGCGGGGAGATGTTAAACATCATAAGTGCATACGGCCCACAGATAGGACATACACAGCAGGAGAAGGCCAGTTTCTGGGAGGACTTAGACCTAACAATGCAAGGGATACCCCAGAGCGAACAAGTTGTGATTAGAGGGGACTTTAATGGGCACGTGGCAGCGAACACAGACGGTTATGCATCCCACCATGGAGGATTTGGCTATGGAAGGAGAAATGATGAGGGCAAGGCTCTATTGGACTTTGCCGTCATATATGAGTTAATAGTGGTCAACACCTTCTTCAAAAAGCGTGAGGACCACATCATCACCTATCGGAGTGGTGGAGCAAAGACCCAAATTAACTACATATTACTAAGAATGAGGACTCAACAAGATTGCAATGATTGCAAGGTTATCCCTGGGGAGGACATCTCAACACAACACAGAGTAGTGTGTGCTGAGATTAGGATCAAGAGAAAGAACAAGAAAGCCATCAAACCACCACAGCCACGCAAGCAATGGAGGGAGCTAAAGGGGGAAAACTCTCTAGTCTTTAAGGAAAGAGTTGAGGCTGAGCTTGGAGAGAAGTGTGAGGGAGATTTAAACCACCTGGGGAACCAAGTAGCCCAAAAGTTCAGAGATGTGGCACGAGAAGTCCTAGGCGCATCTAAAGGTAGGGCACCAAAGAACAAAGAGACCTGGTGGTGGTGCACGGAGGTCCAAGAGAGGATTAAGGCAAAACGAGACTGCTTCAAGGAATGGGATTGTAGTGGAGATGAAGACAAGAGACAACAATATAAACAGGTTAAGAAGGAAGCTAGGATAGCAGTTAGAGACGCACAATCCAAAGCCTTTGAGGAGTTTTATGAAAGGCTGGATACAAATGAGGGAGCTAGAGACCTCTATAGAATTGCAAAGGCAAGGGAAAGGAGGACTAGAGACCTGGACCAAGTAAGGTGCATAAAGGGGGCAGCAGGACAAGTGCTCGTGTTCAAGCAACAAATCAAAGCTAGGTGGAAGTCCTACTTCCACGATCTGTTTAATGAGAAGGGAGATACAGTTACTCCCCCAGATGTTCTACAAACAACAGCAGTGCAAGAGTCCCACGACCATTGCGCCAGAATTAGACCCGAGGAAGTTAGGGAAGCATTGAGGAAGATGGGCAGGGGTAAAGCAGACGGCCCCGACGGTATACCCATTGAGGCATGGAAATGTACTGGAGAAACGGGTATAAGATGGTTGACTGAATTATTCAACCAAATCCTCTAGGGGAAAAAGATGCCTGATGATTGGCGGAAGAGCATACTAGTCCCCGTCTATAAGAACAAAGGCGACATTCAGTGTTGTGCCAACTACAGAGGACTCACACCAATGAGCCACACTCTGAAACTATGGGAGCGGGTCATAGAAGGGAGGCTTCGCCACCAAGCAGGAGTCTCGGAGAACCAATTTGGATTTATGCCAGGTAGATCAACAACAGACGCCATCCATCTCCTAAGGAGGTCCATAGAGTACTATAGAGATAGACAGAAGGACCTTCATATGGTTTTCATTGATTTGGAGAAGGCATATGATAGAGTGCCGAGAGAAGTCCTATGGTGGGACCTGGAGAGGAAAGGCATCCACGAGTCCTACATATGAGTCATCAAGGACATGTACGAAGATGCTCAAACTAGTGTGCTCACTACGGAAGGGGAGACAAACGCTTTTCCCATTACTGTAGGAGTACACCAAGGTTCAGCCTTGAGTCCCTTTCTGTTCATTTTGGTGATGGACGAGCTCACTAGGCACGTCCAAGGGGATGTACCTTGGTGCATGCTTTTCGCGAACGACATAGTCCTAGTGGGTGAGTTTAGAGTGGAGGTGAATGAAAAACTAGAACTTTGGAGGTTGGCTTTAGAATCGAAAGGTCTTAAGGCTCAGTAGATCTAAGACAGAATATATGGAACTTAAGTTCAACACCTCTACCACGCCAAGCGCAGAAGTTGTATGGATTGGATCAGAGCACATACCTCAGAAAGCATGCTTTAAATACTTGGGTTCCATGGTGCAGAATGATGGCGAAGTGGACGCAGATGTCAACAACAAGATTAAAGTGGGTTAGCACAAATGGAGAAAGGCAGCGGCGATACTGTGTGATAAGAAATTCCCGCTAAAATTAAAGCGGTAAATACTATAAGACTGTAGTGAGGCCAACTATGTCTTATGGGGCAGATTGCCGGCCTGTAAAGTGTCACTAAACTCAAAAGATGAGGGTGGCGGAGATGAGAATGCTAAGGTGGATGTGCGGACACACGAGGAGGGACAGGATCCGAAATGAGGTCATTAGAAGTAAACTGGGTGTCGCCCCAATAGAAGATAAGTTGAGGGAGCAACGTCTACGGTGGTTTTGCCATGTTAGATGGAGACCCACCACTGCACCTGTCAGGAGATGCGAACAACTCCACATAGCAAACGGGAAGAGAGGGAGAGGACGGCCAAAGAAGAGCTGGATGGAGACAATACGACGGGATCTCACCTATCTCAACCTAAATGATGAGATGGCCCTAGACAGAGCTTTGTGGAGGTCTAGGATAGGCGTTCCCGATGTAGCGGTGTAGGAGCGTCTGTCCACTTGTCAGCCCATTCTAGTGCCATGACTCTACGATATGCCTATTCCAAAGCTTGGGCATATGGACTTGCGGTCCCAGGGGCGGCCATCAGGGATGTGGTATGTGGCATAGTGGGGCATGGCCTAGATAGAAGATAGAATATAAAATTGAAGAAGCTGTTCTTGAAGTGGTTCAGGCACGCCAGGAGGAAACCATCCACTGCTCTAGTCAGGTATTGCGATCAGCTTCGTACCACGCTAGGAAGAAGAGGATGAAACAGGCCAAAGGAGGGACGACTGCAGTCGTACGGCAGGACCTCACCCACCTAAACCCACGGAAGGAGATGCCCTTAGATAGAGCTGGATAGAGCTAGAGCTCGAGAGAGGACTAGTATAGGAGTAGCAGAGGTAGCGGCCTCATACCGCTGCTTATTATGCTATTTATATGTTCATAGGCGTATAGGCTTATTAGGCTGTACTTATCTACCTATACGCCTATCTGTCTACTATCGACCTACTTGCTTATTTGTTTATTTGGCGTATTTGCTTATACTAGTTGCCTTGTAGGAAGGTTCTACCTCGTAATCTCCTCTAGGGCGTTTTTATGCTATGGCTTACTCTTTTGCTTTCATGCCCTATTGCTCACAACTCATTGCTCACAGGTCATCATGATGCGATGAAGACATTCCTCTCAGATTAGGGGTCCTCGGAAACAACCTCTCTTCAGGTTGACACCCTGAAGGGGGAAGGCTGCGTACATCTACCCCCTCAAACCCCGCTTATGCGGGAGCCCTGAAGGCACTGGGATTGTTGTTGTTGTTGTTGTTGTAGATGATCTGTTAGCTAAGTTGACGAAATTGAAACAAACTGGTGTCTTGGCAGATTCCCTGTGTGCGTTTGAATTGTTGGTCACTCGTTGTGAATTATCTGAGGGTTGAAAGACCAGTGTATTCATGGATGGATTACAGGAAGAACTGTCTGGATGGGTTAAACTTTTTATACCCAATACTTTACAAGAGGCCATTGTTTTGGCTAAATTACAGGAGAAAAATTGCGAGTATCTAAACCGTATTGCTGGTAAGAACCCCTCAAATTTAGCTCCCATCCTCCCATTATCTAACTATACTAGTAGAGAGACTCGAATACCGCCACAAGAACGGCCCTCAACCCACCTAGCCACATTATCACCCCCCAATCCCAAAGTTCAAATACAAACACAACTCACATAAAAAACCTGGTTAGGAGCCAACATGCATCAACCCCTGCAGAAGTTGATGACAGTGACACGGGTGAGGTTGAAACCAAGAACATAAACCTCACATATCGATACACACGTTAGCAGGAATTAGTACTTGCCAGACGATGAGAGTACGGGGCTACTGCGGGAAACAAATTGTTAGAATTTTGATAGACCGTGGCAATACGCATAGTTTTATTGATATGGGAATGGCTAAACTGTTGAATTGTGTTGCTGATACCTATGAGACTTCCGGTCACTATGGCTGATGGGAAACATATATTGAGTGAAGGGGTATGGCCAGCTTTGTTCTATGCTCTGCATTGTGGACCATCGAGTTGCCCTTCGTTGTTTAGTATCAATATCACCTCCGATGATTGTTCTGAAAATCTGTATACATTGCAGTCTCTGCTAGACAAATTTAACTGCGTCTTTATTGCTCAGCCGCCCCTACCATCATTTCGAACAGGGTTCGATCATCGAATTCCATTTGAAAGGTACAGAAAGTAGCACCGCCAACACCCTCTTTTGTCTTTCGGGTACTGAGATTTTGTGTATAGTTATATCTTCCACTTCGTCTGAGCTTCACGTCAAGTCATATCAAGCGTGGCATTCAAACCCAGCTGTGGGTCGTATCATTATGGTTCTATCTCCCACTTCGTCTCAGCTTCACGTCAAGTTATATCAGGCATGGCATTCAAACCCAGCTGTGGGTCGTATCATTATGGTTCTATCTCCCACTTCGTTTGAGTTTCATGCGAAGTTATATCAGGCATGGCATTCAGACCCGGCTATGGATGGTAGCCGCACCATCGTCACGTCCGCGCTAGGCTTGGCAGTTCTGTCCACTCCACCATGGGGGACGATTACCGCCAACTTGTTGCTACTCAGGTGCTCGTTCAATGGACTGGTCAGACTCTAATGACCCAACACAGGAATTTCTTCACGATCTGCAGCGTCAGTTACCTCATTTCGATCCTTGGGGACAATGGTCAAGTTGCAGAGGGCGTATTGATACAAGTATTCCCAACGGCCACGCCCCGACTTAGTCTCAAGCCTCCTCATTGCCACTTCAGCACCAATAATTTGCCACATCATTTTCCATGTCACTTGCTTGCCATGCCACTTGCCTGGAGATATTTTAGTATAAATAAGAGAGATGGATTTAGGGTAAATTATTATGAGATTTTGTATGAGTGTTCTCTCTCTCCCTCAATCCTCTTCTCTACTTCTACCCCCTTTCCCCTATCAAATAATTATACCTATACTACTACTATAGAAATACTTGTATATCTTTGGGTACAATTGATGCATATATGCTATTAATAATAGAGATTGATCCCCTTTTGAATGTTGAGTTGTTAACTGTGAGTTCAACTGGGTGGTTGTTGATTGCGGATCGGGCCTATCAATTGAGATCGGTATCAGTATGTTGTCAAAGTATGTTTGTAGTCGGTGATAAGTTTGGACAACTTGTCTCATAAGACTATAATATGATACTTTAGATGATTTGTGTCGGTCATATGGATAGGGATCTAAAAAGTGTTATATTGGTGTTGTCTACAAGATTGGAACACTGAGTTGGACCATGTGAATTATTTGTTTTTTAACAGCTATCAGAAATAATTAATTTTGTAAAACAATAACTCTAAATTCAGAAAATAGTCTGAACTCATGTATGGATTGTTCGTTGCTTTGAGGTGCTAAAAGGATTAGGCCACAACACGTGACTTAAATCTTATGTCCTTTAGGTAATGGCATGAAGTGCAGCGGGAACAGGTATTTTACTAGGAATCTATAGTCTCTTACGAGATAAAGATGTCCCCTTAGTTAATTCGCCAACATACGAACAAATTCGAGAATTTTTGGCCAAAGTATTCCATATGTTTGAATTTGGAATTAGTACATAAATTATTTTCACTATTAATGAATATTCAAGAAGGACGAGTCGAGAACTACAGTGAAAGATGTGAGAAAAATAACAATAGTAGTTAAAGTTATTTTTTCTCACGGATATCTAACAGAGGGGTTAATTGTCAAAATAAAAGTTATTTGGGAATTATTGTATAATTATATTTAATTCTATAATACAATAATATTTTATTTTATTCTATAATACAATAATATTTATTGAGTATAATTAAATATTACTAAATGGTAATCAATGTTATTAGGGTTCATTTACCAAGCACAAGATCCCATTAGAACTCCGAAGTTAAGTGTGCCTGGGCGAAAGTAGTACCAGGATGAGTGACCTCCTAGGAAGTCCTCATTTTGCCAACTCTATAAGGTTGGGTCCTCGGAAACAGCCTCTTGGCAGGGTTATACCCTGAAGGGGTAAGGCTGCATACCCCCCCCCCCCCCCCCCCCCCCCAAAAAAAAAAGACCCCGCTTAGGCGAGAGCCCTTGAGGCACTGGGTCTGTTTGAGGTAATCAATGTTATCAAAGAGTTGATAATTAGATTTGATCCATTTGGAGCTAGAATTAAGTTGTTCCCGAGGTCCCTTTGCAAGCCTCTAGAAGTACACAGGTTGAAAATATTTAAAATGAATTCATGAAATGAATTATTTATTCATGAGATAACAACAACAACAAACCCAATGCCTTAAGGGCTCCCGCCTGAGCAAGGTCTAGGGTATTTATTCATGAGATGAGTAAATTTATTTTGCCAAACAAAATTTATTAGATGAATTATTTATTCATAAGATAAATAAATTAATTTTATCAAATATTATTCATGAGATGAATTTATACGTGTGGGAATTCAAACAAAACAAAAAAAAGGAACGCATGAAAACAGGGCAGGATCCGCGCCTAGCGCCCAGGACCAAGTCGCGCCGTGACAAGCCCAGGGGTGATCTATACCCCTTGAAACGGGCCAACCAGCGCACAGCCCAGTGGGGTCAATCCATACCATTAAGGAGGGGCCAATAGGAAGCTGACATGTGGACATTTCTGTTGAAAAATTTGACGCGTTATTTCTGTGCAATGCGTTGTCGTTTTTACTTTGTTTTCACCAATCCAACATCGAAATTTTAACGTTAATTTTATCCTATGACCTATTATAAATAGGGGTCTTTGTTATTAAGTTTAGCATCTAATAATTTTATGAAAAATTTGATTTATAGAAAGGAGGAATTTCTCTTTGAAATTCTTCCTAATAAATATTTTTGGAGCCCAATCTCAGGGTGTCAAGGGGTCATTGCGGAGAAGATCTCACGATTTCGATGATTCCTCCCAAGCGACAATGGTGGTCTACAATCCAAGTATTTTTTATTTCTTTTTCTTTTAAGCTTTCCTTTAATTTTCACATTTTTATTCATGCTTTTAATTTAATGTTTATTATACTTAGATATTCTATGTCGTATATATATTAAAGAATTTTGAAATTGCTTTCGCTACACCTGATCTAGCCAATTTAGGAAAATTTTAGTTTTTAGAAATTAAATTTTCCCAACACATATTAGGATGGACGGTATCATAAAGTGACTTTAAAAGACGATGACGTATAAGAGGACTGTCAGTTAGCATGTGGAACAATTGAACATGTCATATGTGTATCTACATTTGTATTCAATTTCAACAATAAATTACTCTATTTCTTTGCATTTGATTAACTTTATGAGAAGATGATATGCACTTTAAAATTATGTGTCTCAAAGCAGTATTTTATGTGAAACTATCTGATGCTTTTAACTTCCGTTCTTTTGCGCAGAGATAACCAGCGCCTATCGCCCAGCTTGCCAATGTCGAAGTCAGCCAGTGCTGCCGCCGCAACTAGTACGGAGACGCCCCATCGCCGAGACAAGCGCAGCCACCACCACCACCACCAACGTGCTCCGACACCACCATCCCTAACTGCAACTCCCACACCAAGGACCCTAACCCTAACCCAAAACCCACCTACCACCACTGCACACTGCTTCATACCACCTCCCACCTAGCATCAGCACCAACCTCGCACCCTCCATCACCACCTCCCACCTAGCACCACGAAAACCCTAATCCTAACCTCCAAGCCCACAACCTCGCACCACCACCACCTCGCACCAACCTCACACCGTCCTCCTACCTCGAACCTCGTAACCCAGACCTCTCACCACCCAACACATCACACCACCACCTAGCACCACCAAAACCCTAATCCGAAACCTTATCTTCGAAAACCACCTCGCACCGCCTAACACCACCTCACACCACACCTCACTTCATGCCCCAGCCACCACCACAACGTAACCACACCGCCGCCAATGCTCCAGAAGCGGCACCAAGGCGGACCTAGGTAAGTACCAAGCAGGTCAGATTTCTGATCCACTACCAACCCAAGTCAGATCTCCCCCTTCTCTTCTTTCCCTAGCAGGTCAGATCGTTCCTTCTTTTCTTCTCTCATTTCGTGGTACACACCGGTAACGGGGTTTACTGGCTTTGACTGTGGCTTGATTGTTGTTGCTATTGTGGCATCCATTTATAACCTCTGTGCTTCTTTCTTTCTTTCTGAGTTTATTCCTACTGTTTGCTTGTGTGTTGGTACCCGTGTCTTTGTTGGTAAAATAGTTCATGACTTTTAGCAGGTATGGAGCTCAGACCCATAGGCCATCTTCCAAGGGGTTTAGTAGGGGTAAGGCGAGTCAACATTATGAGGGCAGCCTACGATTTGGGACACTAAACATCGGCACCTTAGCAAAGAAGAGTTTTGAGGTCGCCCAAATGATGATGAAGAGAAAGATTAACATCCTATGTCTCCAAGAGGCTAAATGGGTTGGAACAAAGGCCAAGGATGTGTTGGAGTATAAAATATGGTATGCCGGCAAGATTAGGGGGAGAAATGGAGTGGGTATTATTGTGGATAGTTACCTAAAGGACAAAGTAGTGGGTGTATCTAGGCTTAGCGATAGGATCATTGGCATCAAGTTGGCGCTGGACGGGGAGATCTTGAACGTCATTAGTGTCTATTCCCCGCAGGTGGGCTCAACAGAGTAGGAGAAGGCTAGATTCTGGGAGGACTTAGACATAAAAATGCAAGGTATACCCCAAAGTGAACAAGTCGTGATTGGTGGTGATTTCAATGGACATGTGGGTGCAGCTACGAATAGATACACAACTTACCACGAAGGATTTGGTTTTGGGACTAGAAATGAAGAGGGACAAGCCATCCTAGACTTCGCGATGGCCTATGAGCTAATGGTTGCTAACACCTTCTTTAGGAAGCGAGAGGAGCATGTCATCACATATAAGAGCAGTGGGGCTAGGACCCAGATTGATTATATATTGCTAAGGAAGAAAAGTTACAAGGACTGTATAGATTGCAAGGTTATCCCCGGGAAAGACCTATCCACACAACATAAAGTGTTGTGTGTCGATGTGAAGGCAAAGAAAAGGGTCAAGAAAAACCCTTGTACCCACACACTCGCTGGCAGGAGTTGAAGGCGGACAAGTATCTAACATTTAAGGCAAGGGTGCACGCGGAGACTGACTGGGACTACGAGGGAGTGGTGAACCACATGTGGGACTGAATGGCACAGAAGATCAGATGCTCGGCACGCGAAGTACTAGGCGAAGCGAACGAAGGAGTACCAAACCAACGAGAATCTTGGTAGTGCAGTAGAGAAGTTTCAAGAGAAGATAAGGCCAAAATGGACTACTTCAAGGAGTGGGATCGAAGCGGAGACGAGGACAAGAAGCAAAAATACAAGGAAGCCAAAAAAGAAGCAAAGATAGCAGTTAAAGAGGCACAGTCCAAGGCATATGAGGAATTCTATATCAGGTTAGATACGGAGGAGGGAGGAAGGGACCTCTATAAAATCGCTAAAGCTAGAGAAAGGAGGAATAATGGGATTTGGATTAGGTGAAGTGCATCAAGGGAGAGGATGGACAGGCGCTCGTGGATGAGCAATTTTTCAAATTTGTTCAATGAAAAGGGAGATGCAAATATTTCTCTGGGAAAACTCGAGGCATCCGAGGAGTACCGTAACTACTGCTATTACAGATGTATCAGACCTGAGGAAGTTAGGGATGCGTTAAAGAAGATGGATAGGGGTGGGTATGGCAGTTCGACCGGATGGCACACCCATTGAGGCATGGAGATACGTCAAACTGAAAAACATATGTTGGTTGACTAAACTATTCAACCTAATTCTTAAAGATACGAAGATGACTAAGGAGTGGAGGAAGAGCACCCAGATACCGATATATAAGAACAAAGGCGACAGTTAGATTTGTGCCAATTACAAGGGGATCGAACTCATGAGCCATACTATGAAGCTTTGGGAGCGGGTCATAGAAAGAAGGCTACGGCAACAAGAAGGTGTCTCAGAGAACCAATTTGGATTTATGCCGGGTAGGTCTACTATGGAAGCGATACATCTCTTAAGGAGTACTATTGACTACTACAGAAGCGATACATCTCTTAAGGAGTACTATTGAATACTACAGAAGTAAACAAAAGGACCTACACATGGTCTTCATTGATTTGGAGAAGGAATATGATAGAGTGCCAAGAGAGGTGCTATGGAGAGTTTTAGAGAAGAAGGGCACCCCCATAGCATACACCCGAGTCATTAAAGACATGTATGAAGGCGCATCAACAAACGTGCGCACAGCGGGAGGGGAGACTGATGCTTTCCCCATCATAGTTAGGTTGCATCAAGGGTCAACTTTGAGCCCTTTCCTATTTACTTTGGTTCTGGACTATCTCAGTAGACACATTCAACGGGAGGTACCTTGGTGTATGCTTTTCGCCGATGTTCTAGTTCTGGTGAGCAAGTCAAGATGAGGAGTAAATGAGAAGCTGGAACTTTGGAGAAGTGCCTTGGAACCTAAAGGCTTAAGGTTCAATAGAACAAAAACCAAGTATATGGAATCTAAATTTTGTACCACAACCAGCCTAAGCAGAGAGGAGGCGAAGATTGCAACAGAAAGCATACCGAAAAACGATGCTTCAAATACTTGGGCTCTAAGGTGCAACAGGACGGAGTAGACGAGCATGTGAACAACCGCATTAAAGTGGGATGGTATAAGTGGAAAATAGGCCTCAGCAATATTATGCGATAGAAGGTTCCCTGTCAAGCTGAAGAGAAAATACTATAAGACAGTAGTAATACCGACCATGTCTTATGATGCCAAATGTTGGCCACTTAAACGGTGCTACACACAGAAGTTGAAGGTGGCGGAGATGAGGATGTTGCGATGGATGTGTGGTCATACTAGGAAGGACCGGATTAGGAATGATGTTACAAGAGACAAACTGGGCATAGCCCCAATCGAGGATAAGTTGAGGGAGCAACGTTTGCGATGGTTTGGCCATGTTAGGAGGAGACCAGCCACTGCACCCGCTAGGAGAGGTAAACTCCTCCTTATTACGCACGGGAGGAAAGGTAAAGGCAGGCCTAAGAAGAGCTGGATGGAGACAATTAGACACGACCTCACCCACCTAAACCTAAATGAGGAGATAGCCTTAGATAGAGCGGCTTGGCGTGCTAGAATGGGGGTAACAGACATGCCAACTTAGGATAGGGGAGCACAACGAAGCAAGTCCATTACTGTGGTTGCTTGGGGCCTGTTGCCAGTGTGGTGTTTTTTTCTTTTTTCTTTTTTTTGGTGCTTTGTGCTTTGCTTTGCTTTGCATTGCTTGTGATTTATTGCTCGATGTTTGACTATTGATTTATTGTTTTGTTTGCTTCTTGCTTTCCAAAGTTGAGGGCATTCGCACACAGCCACTCTTTAGGGTAGCGCCTTGAAGGGGTAAGGTTGCGTACATCTCACCCCCCCTTCCCCCCAAAAAAAAAGACCCTGTCTCGGCGGGAGCCCTTATAGCACTAGGAAGGTGGTTGTTATTGTTGTTGTTATTGGTCGTCATTTTCACATCGGTTATCCTAAATGTTTGGATCGGGGTTCAAATCAAATTATCAGATTCTCGATTTTGGGGTATTACTTATACCTATAATTTCCAATTTTCATAAACTTACAAAAGGATGTTAACAACAACAAACCCAGTGACTCAAGGGCTCCCACCAATGCAGGGACCGGGGGGTGGGATGTACATAGCCTTACCCCTTCAGGATGCTACCCTAAAGGGATGCTGTGTCCAAGGATCCTTACAAAAGAATGCCACTTGACTTCATTTTCTAGCTTTTCTATATAGGAAAGCTTTTAACAAATTTCTACTTCTAAACATGTTCGGTAAATGAAAAATGAAAAAGGAAAATTACAGATAAAAAGGAAAACTGATAAGGAAAAAAATTGTTATATATTTCTAAACAGGCCTAAGTTTTCCACAATCTCTATCACGTCTTTCACTCTTTATTCTAATGCTATGTTATTTGTACACTAAAGTACGCTAGATTTAAGTTTTGGTTGGCAAATTTTTTACCTGATGGGCTTTGTACTCACTTTTGTTGTTTACCAGTTTCAAGCACAGCGTAATGGGTCTTTTGGAGAACTCAAGGAACTTAGCTCCATCGCCGTTGAAGTTGGCAACAAGCTTAGGAAACTTACTTTTACATTATATGTGACTTCAATAATAGCACTATGTTTGAGTTTGTTTAGTTGATGAAATAGTTGATGGAGAACTTGCTTTGGGAAAAAAAATGTGTTAGTAGGGTCTCCTATAGCCAAAGTAGGAGCCTACTTTGGCTACTAATAAGGCAAGGGAGTTGGAATTTGTCATGTTAAATTTTAGACTTCTAACTATAAAGAGTTTTTGGCCTTCTATATATGTTACTATTAGAGATTATATTGTCTACTTTACGATTATAATTCCTATTTAAGAAAACTACTCATTGTTTTTCACCTATGTTACTTAATAGTTTTCTTATTTGTCTTATAAGTCATTCCCCATTTGTTCACTTAAAATGGGGTCATGAAGAAGATACTCCTGACATACGAGAGAACATTATAAGCAGCATGAAGCCTTGGTGGTAAACAAGTTTTCAATAGTCTCATTCTAAAGAAACAATCCGTAAACCATACCTCAACTATTTGCATTACGTCATGATTGGCAGACAAATCCTCTGAACCCACTATTACCTGAAACAAAATATATTGTTTGCCAACTTTTTCTCATGAAAATAAAATTTACGCAACATGATAAACACAATCTGACCTTAACAGGGTTTGGATCCATGAATTCATAAGCCAATTGATGAACCTCTACAGGCCAAGTAGCACTGAACATCACCATTTGTTGTGCTGAAATAGTTAAATGTTGATTCAAAATAAGATCAAATGCTTTAAACACATACTTTAATGTTGTGTCTGTACAGAAGAACATATGGCACTGTATTAGTCTCCGTCAAGTTGGAAGCCTCTTTTCACCTATTTATTATCATTTGCTTACATGAACGAGTAGGCAACAAAAAAGTTTAAGAGACAGCCTCTTCCCTTATGTAGGAGAAATAACTTACAATCAAAAAGACATGAAGTCATTTTTCTTTGCATGACTCCTTCCAACCCACCCCCTTCACACTCTTCCCATTCAACTCCAAACTCAAATGTGCTAGATCCCAATACCATCAAACTCATGCAATGAATTTATTTCTAAACCTAGGTAAAAGGGAACTTAGGAGAAAAGATTTATTTTTAAATAGAAAGATCTGGGAATAATATCCTTCCCCACAAGGAAAACGTCTTCCCCAAAAACTAATGGAGCCTTAGATCCTGGTTTCTAAGTTCCTTCAACATACCTGCAGTTCAACCGCCTCCCTCTATCACTATACATGTATCACACTTCCTTCAAAAGCAATGTATAATCAATTCCAAAAATGGTCCAGTTACAGAGCATCTCCATCAACTCATGATAAAAATAAACCAGTTAACTACGCTAAATTTGTGATTCAACCATTCAATTACACTCGTCCCGGGCAGACAGCACTATGCTTGGTGTCTAAAGAAACAATGGTCATTTGCTCATTCAGTTTCCATTGTTCACAATATAACACTAATCTGACATTGAAATCCTTGGTCATACCTACTCATTAGAGACTTGTATTTATTCTGCACCTGTTTCAACTTCCAAAGCACTGCATATAACGCAATATTCAGAAACCAAAAACCAGGTAGCAATAAGTAATAGAGGCCAAAGGATTACAAAAGTCAGTCAAAAACTTAACACGTAGCTTTATATTTTTTTAGACCTATATAACACTCTCTTAAAACTAGTTCAGAATTATTCTCCACTTTCCTAGACCCTCCCTTCACTTCTTTTTCCTTTCCTTACTCATACCATAGTAGGGATCTGACATGCGACTCACCAAACAACTTGCTCTAACACAAGCAACTAGAAACTAAATTAAGGAATAAGAAATGCTCATAGTGTTAAAAGTTATGCTCATTTCCTCAAGCTTCTGACTTTTAATATTAAGATAACAATTTGATTTCGAGGAAGCAAAAGTCTTTAAACATAAAGCAGTATGGATTTATAGACACTTCAAAAGCCAAACTACAAATCACAACAGGTGAAACTTCTGCAACATAAATGAACTGAATGACACCAACAAAAATCATTCTCCAATATCCACCTTATACAATTAGCCATCTAAAGCATATAAATTGGAAGATTCAAACCTAATAAATAGAAGAGCCAATACAAATTAACAAAAGAGGTTTGAGTCCTATTTTCAGTTCTCATCATTAAAGATGGGATTCTTAAATCATGATCACCGGAGCTTATTCCCTACACCCACAATGTTCTGAAAGAGGAGATATTGCAATTTAATATGAAATATCACGATGAAAACACGGATCTCATGACAAAAGAAGAACAAGATTTCATCAACACATACAAGAGCTAGTCCGGTTCAATATAAAGCGAACATCTGGCTCAAATCCCATGTGAAGCATCCGGTCTGCTTCATCAAGGACCTGCAACACATTTCAGCAGTAGGTTACATGCATTGCATTGGCGCCTCTGACAGATTTCGTGCCTGAAAAAGTATGCAATAACAGGCTTCCAAGATTGATTATCAATTGTCACCATCGAGTGGTTTCCCATGCATTTATTCTGCATTAGTGCAGTATCAAAGATTCAAAGGCACAGCCAATGATACCGTACTAGTAAAGCACGCAATCATCCATTGTGTAACCTAATGGTGGTTATATAATAGATTTTGAATGAGGCGCTAGGAAATTGGCCATCACATAATGGTATTTTCATCAAGGCTTCCATTATGCATAGATATTATATTTATTAGAACATCACAATAGTAAAAATAAATAAATAAATAATGTAGCAATTTATTTAGCCAATATATGGCTCAAAAGCAACTTATGTTTCTTAAAACACCCAACTGGATTGCAGTCACACGCTAAAATGCTACTTCTACAACTACTAAACATTATTTGATTACATGGATGCAAGTTCCCTTAGGAAACAAGTAAGTAAATTTAAGAAATTCAGCTCAAAAATGTGCCCGTATGAAATCATTGTTCAAGTAAAATCCGTTCCCTAGCATTTAGACCTTTTTTCTCCACAATGTTCAAGTAAAATCCATTCCGTAAGATGGTAGCACCCTGAAGGGTTAAAGCTGCATACATCTTACCCTATCCAAACCCTGCCTTAGCGGGAACTTCTTTTGAGGCAATGGGTGGTGGTGGTGGTGGTTGTAATGTACAAGGGATTCAAAGAAGAAGACAGAAATAGCACAACCAAGATACAATGGAATGAAGTAAAAGTCCGCAACTTAGATACCATCGCAAAAGCGGTTCAAGCCAACTCCTCTTGGCAATAAGCAAGATCCTTTCTAAATTAACGTAACAACAACAACAACAACAGACCCAGTGCCTCAAGGGCTCCCGCCTAAGCGGCGCCGCGGGGGGGGGGGGATGTACGCAGCCTTACCCCTTCAGGGTGTAACCCTGCCGAGAGGCTGTTTCCGAGGACCCCCAACCTTATAGGGTTGACAACACGAGGACTTCCCAAGAGGTCACCCATCCTGGTACTACTCTCGCCCAAGCACGCTTAACTTCGGAGTTCTAATGGGATCCGGTGCATTAGTGCCTAGTAAATGAACTCTTTTCTAAATTAAAGTAGTCTTACCACAAATGATGTCTCCTCGAGGCAGCATGCCCCCATTTCAATCAAATCCTTTAAGCGTCCAGGAGTTCCAATAACAATGTCCTGAGGTCACAAGATTTGAGAAAACCTTTAAAAAAGTGTAGTATATCATGTTTTAAAATCATCAGCGAACCCCCATCCCCAGGAAAAGGTAACAAAAACAACAAAAAAGGATTTGAGGAAGTAGGAACAAAATGATGAAAAAAATGATAAAGAAGAGGGGAACTTTATCTGTGCTCTCTCGGTTATTGCTTTTATGCGCAACATAATAGGCTTCTATGAATCATAAAGCAAGTACACTAATTTTCAGGTAAAAGGTGACACTAACAACAAACACACACACACACACACACTTGAGTATGTAAAAAGCTGCATGAAACCCTACTCGATTGGTTCTCTTCAAGAAAAAGGATTTGAATACTCTAGAACAAAGGCCAAAGGCGACATCAGAAAGATGTTAACTTCTAGAGAAGGTTGCATCAAGAATCTACGCTGACAAATCGAGTTTTATGCATCTATAAGGAGAACGACAATATCTTTACAAGCAGCACAGTGTGCCACATAGTTGCATAAAGCAGAAGTGGGACAGGAGTGGGAATAAAAGCCAAAGTACGGAGCAACCAATCATAGAAGTTTCACATATTAGCAGCACAAAGGATGTTTTATGTCAAAACAACCAGTTATAGAGTACTCTAACCATCTCTAGGCAATGTAGCTTTTCCAAAATCTTTGAATATGTTCAAATTTATTATTTTAAACCTACTATCATGGAATGTGTTTGGGCTTGAGAGCAGTACCAAAAATTAAAAAATTCACTGACAGGCTCTAAGAACAAATATCTCATAAGTATTGCTCGTAATCTCCGTCTTGAGGTACTGAAATTTCCAATGTATTTCCACTTGCTTTTTCAAATCTGTATTGAACTTTGGTGGTCTATAAGAGGAAGAATTTCCAACCAAGAAAAATTTGGCATATCAATGAATCATAGTACTATAAGCTGCACAACTTTATATCTCTTTCACAGTAAAGTACTAAAATACAAATCCAAAATGTAGTACCTGAGAATCTACAAACACTGAATCGTGTAATAGACTAACGATTCCTAGCACTATGGTTTCCTTGTCTTGATCAGACAATTCCAAGAACCCAAGACTCTTGATAATGTAAATCAGTGATCCAATCTACACTTATTTGATCCACAAGGAACAAATGCACTGAATAATAAGATAGTGGGGTTAGATATCAATCTAAGCTTTTTCTAATGGCCGAGGAGGAGGGATTTAAAATGTTCCATAGATATAACAAACTAGAACACAAATTGAAAAGCCAAACATCTTCATATTCTTCCATCTTTCTTTACTATCCCCCAATATTTTAGGGAGTGTGATTTGAAGGACAAAGTATGAAACAACAGACATAAATATCTTACAACACCAGTCTTCAGAGCAAACAGTTGCGGGCCTTTGGAAGTTCCACCATAGAAGCAAGAAGACTTCACCCCGCACGGCTTCCCAGCACTGCAAAGAACATCTGCAATCTAGCAAACACACAAGAACAAGGTTAAACAATAGTAGCTATTCGCTACAGAATAGAATGAAACTAGGGATGAATGAAGCGAGCTAGCTTGAGAGGTTATTTAGCTCAAACGGCTGTTTAGAGCTCAATCCAGCTTGTTTAGTAAAGCAAGTAGAGCTCCAACCTAGTAAAGCTCAGGCTTGGCCACTCAAATCCTAAACTAGCCCAAAGAAACCAATCTCAAGCTAAATTGTAACATTGAATATGCCTAAACAAGCAAAGTTTGTGCCTTAATGGGCTAAAGCAACCCCCAAGGAGCTTGCTAGGCCCAATGAACCAATCACGAGCTAAATGACTAATTGTGCCTAACAAGCCAAATTTGTGCCTTGATGAGCTGAGTGCAGGCCTAAATGTTTAAATGAGAACTTGAGCCAAAAGGTAAAGCTTAAAGTTTATAGCTAGAATTTAAAGAGCCCAAACAAGCCAAGTTCCACTCAAAGCTCATCCAACAAACTTTGAGATCGAGCACGCCATGAGAAGAAAGTCTCCAGCCTCAACGAGCTTTCACTCAAGCCCAAGCTGAGCAAAATACTGAGTTACAACGCCTCAGGCCCCACAAGCTTGGCCTCGGCTAGGCTCCTTTGAACGCCGAGATGGAAAACATAAGAGGGACATATACTTGTTGAGCTAGCTCCCTTGTAGGCGAGAGAATAAGGCAAAGCGGATTCAATTTCTTTGACTGGGAACCTTTTCTCTTCCCCAAAACATGCATCATGGCAGGAACACCAAATGCCAAGGTCTTACCTGATCATAACCCAACACCAAAAATCAACAGATAACAACAAAGCATATTGCTTTAGAGAACTATGCATCAAAATCAAAATCTACCTGACCCAGTCTTGGCAATCCCAATAAAATCACGGCCATCCAACAGGAAAGGCCAAGCATGGGACTGAATTGGGGAGGGTTTGGCAAAATCTTTGCAGCACTCAAGCACTTCTTTATCAAGGCCAGAATCTGCAAATGTTATCAGTGGCGCATATTTAGAATCTTTCACATTTTTCCCTGAAACCACGACACTATCATAGCTCTGCCTCTCTTCTCCACCTTCAACACTTCCCTTCCCATTAGCATCCACCTTTTCACTATCTTTTTCCACCTCTTCACTATCTTTTTCCACCTCTCCATTAATAAAGCCGTTGTCTGTCTTCTCTTTCTTAACTTTCCCATTACTTCTCAACCCAATAGCATCTCCATTAACTGACCCGTTTGCCGAACTCTCTTTCTCATCCTCTCTCTTCTTCTTTTGTTTCTTCTTCTTCTCACCAATCTGGTCCGATCCAGATTGAATTTCTCTCTCTTCATCCTCATTCTTTCTCACCTCTTTTCTCTCTTTCTTCTTCTTCTTCCTCTTATCTTTGCTCATAGCAGTCCGACCATTGGTGTCATCCTCTTCTCCTACTTGGTCGATTCCCCCATTTTCATCAATTTTTGCTTCTTCGAGCTTTCGTTTTCGCTTGATTTCTCCTTCTCCACCATTAAAAGAATTGAAGTTCTGCTCTTCGTCATTCGATTGCTCCTTCGCAGCCTTTTTTCCAGTCTCCTGTATAATCTCTCCGGGTAGCTTCTTACCGTTTCTACGACCCATGACGGAGATTCAGCGCTGCTCAGAAGCTGTAAAACGTTGATCAACAGAAAGAAGCTGTAAAACCAGCGTCAACGCCGCCAAGGAAGAAGCAGGGATCGGGTTTTAGGGTTTCAGATGGTCCAATGGTTTAAAGTTCTATATATAATTACAGCTTCAGATTTAAAAAATAAAGAGAAAATTTTGTTCATGTTGTAAGTATTGAATATTTTTCGGATACAAATTTTAAAGATAAGTTTAAATATTATTAAATATAAAAAAATTAAAAATTATGTAAAAAATACCTATTTACATATATATACATATACGTATATATAAATGGGTATTTAAACACAAATCAAATTATGACACTTGTCACAACTAAGTCATCATATGATGACTCACCTCCACCCCCCTCTTACTATATATACGCTACATACACGCACAACAACACAGAAGAAAAAAAGAGAAGAAAAGAAAAAAAGGGAAAGGAAAACGAGAGAAAAGAGGAAAAATTTTAATAAAATAATCTCGTTCTGATATAAAATACTTGTCATTTTTCTTCAATTATATTTGGGTTTATTTTCTTCCTATAGAGTATAATATCTCTATAATTTTACAACACGTTATCAGCACGAGTCTCTAATCAGCTGATTGTTTTATATTCGAGGTAAGTTTTTATTTCCTACTCTTTGTGATTTAGAATTTTACTAACCTTGAGTTTGCTGCTTTTGATATATCCGGCAAAAAAATTATTTGCCTTGGACCCTTAATGTTGAGGTTCACCCTGATTCTGTGAATCTCGGACAATTAAAAAGGGGTAATGGCGCATCCTCGTAGGATCGCGTTAAAGCAATGATATTTCACAGGCATCATATCCCTGAAGGATTGAAAGCTGAGTATATTATAGTAAAGGACCTGTATGTCCTTTACCTGAATTTAAAGGAGATGTTTGATCATCAAATGTCTATGACCCCCCCTAAAACTTGCTATGAATGGATTCACCTGCAGCTTTAGGATTTTTAAACTGTCAGCGAGTATAACTCTGCAGTATTTAGTATTACCACATGGCTGCAATTATGCGGTGAAAATATTACTGAGGAGAATATGTTAGAGAAAATATTCTCTACTTTTCATGTCTCGAATATGCTCCTGTAGTAGCAATATCGAGAATGAGAATTTAAAAAATACTCAGAGTTGATATCTGTCTCCTTGTTGCTAAACAAAGCATCGAATTGTTGATGAAAAATCATCAGGCACGACCAACTGGATTCGAACCATTCCCTGAAGTGAATGCTTCGACATATGACCAGCAGGGACATGGTCAAGGTTGTAAACGTGGACATGATCAGGGCTGTGGACGAGGTCATAGTCGCGGTCATAATAACTAACATTATGGTACCCAAAACGGACCAAAATTTAAGAAGTCCACTAATGACAAGGAGATGAAGGAAAAAGAAAAACTTTAGTTTTTCGTATTTTCTATTTTGCATATTCATGGCTGGTTAAACCGCCTACTTTTTATTGCTCATTCATTATTTATATGGTTGGCTATGCTGCCTACTTTTTATCTGTTATTTATATGGTCAGCTATGTCGCCTACTTATTATCTGTTATTCATATGGTCGGCTATGCCGCCTACTTATTATCAGTTATTCATATGGCTATATTTCTCAGCCAATCTATTTAAAGGCTTTAGAAAAGCACATATCATATTTCCTGAAGAAACAATATTTAGTTCCGATGTACCCGTTGAGATAGTTAACCAAAAGTTAACAGACCCAAAAGATCTTTTCTGCCAACCAAACACAAGCAAAAAGAGCTTTTTCACAGCTTTAAGTTGTTAAAAAGCTGAACCAAACGCAGCCTTTGTAGAACTTTCTTTTTAAAAGGAAAAAAAAAAAAAAGAGTAGAAAAACTTGTTCATGGCACTGCTGAGCTTGGTTTGCTACATCTTGCTTTGCTAGGCTGCATATCAGCTTTTATTGTGAAACTTTGCATTGATGTATTATATGTTGATTATTTGTGTAAATATATTCTACAGGACATTGATTTTTTCACATGTTAGAGCTGTGATAAAAAATGACTTTCTTTATTTTGCAGCTGCATGCGAAGGGAAAAGTATGAAATTGGCGAGGAGGCTGTTCAACGATTTTCTTTATCTCCAGAAGATAAAGCAACACTTGCTTTAGCTGAATGGGTGGATGTTACCTGTAAAAGAGCATCTGTAAGTGGTGCATTCCTGTTTATAAGCTAGTCTTTCTTGTTTTGGGATAAATTTCATTAGATTGCCAATATGGCAACAATTTTTCTGAATTCTGTTAAAACTCTGTTTGCATGGAAATATTCCCAGAATTAATATTGACATCCGAAGAAGAAGGGGGGTGAATATCTTTTTTACTTTTTTTGTTAAAGATTTATCTTATGGGATGTAAAGCTTGGCTGGTGAGATTTTATGTGCCGCTTGTGCTGCTTAAGGCAAAGCAATTACTATATACTCAATTGAAATTGAGTTTGAATCCCATGTATTTGGAGAATTACTAAATGAGACATATGTGGGCTAATTATTTTATCACATTGACCGATTCAGCATGTTATGACATTAACATAGGCCTCTACCCATTAGTCCCATGAGTATGATACACTTGTGATGTGGCATTTATGGAACTCCTTGCATAAATGATCCGACTATGAGCTCAAGTTGTGGATTGTATGATATTGCAGGAGAAATTATATCCCAGGAATTTAATGATTATTGTATGGGATGAATTGCCTTATAGCCCACGTACAGATACAAAATGGTCTTCTAATTAAACGCCTGCAGCGAATTGTTAGACCATTATTATCGCCAACTTTTACATGGGCACATGTTATGGTATATGTTGTGGCACTAATTATGGATCTCCCAAGTATAACTTGTCTCTGACAAGATTCAGATATAGATATATCCCATCTATGGTTATATACTGTATGTCCCAATTATTCCACCTCAATGAGAAAAGATGGGTCTAAATAAGGGGACTTGGAATTTATGATAAAATATCTGGAGATATTAACTGGAAACATTTTACAGCATAGTTTGTTTATTATCAATTTGACAAAACAAGGTTTCCAGAATCAGGGGGAGAAATACAAAAATTGGAAAACGAGAATTTATGTGGAATGCGTCATCAAACCAGAAGTTCGAAGAATTGTTCACTTGTAAATTATTACAAGCCAATTCACATATGTATTCACTTATGGAAAGAGGGTGACCAAATAATATGCCCCCACTATATATGCTCCTGCTCGAATTAATATCCCAATCAAGTGATATTCTAATATATTGAAAAATGCATCCATTGTACGCCAGAAGCGTGGTAAATATATCGGTTCCAATTATTTGAATCTGAGAAAGAAAAATGAGCAATAGAAAAGATTGGTCCCTCTATTATAAATTTTTAAGGAGAAAAGCTCTACAGAGATAATAATATGTGTAAATGAAAATCCCTCAAGATTATAAGTACCTGAAGCTACCTGAGTCTATTGAAATTATGATGATAAAGAGATCTCTATGAAATATGGGATATAATGGAACCGAAATGAAAATTGATCAGATGTTTGTATATACAGTAGGTACTCCCTGATCAAAGAAATTGAAAATTTTGAACTGGTGTTTGTTCAAGAATGCCAACAAAGAAATGATTGGCTAAAATAGAAAGACGCAATTCAGGCTGAATTAGCCATGTGTAATTTTTGACCTGAAGTCCAAAATGCCTAAAGAATAAAACCTATATGCTACATGTGAATGTTGTTGCATAAAAATAATGAGGTGGTGAAAAGCACAATTTGTAGCTTAAGGTTTATTATAGAGACTAGAAATAGATGGGACATACATATGTAAGAAATGGATGCAATTAATCTAGTGGTCTCTGTATGCGTCTTATGGACGTGATAACAGCTTATTTATATATGTCATTTGAGATGATATTTTTATAAAAATCCCTGAAGGACCAAAGATGCTAGAAGCATATAGTTCAAAACAGTGGTACATATCTACTAAAAGAAAGATATGTTAAGTTCATCATGACTCTTAAAAATTTTAATGAAGCTGTTGTACACCTAAACCGAGAACTCAAGATTGAGGATCTCGGAAAAGGAAAGATTTTGTCTCGACCTGTAGATCAAGCACTAATATAATAGAGCATTACTCTATTGGTTAACTTTACGAGTACGGCACTTAAAGTGTTTAATTATGTTGTTTAGTGCCTCAATTTTGTTTGATTCATTAATAAAAAAAGACCTTTTTCGGTCCTTAATAAGGTAAAAATAAATTCTTGACCCTACCATACCTTGGTTTAAGTGACGCATTGATATAGCTGTCACACAACCAGGTATGGCCTCTTTGGTCAACTTGTCACTAGTATGTGATATGTGGTTAAATGTTTATCTTGATAGATTAACCAGTATACATCATTATGTTATGTCAAACTCACAGTTGATTATTTATGCAAGTGTTGGTTATTTATTTGAACCACACAAGGTAAGTGACCAAGTGTGATATTTCTTTATATAGCTATATTGCTATGCTTTGGAAATCACTAACAATTGCAACTACTATCGAGACACTTGCGCTTTATGAGCAAGTAGAGAATTGGTAACATCAAGGCCCTTGATCCAACATATTTTAAGTTTCCAATGATCAGGGGGAGTCCGATAGTACTATATGAAGATAAGTCTGCATTGTTCAAGCAAAAGAGAGTTCATAGAGCTAGTGCACTTCAAAGAAATTCTTTTTACTCTCAAGCTTGGTGAAGAAAGATGAAGTACATGTTCGCTTGGAGGAGTTACTCGCGAAAACATTGTCTATAATAAATTTTCAAGAAATTGGCACAAAATTGGCTTTCGCCAACTCCGAGACATCCTTGATTAATGTGCGCCCCTAAAGAAAAGTTAACTACGCACTGTACCCTTTTTCCTTGGCTATGGTTTTTTCCACTGGGTTTTTTCCTAGCAAAGGTTTTTTAACGAGGCAGTTCAAGAAGCATATATAACTCGAAAAATATACACTTTCAAGAGTGTCATGTCCCGCACATATTTTAAGAAAGGCGGTGGAACTAAACATATCTCATCGAAGTTCTTCTTTACACATGAGCTTCAAAAGATGGGTGAAATATATGTTCAACAAGTTCACTCAAGTGAGAACCTGGCAAATTTAATCATGAAGGCGTTGTCAACAATAATTTTTGAAGTTAGTTCACAAGATTGTTATGCGTCGACTCAAAAACGCCCCTTACTAATATGTTCATATGAGGAGGAGTTAAATATGAACTGTAGTCTTTTTCCCTTTGCTATAGTTTTTCCCGCTGGGTTTTCCTGGCTCGGTTTTTAACAAGGTAGGCATATTTAACTTGGACACTATGTCCCGTTATAATGGAAAATATCCAAAGGGGGAGTGTTGTAAATATTGGATATTTTCATGTACAAATTTTAGAGTCGAGTTTGGATATTATTAAATATAATAGAAAATTAGAAATTATGTAAAAAATACCTATTTACATATATATACATATACATATATATAAATAGGTATTTAAACACAAATTAAATTGTAACACTTGTCACAACTAAGTCATCATATGATGACTCACCCCCACCCCCCTCTTACTATACATACACTACATACACGCACAACACAGAAGAAAAAAAAGAGAAAAGAAAAGGAAAAAAAAAGAAAAAAAGGGAAAGAAAAACGAGAGAAAAGAGAAAAAATTTAAATAAAATAATCTCATTATGATATAAAATACTTGTCATTTTTCTTCAATTATATTTGGGTTTATTTTCTTCCTATAGAGTATAATATCTCTATAGTTTTATACAGTTCAGTTATTCTGATATTTAATAATAAATTTTCAGATATCTCGAAATTTTAAAATAGTTTTTAGGTGCCTTGAAATTTGGCTTTTTTCGTGTACTTTTTATCTAACATCATCAACTTTTCATCAAATCATGATGACGTGGCACTGAAAAGAGCACCGACAAGATATGATGTGTACTATTTTTGTTAGAAGGGCAAAAATGCCCTTGCTTAATTAAGGCAATGATTGAAGTAGGGGTGTATTTGTGCCATACAGAGCCGATCTGACCCTAAGCCTGCCAGGCTTCAGGCTCGGCTCGTTAGCTTTAAGCTCAGCTTTGGCTCGACTCAATTTGAGCTCGGTGAGTTTCAAATTAGACTTGCTATATTTTGACTCATTTAAGTTCAATATAGGTGTTAGGAAAATTGTAAAACAGGTATGAAAATCAATCACCGGCTTCAAGGCGTTAACAAATTACTTCCCTTAAAACTTATTTCGTGGATACCGAAATAGTCTCGGAGATATAATAAACCCAAAAACAAAGTGAGAGCAAGTGCATAAAGAGGAAGGATGACCGAGACTTAAGGAATGAGAGAACGAAAATTTTCAAGTCATGTTTTGATCTCTTTTTCAAGTCACTCAATCTTGAGAATGGAGGGGGTATTAATAGACTTTCAAATATTTTTCATGAAGAGACACACATTTTCACCCAAAAGACATCAATTTTTTTTTTTTTTTTACTTATTTTGAAAATACACCAACAACCTCCCACCATTTTTAAAATCTCGGAATAAAAGGAAGTCTTTATGCATAAATGAAGGTGTATTCCAATTGAACCCTCACTCATTGAAGACACATCACAATTAATCGGAGCGAAATGGTAGACTATGCTTTAAATCATTCGAGTCCATTTGACTAACCATACATGTCTCCACACACGACTTACTCCCTACTACACACCTTATCTTCAACTGACACATTTGAAGCCTTATATCCCTTACCTTCATAAGTACAACAAAGTCAAATTCATGTCAATAAAACACTTCTTGAAGCAGCCAAACTTCACACTCATTTAGGTAGACCCCCTTGATCATGTCCCTACGACACGACATTCAATAATTTTCTCGGGTCCATTAAGAGCATACTATCACGGGATGACACTTTCACTATGTCCAGGCCTGAGATGCCCTTTAACTTAGCCCTTAGGTCCCTCGTTAAGTCCCATGATGCCACTTAGTTTCACTCTCAAAGTGCCTCACTAAGTCAAGCTCACTCGGTTTTTAGGCCCACGCAAACGGTAGTTGACTACGTCTACGCTGCAGAATAAGTTATAAGTTTGGAAGAATGGAAAATGCACACAAGTATATTAGATAGAGAGAGGCTCACGGTTGAGAGGAAGAGAGTTTGATTGAATGAGAAAATGTTATGGTGGCATATCCCCCACCTTAATATTTATAGCGCTTGGATTACATTGCATATATTTAATTGGTAGAAGGATTTAGAACTTGGCTAGCCCCAACCGTGTGACTCTTCAAGTGCCACGGTTTGAACTTAGCATGAATGAGGTCTAGATTCATTTAGCATGTGTTTACAATTTCCTAGGGACACTTCTCTTGTGTGGCCGTGCCTTGGGGCACCACCCAAGGAGGTTATCTTACATTCTAGAATATTCCTAACTAGCCTAGTTACAAGCCAACCGTGCATTAAGGCCCACACAGTTCCCATGCAACTAGCTCCTTTACTTTGCTTAACTTTAGAAACATATCCAATTGGGCCTAGCCCTTACAAAATTGTGACATAGCAAAATTTCTACTAAAATAGTCAACCCGTGACATTCTCCCTAACCTAAGCCATTGTCGTCCCCGGCAATGTCAAGCTGTTGAAGATGTCTCGGTCCCTCCCAAAGTTGCTGCAAGTTGTTCCCTTGGTTGTCCTTTTAGCATTTTTTGGTAGGCCTTTCCAATGAACCAAGTGTTTGAGGTACCTAGTCCCTTTGTTTCAGTGCTGCTGTTAGGCAGCGTTGTCAAGGTTCCTTTGTCGCGGGTCCTCTTCTTCCACTACTAAAAGTCTTTGACACTGTCACAGTACCTGTCCTGATCCCTGTCCGTACCTGTTTTGGTCCTGTCATGGAAAGAAGAGGTTAGTGTCAGGATGTGCAACCCATACGCACCCATCCCCAAGTCGTGCGCCTTGCAACGCACTCCATGCTTAACCGTGCGCGAGCCCTGCAAACTCGGTGTCAAGCCCAGCATCCCCAGTGTCAAGTTCTGCGTGCCCGGTGTCAAGCCGTACGCTCTCTATGCCCAGCCATGCCCAAGTCATGCCCAGCCATGCCCAAGTCATGGGCACCCTTTTGCACTTCACCCGTACCCTTAGTTTGAACTTTGATCCTAGGACCCGGTTTTGGTATTTATTTCGGTGGTTCCGATGGTGCCTTTGGTCCGTGTAATTTGAGCGTGCTTCCCATCTCTTTGACACGTCCAGAATAATCTGGTTCTTCATGAATTCCCCCTTTAAGTTGGATAGCAGAGAGGCGCTTTGTCACTACCTTACCCCAAAGTAGCTGCACCATGAAGTTCTCTTGTCCTTGGGTGAATTGCATCATGTCATCTTCACAAAATGAGAAAGGCCTTAGTGTATCAAGGAAGTCCATCCCCAATACTAGCTGAAAATCGTCATGGGTATCACCGTTAAGTCCAGAGTACCTTTCCAGTCCCCCAATTGGATTGGCACTGCTTTAGCAATCCTGAGTATGGGTTGGGATGAAATGTTTACTGTTTTCATCCAGCCCACCTCCTTTGTAGGTTTCAAGTTCAGCCACGTTGCTTCCTCCTTTGACATAAAGTTATGAGAAGCACATGTGTCAAGCAACGCCTTCGTCTCGGCATCGTTACCAATGCATTGACAAAGATCAGGCCCTTTCTTGAGCGGGCCCATGTTGTGGAGCCTTGATCACCCTGTTGTGCCACGTTCAGGGACTTCGGACGTACCTGCGCACTGGCCCCCTGCACTTGGGCCCGTGTTTAGGCCTCTGTGCGCCTCTGCGTACTGGCTCCCTACACTTGGGCCCGTGTCTGAGCCTCTATCCGGAACTTCGCAGCAGCCTTGACACTGTCATGAGCCCCCGTCTAGGCCTGCGCAGTAGCCTAGGTCTTGGTTTTCTAGGCTTCCCTTTGTGCCAACAACAACATGCCTTTCTTGACGAGGGCACGCATTTGCGCCATAGTCCTAGGCACTCCTTGCCCTATCTTGTGCACCTCTTGGGACATGCACCCAAGGTACTGAATCGAACCCATGCTGGCTGACTCAGCTTCTTCTTGCGCTTCTGCTGCCACGAGCGTGTTCAATGCCTTGCATTGGGGACAGTCTCGCGTGGATTGAGCCCCATCACATAAGAAACAATTCTTTCTCCTGTCTTCATCCTTTTTACCTTCATGCCACTTGCCTTTGTCTTTGTGCTTTGGAGGATTGTGAGGCCTTTCTCCCCCACCCTTCTTCTTGTCACTCCTTTGCTCCTTCTTCTTGGTGTAGTCTTTAAGGTCCACTAAGTTTTCGACTTCGGATATGGCATTGGCTAGGTCTTGGACACCTCTTCTTCTCAACTCCAACTCAGCCCATGTTTGTAAGCCGTCCATTAAGTAGAAGAGTCTATTGGCTTCGGTCATGTTGGGGATCTCCAACATGAGTGATTGATACTCCATGATGTACTCACGGGTTGGCCTGGTTTGCTTCAACCCACGAAGATTCTTTAAGGCCATCAATTCTGCGTTTTTAGGGACAAATTGCTTTTTGAACTCATGGACAAATTCTTCCCAAGTGTCCACGGTACAAGTCCCACGAGCAATGTCACCGTGTCTTCTTCTCCACCATAGCACAGCATCATGAGTCAAGTACATGGTGGCTGTGCTAATTTTGGTGTCTTCATTGTCAATGTGCAAGGCCTTGAAGTATCTCTCCATACTCCATAGAAAGTTGTCCACTTCCTTAGCATTGTGTTTCCCATTGAACATGGGCGATTCAGGGACCCGGGCGCGTGGCACTGCAGCCCCGGTGCCCATGCCACCCGCTAGTGCTGTCTTGCATAGCACGCAGTTCGTTTTGACAATGTCAACCTCCTGCCTGAGCCCAAACATTGCCTCTGTCAGCTGGCCCAACCGGTCGTCTACAGTGGCCTTCATCTCCTCAAGCGCATAGGGAAGTTTTTCCTCTATTCCCGAGACACGTCCTTTAATAACGTCCAAGGTTTCAAGGTTTTCATGAACATCACCCATTGCCATCTCCAATCTTGCCACACACACCTCAAGTTCCGTAGGTCTTTCCCCTTGCACCGAAGGTTCCCTATTTTTGTGGGACTTTTTGGCTCGCGTTTCTGACGTCGCTCTCAATTGCTCCTCTATGACTTGTGACACTCCAAAATTTTCTTCTTCCATGGTCACGCACCAACTTATAATCCGTTGCTTGGCTTTGATACCACGTTGTCACGGAATGACATTTTCACTATGTCCAGGCCCGAGATGCCCCTTAACTTTGCCCTTAGGTCCCTCCTTAAGTCCCTTGATGCCACTTAGTTTCACTCTCAAAGTACCTCACTAAGTCAAGCTCACTCGGTTTTTAGGCCCACGCAAACGGTAGTTGAGTACGTCTACGCAGCAGAATAATTTATAAGTTTGGAAGAATAGAAAATGCACACAAGTAAATTAGATAGAGAGAGGCTCACGGTTAAGAGGAAGAGAGTTTGATTGAATGGGAAAATGTTATGGTGGCATATCCCCGACCTTAGTATTTATAGTGCTTGGATTACATTGCATACATTTAATTGGTAGAAGGATCTCGAACTTGGCTAGTCACAACATGTGACTCTTCAAGTGCCACGGTTTGAACTTAGCATGAATGAGGTCTAGATTCATTTAGCATGTGTTTACAATTTCCTAGGGACACTTCTCTTGGGTGGCTGTGCCTTGGAGCACTACCCCAGTAGGTTGTCTTACATTCTAGAATATTCCTAACTAGCCTAGTTACAAGCCAACCATGCATTAAGGCCCACACGGTTCCCATGCAACTAGGTCCTTTACTTTGCTTCATTTTAGATACATATCCAATTGGGCCTAGCCCGTACACAATTGTGACATAGCAAAATTTCTACTGAAATAGTCAACCCGTGACAATACTCTCAACCTCCTTTTCCCTTTGTCACAGGTTACCAAGCACTACACCCAGGATAGAATTTTACTTTTAGTGTGTTTACAACCTAATTTCAAGGGAGTTGGGACGGCACCGTTTTGAGCAAGCCCCATGTGCTTGTCATGTTAGGCCCTCCTTGAGTAAAGTAAGGCCTTTAGATGCTGAGATAACGACCTCTCGAGCCCAGCTACTTGAGAGTTTAAAACCCTGACAAGGGTATCAACCACTCGAGACTCGAGATGATTGAGGGGGTAAAAGGAGCTCAAGCTCAGGGGATTTCCTAGAATGCTACAAGATGGGTGGTTTTCAGCTCGAGATAGTTATTTGGAGCGCAATTTCAGAATGCGTGGCCATCAAGCTTATCCAACAGAATGTGGGGCATCTAGAAGGGACTCCAGCTGAAAAACGAATGTGGGTTTCATGAAGGACTCTTGAGCACACCAAATCAAGGGCACCTTCATTGCTCATTCGCACGTCAACAAAGCTTTGTGGCCTACATGGGAGGAAAATGCCACAGAAATAGGGGCAACCATTATTTCGTTTTTCTATAAATAAGAGATACTATTGTAGTTGTAAAGGGTCCAACACCACTCTGTGACGATTTGGAATTAAGGGAGGTTGTAAGTAGTGGTAATTCTTGTAAATATTTGAATAAGGAGATTGGCGGGAAAAGTATGGTAGTGGCTGAGGTTAGTTAAGTCGGTTATCTCTTGTCTTGCTAGATATTTTAGCTCCACCGACTTAGTTGATTGGAGTATAGATGCTGTGGATTGTTGATTGTAAGATTCATTGAATGAAATACATTTTGATTCTTCTTCCTTAATCTCAATTCTCTCTACTTCTTCTCTCAATTTCTCTGCTTCTCAACTCTAATTCTTCTTCTATCCTAGGTTATGATTCAAATCTCGAATCATAACAATTGGTATTAGAGCTTGCTGAATTTTGCATTCATCTTGCTGAAATTTCATTCGAAAGTAGCTGACTTGCATCTCAAAGCTTACGTTCGCTTACAATTGATTACTCATTGCTCGATTGGATCGGGCTAGATGCAAGAAAGCTTTGGCAATGGCTGGAGGATTTATAACTAAAGCTAATGCTTCTACTTATGCTAAAGTTACTGCTGGAGCTGCTGCTAATGTTAGAACTAGTACTGGTGCTAATGCAGCTATGAATTCAAGTTCGGATGAGCGTGTAGCTCAAGTGCAACAGCAGATTCAAGAATTGGTATTTTTGGAGATCAAACTCGAAATGTGACTCATTCGCAACAGTAAGTACATCAGTAGCTGGCTAGTTTGCAAGAACAAGCTCTTCGTCAAGTGATGCCTCCTGGAGCTGGAATACTGTCACCTACAAGCCAACACGCCAGATCTCTTAATCCCTTGTATCCTCGAGTTTCTTTAGAGAATGCTGAAGGTGTAGCTGTGGTCAAGAACTCTGGTTACAGGCAGCCTAAGGTGGAAATTGACACCTTCAATGGATCGTAGCCTCAATCTTGGATTAGAAGGTGTGAGAGATATTTTCGCTTTTATCATGTGATGGAAGCTGAGAAGGTGAAGTTAGCAACTGTGCATTTACAAGAAGACCATGAGGTATGGTTCCATAGCTTGATTCTTAGCAATCCTAATACCACTTGGTTTGAATTTGTCAGTGAATTCTGTGAGAGATTTGGTGATGAAGATCTAGGGGATGTGGTGGATAATTTCAACAAAGTAACTCAAACAACTTCAGTAAGAGAGTACATCACTCGGTTTGAGAATTTAAAAGCAAGAATGATGTCTGTGAACCCTGGAGCTAGTGAGGCATACCATGTCTCTAGCTTCATTTTTGGTCTCAAGCCAAGGATTAAAAACTTGGTTAAAGCAATCAGTCCTTTGACCTTGTCCCGGGCTTATTCTAAAGCCAAGCTGTATGTGGCTATGGTTCTTGCAAGTTCTGATGCACAGAAGAGCAAGAGTGGCCAGGCAAGTTCATCAGTGCAAATCAGTAATAAGAGTGCACCTAGGCCTTTGAGCTTAGAGGAGAAAAAGGCTCAGAGATTATGCTTCAAGTGCAACCAACAATATTTCTTTGGACACAAATGTAATCCTAAGCTTCTCATGTCTGGTTTTAGAGCTGAGGCTGATGAAGGATCAGATGGCCAGGAAGGGGAAGTGGAGTACAATGATTATGTGGAGGAGGTACAAGAAGTGGATTCTGAAGAGAATGAGATAGAAATTTCAGTTAGGCCCCTGACTGGTAATGGCTCGCATAATACTATAAGAATCAAAGGTGAAGCTAGTCACAAACCACTCTTGATCTTGATTGAAAGTGGAAGTACTCATAGTTTTGTTGATCCAAAAGTTGTTAAGAGAGTGGGCCATGAAATGATCAAAACAAGTCCCTTAGCCGTGACTGTTGCTGATGGAATTCAATGCTTACTCAAATGAGGTGTAATTATTTTAGTTGGCAGATGCGAGGTCACTCGTTTGTTTATGACTTCAGAGTTTTGAAGTTAGGTGGATGTGATATGGTTCTTAGGGTGGATTGGATGAAGACAATTAGTCCCCTGATGTTTGATTTTGCCTAACTATCAATCTCCTTTGAGTTAAATGGTAAAGCAAGCAAGCTTCAGGGAATTGTGGAACAAGGCCTGCTACAGTTGATGAGTGGCAACAGATTAGAAGGAGTGATCAAAAATCAATATTATCAATGGATAGGACATTTGTTCTCTATCGCAACTGAGATAGAAAAGGTAGGGGTAAATTCAGATCCTTCCATAAGCAAGCTGCTTCAGGAATTCAGTGACTTATTTGATCAACCAACTTGCCTTCCTCCTAGAGGATCCTTTGATCATGCTTTTCCGTTGAAATCCAATTTAGATCCTATCAATTTGAGGCCTTAAAAGTACCCTCATTCACAGAAGAGCGGGATTAAAAAACAGGTGGACGAGTTGCCGAAAACTGAGTTCATTAGACAAAGCCACAACCCTTTTACTTCTCCTGTCATACTTGTCAAAAAGAAGGATGGGTCCTCAAGGATGTGCATAGACTACAGGCAACTAAATGCCCTTACCATAAAGGATAAGTTCCCAATTCCAATTATTGATGATCTCTTGGATGAATCGCATGGATCACATTACTTTTCCAAGTTGGATTTGAGGCAAAGGTATTATCAGATTTGAGTAATGAAGCAAGACATTCACAAGACTGCTTTTAGAACTCATCATGGACATTACGAATTCGTGGTGATGCCTTTTGGATTGACAAATGCTCCAGCCACGTTTCAGATCTTGATGAATTCAGTCTTTAAGCCATTGTTGAGGAAGTTTGTCTTGGTCTTCTTTGATGACATCTTGGTGCATAGTCCTTCCTTGGAATCACATGTGGATCATCTTAGGCAGGTGTTTGGGCTCATGCGACAGCACATGTCATATGCTATGCTGTCTAAGTGCACTTTTGCTCAATGTCAAGTGGAGTATTTGGGTCATATTATCTCTTCTGCTGGTGTAGCCACTGATCCAGCCAAGACTGAAGCAATGAAACAATGGCCAAGACGTATTTCCCTCAAGCAGTTGAGAGGATTCTTGGGATTAACTAGCTATTACTAAAAATTTGTAGTAGTCTATGGTATGATTACTAAACCATTAGCTGATCTCCTCAAAAGAGATGCCTTCCATTGGTCTAAAGCAGCTCAAGAGGCATTTGAAAGGTTGAAGATTGCCATATGCTCAACTCCCGTGCTTGTTATGCCAGATTTCAGTGTTCCTTTTACATTGGAAACAGATGCTAGTGGAACTAGAGAAGGAGCAGTTTTATCCCAAAGAGGAAGGCCTGTGGCCTATTTAAGGCCTTAGCCCAAGGCACGTGAGCTTATCCATTTATGAGAAGGAGTATCTTGCAATCCTCATGGCAGTTAAGAAGTGGAGGCATTACCTGGAGGGACATCATTTCATTACTAGGACTGATCATCAAAGTCTTACATACTTACTGGAGTAGAAAATTACTACAAGGGTGCAGGGTAAGGGTCTCATGAAAATGTTGGGACTAGACTATTCAATTAAGTATTTGAGTATTTCAGGGGCAGGGAGAATTTAGCTGTTAATGCATTGTCACCCAAGCAGGAAGGGACAGAATCAGCTTCTTGTTTTGCTATTTCAATTGCTTTGCCTTCTTGGATGGATGAGGTGCATAAGTCTTCTGATGGAGATAGCTTTGCTTAAGAATGTATCACAGCCTTTAGCATCAGGAATAGCTTCCCTGGTGGAGATTCAGATGTAGCTGTTGCTAATGGAATTATTAGACTGAAGAGTAAGGCGTACATTGGCTCTGTGACTAAATTAAGGAGGCAAATTATTGTGGTTTCTCATGTTTCTACTTGGGGAGGGCACTCTGGTATAGAAGGAACATATTAAAGGCTGAGACAGTACTTCCATTGGCCTTGCATGAGGAAGGATGTTATGGAATTTGTTCAAGCTTGTGATGTTTGCCAAGATACTAAAACCAATCGTATACATTATCAAGGCTTGCTACAGCCTTTACCCATTCCAGATAGAGCATGGCGATATATAAGTATGGATTTCACTGAGGGTTTGCCCCAATCTAAAGGGAAGGAGGTAATTTGGGTTGTAGTGGATCGAATCACAGAGTTTGGGCATTTCATAGCCCTGAATCATCTAATTTCAGCTGAGAAACTTGCCAAGGTGTTCTTAGACAACATCTAGAAGCTTCATGGGTTGCCTCAATTCATTGTTTCTGTTCGAGATAGATTGTTCACAAGTCATTTCTGGGGTGAGTTGTTTTTGCTGCCAGGTTCATCCTTTGCTTTTGCTGCCAGGTTCATCCTTGGCTTTGAGCTCATCTTATCACCCACAAACAAATGGGCAAACAAAGAGGGTAAATCAATGCGTAGAACAGTACTTGAGGAGCATGACCTTTAACTATCCCAAGCAATGGTACATGTGGTTGTCTTTGGCATAATTCTGGTACAATTCACATGCTCATTCTACTTTATGAACAAATCCCTTCAAGGCTCTTTATGGCTATGATCCTTCATCTCCAATGGTGTTGCAAGGAGCTACTTTTTCTGTTAGTGATGTTAATGAACTGCTACTTCAGAGGAAGCAATTGGTTCAGCAGCTCAAGGATAACTTGTAATTGGCGAAGGTTAGGATGAAATTCTATGCTAAGAGGAAGCGTGTTGATAAGACATTTCAGATGGGAGATCTTGTTTACTTGAAACTGCAACCTTACAGGCAATCAAGTGTAGCAGTGAGCAAGAGTGTGAAGTTGAGTGTACATTATTTTGGGCCTTGCAAGGTGTTGGAAAAGGTGGGAAGAGTTGCTTATAGACTGAAGCTTCCCCCAAATTCTTTTGTCCATCCAGTCTTCCATGTTTCCCTTCTGAAGCAGCATGTGGCTGATGGTACGGCCAGTTCAATTTCTCCTCTAGAAGTAGCAGTCATTGGTGACATTGTGCAGGAACCAGCAGCTGTCTCGGATTCAAGAGTGATACAGCTATAAGGCAATCAGATTTAGGAGGTGTTAGTGCAGTGGACTATTTTGGATCATGAAGACGCTACTTGGGAGAAGTTGAGTTTCATCAGGAGTCAATTTCCATCCTTTCATTCTTGAGACAACAATGTTCTCAAGGAGGGAGTATTGTCATGATTTGGAACTAAGGGAGGTCGTAAGTAGTGGCAATTCTTATAAATATTTGAATAAGCGGATTGGAGGGAAAAGTATTATATTGGACGAGGTTAGTTAAGTCGTGTCTTGCTAGATATTTAAGCTCCACCGACTTAGTTGATTGGAGTATAAATGTTGTGGATTGTTGGTTGTAAGATTCATTGAATGAATTACATTCTAATTCTTCTTCCTCAATCTCAATTCTCTCTACTTCTTCTCTCAATTTTTCTTCTATCCTAGGTTATGATTCAAGATTGATCTTGAATCATAACACACTCATATAAAACTTCTTCAAGTTTTCTTTACAACACACCTGTGATTTTTCCTAGGAGTAGCGAGACTTAGCTTAGCTTAGTGTATCATTGATCTTGTTGTACTTGCTTGTTCAGTAACACAGTGCTTTGGGCTTCAGGTATGAGCTCTTCGTTTTAATCTGTTCCCAAAATCGTCAAGTTAAGAATTGAGGCTTTAGTTTAAGGCTTTGACGGCCATGGCTTGACCTTAATTGTGTTGGTCTTAACACTACTATCACTACTTAATAAGTTAGGTGAACTTAGGTTTGTGCCATTGTTCTAAGGGCTTTGACAGTCAAGGCTTGACCTTGATTGTGTTGGTCCTCATCTAACAGTTTGCTCCACCTAAATCTTGTCAGACTCTAACTCATTCGAGTTATTATAAGTCAAGGGTGCTAGGCCCAAAAATCTAATTGACTCAAGCTTATAAGTGTACTACTGAGCTCTTGGGTTTGTCTCCATCCCAATTCCTTACTTTTAAGTGTACGAGAAAAGGTGTCTGCGGGCCTTGCTCTATCACTATAACTGTCACTTGAGTTTGGTCCATACCCCTTTAATTTTCTGCTGTTATATATATATATATATATATATATATATCAAAAACTTCACAAAAATTATAAAAGTCTCCTTAATTGAAGCATAAGCAGAATTCACGTGTTAAACAAACGAAGTTGGATATACCAAAATATCACCTCCTTTTCTCCGAGAAGCTGAGTAGTTAAGGTCAAAGACGTGTGATCCAAATTTAGGCCCACTCCTAATCGCGGTGGTGCCTTTTGCGAACACGCTTTTAGCGACCACAGTGGGAGGCATAACTCAAGACTTAATTGTCTTCAACCCCATCATAGATTATCAAAACGTAATCTCAGACCATTCACCAATGGTCAAAACAAGGAGATCTGGTGCTCTCGAGCATGAGGAACTAGAAGGCCTTGCCTTAATTATGTCCCACTTGAGCACCCTTTTGAACAAAGTCATGTATCACACGGGGATGAAACTAGTTACAATCATGGCAATGAAAGCGGAGGAGATGAAGACATCCTAGAGGATGAGCGTATTGGGCTTGATGGCTATTATTGCAAGAGTTTTATGGCCATGCTCAAGCGTCATTTGGAAAGCGTGGATCAAAGGGTTTAACAGGCCATGAAAGAGGCCTTTGAAAAACAACGTGCTACAACAGAGCGCACTCTGGGGGCCCAGCATGAAAAATCTATCGTCGTGAGAGCAGTAATCAATGACGTTGGGACCTTGACGAATGAAAAGGTTCATAGAGAAACTAACAGTATTAGTTGAGATGAACTGAACCTTGTCTTCTACTGCTACCCTTATAGCTAAAAACGTGGCGAGGCAGATAGTAGTTGAAGTCGAGCCTATCTTAGTCAGGTAGGCTGAGACTCATAATGGCTTAGTCCAAGCCATTAGAGAGGATACTAGGCAGCCGCACGCCTGTTCCTCCTCCTTCAGTTCCAACCGGGTACCCTTATAATGTTCCCTCAAGCTAAGGGTTGCAAGTTGCTCAGGTTGACCACACAATCCCTGAGAGAGTGGGATATTGGAATATATGTCCTAGAAAAACCCAGTTAGTTAGTTTTAAATATTAAATAAATAAAATTATTTTATTATTTTATTGTCTGATTATGTTTTACGAGTTAAACATGCGTGTGATTGTTTTTCTAAAGCGTTCCATGAGATGGACGTAGTCCAAGATGACATGTTAGGTTTGGTTTAAGTGGTCAATACGATTGAACCACGGAAAGACTTAGATCAAACTAGTGACATATTGTCAAAGTATGTTTGTAGTCGGTGAAAAAGTTTGGACAACTTGTTTGATAAGGCTATAATATGATACTTTTGATGATTTATCTTGGTCATGTGGATAAGGATCCAAGAGTATTATTGATGCTTAATATTTGCTTAGCAAGTGCACTAAGTCATATCAAAATGAGTAGAGTATCATCCCACGAGGATGTTATTCAACGAGTATCAAAATTAGTAGTTTCAGCACTATTTGAAAGACCGAAATTTGAAGTTTTTGATGTGAAACAAAACAAAATGAAAAAGAACAAAAATGGTTACTGATTTTATGAAAGGTTTACTAATTTTGGATGATTTTTATAATTTAATGAGATCCAAGTTATCCGATTTCACCTAGTTGCATCAATATACCTTTCTATTCTCGATATTCAAGTTGTTATTACGTGTTGATGGTCGAAAATCCTAATTTACTAAATATTCTTTCTCTAGAAACATTTAGCATGCTCTATTACATATTAACTCATCAATCTCTTGTATGAATTTAGATAAGAAAAGAGTTTTGAAGATCCATAGTTTTCACTTAAGACCATACAAATCGCGTTAATCTATCTCTAGCATTTGCTCAATTTGTGGTGTTTATCATTTTAGCATTCATCATAAATCTCCTCTTGGAATGGTGATCAAGCATTCAAAACTCATGAACATAAATCTCCTCTTGGAATCGTGATCAAGCATTCAAAACTCATGAAGAACAATGATAAGCACTCAAACAGCATAATAAACAAACTTTGAATACGTTGAATTAGAAAAGAGCGTATATTACAACTTAGGCTACATCATAGCCTTGGAAAGACAAAACTAGTTCATGGTATACATAATATAAAGCAAAACTAAGACAAAATCCATAAAATTAAAAAAGAAAAGGATAGAAAAGAACTTAAAAATATGAAATCACAAACCAACTTTCCTTCCATCCTTCTACTACGGTTTTCCTAAGTTTCCTGCTGCTTTGTTTTGAGTTTTTTTTTTTGGATGAATTGATGCTAAAAGACTTCCCAAGCATCCCTATTTATAGTATTTGAGGATGGAAAGTCATGAAATAGAAAAATACAACAGGTTCTTCCTCATTTGCTAGAAGTGCCGCCCATGCTCATCAAGTTGCTAATTTTTTCATTTTTTTACTTCATTTGCCGCCCAAAACTCAACTTTTACATCAAGTTGGATGTATTCATGAAGTTTTAAAGAAGTTCTTGCACTTGATTTGTCCATTTAACCCCTCAAAATTGAGATTTGCGACAATTTGTACATGTTGTTTCCTTGCATAACCGTGTAAAATGATGTGTTTAGTCCATTTTTTGCTTTTGTTTGATGTATCTTGCATTCACTTGTTGATGTTGATGACATCAAGATTTAGTAAAAAATGAGTATTTTTGCAAGGAAATAGCAATAAGAGCAAAAAGGAGCAAAAGCTATAAAAGTTTGATATAAAATAGTTAGAAAATGAACCTAAATGATATGAATAATTATATACTAAATTAGACTTATCAAAATACCCTCAAACTAAAAATACCCCTAAACTTAAATCTTGCTTGTCCTCGAGCAAGGCTAAACATTAAAGCACATGATCTCACGCTTTTTAATAATTTTTAACACAATTTTTAAAGCAAGAGTACTTCTATTAGAAAAGAATTACTGAGGTTCAAAGTTTAAAGTTCTAAAGGCAAAATAATCTTTCTAAGGGAAAACCCATCAATCACCTAGGTAACTGAATTAAAAGGTTGGCTAAAGAAATTAAATTTATCTGTTCTTTCTAATCTTAAGACACTCAAACCGAATAGATGACAAAAATCATGCCATTCATAACTAGACTTCTGAGGTCTGCCCAAGGCTAAAAGTTATTCACCAAATTTTCTCTTCTGCTTCTTTTTTTTTTAAAAATATTTATGAGAGACTGATCTGCCCTAGTCAACCCCGTACCATGAGTATATCTTTCAGCGAGAATCGAATTCCTATCCCCTAGGCAATGACCGCATGGGTAAGAGAAACCACCATTGAGACGCCCTCAATATGACCGTGTGAGTGTATCTTCAGTGAGAATCGAATTCTTGACCCTTGGGCAATGACCGCATGGGTAAGGGACGCAACCACTGAGATCCCCTCATTATGACTACATGAGTATATCTTCATCGAGAATCGAACTCCTAACCCCTGGGCAATGTCGGCATGGATAAAAGACTCCAACACTGAGGCACCCTCATGATGGGCAGCACATATCTTTAAATATTTATATGGGATAGCGGTGCTTAGAGATGCCTCCCTCAATTTCTCCTTTTTTTCATATTTTACTTTTACTTAGGCATAACTTTTCAAAATCTATTTTGCAAATGATAATTTTAATGCAATCCATTCAAATTTGAGCATCTTTTAATTATAAAGAAAGGTAAAACAGCCATGCTAACTTGTGAACTCAAACATCATGGTTTTATCAAGATAGTGCCTTAGAATGGATCATGTTTTGGAATTAGAACACAAAAACAATTGATTCTCAGGTTGTTCAAATCTAATTAAAGTAAACGAGCTAAAAAGAGTAGAAAAATTTCCTAAAAAGCACGATGATATGATCTCAAAATTTTTTTTTTATGATTTGAATTTAGTTCAAAATGTGCAATAAAAATTTAAAAGAGTAATGATTTAAACTATAGAAAATAATTTTTTTTTGTTTTTCGACATTATCTACATCCCCATACAAAGACTCCAACCTTTGCCAGCCTACTCTAAAAGATAAAATAGAACCGACAAGAAAAACTTATCGAAAAATTTTATTCAAATTTTTTTAAAAATATGTGACAAAATGTCTCTCCCACCCCCAAACTTAAAAGTTAACATTATCTTCAATGTTAAAAGACATACAAGGAACGAAACAGTATGTGAGAGATACTTCTCAGATTTGCGGATTGCTTATTTGAGGGCAAATGTTTGTCATCAGGATACCCCCAAACTTGTTTCAAAACCTGTTGAAAAAAATGTACAAAAGTATTAGAAAATAATAAAAATTCAAGGAAATTGAAAGAAAAGATGTAAGACAGGAAACTTAGGTTGCCTCCCAAGAAGCGCTTAAGTTATAGTCATTAGCTTGACTTTTAGGCGATGATCTATCCTATGTCCTGAAGGGGAATAGAGTTTCTTCCATCTACCCTCAATGACCATTTCCTTCCATAGATCTTCTTTGTATCCTTCCTTACAAGACTACCTCCACCTTCTTTAATCATGGGATCCTTAAGCTTAATGTGCCCCAACTTGAATTTTCTTTTTCCGATCTTTTCTTCATTTTTTCATAAAGTCATCCTTGGCTCTAAAAACCTCTGACTTCATTAGACAAGCTTGACACTCTATTTTGATCATTGGTGGTGGTGGGTTAGTCAAGATAGGTTTGGTCATTGGTGGCAATGAGTCGATCAATGGGGTTATGTCATATTGAGGTGGTTCTTCTAATATGTCCCTATCCCTCAATGCTATGACGTTAGTTTGTTCCCCTGGGTTGGTGATGGCATTGACAGATAAAAAATCTTTGGACCTCTCGGAAAGTTCCTCTAATGTAGCCGCTACTTGAGTTTCTAAATTTCGAATGGAAGCTTCTTGATTCCTAAAGATAGCCCTGATTTCTTGAGTAAAATTTGTACTTTCATGCATGACCTCCCTAAATGTCTCTTCTATGTCATAATTCTTTTCTTAAGGTGGATGAATGGATGACCAAGGTGCTTCGTGGTGGTTTTAAGAAAAGTGAGAAGGGTTCATCCATCCTTGACTGTAGGAACTAGAGTAAGAGTTGTATTAGGCTTGTTGATAACTTGACATGTAGTTATCTTGTTCAAAACTCAATAAGGAAAAAAATTTGCCCACTTGGCACTCCGTACTAGCATGGTTACTTGCACAAAATTCACATATAGGAGTACGAACAACTTTGACACTTATGTTATCCAGTTGTTTTTGAATTTGTGAGAGTTGAGCAGATAACGCATTACCCAATAGTGTTCTTGGTAGAGCTTGATATTGAGGTCTCATATAGTTGTTGCTAGCCATCACCTCTAGCAATATTCTGTGTTAAATTTTTAAATCTGAGGGAGTAATGTAAAAAATAAATAAATTTAAAAGTTAAAAGAAAGATAAAAATAGAGTGAAAGTACAAAAATACAACACTATAGTACAAAACTTAACAAAAACCAAATTTTAGGGCGGTAGTAATACTAATGTTTTGAAAAACTTAAAAATACAAACTTAACTTTGAAAATTTTACCTAGGTGAATTAAAAAGTTAAATGAAAGATAAAATTAATAAAAAAAATTTAAAAATACAACAATCTAATACAAAAGCTTAACAAAAACCAATTTTAGGGGGGTAGTAACAGTAATGTTTTGAAAAGCTTAAAAATAACAATTTTAACTTTCAAAAATTTATCAAAATGAACGTTATAAGTAAAAGAAATATGAAAATAAGGAGAAAATACAAGAAAAACACCAAAATAATACAAAATTAACAAAAACACAATTTTGGGGGGTGCTATACAAATTTTTCAAGTAAAAAAATAACTTTACAAATAAAATCAAGTAAATGAAATAAATGAAAGAAAAGAAATTTCTTTTTCAAACTTAAACAAAGTTATAAGTTTTAACAAAACAATTTCAAATTAGTACTAAAATTAGTTGGTATCTATATTAAGTAATAAGAACAATCCCCAGCAATGGCGTTAAAACTTGATGCTTAATGTTTGCTTAGCAAGTGCACTAAATCGTATCAAGTATTATAGGAGGAGTAGGGTATCGTCCCACAAGGATTACTATTGAATGAGTACTGAAATTAGTAGTTTCAACACTATCTGAAAGATTGAAATTTGAAAATTTTGATATGAAACAAAACGAAATGAAAAAGAACAAAAATGGTTACTAATTTTATGAAAGGTGTACTAATTTTAGATCATTTTTATAATTTAATGCGATCCAAGGCATCCGATTTTATCTAGTTGCATCAATACGCCTTTCTATTCTCGATATTCAAGTTTTTTTTATTACATGTTAATGATTGAAAACTTTAATTTACTAAATATTCTCTCTTGAGCAACATTTAGCATGCTCTTTTATATATTAACTCATCAATCTCTTGTATGAATTTAAATAAGAAAAGATTTTTGAAGATCCATGGTTTTCACTTAAAACCACACAAATCGCATTATCTCTAGCATTCGCTCAATTTGTGGTGTTTATAATTTTAGCATTCATCATAAATCTCTTCTCAAACTCATTATGAATCATTATAGGCTTTGAATGGTGACCAAGCTTTCAAAACTCATGAAGAACAATGATAAACACTCGAACAATGCAATAAAAAAAAATTGAATATGTTGAATTATAAAATAGCATATACTATGACTTAGGCTACATCGTACCCTTGGAAAGACAAAATTAGTTCATGGCATACATAATATAAAGCAAAACTAAGACAAAATCCATGAAATTAAAAAGGAAAAGGATAGAATGGAACTTGAAAATATGAAATTACAAAACAAACTTTCCTTCCTTCCTTCCTTTCCTTCTCCTAAGGTTTTTCTAAGCTTCCCACTACTTTGTTTTGAGGTTTTTACTGGATGACTTGATGCTAAAAGACTTTCCAAACATCCCTATTTGTAGTATGGGAAGTCATGAAATAAAAAAAATACAACAAGTTCTTCCTCATTTGCTAGAAGTGCCGCCCATGCTCATCAAGTTGCTGATTTCTTCATTTTTAACTTCATTTTGCCGCCCAAAACTCAGCTTTTACATCAAGTTGGATGTGTTCATGAAGTTTTTAAGAAGTTCTTGCACTTGATTTGTCCATTTAGCCGCCTAAAATTGAGATTTGCAACAATCTGTACATGTTGTTTCCTTGCATAACCATGTAAAATGATGTGTTTAGCCCCCTTTTTTTTTGCTACTGTTTGATGTATCTTGCATTAATTTGTTGATGTTGATGATAAAAACTAGTAAGATTTAAGATAAAATGAGTATTTTTGCAAAGAAATAGCAATATGAGTGAAAAAGAGCAAAAGCGAGCAAAGTTTGATATAAAATGGTTAGAAAATGAACCTACATGATATGAATAATTATATACTAAATTAGACTTTTCAATTATTTTGGTGTTTTCAATAAGATTGGAACACTGAGCAGGACCACCTGAATTAGTTATTTCTTTAACTTCTATCAGAAATAATTAATTCTTTAAGATGATAACTCTAAATCTAGAAAATAGTCTGGACTCGTGCATGGAATGTCAATTGTTTTGATGGCCATAATGTTGAGGTTAAAAGTGAATAACCAGGATCTTAAATTGTTGGGCAATTACTTGAAGTATGATGGGAATGGATATTTTACTAGGAATCTCCAATGCAAGATGTCCCCTTAGTTGATTCACAAATATATGAACAAATTCTAGAATTATTGGCCATAGTGTTCCACATGTTTGACATTTGAAATTAATACGAAAATTGTTTCTGTACTATGAATTGTTCGAGAAGGGCGAGTTGGGAACTACAGCGATATTTATGAGAAAAATAACGATAGTAGTTAAAATTATTTTTGCTCACAGATATCTAATAAAGGGGTTAATTGTCGTAATAAAATTATTTGGAAAATTATTGATTGAATATATTTGATTCTAGAGCGCAGTAAAACTTATTTAGTGGAATTAAGTTTTATTAAATGGTAATCAATTGTTATCATGAGATGATAATTAGATTTGACCCATTTGAGCTTGAGTTAAATTTTTCCTAAGGTCCCTCCGTAAGCCTCGACTTAAGCACTGCTTGAAAATATTTAAAAATGAACTAATGAGATGAATTTTTTATATATGAGATAAATAAATTTTTATGCTAAAAAAATGTTCATGAGATGAATACTAAATATCATAAATTGTACCGTGTTTTAACGAAACAAAGACAAAAAAATTATATATAAATAATGTACTGGGCAATGCCAGCTCATGGTATAAGTGGGCCCCATCGGGGTCCACATACAATTTAATTATTATTATTTTTTTATTTTTTTGTTTATAAATGTGAAGTTGGCAGTGGGATTTGATAAATAAATTAATTATTTTAGGTTTTGGAATCTAGTTTCTCGCATGACCAAAAACCTAAAATTATTGGAGTGTTTTTCTAAATTAATGTTTAGCATAATTTTTCTGAAAAATTATTTTTTCGAAAGATTGAAAGGAAATATTTTGTTCTGAAATTTTTTCCAGATTAAATATTTTGGGAGTCCGCAAGTCGGTGCTAGAGGTCATTGTAAAGAAGATCTCAAGGTATCAAGAGGCTTTCTTCTTCTAATTTCAGATCTTCAAATTGGAGTTTGGATTTGTGCTTTAAGTATGTCTAAATTAAGTATTTAATATTTAATTTTTTTTCCTTTATTTCTTTTATTCTATATGCTATGTTTATCCTTCGTTTATTTGATATTTTTCGATCATTATATTATGAGCCTATTAGAGTAAGATCTATCTAATTAAATAGTTTAATTAGATCAGGGCATTAGATCTAAAATTGAGAATTTTAAATTGGTTTTAGCTGTGCCCGCTCTTGTCATTTAGGGAAAAAAAATTTAAAATATATTCCTAAGAATTGGTATCAGAGTCAACTCTGAATACATTCATAATTGGCATTAAAACATCAGGTTTAATAAAATTGGAGTATGAAGACTTACGAAAATATGAAATTGAAAATTTCATTAAGGCTCCGTTTGTTTTGAGGGAAAAGTAGCATCTAGGAATTAATTTTTCTTCAAAAAAGGTTTTTCCAAGGAAATATAAATTCTGAGTGGGGTTTTCTATTATTTGTTTCAAAGGAAAACTTTATTCCCATTGTGATGCCTTGTTGCATATTTAAAAAAAATATTTTTCACAAATTATTTTATATCTTGTTATAGAACAGCATAAATAATAATACAACATATATAAAATGACAAAAACAAAAAAAATTTTAACTATCAAAACTGTATAAATTAGAAAAACTGTTTCTTGGGTATTTTAGGGTTCATTTAGTAGGCACTAAGGCACCGGATACCATTAGAACTCCGAAGTTAAGCGTGCTTGGTTGAGAGTAGTACCAGGATGGGTGACCTCCCGGGAAGTTCTCGTGTTGCCAGCCCTGTAAGGTTGGGGGGTTCTCGGCAACAGCTTCTCGGCGGGTTACAACCCTGAAGGGGTAAGGCTGCGTACATCCACCCCTCCTGAACCCCACTTATGCGGGAGCCCTTGAGGCACTGGGTCTGTAGTAGTTGTTGTTGTTTCTTAGGTATTTTAAAATTTTGAGCATTTATCATCTAAATATCTATTTATTTTAATATATAAACTGAGGTGGCATGAGATAAGAAATTTTACCACTTCTATATATACTGTGTTAAATTATGGTGAATTTTCATTAAAATTTGGCTAATTTTTGCCAAAAAACTGATGTAGTATAAACTATGATCATATTAACAAAAGGTTATCCATATTCTATCAAAAATTACTTATATATTATCAAAAAAATGTGTCATGTTAGCTTTTTTGGACAAAAGAAATTATTGCATTATGATAGATGATACATATAAATTGTTGTTTTCATTTAAAATCTTCTAAATTTTAGGAAACGATACCTAAATCATGAGAAAATTTTTAAACATTAGGGTACATCATTGTATATTGCTAAAATATCATAGTACCTATGTAATAAATGTTAAAATATAAGGGTAACTAGATAATTTTGTTGTATAATATTATATAAAAATTCAACTTGATTAAAATTATTCTTTTGCAACTATAATAAAGTAACATCCAACTTCTTTTAATTATTCGGTCTAATTCTTGTCTGATGTTGTGACGTTAAATGTCTACAGTCCAGTCTCATTTATTTTGATTTAATCTAGATTAGAATGATAATCACTGCAAAGACTTTTGGGCCACTTAGAATCATGGCTTCCCCAGTTTGAAAGGGAAGTCATTTTCTCTCATTTGAGGGAAAAGGTTTTCCGTAAGCAAAAGACGCTTCAAACAATGGAAAAGGAGAAAATCACTTCCTAGAATGTGGTTTTCCCCCTAAACAACTGGAGTCTAAAGGAAAAAGACTGTTCTAAATATTGATGTTAAAAGAGTTCAGTAACAAGATCGAATATTCATTAAGTTTTAAATTGTTTAAAATTTTAGATGATTAATGATTCAATCAAGAAGCGTAGTTCTAAATCAAATTTAATGAGATTAGATATTTAAAGAGTTGAACGATTTAGATTATAATCTAATGTGATTAGATTTTGAACCTGGATATGAAATATTTAATTGTTGAATATTTTATACTAAACCAAAACAAAGAATACTTGATTGTGTTATTAGAGGGTCTAATAACAAAATTATTGTTTACCAAATTTTAATTGTTTAAATTGGGATGAATTGTACTTATAATAGTGGGCGTATAATTCTAAATAATCTAATGAGATTATATATTCAAATAGTTGAACGGTTTAGATATATACAACGTCACATTGAATATCTAATTGGATTAGATGTTTAGTTTTTGATCTAATAAGATTGAAGATCGAATTTAATTAATTTTTTATTTATTTAAATAATTAAAAAAAAAGAAATAAAGGGGGCGTGCCCAACACCTTATTTTAAAAATATTTTTATATTTTATTATTTAAATATTTTAAATAATTAAATAATGGATTAGGATGAGATCCTTATATGATAATCATTTCTCAAAGAGTTTAGAAAAGTCTTTAATTGTTCCAACCTTTAAGCTTTAAGTAATATTATTCAATTTTTTTGATAACATGTTACTTATTAAATTTAGTTCTTCTGATCAACAAAAAAAAAAAAAAAAAAAAATTTGTTCACATATTTAATATTATTCAAAAAGTTAAAGGTTATGTATGATGTGAATAAAAATTATAAGCTATATAGCTTGGTGAAATATTTGATTTCATCTAGTAGGAGAATTTTTTCAAATAGGCCTAATTAGATTAAGTAATGCAAAAGTTGAATTATTTGAAAAGAAAATTCTCGTAACGTATATAATGAGATTATATTGCATAGGTTGGATATTTAAAGGAACTCTATTGGATTAGATTTTTATTTAATTGTTAAATAAAATTTAGCATGTGATTCCAGTATTGATTATAGGATAATCAAATTTTTAAAAGAATAAATTTCGAGTGTGAGCAAGGATCGGGAGTTGATTCCTCACGATTTTCATTGCCAGTCTAAAAGTATAGTGGATAGTCGCTACTCCTAGAGAAGGGCATTTGTTCCCAGGATATAGGGTTAGACTTCTTCATGATAGATAGAGGTACGAGAAAAATGAGTGCAGCCACGCTGACATGGAGTATTTTATTTACTTAAACTATTGTCTAGGTAATGGTATACACTTGAACCTATAGTATGATAGTTTGCTATAGAGCATTATGATACTGTCTTAGAGACCAAGGAAGAAACAGTGAATTAAATATGTTTACGAAACATATTATTTGAGAATAGTTCTCATTTGACTAATTACTTGTTACACTTCTCCCATAGTAACGAGTAGATTGGTTAGCTCATCATTGCACACACAGAGAATGGTTAGGTGGACCCATGCTTTATTTGTTTGCTAAAATTATTAAAAAGTTCACAAAACTCAAAATATCGAGTTGGAGCGAGCTTCTAAAAGAATGCTCATGGCATCCTTTACCAGTCTAGCAGTATAGTAGGTGGGCATGACTCTCCGAGGAGAGTGTTCATTTGCAGAATACTAGGTTTGATCTCTTAGGATGAACTACAGTCCAAGCAATCGAGTACGGTCATGCTGACAAGGAGTATATCGAGACCTTGAATGAGTGTTCAAATAATAGTGTACACTTGATTAGGGTCTACATTAGCCTCCCCAAGGAGCTCTGTTGTAGGACCTTAAAGGAGAGGGAAAAGTGGTGTGTAAATGTGTTTAGTAAATAATTTACAAGAAAATATATTTATTGAGAAATGTTCTCACCCTTCTAATGTCTCAATTCGGCCTCGCTGACAGGAAGTTTTGGGTGGTTCGGTTGGGTCTCCACGGCATTTATGTAAGTGTCGGAATGTGAACTCCAAACTTTGATCATTTGCTAAAAGTAAGAAAAGTAATCCTGTGTTATATGACTTGTTTTTATAGTTTTTTATTTTTAGACTGGTTGTTAGATTATGCATTGCAATCAATACTGGTATGTCTTGTCTATTCTGTTTTGTTAGCTATAATGTGATGCGTGTCAATACATGTAGAGCACTAGAAGATGCTCAAAGTTCTCTAGGTTGCTACAAGTAGATCTACTACATTGAAAAGAACGTTTAGAATGTTAGACTAGACTAAAGAGTTAGTCGGATGCAAGATTCGGACATTAGATGTCGAACTTATCTAGTATTAGATTGAATTATCAACTGTAGTAGAGAATGATCAGATAATTGAGAGAAGTGTTTGGTCAGAGAACTAGTAGCATGAGAATAGTTTATGTAAAAAGGTGTCATGAGTAATAAGGAAAGAGTCTACTTGGTGTAAGCATCTATCTCAGGAATTAGGAACCTCAAGAAGGCAAAATAAAACATGAGTCAAAATAGTTTTACCTTTTTTATAAAAGCATTGCACTTTAAAATTTAAAAAGAATTGCGTAGGTACGTAGATACTATTGTTGCCAAACCAAAAGCTAACATGACAAGGTATATGATATTGTCATGATCCTAGCCATGACATGGTCCAACGCATTAGCTAGGACAACAAAAATAAAAATAATAAGTCATTCTAGAGGTTGTTAAGGGAGGCCAAGCAACCGGGTCAAGACGAGGCTTGGGTCGCAGCCGGGTCCGCACCAGGGTCTTGGGTTCGCAGCCAGTACCATGTCAAGGACGTAGAGGTTCAATGTCTGGGTCGGGCCAGTTCGCGATCTGGTAGTGTCACAGGGTCGGCCAAGGCAGTGTCAAGGGCTTGTCCAGGGCACCCGTGAGCCCAGTCCTAGGCACCCGATAGTGTCAAGGGTTGGGTTTAAGCTTCAAATGGTTGATGCAAGCGCTCCAATAGGCTCCATAGGCGCGCCTAATTCTGGAAGCATCTAGAAGAATCTGGAACCAGCCAAGTGGGAAGCTCCCCTAACCGTTTTTCCCTCCAAATATTTGAATAATCCCCTTTCCCTCCATTATTTGAATTGTTGGTTATTTTCCCGCCATTTTATTTGAATAATTCAGATTTGTAATAGCTTAGGAAGTCTCTAGAATAAATTGTTAGAATTCTATAAATAGAAGGGCAAACACTTGTAATTGGAATCAATGAAAATATAAATGAAATTGAAGAGTTCAACTCTTAATTCTCTCTCATCTCATACTCTCTATTCTTTCTCTCATCTAACTCTACTTCTTTTTCTCATTTAAGTCTAAATTCACCTTCTTTCTCATCCCATACTCTCTAAAACTCTATCAATTCTAAATATCAATCAAATCTCGAGCCACTAACTCGAGGTCACGAATCGAGGATCGTGACAGATATCCTGTCTCCTCTAATTGTGACTAGTAGGTAATTCACAAGTGTTCTGGTGAATGGGTTTTCTGTAAGGGCATTAATAGGTAGTAGTCTAAGTCATGGAATGTTGTTTTCTATTTGAGTAACTATCTTGATGTACTTAAGAAATTTGATTTTGTTGGGTTTTCTCACGTTCTTAAATCAGCCCTTGGATATCACTGTGCATCTGAGACCACACGGCGGGTCTCTGCACTCCTCTAAGAGTTGGACTGAGAAAACCTTTAGCTCAGTTAATGTTGTCCAAGTAAAACCAAACCCTATACCAGCGGAAGAAAGGGTACCTGATTTCAACTCCAACACTAACATACTAGCTATAGGACCGGTGAAAACATTTTTGTAAAAAATGCTGCTGTAAAGACGAAGATCGAGTTACAAGTGACGATAGAAGATAACAAAAAATAACAGTAAAAGTACACACGGGATTTTAATGTGGTTCAGCTCTAAATGGCCTACATCCATGGTCCCCCTACCACTAGAGAGCTCTATTTTATTAATCATTTAAGCTTTACGACCGCGTAAATGGTACATGGCGCTTTCCACATCATAACCTAAGCTATTAGTTACAAACCTTTCCTTTTAATACTCTTTACAACCGAATCAGTAAAGAAAAAAAAAAAAAAAGAGAGGGTAAGAGAAATTTACCAACTCCGAGCTAGGTAGCTGCTATACCATCACGATCCCAGATCCCAAGCCGATCCGCCTTCGTGGTTCCCAGCACCGGCGAGCTCATCCCTTACCAGCTAGGTTTTGACACCATAAACCTAGGGCAAACCCTAGGAACACCCCCAAGCGGTTGAAGATAGACATGGAGGAGAGAGAGAGAGAGAACCGGTGAAATAACCCCAAAAATTGAACCACCATTTTTTCTCTCTCTTCAAACCCCTCTTTAAATAGGCAAAAGCCTATCCGTGTGAGGCTCACAAGGACTGTTGGATCAAGTAGAACGAACGGCCTAGATTAGCTCAAAGAAACACATAGAGGGGCACTAGATGGACGCCACGTGTCCACCCTCATCACCTCCAATTTCACTAACAATGAAGGGCCCAGATTTCACTACAAGACCTGCTACTCACGTGCAAACATGTGGCAGAGCAAAGGGCGGGAAAAAAAAAGGACACGGGAAGCTTCCCAGGGAAGCTTCAATTTTAAATTTAATTATTATATTTAATTTATTTCACTTAAATACAAAACACATTTTGATTTAAGTAAAATTTCTCATTTAAGTATTTTACGTTTTATCCGTCAAAACCTGTTTGTGACTAATAGCTTAGCTCTCTTTGGCCATTGTACTCCGACATAATATAGACTATTTAGGAACCAAATTCCAACAATTCTCCACCTGGTTCCTAATTAGTTTAACTATTGGACTCACTTTAGTAATAAGGGGGCAAAACATTTTATTTTGGTCCTGTTTCTCCTCCTGAAACACAGGAGACCTGAACCAAGTTAATGAACCCCATTAACTTGTTCAGGGGCACGACTTTAGTTCTCATATCAGTCGGTTTCTTTTATCCCTCCAAATTTTCAGCAACACTACCCTATCACCCTCTAACTATTCCATCACAAAATGCCTCGTGACAGCTAGATGCGTACTCTTATCGTGGAATTCAGTGTTCTTGCTCAATGCTAGCACTGACTGGCTATCTATATATCCTTGTAATTAATAGGCCTAAGTTTAAATCCTCTAGAAGTTTACTTAGCCTAATTCCCTCTTTAATAGCATCCGTTAGCTCCAGGAGTCCATTACAGCCATTTGACCACACTGTCATTGACTGGACCTTGGATCTCCAACTAACAGTCCAGGTCATTCAAAGAGATTAGGTAGGAGCTCTTGGACTTTCGTTTGACCAAATCTTCACCAAAATCGGCAGCAGTGTACCCTAAGAGCCTTAGGTCTCTATCTATTCCCGCAAACGTAAATCCAAGCATCAAACTACCCTTGATATATATATATATATCCCAATAGCCACTTAACCCCATCCCTGCGCTCCTTCCCTAAATTCACCCTGAACCTAGAGAGCACGCTAATTGGTTAAGTTACGGTCAGGCCTGGTACAAGTCATGGACTACATGATTGACCCTATAGCATCAGCCTATGGAATCTTGCTCTAATCAGCAATCTCCTTATCATTCCTAGGATTTTGGTATTTACTGAAAATTTGTCTTGTTATGTGAACTCTAACCTTATCCGCCATCATGTTAAACCTATGAATGACCTTCTCTACGTAATTAGACTGAGATAAGTTTATCGTTTTCAACATTCGATCAACTACCAATCTCCATTCCTAATTCCACTTAGCAGGACCAAGGTCTTTCATATCTAATCCGGTTTAACAGACTCCACAGGTTAACAATCTCCAGGCATGCAACAACTAGCTATCAACATATCATCAACATAGGCAAGTATAACATGGAATCAATAGTCACAATTTTCATACAGAAGCACTCATCATGAATCGACCTAGTTACCCTACTTCTACCAAGAAGTCATGGAACCGCTTTTCCCATTTGCCATGGGGACAGCTACAGTCCGTACAAGGCTACCCAAGCCTACGTCCCAGGCCAGCATTCTAGGGTTTCCACAAAACCCACAAGCTAAGCCATGTAGAGCTCCTTCCAAGCTCCCCATGCAAACAAGCAATAGTTACATTTAACTACTATTCCAAATCCAGGTTATCCTAGTCCGTCAACTTCATTGACACCCTAACGGTGATGTGCTTCCCTCCCAGTGACAAAAATTTCAGTGATATCCACGCTTCTATGCTACGGGACACCTTTAGCTACAAGCCTAGTCTTAAACCTATGTTTTTCTTAGAAGGTAAACTAAGTTCCTTAGTCTTGTAGTTCCACTTAGTTTCCACTAGATTCTTGCCCGCCGGCTTGGGCACTAGTGACCAAGTCCTATGCTTCACTAAGGAATTCATTTTCGCCTTCAACACATCCTACCATTCTGCAGAACGGTGGCTATTAGATAGCCTGCTTGAAGCTCAAAGGTCCTAATTCTATATCCTAAAGGGCAACCAAGGCATACGCTATGCACTGAGCCTATCCTAATCATCAGGGAGGCCTCGCCTCTCTCCTAGCCCTATCCCTAGTGAGTTGATAGTCTCCTAGCTCGTTTTCAAGAATCTTTTTTGGATTCCAGTCCGATCAAAATGCATATTTCAGCACTAACTACATCCTGAGATTGTTCATGTTCTGGTTGGTTCATTTTTGGCATCTGGTTCTTTTCCTGGTTCATTCTTTAATTTTTGATCTTAGTCATGTTTTGATAATTCAGTTCTAGTAGATTCATCTCCCGTAAGATAGGTTCAAACACACGGTTTCTTAGAAGTTGAGTTACTAGTATCACCTAAGTAGGTCATGTCCAACTCATCAAAAAGTTACGTCTCTACTTATTCTGATCCTAGTCCAGTTTTCCTCCTTAACACCTTTCCAATCACTTTTTACCCCTTCAAGGTAACACGGCTAGGGGTTTCAGCTTCACGACGGACTGGTGGGCGTATGCGGTGTAGCCAAACACTCGCCCAAAAGAGTCGTTTGCTCACTGTCTAGTCCGCATTTCCTCAGGTGTCCTTAAGCCTATTCACCAGTTTAGGGCGTCCTATCCACAAGATAGTAAGGCTGCCGTGTCAGCCTCTCCCCTCAAACTGTTTGCCTAATACCTGATGCGAACAGCATACACCGGACCCTGTCACACAGAGTTCGTTTCATACGCTCCGCAACCCCTATCTTCTAATGTGTTCCTCTAACCGTGTTTTAACTGTTTGACACAGTTTTAAATAATTTCCAGCAGCATACAACTTCACCAATTCTGAATTTATGTTATCTAAACCGTTGTTCATTCTTAGGTATTTTTAATTTTAACCAGTTATATTTTCTATCTAATACTTCCACCTCTCAAATGTGGGTAAACAGTCGTCTAATATTTCAACAGAAAATTCCAGACACTGAGCGCAAGTAAACATCGATGATAGACAAAAAATTATAACTCTCCACCTGAGGTAATAACCCTGGTTTGACTCATAAATTAGACTGCACATAATCTAACGGCCCGTGAGTTGTATGTCTCCCTATGTTGAATACCAACCTATAATATTTAAATGCACATGGCTCACAGAAATTAAGTTTTGGACTCACTGTTATTTCCTAACATTCCATGTTATGACAGTTTTTCCAAACCTCTCTCGTTCACAAGGCCCTCAACGCCTATGCCATAACTCAGTTCTGGTCAGACTTAACCACGGTCCTTGACTCTCCTAAGACACGCCTACCCTTTAACACGTAGACCTATTTGAGCCCCCTTTCAGAACCACCAAGGATCTCTTCAAGATCCTAAGTTCCAAGTTCATGGCTTGATGTCAGGTTCCTACGTAGGTCAGGAACGTGTCTTACATCCCTAATGATGTATGTCGTTCCGTTGGTTAATCCTAATTTTTTCAAACCCTACACCAGTTATGGTTCCTCCTATGTGGTGTCTTAACAACACTCTTCTCCAAGTTACCGATTTTTATATTAATAAAATTATCTCTACTGGCAGTCATATAAAAATAACTACAACTTGAATTTTAAACACCCACACATGCTCTAATGATTCAAAACAAAACATTAACATGATCAGTAGTACTATTTTCAACATAGCACTTCAAGCATTCCACAATTGGCATTCAAATCACATAAATCAATCCGAAACAGTGAAATAAACATCAACATTTCCAAATTTAAGAAAACAAATCCACATTGTTAGTTATATCGGGTATTTAATTCCTATCAGGGCAGTTCCTTTTATATGTCCCAGCTTGTTGTACTCACAACTTATTTTCGTTATGTCTCTTCTATTTCTAAACTTAGAACGATACCTACCCTTCAATCATCCCTTGTTATTATGTTTTTCAGATTTCTCTAATGCCTGTTCTTTCCTCTCATAACCATTCCCTTACCATTGCTACCTAACCGGTCTAACCCCTCCCTTTTCAGTTCTAGAATTTTACCCCTAAAAAAGCCTGATTTACTTCTTCTAAAGTGATATTCACCCGGCCATATCTTAATGTGCCTTTAATGCCCCTAACTCACTTAGGTAAAGCACACAGTAAGACTATAGCTTGAATCTCATCTAGAATTCTAGCATCTTCTTTCATTAGGTCCTGTAAAATTCTGTTTAACCTATTTAGGGAGTCCTCTTGAGGCTTATACTAGCCAACCTAAAAGTGAAGAAATTTCCATATTAGTATCCTAATCAACAAGGATTCATCCTAATACATTTCTACTAACTTAGACTAGATTTTTAGCAACAATTAACAGAGAAAAAATAAGAGGCAGCACATTAAATCCAAACAACACATAACAAGGGTACCAAAAAGCTCATCTGCTCCAATCTCTTCTCGGTCACTGCTGGACAACAGCTAGACGAGTTGAATCCCACGCCTTTGGACAACGCCATTGCTCTGGTCTTGATCTTCCAAAGGGTATAACGTTCTTCCCGTCAAATTTCTCGATTTCAAACTTAGCAGCCATTTTTTTCCCACTTTTTCAAAAAACAGATTTTCGCAAATAGAATCTATTTTCACAAACAGTGACAAAAAAAGAAACCAATTTTCAGAAAAAACATAAGTCTGTTTTAACACGTTTTTGACACTCAGTTTAAAGAACCACGTCCATTTTACAAACCTTTGGCTCTAATACCACTTGTTGGGTTTTCTTACGTTCTTAAACCAGCCCTTAGATATCACTGTGTATCTGAGACCACTCGGCAGGTCTCTGCACTCCTCCAAGAGTTGGACTGAGAAAACCTTTAGCTCAGTTAATGTTGTCCAAGTAAAACCAAACCCTATACTAGTGGAAGACAGGGTACCTGATTTTAACTCCAACACTAACATACTAGCTATAGGACCAGTGAAAACATTTTTGTAAAAAATACTGCTGTAAAGACGAAGATCGAGTTACAAGTGACGATAGGAGATAACGAAAAATAACAGTAAAAGTACACATGGGATTTTAACGTGGTTCAGCCCTAAATGGCCTACATTCACGGTCCCCCTACCACTAGAGAGCTCTATTTTATTAATCATTTAAGCTTTACGACCGCGTAAATGGTACAAGGCGCTTTCCACATCATAACCTAAGCTATTAGTTACAAACCTCTCCTTTTACAACCCTTTACAACCGAATCAGTAAAAAAAAGAAAAAAAGAGATAGTAAGAGAAATTTACCAACTCCGAGCCAGGTAGCTGCTATACCATCACAATCCCAGATCCCAAGCCGATCCGCCTTCGTGGTTCCCAGCACCGGCGAGCTCATCCCTTACCAGCTAGGTTTTGGCACCATAAACCCCTAGGGTCAACACTAGGAACACCCCCAAGAGGTTGAAGATAGACATGGAGAGGAGAGAGAGAGAGAACCGGTGAAATAACCCCAAAAATTAAGCCACCATTTTTTCTCTCTCTTCAAACCCCTCTTTAAATAGGCAAAAGTCTATCCGTGTGAGGCTCACAAGGACTGTTGGATCAAGTAGAATGAACGGCCTAGATCAGCTCAATGAAACACATAGAGGGGCACCAGATGGACGCCGCGTGTCCACCCTCATCACCGTCCAATTTCACTAACAATGAAGGGCCCAGATTTCACCACAAGACCTGCCACTCACGTGCGAACACGTGGTAGAGCAAAGGGCGGAAAAAAAAGGACACGGGAAGCTTCCCAGGGAAACTTCAATTTTAAATTTAATTATTATATTTACTTAATTTATTTTACTTAAATACAAAACACATTTTGATTTAAGTAAAATTCCTCATTTAAGTATTTTACGTTTTATCCGCCAAAACCTGTTTGCGACTAAGAGCTTAGCTCTCTCTGGCCATTGTACTCGGACATAGTTTAGACTATTTAGGAACCAAATTCCAACAGATTTCTATTTGCTAGTTGTTTTCAAAATAGACTTTCAGTTTTTTTTTTGAAAAATAGACCGATAGTTATGTAAATAAAATGTTTATTTAAAAAGGTACATGTCATGATTCAAGATCAAACTTGAATCATAACCTAGGATAGATGTAGAATTAGAGTAGAGATGAGAAGAGAATTAGAGATTCAAGATGAGAATTAGAGAATAGAGAAGAGAAGTAGAGAGAATTAGGGCTGAGAGAAGATTTAGATTATTATCATTCATCAAAAATGTTTACAAGAGATTCATCTACTACTTATACTAAACATAGGCTAGAGAAGGCTAGATCTAATACATTGCATATAGACTTCTATCCTAACTGATATTCTACAAACAGCCGCCACTCTTGACTCACCTTGGCACACCTTGACTTATGATTCAATATTAGTCCTAATTCTTTTAAGCTAGAGAGGCTAATTAAGCTAACTAAAGACTTATACAAGTTCCTTACAAGCCCATGGATTAATTGTACCTAATTCCATAAGCCCCTTCCCTAGAATCATGACCATACTCCCCCCTTTTGAGATTCTTGCCTCAAGAATCTAAGTACAGAGCTTGAAGTTGCTTATTAACTTGTATGTACAATGCAACCCCTTGGATAAAGAATTAAGTACCTTGCTGCTTGCTTTCACCAGATAAATGCCACACCAAGCAACTGTATGATCCTCAGTCTCTTGAGGCTTCACTTCTTTCCAAAGAAAGAAAAATCTTCCTTTTAAATCTTAATTGTATCGGGTTGAAACACATTCCTACTACCGCAATTACTGAACCGCAAATCACCACTCCTTGAGTACTGCCTTCAATCCACTTCGCGACAGCAACATCCTTACTGATTTTACCACACTTCCCAATCTTCCAATGCTATACTCTTCATCAGTTTGTCATCAAAAGCATTAGCTAACACCATGTTGATTTTCTCACTTCTTTAGTTCTCAATGAAAGCCAACTCTCTTCATTGTGCCTACAATTCAAGAGCTCCATTTCCTGTTTCAAGTCTTCAATTTCTACTTGAGGTTCTTGTTCCAGTTGAGTGAGAAAGGTAGCATAACTCCTTTTCTTGACATGCTCAGATCTACACAGCCAAATTAACATAGCCGGAATGAGCATTACAGACTTCCCTTGCAGCTGCTTAAGGAACTGAAATTCTAGTTGAACTTTCAATTTCTTGGTTGCAATCTTCGTGGAACCAATTCCTTAAGCATATTCATTTGCAGAACTACAGCTTCACCCCATACTGATGTTGGATTTGCTGAAATTATCCCCCAAATTATCACTGCTATCAAAAACGAAGACGGAATGCTTGTCAAAATATAACTATCTTCAATTGTTCCCACACCCCTCTTAACTTGTTCCTTGCACTTAGCCCTCATGAAAATTGGATCAAATTTACCAAGTAACAAAAACCATTCTGGAGGCCTCACATTTGGTTGCACTGCTGGGAGAACACCCTGATCAGCCCCCAATGCACGCATTATCTTCATTTTAGTTCAGTTAAATGAGTTTAGCTTGCAACTATTACTTGAACTTATTGTGGACTTCAATCTTGACACCCCATTGCTCAATAACCTTGCAGCTAAGTAAGACGCTGCCACCACTTGCTTCCCCTTAACAACAGGGTTATGTCCTTTTTCATAATCAACTACACAACTGCGTTGTTGCATCCAGGTATAACTAGCTGTATTAACTTTATCTTTTACTTGCTGACTGAGCTTCCACTAACAAATTTTAGGTGGTCTTACTCTTGATTGGACCTTTGGAATCCATTCTTCATTCGAGGGTTGAACACTCTTATCTGAGAAATTGGATATTTGTTGAAGTCTTACTGAATTACTCACATTCGACCCGCCTATTAAGCTGTTCTTCACTGCGATTCATTGTGGTAACTGCTGCCACATTCCCTTGCAAACACACCCTATGAACACCAATTATGGGTGCTGCTTGAAATTGTCCTGTTGTAACGGTTCTTTGCGTTCCCTTCGTTACTAAATCAATTTCCATCTTGTCTTCCTTTGGATAAAGAGGGAACATAGATTCAAACAACCTTGCTTTATCATATGCCAATGATAGGGATCGAGAATTAATTGTCTTGATTATGCCCCAGAGCTCAGGTTGGAGATCATTAACAAAGTGTGACACCAAATAATCCTCGTTTGTTTCCGGTTGTACGGACAGATCTCTTGCCTTTAATTCTTCAAATCGAGTTATAAACTCTTTAAGAGAAGCCTCTTCTGTCAACTTATTGAATTCATGTATTACTTCTTTCGGATCAGGAGGCCTATCATTAGTGTTTGTAGAGGAAAAGACACTAGCTCCACTGAAGACATCCTACCACTTACTCTGATTTGACAGATTTTCCATATGAGACGGTACATTTGCTCACATTGGAGAGGTAATAGCTTGATTCTGAACTAAATTATTTGGCACTACAGCAGTAACAGTCCCATTCCTTGCTGAATTTGAGTGTTCTGCAGCAAAATCACCTTGAATTGTTGATGAACTTGATTCATTGCAGCTGGAAATCCTTCTTTTCTTTGCTATCCTGATAGTTCTTTTGATCCAAGAATATGCTCCAAGTCTATCAATTGACAACATAACCAACTTACGCTGCCTCAAATTCATGTTTTTAAGCATATAAAGCTTTTCAAGAATGTCCTTATTTGACTTAAGGAGTAGAAAATCTGGTGGTCTTCTATGGTAAATCAAGATTGGCATTGCCTTTGCTCTGATTCCATTGCCTTGATAGCACTTCTTGCGACTGAGGTGAATGGGCCAATTAATTTCAACATTTTGATGTAGTGTGAACTTCAAACGTATTAACCTGCAGGTCTGGGCTTCAATGTATACTAGCGATTTCACCCCTGCAACATTCTAAGGCATGAACTTTTGCTCGACAGATTGCGATGCTTCCTTCCTATCCCGAGTTGAGGCTAAGCTTGTCGTAATGAACTCCTCAAAAGCTACCAAATCATACTTATTTTGATCCTCATAGACTTGTTTGATGCTAGCATTCTGCTGTCCTAATGTTACTGCTGCAGCCTTCACATTTGATTCAGAAACTTGTGTGTGCATCATCTCATCCAACTCAAGTCGAATGGCTACATCATTAAACTGCTTCGTTGTTACAACTTCCATATTCAATCTGACTCCAGCACCAACCGATACATTTTGGTCGATAGTTTGCTGAATTCTCTGCTGCAAGTGATGATCAAATTCTAATGTAACACTAAGGTCTTCCTTCCCTGGATCAAGAGGCTGAGGTTGTGCTTCATTTGTTACTCTATTAACCACTTTTGCGTTCTTGACTCGTGCTTCCAAATCAATCACTTTTGTTTGCAAATTTGGCTGTAGAATAGAATTTCATTTAACTGCGGAAACATTCGTCTGCTGCGGTTCATCTTGCTTAGGCTATAAAATTGACGCACAAGCTCGAAAAGGTTCTTTCTCCTTCAGATTATGTTATTGATCTTGCATCCTTAAAGGCTCAACCACTTCCCTGAGCTGCCTCACTCTCGATCTTACCTTAATTCTCTTGCTAGCACCACGCTTCTTACAGCTCAGGTGCAACTTGAGCACAAGATTTTCTCGTGTTTATTGCTTCAATCTCAATGATCTGCTGCTCCTGATTTCGATTGGAATCCTTGATTTCATTACTACCACAGCCGGTGACAATTCACTCTTATACCTAAGAGGTTGCTTTATTGATTGAAGTGTGATCTTGATGTCTTGAAGAAGCTGTGATATTTGAGAAGTCTGTTCGCAAACCTCTCCAATACTCTAAATCAAACCAGTGTTGGTATCTCTAAGTTTCTGAAGCGATTCAACAACAGCATCAGCATCCATTTCTATTCTGATTTTATGCAAACAATTCAGCTACTTCAAGATTAATGACAGTTAGCTATGCATGATCAGTTGATAAGAATGCAATGATTTTATGTCAGCTAGCTAACTTCAAGATGAATGGATAAGGAAGAAACTGCAGCCAATAGCTCAGTAATGCTGTACGATTGGATTCAAAAACCGAAGCACAGAAGTTGATTCAATGTTATTGTAGTTATGCTCAACATAAGATTAGCAAATTCTTGGCCAAATTCAAACACTGAAATCTTGATAACAAATAACTTGATCTAATGCGCATTCAATCAGATTGAATTCAATTCAACTTAATTGAAAGCAAATTCACAAGCTCTGATACCAAGGGTCATGATTTAAGATCAAACTTGAATCATAACCTAGGATAGATATTGAATTAGAGTAGAGATGAGAAGAGAATTAGAGATTTAAGATGAGAATTAGAGAATAGAGAAGAGAAGTAGAGAGAATTACGATTGAGAGAAGAAGATTTGGATCATTATCATTCATGAAAAATGTTTACAAGAGATTCATCTACTACTTATACTAACCACAGGCTAGAGGCGGCTAGAGCTAATACATTGCATATAGACTTCTATCCTAACCGACATTCTACAAGCAACCACCACTCTTGACTCACCTTGGCACACCTTGACTTATGATTCAATATTAGTCCTAATCCTTTTCAGCTAGAGAGGCTAATTAAGCTAACTAAAGACTTATACAAGTTCATTACAAGTTTATTACAAGCCCGTGGATTAATTGTACCTAATTCCATAAGCCCCTTCCCTAGAATCATGATAGTACATTGGTATTGACTGATTTTGATCAAAACTTCATTAATGGCAATTTATTTAATTTAATACAAGCTATACTATTAACCATATAAAAGAAGAAATTCTAGAAACCATATAGCATTAAAGTGTACTTAATCTTAGGTCACATTAATCCAATATGATTCAAAAATGGTTTGATTTGTCTTATGGATCATTAAGTACTTGGATGATAACAGGTATGCGAATCATTTTCGAATTAATGGTGACTGAAAGAACTTTTAAATGCAAATGTACTAGAACCAATAAGCTGCTAGGACTTATTTATAAAATATTTATGGACTGCTAAAAGTTCAAGTGAGTGGAAGTGATGAGTATTTCGTAAAATGTTTATGAATGACTACTCAATTAGTTGATGTATAGATATACCTATGAAGACTGAAGTCTTGAATTCTTTGAAAGGTTAAAAGAATTAATGACTTAAGTTGCGATCAGTTAGATAATTATATCAAGTCACTTTGATTAGATCGAAGTGGTGGTTTAAGGAGAATTCTTATTTATCCTTGTTACAAGGAGTTGTAGAAAGATCAATAGTGTGTTTTTTGAATATAGTAAGATTCATATGATGTGTTTTGTTCAAAAAAAGATTCATATGATGAGTCACATTTACATATCAAAAGGTTTATTATGTAAGATGTTGTAGAAACTGTTCTAAAAGTACAACATATAGCTTGTGTTAGATTGACAGTATGAGATATTGTATCTATATAGCTTGAAACAACTAGGTTATTGTCACACACGGTACATGAGAGCTTTGGTGTTGTGGGAGGATAGTTAGGGTCACCTGACGAATTCTTGTCTTCGATCTTAACGGTTAAGAGTGATGATGAATCTGATCCTTTAGACTGCAATGTGACTCCTAAGTATAAAGATGCATACCATTGGGTCAGGGCAATAAAAGTTAAGTTAAAGTAATTGTAGTTTAACTAAGTTTGGAGTTTGTAGAGGCGTTGAAAGACATTAAGTCCATTAGATTGGATCTAAATGGATCTACAAGTATAAAGAGTTCATTGGACAAGAAGGTAGAGACCTTCAACACTAGATTGATGGCAGTAGGTTAATACGTTATTGAAAAGAATCGTCTTTAATGGGACCTCCAAGCCAAATGCTATGCTCAAGTCCATAAGGCTGCTCTTTTCCATTGTATCTCATTGTGATGAGATATGGGAATGGAAGTCAAGACGATGTTCTTTGAATGGTTATTTGAAAGGTTATATATATGATACAACCAAACAAATTTGTTGCCAAGAGTCAGGAGTAGGGATGGCAATGGGGCGGGGTGGGTACGGGGGGTGTCTCCTCCATACCCTTACTCGCCACCCAAATCCTATACCCGTACCTGCCCCATTACCCACCACAGGTATGAAGTGGATACCCGTACCTGCCCCGGCGGGTACAAACTCATACCCGTACTCGCCCCATTACTCGCTAGTATCCAACGGGTATGTATTACCCGCCCCGTACCCTCTCTAATATGCATAAAAAACGATTATCTATACTGGGTTATATTAGTTATTTAATATTACTTTTAAAAATCAATTATATTTTTTTGTAACATTGATAAACAATTTGGGTTATTGAATTTAATCACGTATTTTTTTAATTTGAAGGTTAATTATGTACAAAATAAAGCGGGTATAGCGGGTATGAGGTGGAGCGGGGCGGGTATGGAGCGGGGCGAGGCGGGTACAAAACTATACCCATACCCGCCCCATACCCGTGATGGGTACGGGGCGGGTACACCAAACCCGTACCCGCTACCTGCCCCACTTATACCCGTACCCGCGGGTAGCGGGTTTTACCTGCCCCATTGCCATCCCTAGTCAGGAGTATATAATATGCAAACTGAGTAGTTTATTTGTAGACTTAAATAAGCATCTTGTTCATTGAATAGTAGATTCCATGACAGTTAATCAAGTACTAGGGATTTGAGTCAATGATTAGTGAACCATTAGTGTACAAGTGACAGAAAAAGAAAGTAGAGACTTTCTAAGTGTCGTATATAGATGACATTCTACTTATTAAGAATGATGTAAAATTTTTATGAGCTATTAAGGTTTAATTGTCCAGTCAATTAAAAGTGAAAGACCTAAGATGAGCCAACTGTGTTTTGAGGATCAAGCTTATGCGAGATTCAAAGAAATGATTTTGGGTTTATCACGGTCATTTGTTTTAAAAGGGAGTTTAGACATTTGATGTCAGAATTCCTATTTACCCATGTAGTGGGTGTCATTATGAAGCAATCTTGTATTGCTTACTTCATCATGGAGGTCGGGTACTTGAGAACTAGAGAATTGTTGACTCAAAGAGTTCCTAATAGATAAAACATGTGAGCGAATGAATGACATAGTGAAATATCGGTATTGGTTCAAGTTTATAGTCAAAGAATTGACAGATTCCTAGGGGATAGTTATGCAATGCAAACTACTTGGGTTTAAGGACAAGTGAGAGATTGTTGGAATATGTGTCCTAGAAAAACCCAATTAGTTAGTTTTAAATATTAAATAAATAAAATTGTTTTATTATTTTATTGTCTGATTATATTTTACGAGTTAAACATACGTCTGATTATTTTTCTAAAATGTTCCATGAGATGGACGTTGTCCAAGATGACATGTCAGTTTTTTTTTAAGTGGTCAATAACATTGAACCACGGAAAGTCTTAGATCAAACTAGTGACATGTTATCAAAGTATGTTCGTAGTCAGTGAAAAAGTTTGGACAACTTGTGTGATAAGGCAATAATATGATAATTTTGATGAATTGTCTCGGTCATGTGGATAGAGATCTAAGAGTATTATGTTGATGATTTCAACAAGATTGGAACACTGAGCAGGACCACCTAAATTAGTTATTTCTTTAACATTTATCAGAAATAATTAATTCTATAATATGATAACTCTCTTGCTGAGATGCACACTATTGTTAAACCATGTCCCTTTCGAGGATGGGCAATGGATGTCATAGGAGAGATTAATCCTCCTTCTAGCAAGTAGAATTTTTACATTCTTCTTGCCACTGATTATTTCAAAAAATGCGTGGAGGCTAAACGATATAGGAACATCAATCAATAAGATGTAGGAAAGGAACATAAGGAACATACCCAGTGCCTCAAGGGCTCCCGCCTCCGCAGGGTCTGGGAGGGGCGGATATACGTAGCCTTCCCCCTTCAGGGTGTTAATCTGAAGAGAGGTTGTTTCCCAGTGCCCCCAACCTGAGGGTGAGGACTTCCCAGGAGGTCACCCATCCTGGTACTACTCTCGCCCAAGCACTCTTAACTTCGGAGTTCTAATGGGATCCGGTGACGGCGTGTTAGTGCCCTCTTTAGTATCAATCAATAAGATGTGATTTATTTTATTAAGAAATATATCCTATGTAGGTTTTGAATCCTAGAAACCATAATTGTGGACCAAGCTAAAGTGTTCAATGGAGCTGAGGTTAAGAAGTTTATCAAGAGTTTCAACATTGAAATCTTGAACTCTACCCCTTATTATGCTCAAGCTAATGGCCAAGCAGAGTCTACCAACAAGATTCTGAAGGCCAATATTGAGAAAATGATTGAGGATAATCTCAGAATTGGCATGAATTGCTACTGGATGCCCTTTGGGCTTATAGAACGTCCAAACGTGATACAATTGGGACAACCCTCTTCCATTGAATGCATGGCCATGATGCTGTACTTCCAATGGAAGTCACAATTTAATCTATTAGGCCGGCTCATCAATGGAGGTTTTTTGAACTTGAATATGAGCAGGCTATGATGAACGAGCTAACTAACTTGGACCAAGTTAGGCTCAACGCCCTTCATAAACTAGAAAAACAAAAGCAGATGGTGGCTAAAGCCTAGAGCAAAAAGGTCAAACCTAGGTCATTTGGCTTGGGGGACTCAGTTTGGAAAGTAGTATTGCCTATTGGCCAGAAAGATTGAGTCTTTGGGAAATGGTTCCCAAATTGGGAGGATTCATTCTGAGTCATAGAGGTATCTAGAGGAAATGCTTACTTACTCCAAGACCTAGATGAGAGAACTCACCCAGGGGCCATTAATAGAAGGTTTCTTAAGAGATACGTGCCATTAATTTTATATTCTAATAAGGAAGTCCTTTGACTTTAGATTCCCTGAATTATGGGTCTAGTTTCAATATTTGTGTCTTGTGGATCAACTCAATGATCCTTAAGTTAGAAAATTGTAGACAAAGGGGATTACCAAACTGAGAGACGTATTCAACAAAATGCATATTTCATTGATAATTGATGTGGCTTATATTTACGCATCTTTTAATTGCTGTTTTAGTTATTTCACACCTGTTTAATTATAGTTTTATATTCACTTTAGCAATTTTTATATTTTATAGGTTCGAAATTAAAGTTCTAAAAATTATCAAATTTTGGTGCAAAAGAGTCAAATTGGATTCATAAGCAATTAAATCAAATCAATCGGAGATTGGGATGAGATCGTATGAGCCAAGCCCGACCCGCAATCACCTCCAACACCAGACCCTCGCTCAGGCCCGTCATCACCTGCACCGATTCAACACCTGCGTTCACCGGCCCACACCATAAGCCCATGCTTAGCCCATCATCTTCAACACACACATCCCAACACCACTAGCCTGCGTTGTTCCTCCAGCTCAACCTCAACTCTCAGCCCAGCCCAGACCTGCGTCATCCAGCCCACGCTCATCACCGTCACTTCATGTTCAGCCCAACACCAGCACGTCCTCTACCAGGGCCCAACACGCACAACCCACGCCCAGACTCTCAGCCCATACCAACGATGCCATCCTCAACCCAGCGGTGTCTAGGTTCGGTTTTGGAGTCAGATTTTGGATCAGTTGGGGATTTGAGATTTGGGGGAGGAGTCTCTGTTTTTTGGACGTTTTGGATTATCTGTTTTTGGGGATTGGAAGTGCACCGCCTCAAGCTCTTCTCTCTCTCCTCTCTTAATTTTATTTTCGTTTTTTTTTAAAATTTGAAATGAGAGCAAAATTAGCATAAAGATCAACATGGGTTCATTCCTCTCCTCCTTTACTGGTTCATCCTTGATGGGTTCATTCCTCTCCTCCTTTAGTGGTTCATCCTTGATGGAGAACTAACTTGCTCTTTAGGATTAGATAAAATCTTAGCCTTTTTATTTTTATATTACTTTTAATTTTGGGATAATTTATTTGTTACACGAATTGCTTGATTGAGATAAATACTTTGAAGTATTATATTTTTATTGTTTATTTAATTGAGGTGATTATTGAGTTTGTAACATTTGATTGTTGATTTTGATGTTTATAAATTAATTTTTTATGCTTGTAGCTTTATGATTAATTAATCAAATAATAGTATTCACCGAATTGTTAAATTAAGCGTATCTTCCTTATGCTTTAGTTAGATAGGGTCAATACATGATAATTAACAATACGTTAGTTTGAGCTTATTTTCATTATACTTTAGTTAGATAGGGTCAATAGGCGATACTAACAACATTACCTTAGTAGGTTGAAGGTTGTAGCCTAAACTACTGCCCGTGTGAAAATCAATAGTCCCAATTTAAGAGTCAAGGCAAGAATAATAGGCTAATGATGGATTCAAAACTCTAGGTTCCAATTCCAAATTCTTTTGCCCTTTAGAAGTAGAATACTGAGTTTAATTTTTGTTTCTTTAGATTAATTAACAAAAATTCCTCACTTTTCCTCAAATCAATTTAAGTCGTAGAATAAATTTACGCACTCTTAGTCCTTGTGGTTCGACACCCTCTCGCCTTAGACGTCAATTTAGATGTGTTTAGTGGATATGATTTTATATTGAATTTGGATAGACGTAGAAAAACACATCAAGCTTTTGGCGCTGTAGCCGGGGATTAGGCAATGTTCATGATTCTATTTTTGTGATTTTCTTTAATTCTTAACTTAGAATTTTTAATTATTTTTTAATTATTATTGTCTCTTTTCTTTAAAAAAATTAATTTTTTTTTTATCTTGTGATTTTTGTGAGTTTTACACGTGTTTCATTATTGTTATTTCATTCTTGCTTTTTGTGATTAGGTAGATTTTAGGATAATATATTATTTGTTTTTCTTTTTAAGTATTTTATTTTATCTTGTTTATTTTTCTTTTGTTTTTCTAGCTTTAATTTTTAGTTTTACTTGCTTCTCATGTTTGTTTATCTATGCACGATCACCGTTCTTTGTCTTTTGACTTTACTATATTCAATCCTGAAATTGAAAGGACCTTAGAGCCCAACACCAAACACAAATCGTGATGGTTGAGGAACAACCACGTGCACTTATGGAGTATTTTACTCCCACCACTTACACCTTACCTTCATGCATTAGGTTGCCACCTTTAACACCTTTGCCCAACTTCCTAATGAAGAGTTTCATGAGAGTTGGGATACGTTTAGGGAACTTTTACGAGCTTGTCTATATCATGCTATCCCTAAATAGCAATTGGTCCAGAATTTTTATTATGGGCTGAATGAAAAAAGTCAACGAATTGTTGATGCTTCTTGTGGTGGTCAATTTCTTAGGAAGAATGGGGATGAGGCATGGGAACTTTTAGAACATTTGAATGAAAATTCACAACAGAATGCCACACATGCATATTTAAATGCTTCTAGGTTAAATAGAGGAGGAGTGCATGAAATTGCTCGCACTTTTATCTTAGATAAAAAAGTAGACTCTCTTACCTCTTCTATGGAGCAGCTTCCTTTATTATTTAAGATGACACTAACTTCATCTACTGTACCTAATATGTCTAATGTTTCAAACATGCATGGTGCTTGTTCTTCATGTTCCAGTGTTTCTTATTCCACACTTAATGGCTCCTCTGCTTCACCCTTTTGTTGAGTGTTCACAGGAATAGGTTAATGCAGCCCAATGATTCTCAAGGAATGATCCGTACTCGAATACATACAGTCTGGGCTGGTGAAACCATCCGAACTTCTCCTAAAGACAAGGAGGAGAAGGATAATTCATGCCACAACAATCGAATCCACAACCTCAACATTCTAGTATGCCACGACCTTTTGTTTTTCAACCACAAGGATATGCTTCTAACTACTCTCAACCTTCTAATTTGAGCTTTAGTTCAAATTTTGAAGAGAAGGTATTGAGTGCACTCAAAGGTTGAGAAGCTAATTCCCAACTCCTTCACTCCCATACACAATCGATCTTAAAGCTAGAAACCCAAATAGGTCAGCTAGCTAACGCTTTGAGTAGGAGAGATGAGGGAAGACTCCCTAGCCAAGCTGTAGAGAACCCTTGAAACTATGTCAGGCAAGACACCTATCCTCCCCATCAAGAGCAACCAAAGTCTATTGTAGTGTTGAGAAGTGGGAAGGAAGTTGACAATGGGGTGAGTGCTGAAAGTAAAGTATCCACGAGTGGTGAGGGAGAAGAGAAGAGCGAGGAAAGAGAGAAGGAGATCGATGAGTTCACGCACCCTTCTTCCATTCCTAAGACCTCTGATCTTCCTTTCTCATATGAACCTAGAGTGCCATTTCCCCAGGCTTTAGTTATACCGCATTCAAATGGGAAGGACAAGAAGTGGAAAGACATTTTGGAGACATTTAGGCAAGTAAAGATAAACATTCCTCTTCTTGATGCGATCAAACAGATCCCGGCCTAGACGAAGTTCATTAAGGACCTGTTGAACCAAAAGACAGGATCTAGAGCACATCTGCCTAAGAAAGTGTTTTTAGCGGAACAAGTGAGCTCCATTCTGAAGTGTGACACTTCGATTAAGTACAATGACCCTGGTGTCTCCACCATCTCTTGTTCACTAGGAGACTACCCGATCGATAAAGCTTTACTGGACTTAGGAGCGAGTGTCAATATTATTCCTTGCTCGGTTTATGAGAAGTTAGGCCTGGAAGAGTTGCAACCCACCACGGTGACCTTGTAGCTGGCAGATTGATCAACTAGAGTCCCCCGTGGTGAGCTTACTAACATGCTAGTGAAGGTAGACAAACCCCTGTTTTCTGCTGATTAATATGGAGCCTTTTTGTCATTCGAAAAACCATATCCCTGTCATTCTAGGCTGGCCTTTCCTAGCTACGGCCAATGCCATAATTAACTATAGATTCGGGGTAATGGATATTAGTTTGCAAACATGACTATTAGGTTAAACGTTTTTAAGGCTTCGTCGTTGCCCACTAGTGAAGATGAGTCGAAGTGTTTCTGTGTGAATGTTGTTGATGATTTGGTGGAACAAACACTCCCCTCTATCCTAGTTAATTACCCCCTTGATGAGAATGCTAAACCTTCTAAAGAGATGCAACGAAAGTTGAATCCTGACATGAAAGAAGTTTTGGGTTGGGAGAAGATCATGTTATAGTTCAAAAGGGAATTTGTTATGATTTAATATCAAGCTTGAATCATAATCTAAGGATAAGAGAGTATGAGATGAGAAGAGAAATGAAAGGGATGAGAATTAGAGAGAAATTAGGGTTGAGATAGAAAAGAGATCAATTTTCTATTCAATGAATGTCAATGAATGTCAATTATAAGAGAGCACACTCTTTATACACAGCCAATTAGCCTAATGCGTCCTCTGTAATTCACTTGTACAAGTCAAGGTTAGTCAAGTGTTAGTTAACAAGTCAAGATTTGAGCTCATTTGAAATCTCTAGAGAGGGAAACTAGGGAGAGAAGCTCTCAATAGGCGATTACCGGCAGGAGGCGCGGGGGGGGGGGGGGGGGCAGGCGGCGTGTGAGGTGGGGTTGTTCTGCACTTCTGCTGTTTCCCGGGGTGTGAGGGCGCGTGCGTGGTCGTACGGCATCGTTGAGGCCAGTTTTGGACTCCTCGTGATCTCCTTTATCTTGTGGGGTCATCGGGGAACCAATCCAATCATTGTTTCTGAGGGCGAAAACACAGGTGAGAGAGGGCGTTTGAGTTGGATGTTGGTGATGGCGTAGGATGCTTTCCAATGCTCTCTTCTTGATTTTCATCCTTCATCTTCCTTGACGACTCCCATTATTGTGGTTTCTTACTTCTTGGAGATTGTATTGGATTCAATTTGCATTTTTTCTCTCTCCTCGGGGTCTTCTCTATCACGATTTTTCTTCTGGGTTTCTTCTCTTGTGGAGAAAATCTTGGTATGTCCCCTACTTTACATTGCTTCCTTGTTGTTTCCATGGATGAATGAGTGGTTCTTGGATCGTGTTTCGGTCACCGTGCGCCAAAATTCGTTCCCCTGTTTTTCTGGAAAACAGGGTCCTATTTTTTCTGGGTTCGATTAGCTGATTCTTGATCGGATCTTGATTGCTTGGTGATTGTATGTTGCACCTGCTGTAATTGTTTGTAGTTGTGTGGTTTGTATGCCCTTTTTTGTTCCTGCGGCGGCGGGCGAGGTGGCTGTTTGCTGGTGGTTGTGTGCTACTGGTTTCGGGTGCTGGTGTTCAGGTGCTGGCGGTTGGGTGGTGGTAGTGGCCCACTTGTTTTGTTGTATTTGTTGCAAGGTTGTTAGGGAATTTTTAGGGTTGTTACAAGTTGTTACACTTCTGGATTTTCTTAATGTTTTTTCCCTTGCTTGTTTTGGACTCATGAATGAACCGGGTGAGCAAACTCGTTCTTGGGTCTTTGTAGCTCGTTTGTCACCCCCGGGTGGTACTCTTTGCTTCATTCCCCCAAAACTGGTGAATGGGGAAGTAGTTACTACTATAACTGATGATGATGTAGCTCCGGGACTTGAAAAATGGGGTCGTTGCCTAGTAGGTTGAGTTATTGGGGCGCGTGTTGCATATTTTTGGTGTGTTGCTATAGCTAAAATGCTTTGGGGGTCAAAAGGCCTTGAGTGTGTAATTGCGGACAAAGAGACTTACTACTTCCGATTTAAGTCAGTGGCTGAGTCGGACTTGATATTATGGGGTGCACCATGGACCCTTAATGGGCACTATCTCTCTCTTGAGAGGTGGCAACCCGATTTTTTACCATCTCAAGATCTACTCAAGATCTCTTTTTGGATCCAGTTACAAGGCCTTCCGGCCTCCCTATGGTTAGAAAGATCCCTAAGTTCAATAGCTAGTGGCGTTGGTCACCCATTACACATGGACCAACTGACACTATAGGGTACGATGGTTAGCTATGCCCAGGTTTGTGTTCAACTACATGCTTGGACTGACCCCCAAAGAGGCTTTCAGTTGACTACAATGGTAGGATTATATCGGTGACTGTCAAATTTGAGGGTATGCCAAAGGTGTGTCGTAAATGTTGGGTTTTTGGACATACTTGTCAAACATCGAACACTGTTACTATTCTCCCGGAGAAGCCAAAGGTGGTGGCCAGGAAAAGACCCTAGCGGCGGCGGCGTAAGGAGGGGGTAGGTAATAGTGGCTTAGTAGCTAATGGGCCATTATCTATTAGCCCAAGGGGGAATGGGCCTAACATGGTGGGGGTTCCTTCTATTAGGCCTAGTATTGAAATTACTAGGGATGTGGTTAATGAACCCATAGCAAATGGGAAACATGAGGTTGGGCTTGAGGGCAATACTTTTCTTGGACCTAGAGGGGGTGGTGATGGGCCACTTGAGATTTGTGAAGGTAGGGATAGGGGGGTCGGTAGAGGAGAGGGTGGTCACGGGCCTCATGGGCCGTGTGAAGGTGGGCTAGGGGGGCTGGTGGGCGGCGTAGGGGTGGGCTACAGGGTGCTGGTGGGGGTGGCCGCTCTTACGGCCCTCATGGGCTGCGAGGTGGGCTGCTGCAGCGAGCTCCTCTTCCTTGGCCCTGTCCTTCGGCTTCTTGCCCTTCTTTTCTTTCTTGAGGAAATGGGCCCGATCCGGAGGGGCTTTCCTCTGATGCATCGTGCTATAAGGGAAATGGGCCTGTCTCGGAGGGGCTTTCCCCTAGCTCTTGACCTTCCTTTTCCATTAGGAGGAATGGGCCCGACTTGGAGGGGCTTCCTTCTAGTGATCCATCTCTTTCTTCTCATGGGAATAGGCCCTTTACAGAGGGGCTTCCCTTTTCGGTGGTTTCTAGTCCTCAGGGGCATGGGATTGATATGGAGGGGCGTGACACCCTTCCGTCTTCTAGAGGGATGGGCCCGTTTCGGAGGGGCTTCCCTTTTTGGAGACTCCTAGTCTTCCGGGGGATGGATCTGATTTGGAGGGGCTTTGTGTTTCATCTCCTTCTCTTCAAGGGAACGGGCCCGTTTCGAAGGGGCTTCCCTTTTTAGAGCATTCTAGTTTTCACGGGGATGGGCCTAATTCGGGGAGGTCTCGAGGGGAGGCTAGGGACGTGGATGACGAGCCTTTCCTTGATGGGCCGCCTATGGGTGATGGGCTTGGTTATGATGGGCCACGAGGAAGTGGTCTTGGGCCGCGCGGGGGGGGGGGGGGGGGGGGGGGGGGGGGGGTGCCCGGTAGGGGATCTGGAGGTGGTAGAGGATCACGGGGAAGGGGGAGGTATGGGCATAGTGGGCCGCTTGCGGGGGCACAGTCTGGGCCTTTATTTGGGCCGTGTTCTCCTCGAGTGGCTGGGCCACTCCCTCTTTTTGCCGGGCCTAGCCCCTCTTACTTTTCTATTCTCCTCCCTTCTAGAGGAAATGGGCCCGATTCGAAGGGGCTTTCCTCTTTTTCTTGTCCTAGGGGAAATGAACCTGTTTTGTAGGGGCTTTCCACTAGAGATTTTCCTATTCTTTCCACTAGGGGGGATGGGCCCGTGTCAGAGGGGCTCCCTCCTAGGGATCCTTCTCTTTCTTCTCGAGGGAATGGGCCCGTTTTGGAGGGGCTTCCCTTTTTGGAGATTCCTAGTCTTCGGGGGATGGGCATTCTAGTCTACGGGAGGATGGGCTTGATTCAGAGGGGCTATGTGTTTCATCTCCTTCTCTTCGAGGGAATGGGCCCGTTTCAGAGGGGCTTCCCTTTTTTAAGTAGTCTAGTCTTCAGGAGGATGGGCTTGCGGGTGGTGATTTATCTCTTCCTTCTCGAGGGAATGGACCCGTTTCGGAGGGGCTTCCCTATCTTGATTGGGAGGGGCTATGTGTTTCATCTTCTTTTCTTCGAGGGAATGGGCCCGTTTCAGAGGGGCGTCCCTATTTTGAGTAGTCTAGTCTTCGGGAGGATGGGCTTGCGTGTGGTGATTCATCTCTTTCTCCTCAAGGGAATGGGCCCAATTCGGAGGGACTTCCCTCTTTAATGGTTTCTAGTCCTAGAAGAAATGGACTTGATTTGGAGGGGCTTCCCAAGTTTTCTAGTCCTTGCACTCCCTCTCGGGGGAATGGGCTCGATTCGGAGGAGCTTCCTTCTAGGGGTGCTGTTTCGAGACAGGGTGGAGTTGTGCATAGAGGGGGTGCGGCTAGGTTGAGTGTAGTTGACCCGGATGCTAGGCGAGTCCTTTCCGCATCTGGTTATGTCTCTCTCTCTCATAGGACCCTTTCTGATTTTGTTCCAGCTCCTTTTCATAACTCAGAGTCGGTACCTTCTGAGGTGGTGGTGGTCCAAGATGCTATTGATTGGGTCGCTTCCACTGGTCTATGTACTTTGAAATAGCTAGCTAGTGTTCCAAGCCTTCACCGGTTTGTGAGTTCGTCAGGTCCTTCTTTGAGGAGGCGTGTTTCCTTTGTGGCTGAGAGTGTGAGCCGTAGTCTTTTCCATTAGTTTCATCATGGTTGTAGGCTGTTGGAACATTAGGGGGCTTAATAACCCCAACTCTTTGCGCGCTGTGCATGATTGTATTTCCTGCAATTGCTTATCTTTCATTGGTTTGGTTGAGACCAAAGCCAAGCCATCTGATGTGGAGTCTGCGATTGCCGGTTGTGCCGACGATTGGAGCTTCCTTTGCAGTGGTGTTTGCCCTTCCTGGTGCCGTATTATTTTCACTTGGGACCCAGGCATCTATAAAGTTGACTTGATTCGAGGGGGTGACCAGTTCCTTATATGTTATATTTTTGACGTGTCTGGGACTGTGGGCTTCCTGGCCACTTTTATCTATGGCTTTAACAAGCCTGGGCCTCGTCGCGCCTTATGGGACTATCTTTGGAGTGTTGGTGCCAGTCTTTTAGGTGAGCCTTGGATCCTTCTTGAGGATTTCAATGCCATTCTGTCTGATAGGTGTGGTGGTCAGGAGGGTTGGCCCGGGCATATGGATGATTTTCAGGAGTGTCTTACTGAGGCTGAGGTCACGCCTATCCCTTCCTCTGGACTACATTTCACTTGGTCCAATGAAGCTGAGGATGACAGATTGATCCTCAAACGCCTTGATTAGTGCCTGGTTAATGAAAGTTGGCTTCATGACTTTCCTGTTGCATCTGCTGAGATTCTTGCTCGCCATATTGTTTCGGACCACAGTGCTATTGTTGTGAGAGGGCTTGGGGAGCGCTGCGCTCAACATCTTCCTTTCAAGTTCTTCAACTTTTGGGCTGATCACGAGGAGTTTCTCCCTACTGTTCGGCATGTTTGGGACTCTTCTATTGAGGGCACTCCTAAGTATCAACTAACTCAGAAGCAGCAGTTGCTGAAGAAGGATTTGAAGGCCCTCAATGCTCGTCATTTTAGTCATATTTCAGCTCGAGTTGAGGCAACTCGTGACGCCTGGGTTTCGGGTCAGAGAGCTCTGGATGAGGATCCGAAGTGCCCTGCTTTCCGTTTGGAGAAGCGTCTCCTGTTTCGGGAGTACTCCCAATTATGTCGGGATGAGGAGGCCTTTTACCATCAGAAGTCACGCATTTAGTGGCTTTTGGTCGGAGATCAGAGCACTAATTTTTTTTCATAAGTCGGTTCTTCATTGATAGGCCCGGAACAGGATTTCATCGATTGTTGGCCCAGATGGTGTGAGGACCTATGACTCGCAGTCGATCTCTCAGTTTGGGATTTCTTTTTTCGAGGAGTTATTGACTAAGCCTAGTGGACCTTTGACTGAAGATGTTTCTCAACTCTTTGAGGCTTGCATTTCTGAGGATCAGGCTCGCCCGCTGATTTCTCCGGTCTCTACTTCCGAGGTCCGTGATGCCCTTTTTTCCATCGGTGATGATAGGGCCTCAGGGCCTGATGGTTTCACTTCCCTCTTCTTTAAGAGGGCCTGGGAGGTGGTGGGTGGAGCTGTTATTCGAGCTGTGCAGTCTTTCTTCATTTTAGGGGGCATGTTGGGTGCCCTGAATACCACTAGGATCTGCCTCATGCCTAAAGTGGATTCTCCATCCACTTTTGGTGATTTTCGGCCTATCTCCTGTTGCAACGTGATCTATAAGTGCATCACTAAGATCCTTGCAAACAGGTTCAAGGGTGTCCCCCTTGAGTTGATTGATGACACTCAAACTGCTTTCGTTCCCGGGCATCATATTTTTGATAGCATACTTTTGACACAGGAGTTGATGCGCTATTATCATCTTCGTATCTCACTCTGCTGTGCCCGAAAGGTAGATATTCGGAAAGCCTTTGATACGGTTCGTTGGGAGCTTATTCTAGCCGGTATGAGGAGCATGGGGATCCGTGAGACTATGGTTGGATGGGTTCGAGAGAGCCTCTCCACAGCCCACTTTTCTATCGCCATCAATGGCGAACTTGAGGGATTCTTCCGCTCTAGTCGAGGGGTTCACCAGGGTGACCCTCTGTCTCCTTACTTCTTTGTTATTGCTATGGTGGGTCTCCGAGGACTTCTTCACCGAGCTTCTGATGACTCGCGTTTCCACTACCATCCATGCTGCCGCCGCACTGGTCTGACACATCTATGTTTTGCGGATGACCTGATGATCTTCAGCCCGGGTGATTTGGGTAGTGTTATTGTGGTCCGTGAGGCCTTAGATCGATTACTGTGCTTTCAGGCCTTTCCACGAGCGCAGCAAAGAGTTCTGTTTTCTTAGCTGGGGTTGATGATATGACTCAGAGGGATACTTTGGGTGTGCTGGGTTTCGGTCTTGGGCAATTACCTGTTCGGTATCTGGGAGTGCCCCTCATCACTTCTCGGCTTCGGTATATTGACTGCAAGCCCCTGCTGGATCGTATCCTCTCTCGCATTTGGCTTTGGACCTCTCGTTCTCTTTCATACGTTGACCGACTTCAGCTCATCAGATCTGTTCTCTTTGCCATTCAGGTCTATTGGTCTTTGATCTTTATGCTTCCGAAGACGATGATCAGGAAGATTGAGTCGACATTAGTGGCTTTTCTCTGGCATGGCTCTTCGCTGACCGGGGGGGGAGGGGGGGGCGAAGGTTGCTTGGAGGCACTTGTGTTATCCTCGTCCGGAGGGAGGTTTAGGGATCCGTCGTCTTGCCGAGTGGAACCAGGCTTCTATTATGAAGCACATCTGGTTCCTTCTTTCTAACCCTACCTCGTTGTGGCCATGCTGGATCCATATGAACCGGCTCCGAGGACAGAGCTTCTGGACGATCTGTGTTCCGAGATCTACTTCGTGGTGCTGGCGTCAGATTTTGTCAGCCTGTCAGCTCTGTTCGGGTATGATCCTCCACGTCATTGGTGATGGCCTTGACACTGCTCTAAGGACTGATTTTTGGCTGCCATGCGGCCGTCTTTCGGAGCGCTTCCCTGCTCGACTGCTCACTTCTTCAGGACTTCTTTGGAATTCTCGAGTCCCAGCTATTATAGAGGGTGATCAGTGGAGACTTCCATAGGGTTGTTCGGAGCTTGGCCCCATTTGGGACATGATTGACTTCAGCCCTCGGGCTGGTGTAGCAGACACCATTAGGTGGATGGGCGACCCTTCGGGGAAATTCACCACCAAGTCTGCGTGGGAGATTGTACGGAGTAGGAGAGAGGAGGACACCATTCATCACCTTCTATGGTTTCAGATGCATATTCCGAGACACTCCTTTCTTCTATAGATCGCTTCCCAGAAGCAACTTTGGACTCGTGATTGACTTCTTCGTTTTGGAGCACTTGGAGTTCAGAGTGTTTGTGTTCTCTGTGCCTAGCTGATGAGACTCATGAGCACCTTTTCTTCACTTGTGATTTTTCTGCATCGGTCTGGAGTTCCATCGTTCCACATACATCGATTGCTTGGCCTACCCTTCCTTGGGATGATCTCATCACTTGGGTTGCTCAACACCTTAGGGGTCGAGAAATTGGCACCATCATTGCTCGTCTCTGCCTTTTCGCGACTATGTACACTATCTGGTATGAACGCAACCTTCGGGTGCAGCGCTCTCAATCCAGATCAGTTGCGGTCGTGCGAGAGGAGATCACGGGTTTAGTCAGGAGCTGCCTTCTTGCTGCTCCCTCGTTCAGAGGAGCTCATCGCTATGCCTCCTTGCTTCGGCAGTGGGGCTTTGAGTCTTAGTTTTCTCTTTTGTTTCCTTGTATTTCTTGGTTGCTATATGAACTATGTCTGGACTCTGTTTTGACATTGTTTCTTCTTTGTAGGCTTCAGCCATGTCTTGGGGTATGCCCCTTGTAGCTTGTACAAACATTTCTTTCTTTTCTATATATTTTACTGAATTACCAAAAAAAAAAAAAAAAAACTCTTTATATACATTTGGAAACAACCGGTGCAAGGAGAGCAAAATATCTAGCTATTCAATGCATATAGACTCAAGCTCAAACCGGCTTATTAACTAACCACCAAAATGGTGCCAAACTAACAATTAACGAACAATTGAACTACTAACGGTGAACTACCATCAAAACACAAAGTTCTGATGAGTTTAATGCTTAAACACAGCTCGATCATAACAATGCTCCCCTCTTAAAAACATTCTTGTCTCAAGAATGAAAGAAAGCAAACTGACTTTGGATAAACTTTCGCTCTTCCCTAGTAGAATCTTCTTCAGCCAAATTGTTCCACTGCACCAGAACCTCTTCAATCGTCCTGCCTGAATGCTGAATCATCGAGGAGTCCAGTATTGTAGTAGGCACCTGCAAAAGAGCTCCACTACAACCTACTTCTGGAGGATCAGAAGAACAAGACTTTCCCTTTTCCACGTAGTTCTTCAAAAGGGAAACATGAAACATAGGATGAACATATGAATTAAGAGGTAACTCCAACTTATAAGCAACCTTTCCCAGCTTCTCAAGCACTTTGTACGGACCAAAGTATCATGCACTGAGTTTTACATTCTTGCGTACTGACACTGTGGATTGCCTGTAAGGTTGTAGCTTCAAATAAACCAAATCTCCCACTTTAAAAGATTTGTCTGAATGCTTCCTGCGAGCATAATACTTCATTCTTACCTGGGCCATATACAGGTTATCCTTCAGAAGCTATACAAGTTGCTCCTCTCAAGCAGTAAATCAGATACTTAAGGCACTAAAGTGGTGATCTTTTGTAGCACCAAATGAGAAGGAGGATCGTATCCATAAAGTGCCTTGAAGGGTGTGGTGCCTAAGGATGAATGGGCATGTGTGCTGTACTAAAATTCCGCCAAGGACAGCCACCTACACCATTCCTTAGGATGACAGAATGTCATGCTCCTTAGATATTGCTCAATACACTGGTTTACCCTTTATGTTAGTTCATCTGTCTGGGGATGATAAGATGAACTGAGAGCCAAGGAAGTGCCCAAGAGAAGGAATAATTCCCGCTAAAAGTGGCTGGTGAACAACCTGTCATGAACAAAAATAATGGAAAGAGATAAACCCTGAAGCTTGTAAGTGCTGTCTAAGAAAGCCTTGGCAAGTTTTTAGTTGGGACTGGATGGGTTAAGGCAGCAAAGTGGCTGAATTTGGTGAATTGATCCACAACCCCCCAAATGACTTCCTTTCCCTTAGACTTAGGCAAGCCTTCAATAAAGTCCATGCTTATATGTTGCCACGCACAATCAGGAATTGGAAGGGACTGGAGCAACCCTTGATACTGCTTGCCATCTAACTTTGTCTGTTGACATACTTCACATGATTGAACAAGTTGCACTAGATCTCTTTTCATACCAACCAAGCTGAAGTGACTCTTGTGTCTATGATAGTCCCTTCAATGCCAGAATTGCCTCCCCAAGCAGAGTCATGAGAAGCCTTAATGATCTATCTCCTCAAATCCGTTGCTGATCCTATATACAACTTCCCCTTCACTCTGATGATTCTCTTTACTACTGTAATATCAGCATCTACTACAAAAGAGGCCTTATTGATGCTAAAGGTTGCCACACATTCTTGAGCAAAGCTGTCTTCTTCATATGATTTGTATACATCTTCCATCCGAGCTGGTAATACAACTGGCACAGCACCACAAAACCTAGGTTCAGTCTCTTCCAACCTGTAAGATAGTGCATATGATGCAAGATTGTTCTCTTCCAACTTGCAAGATAGTGCATATACTGCAAGATTCTCCTTTCCTTTCAAATATTCAATAGAATAGTCCAGTCCAAGAATCTTCATCAAGCCTTTGCGCTGAAATCTTGTTGTAATCTTTTGCTCCAATAAGTATTTGAGACTTTGGTGATCCGTTTTAATTATAAAATGGTGCCCTTCTAGATAATGTCGCCATTTCTTAGCTTTCAAGAGAATAGCTAGGTACTTTTTCTCATATATGGATAACTCCAAATGCTTTGGACTGAGGGCTTTACTGAGATAGACCACCGGCCTTCCTTTCTCAGCTAAGATAGCTCCAATTCCTTTATCACAAGCATCAGTCTCCAGAACAAAATTCTCACTGAAGTCTGGCATAGCCAACACTGGTGCTGAACACATTGCTGCCTTCAAAGCTTCAAAGGAACCTTGAGTTGCATCTGACCATAGGAAAGCATCTTTCTTCAAAAGTTCAGTTAATGGTTTAGCAATTACACCATAACCAGCTACAAATTTCCTGTAATAACCAGTGAAGCCTAAGAATCCCCTCAACTGCTTCAAAGTAACAAGGGTTAGCCAGTCTTTCATGGCTTGAACTTTTGAAGGATCTATGCACACCCCCTCATAGGAAATGATATGGCCAAGATACTCCACTTGAGGTTGAGCAAAAGAGCACTTGGAGAACTTAGCATAAAGTTTATGACTGCACATAATACTGAACACTTGTCTCAAGTGAGCCATATGGTCCTCAAAAGTTGCGCTATAAATCATGATGTCATCGAAGAAAACCAGTACAAACTTCCTTAAGAGTGCCTTGAACACATCATTCATCAAAGCCTGGACAGTAGCTGGAGCATTTGTCAATCTAAATGGCATCACCACAAATTCGTAGTGTCCATGATGAGTTCTGAAGGTAGTCTTGTATATGTCTTGCTCCAAGACTCTGATTTGATAATCTCCTTGTCATAGATCTAACTTAAAGAAGTAATGTGAACTATGAAGTTCATCCAGAAAGTCATCAATAATTGGGACGGGAAACTTATCTTTGATTGTAAGTGGATTGAGTTGTTGGTAGTCAATGCACATTCTTGCAGTTCCATCAGTCTTCTTGACTAATATAACCGGTGAGTTAAAAGGGCTGTGACTATGTCGGATAAAACTGGTCTTCAGCAGCTCCTCAACTTGCTTTTCTATCTTAGTCTTTTGCGCATGAGGATACTTATATGGTCTTAAATTCACTGGATCTGAATTGGACTTCAAAGGTATTGCATGATTAAGAGTCCTCTTGGGAGCTAAAAATACTGGTTGCTCAAACAATTCCTTGTGTTCAACAATCAATTTACCCATTTTAGGATGAGGATGCACCTGAGCCTCAAAATGTGTTATAGAAAACAGTTGCCTTATCCACTGATAAGTTCCCTTCTTAATCATTCCCTCCAGCCTTTTTCCTTTCATCAATTGCAACTGAGCTTGCTTCATAATTTCTCGCAGCCTAACAGTAGTCCCTTGCATCTCAAAAGAGACTGATAGCTGAGAGAAATCAAAGATTAGTGGGCTGAATGTCTTCATTCAATCAACCTCGAGAACCATGTCACAGCCTCCCAATTGCAGAATCCTGAAGTCATACACAAACTGGTAATTTTGCATTTGCCAATTGAATCCTTGGCATTTGGTTTAAATGAGTATCGAATTCCCATCAGCCACAGTCACAACTAGAGGACTTGTCTTAATCACTTCATGCCCCACTTTCCTCACAACTTTGGGATCAACAAAGCTATGAGTACTCCCACTGTCTATCAAAATCAGAATAGGTTTGCGTCTTGCCTCGCCCTTGATCCTCATAGTATTATGAGATCCATTTCTAGTTAAAGCCTTAACAGAGATCTCCATTTTATCATCCACAAGTTCATCCTACAATTCCTTTTCTTGTTCATTCAGTCCAGCTTTCATCTCCAACTCTTCAGTATCCTCCTCTGCCTCTGCTCCAATTGCTGACATAAGGAGCTTAGGATTACACTTATGTCCAAAGAATTATCGCTCATTACATTTAAAACACAATTTTGGGCTTTCTTTTCCTCCACACTCAAAGTCTTAGACCTTGTAGGTGCATTCTGCTGTTGATAAGGAGCTTGGCTAGTTTCGCTTCTTTGACCATCAAATGCTGCCAAAATAGTGGATTCAAATAACTTGGCTTTTGCATAGGCTTTAGACAATGTTCCAGGACTAAAGGATTTGACAAGGTTCTTAATTTTTTGCTTAAGGCCATTGATAAAACTCAAAATATAATAGCCTTCACTCACACCAGGGTTGACAGACATCATCCTTGCTCTCAGGTTCTCAAACCTTGTCATATACTCTCTTACTGTTGTTGTTTGCACCCCTTTATTGAAGTTATTCACAATATCACTTGGATCTTCATCAAGGTATCTCTTACACAATTCTTCCACAAATTCAGGCCAAGACAATGAAGGATTACTACGAATGGGGTTATAGAACCACACCTCCTGATCTCGATGGATGTAAACAGCCGCTAATTCTACCTTCTCTACCTCATCTATATGATAGAAATGAACGTATCTCTCACATCTCCTTATCCAAGACTGAGGTTGCTTGCCATCAAACGATTCAATTTCAACTCGAGGCTACCTGAATCCATTGCCTTTACCACTAATTGTTCCATTTTCACTGCCTCCTGATGTTTGAGGTTGCATGATATCTGGAGGACGATCATATTGACCAGTAGCTGCTCCTGATGCCTAAGGTTACATAACATATGGAGGACGATCGTGTTGATTAGTAGCTGACAATACTCCAGCTCCCATAGGAAAATCTGTCTAGTAATCTGCTGCTGTAATCCATGGATCTTCACTTCAATTAGCTGAGAATGTTGATCTAACTTTTCACCAAGTTTTTGATCATGTGATTGCTGCATTTTAACAAACATCTCCTCCATCTGAAGTCTTAACTGCTTAAATTGATTAACCTCTGCATTAACTCCAGCATTTGCGCCAGCAACTGCAGCATACGTATTTGTTCTGGTTGTAACTCCTCTAGCCATTGGTATACACTTCTTGCGTCTAGCCAGCTCCAATCAATCAATTTAGCAATCAATCGGCAGCTAACACAAGCTCTGATACCAATTGTTATGATTCAAGATCAAGCTTGAATCATAACCTAACGATAAGAAAGTATGAGATGAGAAGAGAAGTGAAAGAGATGAGAATTAGAGAGAAATTAGGGTTGAGAGAGGAAAGAGATCAATTTTCTACTCAATGAATGTCAATTACAAGAGAGCACACTCTTTATACACATTTGGAAACAACCGATGCAAGGAGAGCAAAATATCTAGCTATTCAATGCATCTAGACTCAAGCTCAAACCGACTTATTAACTAACAACCAAAATGGCGCCAAACTAACAATTAACTAACAATTGAACCACTAATGGCTAACTACCATCAAAACGTAGAGTTCTGATGAGTTTAATGCCCAAACACAGCTCGATCATAACAGAATTGTACTAGGTAGTAGGTTGTCTAAGGAGGGTCTTAAGGTTGATAAGGCTAAGGTAGAATTCATTGCTAACTCGCCCCCTCCCTCAAATGTGAAGCAAGTTAAAGCCTTTCTAGGTCAAACGAGTTTCTACAAAAGATTCATTAAGAATCGTGGGAAGTTAGCCAAACTATTGGCTAGTTTGCTAGCTAAGGACATATCTTTTGAGTTCGATGAGTCTTGGTTAGAAGCTTATCAAAAGCTTCGGTCTTTGCTTGTTGCTGTCCCCTTTAGTTATCCACCCGACTACTCTCTCCCTCGTGAAATCATGTACGACACTTTTGATTTTGTTGTAGGTGTTGTCTTAGGTGAGCTCATTGAAATGGCTTCTTTGGTTGATGTGATTACTTGATCTTCACTGGACACATTACGCCCGGCTGAAGACGTAAAACTTAGAGCTACTGGGAGGCAGCTAGGTTTATTATTTCTTGTTTTTAGCTTAGTTTTTGAACTAGTTAGTTGCTTAGAGGCTTGTTTTCTCTCTTTTTAGGTTCTTGTCCCGTGTTAGAGGAGTCATACATGTTCGTTCAAGCCCATTTATGATCATTACCTTGTTAGGTTCTATCGCCTCATCTCACCTCTTCCTTGTGCTTTAATGCTTTATGTTGTCTCATTGAGGACAATGCAACATTTAGGTGTGCGGGTGAGGCTCATTTGCATGAGCTCATTTTTGGTTAAATTTGTAACATTTTTTAGTGCATTTTGAGAGTGCATTATAACCTTTGAGCCTAGTTTTTCCTTGATTGATGTATATGTTATGATGATGGCAGGATTAGTTGTCTATTTCATTCTCTTGATTCCATGAAATTAAATGATTCTTCTCCATACTCGTTAGTGAGTATTGTCGATCATTTTTGATATTAATGGGTTCTACATATTCACTATGCATAGGACTTTTGTGTAGGGGGAAATCAGAAAAATTTGAGTAAACAATCCTATATGTCTTGAGTTTTGCAGGCTTGCCCTATTGGCTTATCTTAATCCTTGCCTCTTGATGTTATGTAAAGTACTTGTTGATCAATGTCAATTATAATGTTGAGGTACTTGTTATGCAAGAGTCCAAAATTGGACAGAGAAAGAAGAGGAAATGAAAGAAAAAGGAAAAAAAAAAGAAAGAAAAAGAAAAAAGAAAAGAGTTCCCTCCAAAGAAAAAAAGAAACAAAAAAAAGAAAGCAAAAGAAAACAAAGAAAGTGAAAATTGATATGCATTTAGGATTAAGTTGTTCTTTTTTTGCTCTATTTAGAGATTTAAATGTTGTAAAGTGGTCACTCGTATGCCACTTAGAATTCTTAATGTATGGGCATGTGTTTAGGTGATTCAATAATGTGGGTGTACAAAACCTTAGTATATTTGGTTGGATGCGAGAATTTGAACTGTAATGTATGTGTTAATCTTGGAAGACTTGGTGAAGGTTGGAATAGTTGGTTGCTTGAGTATTTGAGTTTATCCTATACTTTACTCGAGGCCTAGCAAAGATTAGGTGTGAGGGTGTTGATGGGTCTCATAGTTACGCATCTTTTAATGGCTTTTTAATTATTTTGCACCTGTTTAATTATAGTCTTATACTCACTTTTGCAATTTTTATATTTTATTGGTTCGAAATTAAAGTTCTGGGAGCTGTCAAATTTTGGTGCAAACAAGTCAAATTGGATGCGTAAGCAATTAAATCAAGTCAATCGAAGATCGGGATGAGATCATACAAGCCAAGCCTGACGCACAATCACCTCCAACACCAGGCCCTCGCTCAGGCCCGTCATCACCTCCACCGATTCAACACATGCGTTCACTGGCCCACACCGTAAGCCCATGCTCGGCCTATCATTTTCAACACACATATCCCAACACCACCAGCTTGCGTTGTTCCTCTAGCCCAACCTCAACTCTCAGCCCCGTCTAGACTCGCGTCATCCAGCCCACCCTCATCAGCGTCACTTCTTGTTTAGCCTAACACTAGCCCGTCCTCTGCCCCTGCCTAACATGCACAACCCACGCCCAGAATCTCAGCCCATACCAGTGATTTCATCCTTGTTGAAGACTCCACATGTGGGTCTTGTGGAATCCCATATCGGAGTTGAGAGAAAGAAAAGATCACCTTATAAGCCTAGTGGGTTACTCCACCTATTGCCAATTGATTTTAGGATGGAACCCTACTTGGGCTTATATGTGGATCTCGTCAGTTCCAACTCCGTGGGTCGGGCCTAAATGCCTGATGAAATTTAACATGGTATCAGAGCTGGTTGTTGATCCCGATCTTGTGTTTGCCGCACCTTGTCCTCATGAAGAGGAGGTGCATTTGTGTTTGGTGCGCCAAGGGCCTCTCCAGTATGTTGGATCCAATTGGATCGGAGAAGGTGAAGGGTACATTTTTCACAAAATCACATGTGAGAGGGGAGTGTTGAAGACTCCACATGTGAGTCTTGTGGAATCCCACATCGAAGTTGAGAGAAAGAAATGATGACCTTATAAGCCTAGTGGGTTACTCCACCTATTACCAATTGGTTTTAGGATGGAACCCCACTTGGGCTTATATGTGGATCTCGTAAGTTCCAACTCCATGGGTCGGGCCTAAAGGCTTGACGAAATTTAACAATCCTCGGCTCAGCAGCGTCTAGGGTTTGGTTTTGGAGTTAGATTTTGGATCTTAGTTGGGGATTTAAGATTTTGGGGAGGAGTCTCTGTTTTTTGGACGTTTTGGATTCTCTATTTTTGGGGATTGGAAGTACACCCCCCTCAAGCTCTTCTCTCTCTCCTTTCTCAATTTTTGTTTTCATTTTTTGTTAGTTTGGAATAGGAGCAAAATTAGCATGGAGATCAACATGGGTTTATTTATAACCTCCTTCACCGGTTCATCCTTGATAGAGAGCTAACTTGCTCTCTAGGGTTAGATGAAGTCTTAGCCTTTTTACTTTTGTATTACTATTAATTTTGGGATCATTTATTTGTTACATGAATTGCTTGATTGAGATAAATACTTTGAAGTACTATGTTTTTATTATTTATTCAATTGAGATGATTATTGAGTTATAACCTTTAATCATTGATGTTGATGTTTATAAATTAATTCTTTGTGCTTGTGGCCTTAGGATTAATTAATCAAGCAATAGTATTCATTCCCTACGCTTTAGCTAGATAGGTTCAATACGTGATAATTAACAATACGTTAGTTTGAGCCTATTTTCATTATATTTTAGTTAGATAGGGTCAATACGTGATACTAACAACATTACCTTACTAAGTTGAAGCTTGTAGTCTAAACCACTACCTGCGTGATAATCAATAGTCCTAATTTAAGAGTTAATGCAAGAATAATAGGCTAATGATGGATTCAAAACCCTAGGTTCCAATTCCAAATTCTTTTCCCCTTTAGAAGTAGAATACTTAGTTTAATTTTTGTTTCTTTAGATTGATTAACACAAAATCCCTAACTTTTCTTCAAATCAATTTAAGTCATAGAATAAATTCACGCATTCTTAGTCCCTGTGGTTCGACACCCTCTCCCCCTAGACTTCAATTTAGATATGTTTAGTGGATATGATTTTGTATTAAATTTTGATAGGCGTAGAAAAACATATCAATAATATCAAGGAGTACATGGCTAATACTAAAATAATACGAGTAAGCTACTTATATCCCGAAAAACGTCTTTCCAAACATCAAAAGAGTTGAGTCCTAAGCCTAACTAGGTACTTTTTCTATGGATGCCCCCGGGGAAATTACTAATTGGTAGCCTCATTCCTCTGATGGTCAAAGAAGCTAGACTCTCCTGGAAGGGATTGCATAGCTCTTGCTGTTGTCAAATTAGATCCTCCTGTTTTGGAGTTTAAGGACATCTTAAGAAATTTAAGGAAGACAGAGTAGCATTAATACTTCATTAAGGTTCTAAAAGTGTGCCAAGATTTGGGGAAAAGGCTTTCTTACCTCGTTAAAGGGATTCTTGACGAATCATAAAAGTAAGACTTTTTACACTTATAAATCCTTAAGGGGATGCGCAATGTTACTTTGAGCCTGCGTTAGATTTCTTTAAAAAATTCTCTGAGGATCAAAAAGGGTAGGGTGTGTGTGATCAGGCAGGTAGGTGCTCCAAGTTATGAGAAGAGTTGCCATGGATGTCTTGTAAACCACCGCGGTATAGACTTGCGTTATCGAGCGGACCTGCCATGCATTAACACGGTGGTAGGGAAAATGATCACTTCAATAAGTGAGCAGAAATACTACCCAAATTGGGGATTTTGGGAGGCTGTGCACCCAATTCACATGGAGGAAAGTCTCCTCTGGCATGTGACTCTTTGAAGAAGCCAAGGGCGTAGATGCTGAAACTTTTCAGAAGGGTTTTGATTAGTGAAATGGGTAACGAACTTAGGGGTGCATGGTTTACTGACTTTGGACATCAAAGAAAGATCCTTCTCGATGGTTCTAAGATCAATAGGGTTCTGAAGTCTATCAGAGACCATTAAAACGACTGATTGAACCAGACGTGCCAACTGCTCAATAGGGCTATCAGCTTGAGGGATGGGGGCAAAGACAATGTAGAAGATTTGAGTCATTTTTTAGTGGTTTGAAAAATCTCAAAGAAGCAAAGAGCAGATTTGCAATGGAGAATAAAGAATCAAAAGCAAAAAGCAAGTGTTTTTAAGTGCTTGATCGCAAGAGAGCACAAATAAGAAAAGTGAAGTTTCAAAGCCATAACTGTCATATTTATAGACACGCAGGAATGAAGGTCATACATCAAACAGTGTTCTCTCGAGGTCCATGTAGCCGTTGAGGGTCAAATCAAGTAGATCGTTTACCCGTTGAAAATTTGAAATTACCAATGGCTAAAAGAGGGGCGTTTGTTTACACTATAATTTCAAAGAAGTTGAGAGGATGCCGTTTTAAGCAAGCGCAACGCGCTTGTCATATGAGGCCCTCCTTGAGAAAAGTTAGGCCTCTAGATGTTGAGATAATGGTGTCTCGAGCCCAGCTGCTTGCGAAGTATAAAACCATGACAAGGGTATTAGCCACTCGAGATTCTAGATGGTTGAGGGGTAAAAGGAGCTCAAGCTTAAGGGATTTCCTAGAAGGCTACAAGACAAGTGGTTTCCAAGTTCAAGACAATTGCTTGGAGTTCAATATTAGAATGCGTGGGCATCAAGCTTATCAACAGAATGTGGGACATCTAGAAGGGACTCCAACTAAAAAGGCGGACATGAATTTGCAGAAGGACACTCAAGCACACCAAATCAAGGGCATGTTCATTGCTTATTCACTCGCCAAAGAAGCTTTGTGGCCTACATGGGAGGCAAATGTCATGAAAATAGGAGGCAACCGTTACTTCATTTTTTCTATAAATAAGAGACACTATTGTAGTTGCAAAGGGTCCAACACCATTCATACAAAACTTCTTCAAGTTTTCTTTAAATCACACTAGTACTTTTTCCTAGGAGTAGCATAGCTTAGCTTAGCTTAGTGTATCATAAATCTTACTGTACTTGCTTCTTTTGTAATACAGTGCTTCAGACTTCAGGTATGAACTATTTGTTTTAACATTTCCTTAAATCGGCAAGTTAAGAATTGGGACTTTACTTTAAGGCTTTAACAGCCAAGGCTTGATCTTGATTGCGTTGGTCTTAACACTACTATCGTTACTTAATAAGTCATGTGAACTTAGGTTTGCATCATTGTTTAAGGCTTTTGACGGCCAAGGCTTAACCTTGGTTGTGTTGTCCTCATCCAGTGACCCAAATACGGATTACTTCACCTAAATATTGTCAGAATCTAAATCATTCGAGTTACTATAAGTCAAGTGTGCCAAGCCTAAAAATCTTATTGACTCGGGCTTATAAGTAGACTGCTGAGCTCTTGGGTTTGTCTCCACCCCAGTTCCTGACTTTTAAGTGTAAGAGGAAAGGTGTCTGTGAGCCTTGCTCCATCACTGTAACTGACACTTGAGTTACCCCTTTAATTTTCTGTCATCATATATATATATATATATATAAATTCACAAAAAAATTATAAAAGTCTCCTTAATTGGAGCATAAGCAGAATCCACGTGTTAAACAAAAGAAGTTGGATACTCCAAAATATCACCTCCTTTTCTCCGAGAAGATGAGTGGTTGAGGTCAAAGATGTGCGGTCTGAATTTAGGCTCACTCCCTGTTGGAATAGGTGTCCTAGGAAAACCTAATTAGTTAGTTTTCGATATTAAATAAATAAAATTATTTTATTTATTTGCTATCTGATTGTGTTTTACGAGTCAAACATGCGTGATTGTTTTTCTAAAACGCTCTATGAGATGGACGTTGTCCAAAATGATGTATCAGGTTTGGTTTAAGAAATTGAACCACAGAAAGACTTAGATCAAACTAGTAACATGTTGTTGAAGTATGTTCTTAGTCGGTGATAAGTTTGGACAACTTGTCTGATAAGACTATAATATGATACTTTTGATGACTTGTCTTGGTCACATGGATAGAGATTCAAGAGTATTATGTTGGTGTTTTTAATAAGGTCGGAACACTGTGCAAGACCACCTAAATTAATTGTTTCTTTACTACTATTAGAAATAATTAATTATGTAAGACGATAACTCTTAATTCGGAAAATAGTTCGAACTCGTGCATGGAATGTTAATTGCTTTGATGCCCATAATGATGAGGTTAAAATTGAATAACAAGGATCTTACATTATTAGGCAATTACATGAGTGTGGAGGAAACAGATATTTTACTAGGAATCTACAATGTAAGATGTCCTCCTAGTTGTTTCGCAAATATACGAACAGATTTTAGAATCTTTTGCCAAAGTATTCCATATGTTTGACATTTGGAATTAATACAGAAATTATTTCTATATTATGAATTGTTGGAGAAGGACGAGTCAGGAACTATGGTGATAGAGGTGAGAAAAATAATAATAGCAGTTGATGTTGTTTTTGCTCATGGATATCTAATAACGTAGTTAATTGAAGGAATAATAATAATAAAACTATTTGAAAAATTCTTGAGTGAATCTATTTAATTCTATAGTGCAATAAAACTTATTTAGTGGAATTAAGTTTTATTAAATGGCAGTCAATTGTTATCATGAGATGATAATCAGATTTGACTTATGTGGAGCTGGAGTTAAATTGTTCATGAGGTTTCTCCGCAAGCCTTAACTTAAGCATTGATTGAAAATGTTGAAATTGAATTCATGAGATGAATTATTTGCTCATGAGATGAATAAATTAATTTTGCCAAACATAATTCATGAGATGAATTATCTATTTATAAGTTGAATAAATTAATTTTACAAAATAATATTCATGAGATGAATTTTATACATGTGGGAATTAAATTAAAAACAGGGGAAAAAAAACCCACATAGGGGTGTAATTCGCGTACTCGCGTCACAGCCAACCCGCATGCGACACGTTTCGCATGCTAGGCAAGACAGAAGAATGATCCGCGGCAATATCCACGTTCCAATCTGTGAGTGACACGTGGCATACCGGGGCACGTTAGCGCTTGCGTTTGATATCCGTGTGCTCGTGGCGTGGCCAATTAATTCAGTTGCGACACGTGTCACGCCTTTGCCTATTTATATATGTGCAGCCTGTGCGTATATTTAAATGTTTTTGGTTTTAGGTTTTGAACCTAGTTTTCTTTCATGACGAAAATTATAAAATTGCTTTAGGGTTGTCATAAATTATTGTTTAGCATATTTTTTCTGAAAAATTATTTTTCAGAAAGATTAAAAGGAAAAATTTTTGTTCCAAATTTTTTTCTAAATTAAATATTTTTAGAGCCCACACTCTGGTGCTAGTAGAGGTCGTTGTGAAGAAGATCTCGAGGTGTCATGAAGTTCTCTTCCAATTGCAGATCTTCAAAGTCGGAGTTTGGATTCGCCCTTCAGGTATGTTTAAACTAAGTATTTAATATTTAATTTGTTCTTTGTTTTATTTTGTTTATTCTACGTGCCATGTTTATACTTGTTTGATTTGATATTTTGATTGTTATATTATGAGCCTATTAGAGTAAGATTTAGGTCTAATTAAATTGTTTAATTAGATCAGTGCATTAGATTTAAGATTAAGAATTTTAAATTGGTTTTCCACTGTGCCCGCTCTAGTCGTTTTTGGAAAAGTTTTTGGAATACGTTACCAACAATTGGTATCGGAGCCAACTCTGAATATATTCATAATTGACATTGAAACATCAGGTTTGATAAAATTGGGGTATATAGAGTTATGAAATGTATGAAATTGCAAATTTCATTAAAGAAAAAAGACTACCCAGGATATTGTTGTTAAAAGAGGTTAATAACAAGATTGAATATTCGTTGAAGTTTTAAATTGTTTAAAATTTCAAATGACTCATGATTTAATCAAGAAGCATAAGTTGAAATCGTATCTAATTAGATTAGATATTTAAAGAGTTGAATGATTTAGATTAATAGTCTAATTTGATTAGATTTGAAACCTAGGTATGAAACATTCATTTGTTAAATATTTTGTAATAACCCCAAACAAAGAATATGTTATGGTTCAAGTTAAACATGAGATAATGGAGTATGAGATGAAGAGAGAAGTGAAAGAGATGAGAACTAGAGAGAAATTAAGGTTGAGAGAAGAAATAGATCAATTTTCTATTCAATGAATCAAGAATACAAGATATTTTGCTTATTTATACACAAGATGAAAGACGGCTAAAAACAAAGCATCAAAACAAGACTTAAACCGACTTAACAAGCTTTCCTGCCAAAACAAGCCTTCTCGCTAACCCACCCGAATCAATTATCCCGATAAAATACATTTGAATGATCAATGCGAAATTCATAGCTAAAAACGGCTAAAAATGCAGAAAATCCTTCACGGTCATGACAATGCCCCCTCCTCAAGAACATTCTTTCCTCAAGAATGATGAAGAAGGAAATTCACTTTGAATGAACTTCAAATTTTCACAGCTTGCATCTGTTGAATCTAAATTGGCCCATTGAATCAAAACTTCTTCCACTGATTTGCCATTCTGTTGTACCAGACGAGATCTAAGCATAGTTACAGGAGCTTGCACCGAGGTTCCATTACTTTTTGCCTTCGGAGGCTTAGCTGAACAATCCTTTCCTTCTGCCCTATGCCTTTTTAAAAGAGAAATATGAAACACGGGATGAACAAAAGAATCAAGAGGGAGCTCTAACCTATAAGCCACATTCCAAACTTCTCTAACACCTTATAAGGACCAAAGTAACGAGCACACAATTGCGCACAGCTACTGAGGTCTGTCAGTAAGGCTCAAGCTTACGATACACTAAATCTCCAACTGCAAAGGACTTGTCAGTTGATGCTTGACTTGAGTATATGTTAACAAGTGCACTAAATCGTACCAAGTAATAAAGAGTGAGTAGAGTATCGTCCCCACGAGGATTGTTATTAAGCGGGTACCAAAATTAGTAGTTTTAGTGCTATTTGAAAAACCGAAATTTGTAGTTTTTGAAATAAAACAAACCAAAATAAAAAGAACAAAAATGTTTACTTTGTTTTAATAAAGTTTTCTGATTTTTAGATGAATTTATGATTTAATAAGACCCAAGGTATCCGATTTCACCTAGTTGCATCAATACGCCTTTCTATTCTAAATATCCAAGTTATTACATGTTGATGGTCGAAAACCCTAATTTACCAAATATTCTTTCTCGAGCAATATTTAACATGCTCTTTTACATATTAACTAATCAATATTTTGCATGAATTTAAATAAGAAATGAGTTATGAAAATCCATGGTTTTCACTTAAGACTATACAAATCGCGTTAATCTCTCTCAAGCATTTGCTCAATTTATGGTATTTATCACCTCGGCAATCATCATAACTATCCTCTCGGACTCATTATGAATCATTATAGGCTTTGGATGGTGATTAAGCATTCAAAACTCATGAAGAACAATGATAAACACTCAAACAACGCAATAAACAAACTTTGAAAATGCCAAATTAGAAGAGAGCGTATATTACAACTTAGGCTACATCGTAGCCTTGGAGTAATAAAATTAGTTCATGATAAACATAATATAATGTAAAACTAAGACAAAATTCATGAACTTAAAGAAGAAAAGGATAGAAAAGAACTAGAAAATAAGAAATCACAAACCCAATTTCTTCTTTTGTCCTCCTTCTTCTTCCCTACGAATTTCTACCTATATTCCTACTTTGTATTGTGTTTTTTCTAGATGAATTGATGATAAAAAATCTCCCAAGCACTCCTATTTATATTACTTGAGGTTGGGATTACTTAAAATAAAAAATATAGCAAGCTTAAAGCTCATTGCACCAAATTGCTGCCATTGCCGCCCATTTCGACAGGTTTCACCAACTTGCTGATTTTTTCAATTTTTTCTTGCTTTGCACCACCAAGAATATGCATTTACATAAATTTGAACATGTTCTTGAAGTTTACAAGAGGTTCTTTCACTTAGTTTGTCCATTTTTCCCCCCAAATTTGCATGTCGAAGTGAATTGTGCAGGCTTGTTCTTCATTCTCTGCAACTTGCTGCTCTTGCTTGTTTCTGTTCATTTTTTTCAGCTTTGGCCGCCCAAAATCAGTCTTGACATCATCCTAGACATGCTAATGAATTTTTTAATTCATCCTTGCATTTGATTTGCTTAAATTACTGCACAAAATTGCTAATTGTAACAAATTGTACATGTTCTTGTGTTTCCTTGCTTTAGCCATGTAAAATGTTGTATCTTGCCTATTTTTTTGCTTTTTTTGACTTATCTTGCTTCATTTGTTGATGTTGATGATAAAACCTAGCAAGATTTAGCACAAAATGAGTGTTTTTGCCCGAAAATGGTATTAGAAGCGAAAAAGAGCAAAAGCGAGTGATAGCGATACAAATTTCATGTATAATGTTCAGAAAATGAACTAAAATGATATGAATAATTAAATACTAAATTGGACTTATCAAAATAGCCCCAAACTTAAGCCTTTCTCATCCTCGAGCAAGGCTAAACATTAAAGCGTATGATCTCATTTTTTTAAGAGTTTATCACAATACAAAGTAAGACTACTTCTAATGGAAAAGAATGACAGAGACTCAAAGTTTTAAGGCTCTAAAGGTAAAACAATCTTTCCAAAGAAAAATCCATCAATCGCCTAGGTAACCGAATTCAAAATTTGGCTAAGCGTATTAAGTTTATTCATTCTTTCTAATCTCAAGACATTCAAACCGAATAGAAGACAAAAATCATGCCACTCATAACAAGGCTTCTCAAGTATGCCCAAGACTAAAATTATTCACCAAATTCAATCCCCCCCCCCCCCCTCCTTTAAGGTGCTCAGTTCCTTCTTTGCTTTGTAAGTACCCCTTGTGGCTAGCTTTTAATGCGGCAGCTCCAATTTGAGTTGGCCTAGGGTACCAGGTGTTGAAACAACCCTGCGGATCTACTTGCTTGAGGTACCAAGGCACGAAACCATCACACCGTAGCACATATCCAAATGATAGACGTCTTTAGTAGGATAGCGGTGCTTAGTGATTCTCTCCCTCTATTTTTATTATATTTTCTTTTTTTCATATTTTTCTTTTACTTAGACTTAGGCATAACTCTTCAAAAACTATTATGCAAATGATAATCTTAATGCAATCTATTCAAATTTGAGCATCTTTTAATCAGAAAGAAAGTTAAAACAGCTATGCTAGCTAGTGAACTCAAATACCATGGTTTTATCAAGATAGTGTCTTATAATAGATCATGTTTTATGATTAGAACATAAAAACAATTGATTCTTAGGTTATCAATTCTATTTAAAGTAACAAGCTAAAAAGAGTAGAAAAATTTACTAAAAAGCATGATGATAAGATCTTAAAAAAAAAAAAATTGGTTTTAATATGCAAGAAAAATTTAAAAGACTACTGATTTAAACTATAGAAAATGAAAAATCTGTTTGTTGGCCAATATTATTTACATCCCCATACAAAGGCTCCGAACTTTAGGAGGTACTAAAGCCGACTCTAAAAGATAAAACAGGAGAACTTTTCAAAAAAAGTTTTGTTCAAAATTTTAAAAAATGTCTCTCCCACCCCCAAACTTAAAGTTAACATTGTCCTCAATGTTAAAAGAAATAAAAAGAATGTAACAGTAGGTGAGAGATACTTCCTAGGTTTGAGGATTGCTTTTTAATGGTGAACGTTGTCATCAGGGCACCCCCAAATTTGTTTCAAAAACTTGTTTGAACAAAATATATGAGAAAATAATAAAACTAATAGGAAAATAAAATAAATGAAGTAAGGATAAGAACACTTGGGTTGCCTCCCAATTAAGTTATAGTCGTTAGCTCGACTTTTTTATGATGATCTATCATGTGTCCTGAAGGAGAATATAGTTTCCTCCATCCACAATGACCATTTTCTTTTGTGGATCGTCTTTGTACCCTTCTTTATACGACCACCTCCACCTTCTCTGATGATGGGATTTTTGAGCTTAAAAGTGCCACAACTTGAATTTTCTTTTTCAACCTTTTCTGCATTTTTTCAATGAGGCATCCATAGTTCCGAAAACCTCTAACCATGTTAGACAAGCTCGACATTCTATTTTGACAACTGGTGGTGGTGGGTTGGTTAAGATAGGTTCGGTCATTGGTGGCAATGAGTCATCATGGGTATTATGTCACATTGAGGTGATTCTTCTAATGTGTTCTCATCCCTCAATGTTATGGCGTTAGTTAGCTCCTCTAGGTCGGTGATGGTATTTCTAGGCAAGGAATCTTTAGAGCTTTTAGAAAATTCCTCTAATGTAGTCCCTACTTGAGGTTCTAGATTTTAGATGGAGGCTTCTTGATTTTTGAGTTAGCCACGGTTTCCATAAACTCCCTAAATGTCTTTTCTAGTCATATTTCTTTTCTTGAGATGGATAAGTGGGTGACCAAGGTGCTTCGTGATGGTTCCAAGAAAAGTTAGAAGGGTTCATCCATTCTTGAATGTAGGTGCTAGAGTAGGAGTTGTACTGGGGTTGGTTATAATTTGACATGTAGTTATCTTGTTCAAAACCCGATGAGGAAAAGCTATTACCCATTTGGCATTCTATACCAGCATAGTTACCTGCACAAAATTCACATCTAGGAGTACGAACAACTTTAATACTTATGTTATCCAGTTGTTTTTCAATTAGTGAGAGTTGAGTAGATGACGATGAGAATGCATTAATTTCACGAATGCTCAATTGTCTTCTCGGTACAGCATGATATTGAGTTCTCATATAGTTGTTGCAAGCTATCACTTTTAGCTCTTCTTTTTTTTTTTTTTAACAAAATACAAAAAGTAAACTTAAAAGTTAAAGGAAAGATAAAAATAATGAGAAAGTACCAAAATATAGCAATATGACACAAATTTTAACAAAAATCAAAATTTAGATAGGGGATGGTGGTATATGAATTTTTTAAAAGAAGTTAAAAGAAAAAGGAGGGGGGGGGGGGGGGTAGTAATACTAAGGTTCTGAAAAAATTAAAGATAAAAAAATTAATTTAAAAAACTTATCTAGGTGAATTAAATAGTTAAAATAAAGTTAAAATTAGTTAGAAAACTTAAAAATAAAACAATCTAAAGCAAAAGTTAAGAAAAACCAAATTTTTAGAAAAAAGGGGGGAGTAGTGACACTATTGTTTTGAAAAACTTTAAAATAACAATTTTAACTTTTAAAATCTTAATGAAGTGAACTTATAAGTTAAAGAAAGATGAAAATAATGACAAAATACAAGAAAAACAACAAAATAGCTTTACAAATCAAACAAATTAAATGAAATGAATGAAATAAAAGAATCTTCTTCAAATGTAAGAAAATTTTATAAGTTTTTACAAAAGAACTTCAAACTAGTACTAAAACTAGATGGTATTGATATCACTCAATTAAGGACAATCCCCGGCAATGGCACCAAAAACTTGATGCTTTACTTGTGTATATGCTTAGCAAGTGCACTAAGTCGTATCAAGTAATAAAGAGTGAGTAGAGTATCGTTCCCAAAAGAATTATTGTTGAGCGAGTACCAAATTAGTAGTTTTAGTGCTATTTGAAATGAAACAAACCAAAATAAAAAGAACTAAAATGTTTACTGATTTTTTTTTTTATATAAATTTTTCTGATTTTTTAGATGATTTTTATGACTTAATAAGATCTAAGGCATCCGATTTCACCTATTTGAATTAATACGCCTTTCTATTCTTAATATTCAAGTTGTTATTACATGTTGATGGTCGAAAACTCTAATTTACCAAATATTATCTCTCGAGCAATATTTAGCATGCTCTTTTACATATTAACTCATCAATCTCTTGCATGAATTTAAATACGAAAAGAGCTTTGAAGATCCATGGTTTTCACTTAAGACCACACAAATCACGTTAATCTCTCTTGAGTATTTGCTCAATTTGTGGTATTTATCACCTTAGCAATCATCATAAATCTCCTGTTAGACTAATTATGAATCATTCTAGGTTTTGGATGGTGATCAATCATTCAAAACTCATGAAGAACAATGATAAACACTCAAACAACGCAACAAACAAACCTTGAAAATGTCGAATTAGAAGAGAGCGTATATTACAACTTAGGCTACATTGTAGCCTTAGAAAAATAAAATTAGTTCATTGTAAAAATAATATAATACAAAATTAAGACAAAATTCATGAACTTAAAGAACAAAAGGATAGAAAAGAACTAGAAAAATAAGAAATCACAAACCAAACTTCTTCTTTTCTCCTCCTTCTTCCCTACGAATTTCTACCTATAATCCTGCTTTGTATTGTATATTTTTTTTTTTTGGACAAATTGATGCTAAAACACCTCCCAAGAATACCTATTTATAGTATTTGAGGTTTGGATTGCTTAAAATAAAAAATATAGCAAGCTTAAAGCTCATTGCACCAAATTGCTGCCATTGCCGCCTATTTCTACAAGTTTCACCAACTTGCTAATTTTTTCAATTTTTTCTTACTTTGCACCATCCCAAATCACTATTTACATAATTTTGAACATTTTCTTGAAGTTTACAAGAGGTTCTTTCACTTAATTTGTCCATTTTGCCACCTAAATTTTCAAGTTGAAGTGAATTGCGCAGGGTTGTTCTTCGTTCTCTGCAACTTGCTGTTCTTGCTTGTTTCTCTTCATTTTTTCAGCTTTGGCCACCCAAAATCAGTCTTGGCATCAGCTTGGGCATGTTAATGAATTGTTTAATTTATCCTTGCATTTTATTTGCTTAAATTGCCACCCAAAATTGCTAATTGTAGCAAATTGTACATGTTCTTGTGTTTCCTTGCTTTAGCCGTGTAAAATGTTGTATCTAGCCCCTGTTTTTGCTTTTGTTTGATGTATCTTGCATTCACTTGTTGATGTTAATGATAAAACCTAGCAAGATTTAGCACAAAAATGAGTGTTTTTGCGCAAAAATGGCAATAGAAGTGAAAGCGAGCAATAGCGATAAAAATTTGATGTATAATGGTTAGAAAATAAACTAAAATGATATGAATAATTATATAGTAAATTGGACTTATCATCAGTACTCTTCTTATCAGCATAATACTTCATTCTTGACTGCGCTAACGGAAGATTGTCCTTTAATTGGTGAACTAATTGCCTCCTTTGTGACAGAAGATCATTAACCTTGGCAACATGAGAAGATACACCCTGAAGCACCATTGGTGAAGGAGGATTGTACCCTTATAAATCCTTAAAGGGAGTAGTCCCTATAGCAGAATGAAAATGAGTATTATGCTAGAATTCTGCCAAAGTCAACCATCGAGACCAATGCTTAGGATAAGTGAATGTCATGCTCCACAGATACTGCTCAACACACTGATTCACCTTCTCAGTTTGTCCATCTGCCTAAGGGAGATATGATGAACTGAGAGCGAGAGTAAAGCCCAATAACATGAATAATTCTCGCCAGAACTAACTGGTAAACATCTTATCTTGATCTGAAACAGTGGATTGAGGCATCCCATGCTACTTATATATGTTGTCAAGAACAACCTGGCCAATTTTTTTGCAAAAATAGGATGACTAAAAGCAATGAAGTGGTTGAATTTGGTAAATCGATCCATAATGACCCATATCACTTCCTTGCCATCAGCTTTAGGCAATCTCTCCACAAACTCTATGCTAATATGCTGCCAAGCTCTATCAGGAATTGGCAAAAGTTGCAATAACCCTGGATACTGAACATGATCTGACTTGGTCCTCTGACAAACATCACACCCTTAAACATACTCTTTAACACCCTCCTTAGCCCCAGTCCAGCAGAAATATTGCTTAAGCCTCTTGTAGGTACCATCTATTCCTGAGTGTCCACCCCAAGCAGATGAATGGAAGGCCTGAATTATTTGTCTTCTCAAGTTAGTAGAAGCTCCTACATACACCTTCCATTTAATTCTAACAATTCCATTTATAACGGTGACTTCTGCTTCTGCAATTGAAGAGTTGTTCACACTATAGGTTGTGACACAATCAGTAGCAAACTTATCTCCTTCATAGGGCTTGTACACTTCTTCCGTCCAATCAGACAAAACACATGAAATGGCTTAGCATGAAACATATTCATTTCCATCTAATCTTCTTGAAAGGGCATTAGCCAATAAATATTCTTTGCCACTATGATATTCAATTGAATAACTCAAACCCAACATCTTCATAAGTCCTTTTCGTTGCACTCTAGTGGTGATCTTTTGCTCAAGAAGATACTTGAGGCTTCGGTGATCAATTCTAATGACGAAATGATGACCCTCAAGATAATGTCTCCACTTTTGCACTGCCATAAATATAGTAAAGTATTCTTTTTCATAACTGGAGAGCTGCTAATTCTTTGGACTAAGGGCCTGACTAGGAAATGCCACTGGTCTCTCTTGTTGAGACAGAACTACTTCTACTCCCATACTGCTGGCATCAATCTCCAAAACAAAGGGCTCACCAAAATCTGGCATGATCAAGACTGGTGCTGAACACATGGTTAGCTTGAGACCTTTAAATGCTTCCTAAGCAGCTCAAACCATAGGAATGCATCCTTTTTCATAAGATCAGTTAATGGCTTAGCTAATACTCTATACCCAGCTATGAACTTCCTATATATCCAATCAATCCAAGAAATCCTCTCAGCTGCTTGAGGGTTCGAGGAACAAACCACCGCTTCATCGCTTGTATCTTGCTTGGATCTGTTGCCACTTCCTCACTTGAAACCATGTGTCCCAAGTATTCCTATTGAGTCTAAGCAAACGAGCATTTAGAAAGCTTAGCATACAACTTCTTACACATCATTCGAAAGACTTGTCTAAGATGCTTGACATGTAATTCTAGTGAAGGACTGTAAGCCAGTATGTCATCAAAGAATACCAGCACAAACTTCCTCAGATAGGCTTTGAACACATGATTCCTCAATGCCTAAAATATAGCTGGAGCATTGGTTAAACCAAAAGGCATAACCACAAACTCATGATGGCCGTGATGTGTCCTGAAGGCAGTCCTATGAATGTCCTTGTCCAACACTCGAATTTGATGATATCCCTTAGATCCGGCTTGGAATAATAGTGGGATTTTATGATCCGATAATTCGAGGTCTGAGCTGTTGTTGGTTGTGTGGATTCAAGAATTTGAGGTCTCAGCTGTTGTTGGCTGTGTGGCTGTTTGGTGCTGGTGTGCTGCTACAGGTAGCTGCTTTGGGGCTGTTATTGCTGTTATGTTGTTGTTATGATGTTGTTAGCCTAGTAATTGATGTAGTAGCTTGGTCTTTAGCTTCCTTCATTGCATTGTAATAGTCCTAGTTGCTTGGTGTTCGCTGGTGTAATAAGGCTGCAGTAGAAGTAGAAGTGCAGCGTGTGTGCTGTCATGTAAGGCTTAATTGGTTAGGTAATGGTTTTGGTGCCAAAATGTTTAGGAAGTTAGTTAGAAGATATTTTCTTAAGCTCTAGATATTTTAGTAGTTGGTTATTAGTAGCTTAGTCGAGGTTCATTGTATTGCTTGATAGTTTGCCTATAAGTAGTAGTTGGTGTAATAATTCAGGATCATTCAATGAAATTTACAACAAATATCTCTTTTGAGATTAAACTTCTCTCTCTCATCAAACTCTCTCTATTTCTCATCCCTAATTCTCTAATTTCTCATCTTAATTCCCTTCTTTCTCATTTCATACTCTCAATCTATCCAAATTTACTTAGCTTACACTCATAAATCAATCACGAGCGTAACAATTAGTATCAGAGCCTCGTTTAGCTTCCAATCGAGTGCGTAATCAAACAAAAAAAAAATTTAAAAGTTAAAAAAAAATTTCAGTGTTGATTTAGTTCAAAATTATCTTGATCAAGTTCAGTTCAAATTTAGTAAAATTCAGATCAGTTACAGACAATTTGATCAAGATCAATTCAGATTTGTGATTCTTAAATTTGATCTTGAAATATTAGAAATTTGTAGATTGTATCTGGTGTTAAGCTGCTGTCAATTCGGAATTAAGCAGAGCAAATTAGATGGTGAAGCAAAATTCATCCATGGCTGGTGGAGTAACAACAAGATCAGGTCAAGAAGAGGTTACAATCAGTCAGTTAAGCTTGCAAATGAGTGATATGCTCGTGAAGATGCAGCTGTCTCAAAGAGAATTGTTGCAAGAAATGGATCAGAATTATGATGCAAGATTTGCTCAACATTCTCAACAAGTTAAGGAAAAGATTGATGATCAAATTAATCAACAAGCAAAAGAGTTTGATGAAAAGATTGAAGATCGAGTGATTCAACAATTGCAAGGAATTCAAGATCGGGTGGATGATCGTTTTGCTATGTTGCAGAATCAGATACAAAAACACAATGCAGATGCAAGTGTTGGTGGTTTTTTGCCTGCAAATCAGCTAGTGAGAACTTCTGATTTGTTTCAATCGCAAGTACCAAATGTTGAAGCTAATTCACAAGAAGGACCTAAAGCTGCTAAAGTGACTGTCAGACCTCAAGTTCATCTTCAACTAGCTGATGTTAGACCTCAAAATCAAATTCCAGCAGCTGAAATAACTACCAGATTTCATGTGCATCCATTTGATCAAGTGCAAATTCAGTCTTCAAGCTTGAACTTAGGATAGAATGTGCATCCTTAGGATCATTCAGCACACCTCAGGGCAAACCCTTTGAATGCAGGGCATCTTGATCAGCCTCCTAGTCCAACACACACACGACCTGCTCGCTGGATGAGAAAACATTTTGTTCGACCACCAGATCAGGACCAGAAAGTTGCTGATGTAATGTCATCTAATACCAATCAAAGTATGCTTAAGGTCATTTTTGGGCTTGTGGTTGTGCTAACTCAGGACCAGAAGCATGAAACCAACGTTATCTTGAATGCTTTGCAAGGCTTCTTGTGTTGGGTGAATAATTACGAACTTAAAGTAGTTGAAATGCACTGTTAGCTGGACGATCAGCAAGATAGGGATGATCTATTTCCTTTTTCGAGTGGAGTTTTGATTTACTCAAATACAAACATGGTTGTAAAACTTCCTCCTGATCAGGGAGAAGGAATTTGTAGACTTGAGCAAGCAATCGATGAGGTAACAACATCATTCCACACTCAAGCATTGAACCTTCAAGGATTGGATGTTGGGTTCAAGAGCAATAGGGTCTCCTACATGAAGCTATGCTATTGGGAGGATATTTGTGAGTTGTTCACCAAGTTATACAGTAGCAACAAGTTCTCATCAGCTGCATTTCATAGTTCCAGCAGCAATTTTATGTTCAAAGACGTGGGCTATTACATTCATCAACTTCTTAAATGGGAGGACATTGTAATCTTTCAGCCTAAACAAGTGATTTTCAAAGTCTCATTCTCTTTCATTCTTGAGGACAAGAATGTTCTCAAAGGGAAGGGAATGTTATGATCCGAGAATTCGAGGTCTGAGCTGTTGTTGGCTGTGTGGCTGTTTGGTGCTGGTGTGCTGCTGCAGGTAGCTGCTTTGGGGCTGTTATTGTTGTTATGTTGTTGTTATGATGTTGTTAGCCTAGTAATTGATGTAGTAACTTGGTCTTTAGCTTCCTTCACTACATTGTAATAGTCCTAGTTGCTTGGTGTTCGCTGGTGTAATAAGGCTGCGGTAGAAATAGAAGTGCAGCGTGTGTGCTGTCATGTAAGGCTTAATTGGTTAGGTAATGGTTTTGGCGCCAAAATGTTTAGGAAGTTAGTTAGAAGATATTTTCTTAAGCTCTAGATATTTTAGTAGTCGGTTATTAGTAGTTTAGTCGAGGTTCATTGTATTGCTTGCTTAGTTTGCCTATAAGTAGTAGTTGGTGTAATAATTCAGGATCATTCAATGAAATTGACAACAAATATCTCTTATGAGATTAAACTTCTCTCTTTTTCTAACTCTCTCTATTTCTCATCCCTAATTCTCTAATTTCTCATCTCAATGCCCTTCTGTCTCATTTCATACTCTCAATCTATCCAAATTTACTTAGCTTACGCTCATGAATCAATCACGAGCGTAATATGGGATCCATTAAGCTCATCTAACAGATCATCAATAACAAGAATTGGAAACTTGTCCCTAATTGTGAGAGAATTGAGATGCCTGTAATCAACACACATTCAAGAAGATCCATCCTTCTTCTTAACAAGGATCACTGCAGAAGCAAAAAGGCTATGATTGTGTCTAATGAAATTTTTCTTCAAAAGCTCTTCAACCTGTCTTTCAATCTCACTTTTCTGAGTGTGAGGATATGTATAAGGCCTTAGATTAACTGGACTGGAGTTAACCTTCAGATGGATAGCATGATCTAAGACTCTCTTAGTTGGCAATGTAGTTGGCAGAGTAAAAAAATCTTCATACTCTTGTAACAATCTTCCAATAGAAGGGTCAGAATTCACTTGAGTTGTCTCTGGACCAGCAGTGATGGAGAACAAATGCGTTATCCACTGAAATCTGCCCTTTCAGACCATCTTCTCAAGGCTCTTTTCATTCATCATTTGCAATTGTCCCTGCTCCATAATTCCTTGCAATGTCACATTCTTACCTTCTCTTTCAAAAGACAGAGATAGTTGAGCAAAATCAAAGATCAAAGGGCTAACGGTTTTCATCCAATCCACCCCGAGGACTATATCACATCCCCCTAACTTAAGTACTCTGAAATCGTACTCAAATTGGTGTCCTTGCATCCTCCAACAGAACCCTTTGCATTTCATCTGTGTGGTCATTAAGTTCCCATCAACAACTTTTACAGCTAAAAGACTGATCTTAATCATCTCATGCCCCACCAGCTTCACTATCTTTGGATCCACAAAACTATGCGGACTACCACTGTTTATCAAAATCAGCATATGCTTGTGTCCAACTTCTCCTTTGATTCTTATCGTATAGTGAGAACCATTTCTAGTTAGAGCTCTTACAGATATCTCCATTTCATCATCCTCGGAGTCCTCTTATTCTTCCTCTTCCTGATTCCCAGCAACTTCCTTAAGATCCTGAAATTCAATGTCATCACAAGCCTCTGCTCCAGTGACTGTCATTAATAGCTTAGGATTACACTTATGTCCAAAGAAGTACTTCTAATTACAGTTAAAACACAATCTTTGATTCTTCTTGTCCGCCAAACTTAAATGCCTTTGATCCACCAATAGGAGATGTCTAATGAATAGATGAATATTGAGGAGTCTTGGTCTTATGTCCATAAGAACCTGCCAAGACATTAGCCTCTATCAATTTTACCTTGGATAATGCCTGAATCAATGTCCCTGGGTTCAATGCCTTAACCAAAATTTTAATTCTTGGTTTGAGGCCTCTTATGAAGCTGGATATGTAATAAGATTCATTAGCTCTGGGGTTAACTGTCAACATTCGAGCCCTCAATTTCTTAAGACGAGTCATATATTCCCTCACAGAAGAAGTTTGAGCCAATTTATTGAAATGATCGATTACCTCACCAGGATCCTCTTCTCCATACCTATCAGAAAGGTCATTCACGAACTTAGCCCAAGTTAGGGATGGATTGCCGCATATCAAGCTATAGTATCAGAGTTCCTGATCACCATGAAGATATACCGCAGCTAACTCCACCTTCTCAGTGCCATCTATATGATAGAATCGAAAGTACCTCTCACACCTCCTAATCCGCGACTGAGGTCTCTTTCCATCAAACGATTCAATTTCAACACAAGGCTGTCTGAAGCCCTGACTTCTTCCACTAGCTGTTCCATTCTCACTAGATCCAAAGGACTGAGGTTGCAGGATGTCTGGAGGATGATCGTGCTAACAAGCAGCTGATAATACACTAGCTTTAGCAGGTTGATTCTGCCTCATGATTTGCTACTGAAATCCATAGAGCTTCAATTCAATGTGCTAAGAGTATTGATCTAACTTCTCAGATAACTTTTGATCCTGTGATTACTGTATCCTTACAAACATTTCCTCCCTTTTCTCCATTTGAAGTCTCAATTGTTCAAATTGATTAACTTCTACATTAGCTCCAGCATTTGCACCAACAGCAACAGCATAAGTAGCATTAGCGGCAGCATTTGCTCGAATTGTCACTTCACCAGCCATTGGTACTGTCCTCTTGTGTCTAGCCAACTCCAATCAATTAACAAGCAATCAATCGGCAGCAAAACACAAGCTCTGCTGCCAATTGTTATGATTCAAGATCAACTTGAATCATAAACTTGAGATAATAGAGTATGAGATGAGGAGAGAAGTGAAAGAGATGAGAATGGGAGAGAAATTAGTTGAGAGAGGAAAGAGATCAATTTTCTATTCAATAAATCAAGAATACATGATATTTTGCTTATTTGTACACAAGATTAAAGACGGCTAAAAACAAAGCATCAAAACAAGGCTTAAACCGACTTAACAAGCTTTCCCACCAAAACAAGCCTTCTCGCTAACTAACCCCAACCAATTATGCCTCCAAAATACATTGAATGATCAATGCAAAATTTACAGCTAAAAACAGCTAAAAATGCAGAAAATCCTTCACGGTCATAACAGAATACCTAATTGTATTATTAAAGAGTTTAATAACAAGATTGTTATTTGTCAAATCTAAATTGTTTAGATTCAGATGAATTATAATTAAAGTAGTGGGTGTATGTTTCTAAATAATCTAATAGGATTAGATATTCAAATAGTTAAATGATTTAGATATATATACAACATTACATAGAATATCTAATGGGATTAGATGATCGGTCAGAATCTAATGAGATTAAGATCGGATTTAAATATTTATTTATTTAAATAATAAAATAAATTAAAAAAATTTAAAGTGGGACGTGCCCAGCAAACTTATTAAAATTTTTTTATATTTTTATTATTTAAATAATTTGAATCAATAAATAATTAATTAAAATGAGTTTAGAAAAATCTTTAATTGTTCCAACCTTTTGGCCCTTAAGTGTTGTTATTCAAATTATTTGATAATTGATAATTATTAAATTTTTTTCATATATTTAAAGTTATTTTAATAGTTATATATTATGTATGATGTAAATAGAAATTATAAGGCCACATAACTTGGTGAAATATTTGATTTCTTCTAGTGGGAGAATTTATTCAAATAGATCCAATATGATTAGATAATTCAAAAGTTGAATCATTTGAAAAGAAAATTCTCATAGCGTATCTAATGAGATAGATTGCATAGGTTGGATATTAAAAGAAACTTAACTAGATTAAGGTTTTATTTAATTGTTAAATAAAATTTAGAATGTGATTCTAACAGTGATTATCAGATAATAAAATTTGAAAAGAAAGAATTGCCATTGTAAATTTCAAGTGGGAGCGAGGATCATAAGCAGATTCCTCACGGTCTCCATTTCCAATGTAATAGTATAGTGGACATGCGCTACTCCCCAAGAAGGGCGTTTGTTCACGGGATGCAGGGTTAGACTTCTTAATGATAGACAAAGTTACAAAAAAAAAAAAATATGAGTGCGGCCACGCTGACGTGGAATATCTTGTTTACTTGTAATAATGTCTAGGCAGTGGTATAGACTTGACTAGGATAGTATGATAGTATGCTAGAGAGCATTATGATACTGTCTTAAATTTAAAATAAGCACTTTTTGAGCTGCTTGTAAAATGCGGCATTTTAACTTTAATTTTATATGAAACAGTGCTTTTTGTTTTGTAATTGCGAATCCCATATCAATTTTTTGGTTGGCATTCAATTCAAAAAAAAAAAAGGTATCTCGAAGTATTGACTTTTGGAGATCTAATTAGAAAGAAAAAATTTTGTCGAAATTTTTCTTTCTACATTTAATATTTTTTTGGAGCCCACTCTTTGGGCGTTTTGAGGTCATTGCATTGAAGACCGATGGGTCTCGGTTCTCTCGGTTTTCTTGGAGTTCTTTATCTTTCTAGTGTTCTTTATAATTGGAGCAATTTCAGGTATTCTTCTTTCTTTTACTTTTAAGTTATTCACTTTTCTATTTATTTATAGTTTTTCTTATTATGCTAGTTTAAGTTCATGTAATTATTATGAATGTATTAGAGTAGAGGCCTATAGATTTAAAATTAGGAATTTTAAATCAATCTTAGGTTTAAAATTAAGAATTTTAAACCTTTCCGCTGTGCTAATTTAATAAATTAAGGAAAAGTTTTTGAAATTCGTCCCAACAGGAGAATCCCTCCACCTTTGCTGACTACCGCCCGATCTCCTATTGTAATGTAATCTATATTTGTAGTATTAAGATCATTGCAAATAGGCTGAAAGGGGTTCTCCCCTTTATGATTAATGACTCACAGTCTTCCTTCGTTCCTGTAAGGAGGATTTCATACATAATTTTGCTTGCTCAAGAGCTCAGGCACGACTATCACCTTCCGTCGATGTCACCTCGGTGTGCTCGGAAGGTTGATATTTGCAAAATGTTTGAAATAGTGAGTTGGGACTTCATTCTGTCTACTATGCGTTGTATGGGTATCCGGAGGTTATGATTGGCTGGGTGTGGGAGTGTCTTTCTATAGTCAGGTTTTCGGTCGCCATTAATGGCGAGCTTCAGGGGTTTTTTTGCACAGGTTGGGGCATTCGTCAGGGGGATCCTCTTTCCCCTTACTTGTTCGTTATCTCCATGGAGGGTCTACGAGGTCTACTTCATAGTGCCACTGCCGATCCGCGGTTTCGGATCCACCCGCGCTGCTATAGTACACGGCTCACGCATCTTTGCTTTGCTGATGATCTGATGATTTTTAGTCAAGCAGATGAGGAAAGTGTTTCGGTTATTCGGGTGATGCTGGTTTCAGGGATGTCCTTGAATGTGGCAAAGAGTATTGCCTTCGTTGCCAGGGTTGATTCTGCGTCTTAGCAATCTACTCTGGATATTCTGGGGTTCAAATTGGGGCAATGTCCGGTCAAATACGTGGGGGTGTTGCTTATCTCTTCGAGGCTTTAGCTCATCCACTGCAAGCCTCTCTTTGATCGCATCCTGGCTTGCATTCAGTTCTAGACTTCTCGTGCTCTTTCTTATGCTAGGCGCTCGTAGTTGATTAGGTCGGTCCTGTTTTCTATTTCGGTCTATTGGTTATCTTTCACCAATCTTCTGAAGGCAATGATGAGGAAAAGATCGAGTTGACGCTTGCTGCCTTTTTGTAGAGGGGCACTTCGCTGGCCCCGAGGGAAGCGAAGGTTGCCTGGGGGCATCTTTGCTACCCTCGTAGAGAGAGTGGTCTTGGGATTCGGTGCTTGACTGAGTGGAACCAGGCTTCTATTATGAAGCACATTTGGGTTCTGCTCATGGATCGTGATTCTCTTTGGCCTCGGTGGATTCATGCCAACCAATTCTAGGGGAAGAACTTTTGAGAGGTTCAGTCGACAGGGTCAATTTCTTGTTGGTGGAGGAGCATCCTTAGTGGTCAGTCCTTGTGCGATGTAGCGTTCAGACACATTATTGGGGATGGCCATGACACCGCGCTTTGGGCTAACTACTTGCTACCTTGTGGGTGTCTGCATGTTTGGTTCACGACCCGCACTTTGACCTCTACAGGTCACCTCTAGGGTTCACGTGCTTCTAATATTATTTAGGGCGATGAGTGGAGACTTCCGCAGGAGACGGTTGAGCTGCTGCCTATCTGGGATACTATTGACTTCAGGCACTAGCCAGGCGTAGCTTATCATGTTTGGTGGATGGGTGACCGTTTAGGGATATTCACCACAAGATTGACATAGATGATTCGAAATAGGAGGGAGGAGGACTCCATTCACAATCTTTTTTGGTTCCGTTACACATTCCGAGGCATTCCTTCATTCTCAAGCTAGCCTCCTGTGAGCAACTTTGGATCCATGACAGACTTCTAAGACATCAGGTTCAGTGTACTCAAGTTTCATGCGCACTTTGTGGTTCCGATGACAAGTCACATAGCCACCTCTTCTGCGCCTGCAGCTTCTCAACTTCTATTTGGACCAAGGTATCATCACATACATCCTTTGCTCGGCCCGTGCTTCCTTGGCGTGAGCTCGTCCCTTGGGCCATTTCACTAACACTTTGTGTAACACCCCCAGATAATATAGTAAATAGGCTAAAATCAAAAAGGAGCTACACGGCCATACTATCATAAATTCCCGCATAATAGTACGAAGCCTAAAAACTTCCTATGCATAAACTTCAAAATTTCCATAGAAGTCTCCAATAGATCGAATCTCAAACAACATCAATACTAACAATTAAAGCTAATAGTATGAAAAGTCAAAATTACAATCTTTCCAAATAGTCAATAATAACATGGCACTATAGAATTTATTTAATATCTAAAACCTCGAAACTAATATAATGCGCAGAACAGAATGACGCTCTGTGTTCTCGTCCCTCAGAAATTGCCATAAGCTACTAATCGGAAAAGGAAGGAGAAAAAGGAGTGAGCAAACAACACGCTCAGCAAGTACTCCACACACCTATCCGTACTGGACATATTATTTAAAACGGAAAAATATCCGATGAAAACAATGAAATCCAATAAAACCTCAATGGTTACTTTACAAGAGAAGCATAAAACATCACTTTATATTTTAATTTATTTCACAAACGTTCTTCAGTTAAACTCACAGATCAATTGGAGACTACAGTCGGTATTGTATCCCACGACAGGGCCACAGATCGACTTTCACATAATTCACAATCGAATCGATATCGCATTCTATAGTCGATGGACCCATTGAGATCAACATAGTATCTGTGAGTTCTTTTAACTCACATATCTATCGGAGACTACGACCGGTATTATATCCCACGACAGGGCCACAGATCGACACATAATTCACATTCTATCGTTTATAGACCCCTTGGGGTCACATAGTATCTATGAACTCTTCCCATAAAACCTTTCAATTTAAATCACAAGTTTACAATAATTTCATTCACATTATCACAAGTACAAATTCTTTTGAAAATTCACATATTCCAACATCAAATTAACATGTAAATTAATATAATTCAAATCTTGAAAGTAGTAATCATACAATCAATCAAACACATATGCCCAAACCTACTTTAAAAAAAAAAAATCACTCAAATTTAAGCTTTATATACATCAAATCGTATAAAACAATTTTCATTTTTCACAAACAAGTAGGGAAGTGGTATACTTACCTTCACTATCTTCTAATCCAATATTTGAACTTCTATTATGAATTAGATTCGGAAACCTATCAAGGGAGGGTAGTCGAGATTGACAATTGACTCTAGAGAGAGAGAGAGAGAGTGAGAGAGAGAGATTGGAAGAGGGGAGGAGAAACTAAGATTTAAACCCTTCTCCTCTTATATATATATATATATATATATATATATATATATATATTTCAATTTATATAACCCAAATATTATTAATAGGATCTTTCTAAAATTAGCCCATTACTATATTTATTAGCCCAATTATAATAATATCTAGCTAAATTTAATTAGACCAGATTTCACATATTTTAATGCCTAGGCCAATTTAATCACTCTGCCTTTCACATATTACAGTACCTAGTCCAATTTAATTAGACTGGGTATTACACTTTGACTCAAAATTCGTTTGAGTCTCATTTGGATAGGATGGGAATGTGTTGTATAACAAATTGGGTTTAAGACAAGTGGGAGATTGTTAGAGCTAGTGTCCTAAGGATCCCAACTTATGTGAACATTTTTATTTAGTGAATAAAAGATGCTAATTGTTGTCTATATGTTTACAAGTTTATATGCAAGTGATGTTGTTTATTTTTCAAAGCATATACCATGAGATGGACGAAGTTCTTAAATAACATTTGGCATATCTATTTTAGTGGATAATGAAATTATGCCACGGATAGACTAATAATAGATAAAATGTTGTTTAATAGACAGTTCATAGTCAGTGATGAGTTTGGGATACTTGTTTGCTAAGACTATAATGTAATCTTTAGATAACTTGTCTTAGTTATGTAAATGATGATCCAGAATGTTATGTTGGTATATTACAATGAGATTGTTACATTGAATAGACCACAAGATTTGCTTGTCTCTGCGCTACTAATATATTAATATATATATATATATATATATATATAATATTTTATACAATGACTCTAAATCTAGGAAATAGTCTAGACTCGTGTATGGAATGTTAATTGCTTTGATGCGCTAAAAGGATTAGGTTATTATGTGTAACCAGGATCTTACGCTTGTTGGGTAATTGCATGAAGTGTAGCATGAACAGATATTTTGCCAGGAATCTACTTAGAATAATGTCCCCTTAGTAGATTTGTAAGTATTCAAATTGATTCCAGATACTTTGGCCAGAGCATTCCTTATGTTTAACATTTGGAATTAATACAAAAAGTATTTTTTTTTTTTTGTATTAGTAAATTATTTGAAAAGGGCAAGTTGGGAACTAAGAAGGAAAAGTAAAAAAGAATGATAATAGTAGTTTGAGTTATTTTTTTCATAGACATTTAGTAGAAGGGTTAATTGGGAGTAAACTATTATAGGAAAATTTGACGAGTAAATATATTTGTTTTTAGAGTGTAAGTGGCAATAATCATATTTGACCCATTTGGAACTATGAATAAATTGTCCCTGGAGTTCCTATACAAGCCTCTAAATTCTGCACCTAAAAATCAAAAGAATTTATGAGATGAATTATTTATTCAAGAGTTGAATAAATTACTTTATTGAACCCAAAAATTCAAGGGACGAACTTATACAAAAAACAAAAGAAGGGAAAAACCGCAAAAACACGCGCGGGCTAATCAAGCACAGGGGGCGATCCACGTTGCCCCCCTGTGCACCAATCATTGCGTGACACATGTCGCGGCCTGGGGGCACCCCTGGGAGCAATATACGCCTTTCGATGCGGACCAATCATAGGTGCCACGTGGCACCCTGTGACATGTATATGCAGTTTGTGCGACTTTTTTGTATTTTGGATAATTATTTTGGGTGTTTTAACTTATCTAAAATACATTTTTATTTTTTTAAATTAATGAGTCAATTTTTACTGCCTATATAAAATATAGACTGCCTCATTAGGGTTTAAGAATTTCTTGCTTGATTTTTCTCCCAATTAATTAGTAAATTAGAAAGGAGAAATTCCTTCTTTCCAAGTAATTCTTAAAAAATTGTTTTAAGAATTATTTGAATTTTCATGACGCCCATATGTTTGATGCCTAAGAGTAATTGCAGAGAAGTTATCGAAGGTTTCGTTGGAGTATCTTTGCACTTGCAGTCTACAATGATATATGAGATTTCTCAACTTATTTTTTAAATTCATATTTAATTGCTTTTCATGGGTATGTCATATATGCTATGTGTTGTTATGTCCAATTAGAGTTGAAAACTTGTATGTATTCAAAATTGGAAATTTTAAATCATGATTTCGCTGCGCTAGATACTATTCTTGTATGTAATTTATTTTGTGAAATTAAAATTGCTCACCCTACAGCACCACCATTATAGCCTATGGACATCATTAAGAGCCTTAAACTCACCTTCACATCCTGGCAGTACGGTGTATCCATCAAGTGTGCCACCTACACCACCATAACAGGCTATGGATAACATTAAGAGCATAAAGCTCAACTTTAGGGTCATGGAACATTTGACAGATCCAAGCTACAAGCATCATTATCTCAGAAGGGGCTAGGGTGGCTTATTCACAAATTTCTAAACCTTGGCTTCATTTGACCCGTTGAACATCGAGAATAACTCTTGAGATGGGCATCCACCAAGATCTAGACAGACAAGTGAGCTTAATGTCATGGGCCGCCTTTGGCTAACATTTTTCTCGGTGCTCAATAAGCAGTCATATCCCATAAGAGATCTCCATAGCCTGCCTGGTACTAACGCGTGTGTATTGTATGCAGGTACATTCCTTAGTTTGCCATGTATTTCATCTCTTCAAAGATATATTACTACGTATTGACCATAGGAGGCAGGCTAGCCTGGCTCTAGCCTCAGGGGGCCTAGCATCGCACGGGTGATCTGCGCTCATCCCGTGACAAGTGGTATCCTAGTGGGGCTCATGATACACGAGTAAGCAGCTGTCTTTGGAGCGGGCTTGTCCGTTGTGTTGGACACTCCTCGGGTGTGGGAGTTGCCTGCGTCCCAGGTGCGTCATGCGGGTTTGCCCGCAGGGATGAACACTCCTTGTGTGGTGTATGGTCAAGGGTGCTGACCGTTCGGCTTGCTCGCTATGTGGAGATTTAGCTGATCTTGTGGGGTGCAGTGTGGAGCTAAAGTGAAGAGTCAACAAGCATTGCTTAGGCGAGACGTGTACGTGGTGCACTATGGTGTGTGGAGTTGGCATGTGGCGGATTGAGCGTTCCGCTTATCGTTGGGCAAGCGTTAATGGCATGTGAAAACTGTCACACGGGAGAGGATGACAATGTTGTGGTCTCGTGACCAATCAAGGCTACTGGCGATGTAGGGAAGCGATGATGGGCAGTCATACGCAATGAGGACATTTGCAAAATTGGGTGGGGGAGAATGTCATGGGTCGCCTTTGGCCGATATTGTCCGTGGTGCTCAATAAGCAGTCATATGCCATAAGAGGTCTCCATAGCCTGCCTGGTACTAACGCGTGTGTATTGTATGCAGGTACGTACCTTAGTTTGTCATGTATTTCATCTCTTCAGAGGTATATTGCTGCCTGTTGACCATAGAGGGTAGGTTGGCCTAGCCCTAGCCTGAGGGGGCCTGGACGCCGCATGGGTGATCTGCAATCATCTTGTGACATTAAGCCCCATTCTCTTTGATGTATCACACATTGCCTTCTTAGAAAGTCCTTTAGTAAGGGAATCTACCAAATTCTTCTCACTCCTTACAAACTCAAATGAGATCACATTATTCTCAATCAAGTGCTCTACTACAAGATGCCCCAAGCAAATATGCCAGCGCTTACCATTATACACCTGACACTGTGTTACTCCAATGGCCGCTTATGACTCTTAGTGCACTGAGACAAACGGCATGCGTTTCCCTCGTAATGGAATGTCTCCCAACACATTCCTCAGCCATTTAGCTTCCAAACCTGCCATCTTTAGAGCAATAGACTCATATTGCATGGTGGATTTAGCAATGCAAGTCTGTTTACAAGAATGGTGTAGAATTGTTATGAGCTGTTAAAATTTTGTTGTCTAGTTATTTAAAAGTGATAGAACAAACATAAGCCGACTACATTCTTAAGTTCATGCTTTAGCAAGATTCAAAGAAAGGATGTTGATTTTATCTAGGATTGTTTGATTTAAAAAGGATTGTAGACATTTAACGTCAGAAATTTATGTTTACCCTTGGTGTTAGAGTCATTAGATTGTGAAGTGTGAAGCATTCTTGTGTTGCTTAGTTCATCATGGATATCTGGTACTAAACAATTCGTGAAGTTGTTAAGTAGACTGATTGATTCAGAAGGCTCCTTATAAACGAAAGAATGTGAGCAAAAGAATGAGACAAGTGAGAGATGGGCATTGAAAAACTTTATAGTCAAGGAGTTGACAGAACCCTAGGAGATAGTTATGCGATGCAGGGCTAATTTGGTTTACGACTATAAGGAACAGTGTCCTGAGAGCTAGATTTATTCTGGATATATTATTTGATTAATAAATAAAATTGAAGTCCCAGTCTTTTCCTAGTTAAATTTGTGTAAACGAGCATTTATACTGCATATAATTTTCTTTTGGGAAAACATCCATCAAATGGGTGTAGTCCTCATACTATAATTTATATGTTTGTTCTAAGTGGTTTATGAGACTAAGCCACATATAGACTTGGAACAAATGGTATGGATTGTTGTTTGAAGGACTCATAGTCGAAGACAAGTTTGGACCACTTGTATGTTAAGACTATAACGTGACACTTTAGATGACTTGTCTTGGTCATAAGGATGAATATCCAAAAGTGTTAGGCTAGTGTGTTCAATAAGATTGACACACTTAGTTGGACCATGTGGCTTACTTATTTCTATACTACTATCGGAGATGAGTGATTCATATTGTATTGTTTGAATGACGATTCTAAATCTTGAGGGTATTCTGGACTTGTGCATGGAGTGTTAGCTACTTTGGTGTACTATAAGTAAGGTCTAAACGAATGACTGAAATCCCACGTACACTGGGTAGCGGCGTGAAGTGTGACAAGGATCAGGTACTCAATAGGGAATCTACAGTCTCTTATGATATACAGATGTCCCTTTAGTTGATTCGCAAATATTTGAATAGTTCGGAATCTTTGGCCAAAGCATTTCAAGTGTTTGACATTTAGAATTTATACTATGAATATGTTCAAGTATAAATGCATTATTCAGTGAAGAACGAGTCGGCAACTAATGGAGAACCTGTGAGAAGAATAATGATAGTGGTTATATTTATCCTTTGTCATGGACATCTAGTGGAGGGGTTGTTGTCATCAATACAGTCTATTAGGGAGATATCGAATAAATGGCTTAAGTCTGAAGTGAAATGAGACTTATTTAGTGGAATTAAGTCTCATTAAATGATAATTAAATTATTTCATGAGATGATTAATTTAACCCATTTGGAGCTAGATTTAAATTGTCCCTGAGGTACCCGCGCAAGCCTCTGTATTTATTGCCATTGAAAAAATATTAAAGAATCCATGAGATGAATTATTTATCTATGAGATGGGTAAATACAAATTTGCCAAACATTATTCATGAGATGACTAAAATTAAAAATTATAAAATAAAATAATTTTGAAAATTAAAATTCATAAGATGAATTTTTATATGTGAAAAAAAAAGCAAAACAAAATAAAATAAAAATAAAAATAAATTACAGCACAGGCACGATCCGTGCCTACGCGGTTCAACCAACCAGAGCGCTGGGTAGTCGCGAAGCGATCCGCATGCTCTAGTGCGGGCCAATCCCGGCCCGCCACGTGGCACGCAGTATAAGTTTAAAAGCATGCGGCTTTAACTGGGATCAAACGCGTAGTTTTGACTGGCCGCTGAATGAAACGATGCATTTTGTTATTGAACTGGTGAATCCCACATCATTTATTTTGTATTTTTTCACTCCAGTATACTACTATAAATAGAGGTACCTATTCTAAGAGTTTGGTATTCAATTGAAATAAATATTTTTGGGTTTCTGAAATCGTTTCAGAGACCTGATTGAAGAGAAAAATTTTTATTGAAATTTTTCTTTCCTCTATTTAATATTTTTCGGAGTCTGCCCTCCGGGCAACTTGAGATCATTGCATAGAAGATTGTAGGGTCTTAATTTTTTTGGTATTCTTTATTATTAGAGCAATTTTAGGTATGTTTTTCTTTTCTTTTTTAGTTTCGCTCTTCTGTTTATTTATAGTATTCATTAGTATGCCTATTTAAGTTTATGTATTGTTATGAATGTATTAGAGGTAAAGGCCTAAAGATCTAAATTAAGAATTTAGATTTGTAGATTTAAATTATGAATTTAAATCTGTAGATTTGAAATTAGGAATTTTAAATCAACCATGGGTTTAGAATTATGAATTCTAAACCTCTTCCGCTGCGTAAACTTTATAAAACTAGGGAGAATTTTTGAAATTCGTCCCAACAACTGGTATTAGGGCAAAGGGTTTATAGAGATAAACTTATTCCTGGGAACTCTCGCATGTGAGGTGTCATGAAGAGTGACTTTCCAACCAGGGGCTTAAGTAGAGAGAAGAGTCTCCTACTCTAAGTGCTCTAATAAGTGCCTATTGTTGTGACCATAGTTGAGAACTGTGAACCCAATAGTCGGTATCAAAGTTTATTTTTCCAACAAAATTCATGTTTTTTTCCCAACAAGGACAAGTGAGAGATTGATGGAATCGGTATCCTGAAGAACCCAATTAATTAGTTGTGTTTATTTAATGTTTAATTATGTTTTATGTGCCAAATATACATGCGATTGTTTTCTAAAATGTTTCAAAGATGGAAGCAGTCGAAGATAACATATTAAGTTTGGCTTCAATGGCCAATGATATTGAGCCATAGATGGACTTAAATCAAATTAATGGTATGTTGCCAAAGTATGCTCATAGTCGTGTGAAAAGTTTGGACAACTTGTCTAATAAGACTATAATATGATACTTTAGATGACTTGTCCTGGTTATGTGGATAGGGATCCAAAAATGTTATATTGATATTGTCAATATGATTAAAACACTAAACTAGACCACTTGAATTATTTATTTCTTAACTACATTCAGAAATAACTAATTCATTCTAGTAAAACGATAACTCTAAATCCTAAGATTGTCTTAGACTCGTGCATGTGGTGTGTGTCACTTCGATGTAGTGAAACATGAGGTCTAGATGAGTGGGCCGACATCCTTTGTATGTTGGGTGATAGCATTAAGTCTAGCGGGAAACAAACATTCAATATGTAATCTATAGTCTCTTACAAGATACAAATATCCCCTTATTTGATTTGCAAGTGTTTGAATAAATTCTGAAAAACTTTGGCCAAAGTTTTTAAGTGTTTAACATTTGGAATTAATACAATAAATATGTTAGTGCATTAGAATTATTAGAAAAAGGTCCAGTCGGGAACTAAAGGAAAAACTATGAAAACAATAACGATAGTAGTTGAAATTCTTATTTCTCATCGATATTTAGTAGATGGGTTAATTGTTATTATTAAAAATTGTTCAGGAATTATTGTATAATTATATTTAATTCTAGAATGCAGTAATATTTATTTAGTGAAATTAAACATTACTAAATGGTAATCAATATTATCAAGTGTTGATAATTAGAGTTGACCCATTTAGAGTTAGGATTAAATTGTTCCTAAAGTCTTTCTACAAGCTTCTATAAGTACACTGGTTGAATGAGATAAATTATTTATTTATGAGATGAGTAAATTTATTTTGCTGAACAAAATTTATTAGATGAATTATTTATTCATAAATAAATAAATTTATTTTACTAAATAATTTTATAAGATGACTTTATACATGTGAAAAATTAAATAAAAAAAGGAAAAAGAAAAATACGCAACGTACCAGTGGAATGCACGCGCGGATCAACAATGGCAAGGACGCAGAGAGTGCATTAGCGTCGCTCATCAGCACATTTCAACCTCAGCCAGTCGCTTGGGGACACGTGACTATTAACCTGTTAATTAAGAACACGTTCTTTTGGCTGTTACTTTATTGAGTTTTTTACCAACTTGGCATTTTTTTTGAAAAAAAATTATCAAAATAGCATTATTGTAAAAATGTTTATCAAAATGGTAGCATTTACTGTAACATACTTAACACACACCGTTTAAAACAGCATATGCCCGTCGTTGATCAACGTATGCTGTTTCTAACGGCGTACGGTGAACAATATTTTTTTTTTAATAGAAGCACAGCTAATTTGTATTTTAAAAATTATTACATTAAAACTATTCTAATAAATAATTTAAAATTTTAATAATTTTTAAAATTTTTGTAAGAAAGTGTATTAACTTTGTCCTAACAGTATATGTTACTTGGGTACTAGAATACAGCCTCTATTCATGGTAGCATCCTGAAGACAGAAGACTGCATACATTCACTCCTCTAGGCCTTGCATAAGCGGGATCCTTTGGGGCACTGGGAATGTATGTTACTTTCTATTTACTATATTTAATGTAGTGAATAATTACGATAATATATATAGGTCATTTTATCATTTAGATACTCGTTAAATTTTTGTTGAACCAATATTATATAAATAAAAATTATGCATTATTTTTTAGATGAAAACATAAATGGTAAAAGCTTTAAAAAGTGATTTTATATATAGTAAGGGCAACATATTTTATCAAAACGACCAAGAAGAAAACTATTATTTAGAAAAGGACCACGAAAGATATCAACTATTTATAAGTGACCAAGACAATTACTTACAAAAATAACATGACATCCAAAAAGAATATTTGGTAGATAACATGGCAATCATATGACACATACAATATTATGACGAAGTTAATATACTTTCTTAAAAAAATTTTAAAATTTATTAAAATTTTAAATTATTTATTACAACAGTTCTAATGCAATAATTTTTAAAATACAAATTAACTGTGCTTTCGTTAAAAAAATTATTGTTCACGGTATGCCGTTAGAAACGACGTACGTTGATCAACGACGGGCGTACGCCATTTGAAATGGCGTACATTGAGTATGCTATAGTAAATGGTGCCATTTTGGTAAATATTTTTGCAATGGTGCTATTTTGGTAATTTTTTTTTTTAAATGTGCCAAGTTCGTAAATAAATCTACTTTATTATGCAATGTCGTTGCGCTTTTGACAAATCACAACCCACATTGAAAGTTTTATGATTTTTCTACCCGTCATTCTATTACAAATAGGGGTCTTAAGAACTCAATTTAGTATCTTAAAATTTTCTAAAAAATTATTTTTGTAAAAATTAAAAAGAAAAAATTTCAGTTTCGCTCTAAAATTTTTCCTAAATAAATATTTTTGGAGCCTAATTATCGGGTGTCAAGAGGTAATTACGAAGAAGGTCTTGCTCTCTCGGTAATTTCTCTCGGGCTACAATTACAGTCTATAATCCAGGTATTCCTAATTCCTTTTCTTTTAAACTTTCTTTAATTTTTGCTATGATCTTATGAATATATTAGATTAGAGGTCCTTAGATTTAGAATCAAAGAATTTTAAATTATTTATGGTGCACCACTCTAACCAATTTTAGGGTATATATTTGAAATATTTCCAAAATAAATAATATTATAAGAGTTAACCACTATTTTAAAAAAGCGAATATGACAACTAATTGAGCAACAAAATTAGGTCATCATATCCCCTTTATGACCCAATGGTCCTTCATGTTTAGCCCTATAGTTCCATTATGTGCTTTGATAAATAAGGCTCTCTCTAAAAGACTCTCCAAGCATTTCCTCCTTTTTCCGTTGTAAAATAAATTGAACTATAAGGAAATTCAATTAATCAATTTGGACATAGGATGGGAATTAGTTTCACTTAAGAACACGGGGAATAATTGCAAGTTGACTTTTCAAGGACCATAATGTACTCGCTATTCAAAACCCTTCTAGCTGCTATTTTTGGCTTTAAGCATCATATAATGAGGATGACTTTCTGAAGGGCAGCAATGACAACAAGAGCATAGCATATTAACATATTTCTCTGAACTCGATCCTCAAACAAGAAGGGATGTTTGAACTCAACTGAATCCATCTAGAGGTAATGAGGAATAATTAAAGTACTTTGAGCTAGTTACTACGAAACACAGTTGTTCAATGTGTTATGTCTTGTCCATGACACAATAGCCGCAGACATATGCCCAACCCTAGCAGTATTTAGTATCAACGCAAGATTTATCTGTACCTCATCATTGTCCGATGCTCCCCATTGGATCATCATCAATTTCAGAGGAATATAGATGCCGTACAAGGATGACCTAAAACAGGAGATCCATGGAAATATTTAGACAAGGGAGAGTTTTAAGTATTTTTGTAACTTTAAAATTCTTTAGATATTAGTTTACCTTATAAGGGCTATTTGATTTAGACTAGGTTGATTTTATTTATGATTGTCTTTTATTTTAGTTAGGCTACGATTATATTTTTAAAATTTTGGTTATTTTTATTTTTGAATTAGATATGGATTAAACTTCTTTATCTTTTCGGGTTCCGTGTTCCTACTTTATAAATAGGACATTGGAGATATTTTTGAATGAAACTAGAAATTATTATTTTTCTTTTTGTGCTACATCAATTTTGGTATCAGAGCAAAAATTGATCCAGTTTTTGTTCTCTTCGGCTCAAGCAAAAAACCTAGAAACCATAAACTATCGAAACCCTCAATATCCTCTTCAAATAGAACCCTAGCCTCCACTGTCCGCCACCAAACCCTACTGTTACTCCTAACTCCTTCGACCCCCACAACCCCTTCGAACTCCCTCCTCCTCAACTGTACAGCCCTTCGAAACCCTAACCCTAACCCCAAGTTGTTTGTCTTCGATCTCCAATAGTGCCACCACGGTCGCTGGTCAAACCCCAAGTCGATCGGCGAGGACCCTTTGACTCCTCCTCGCCCAAAGTCTCTTCACAATATGCATACTTGATGGAAGACCCGGATGAAAGGCTCAAGAAAGATCTCGAAGCTGCTGGAAATTAGCTCCTTATTAAACCACCAAGTACTTGTTTGGACTTTTTTCTTGGCTTGACACAATTTTGGTACGCTTGAGGGTGGGACAATCACCTTCAGAGTCTAACACGTATTTGCGCTTTCTTCATTAAGAAACGCATTAGTAACCAAGGAAATTTTGAGACATCAAGCTGTTGATGTCAGAGTTGCAGTTACTGCATGTTTAAACGAGGTTATTAGGATCACAACTCTAGATGCGCTTTATGGTGATGATCTAATGAAGGAGGTATTTTAATTAATTGTATCATCATTTCAGAATTTACAAGACAAATCCAATTGATCTTACAATAAAGGTTCAATTTTTGAGACTATGGCTACGACCAAATTTTCTGTTATGATGCTAAACCTTAATTGTGACTCTTTGATATTAAAATGTTCCACTATTTTATCGAAGCAAAAAGGGATGACCATCTTGACATTGAGTTATCGTTCATAGAAATGATTATGATGCAATCTTGGATGAAATTGATGGTATATCAACAAAGCTGTTATTATCTATCCTTGAAGTACTGAGAAAAGACAATAAGGACGTCTCACCCATTGTCCTAAGACTTGAAGATGAGGTTACTAAAAGGGATATAGAAAACTCCAAGCAAGTTGAAGAATTTTCAATTTGTGAGGAACTAGGCAAGGTAGATCATGAGTCCGGATATAACGAAAAACCTTAGATTCTGAAAAGGGGCATGCCATCCAACACCACCTCACCTTTGATAATGTCGAGCAAATTAACTTCATTATTCCTTCGAGGTTCGACATTTATTTTGGGAAAAATAACAAATTTCATATATAACTATCTTTGGGAGATGATCAGAAGTTTTGCTTCAACCTTGGAGTATGGCACATGATTTTGTTTTGTATCCTTCCATTCAAAAAAATTCGAGGTAGAGTTTCTTGTAACCAAGGGAGAATGACGCAGCACGACTATAATGTAAAATATGAAATTCGTGAACATATTTGGTTTAGAGGGAGTTTAAGTATATTTATAACTTGTAAATTCTTTAGACAATAGTTTATCCTTTAGTACTTGTTGGGTTTGACTTAGATTAATATTATTTACGATTATTATTTATTTTATTTAGATTATGATTATATTTTAAATTCTAATTATTTTTATTTTCGAATTAGATTTGGATTAGACTTTTTTATCTTTTTGGGTCCAAGATTTCTATTCTATAAATAGGACCCTTATGTACTTTATATAGTTATCTTCAAATTATACTAAATCCAGAATTTGAAAGTAGTTAGAAATTATTAGTTCTCCTTTTGTGGTATATCACATACTAGCAACTTATCTCAAGGCACAAAGCTGATCACAGCAGCAGTTCTCTAAAAGGCAATTTCAGTTCTACAGCAGCCTCGTACCCTCAACTATTTAACTCTATGTATCAACATGGTAGGGATCAAACATCCACAAAGTTTAGGCTTTTATGTAAAAAATCAATGGACAAACATATATGTTAACAGCAACCTCATAAGAATTTTTAATGGATTTGAAACACAAATAATATGCTAGCTCACCACATTGTGCAACAATTGGATTGACACTTAAGAGTCAAGGTTGTTGTATTAATAGCATGTCAAGAAATCAACTAATCCAAAAGTTCAAAGATCTATAAATAGTTCTGCAATCAAATAAGAGACTTGTCGTGTATCACCATGATCCACTCACCTTCAGTTTTACAAGCACACTCCATCAATCCCCCTAGCATTCTCTTGTTCTTGACAGGTAAGACGAGTCAGGATTTGAACATGTGATATATTAACATAATGTGTCAGAGTAGGTGTTGTGTCACAACTAGATCAAGGTTGCTTCAAACAACTTCAAATGTGGGTTACTCCATATGATTGTAAGGCATTGACTAAACTCCCTCGCTCCATTGCATCTATTCGTTGTTTCTTAGAGAGGGGAAACCACTGTGTTTGTGGAAAAGCACAGTGAGCAACTAGAGGAGCAACTTGACTTCCACAACAAGGCTGTTGCTCCGCAAAAAAAATAACATTGTGATCACAGCTGCAATCAAAATACCTCAAAAGAAAGATGGTGATTCGGAGGTGGACACACAAACCACTAAAAAGAACATGAAGAAGCAATTGAAAGGCTAGCAGGATGCAGAGGACAATAAGGTTAAACCAATCACCGCAACACATGCCTACGAAGTAGAGGATATGAAAACCATGAAAAATAGTAAAAGCCAAAGCCAGAACATGAAGATAAGCAGCGACAGCAAGACCAGGTTACGGACGATCATGAGGACACAATTAGATAAGGAAAGGGAGAAAAAGAAGCGAAAGCTAGAGGAGCTTACCAAGGTCAAAGATGAGCCAACCAAGAAAAAAAAGAGGCAAGGACATGGAGCTTAACATGGATATAACCAATCTCATCAGAACCTATCTGAAACTCTATGCACTTCATCGTCCTAAAACCCACACAAAAAAATGCACCAGACAAAGTAGTTTGAACTGATAACTTTCACAATTACATATTTTTTTCAACATCCTTAAAGCCACCAACTACACAGATCCATCCATAAGGTGTAAATAATCTCCTGTAAGGAATATAGATCTGTACTATGCAAAGCTGTAACAAGACAATTTATACGCAATTTATGAAGAAACATTACAAAGTATAAACAATCCAACAAGTACATCTATTCTATGTAAAACCAGCAACAAAGAATAAAAACATTGGTACAAAATTCAGTCTTTATATAACAGAAGTTTCACGAAGAACAAATATCTAGAAACAATAAACCCAAAACCATGGATCAATTTTAATTGACTTATTTATTTTTCTTTTTTTTTTTGGGTTAGAAAACGCGTGAATCTTTCCAAGAAAACAATGCAGAAATTACCCCCTAATTTCAATGGCCGGCCGATATTTCAGACAAGATCTTATGAGGTTTCCAATGAAATTTAAGTCAGACGCGAGAGGCGACAGAGGGGGCGGCAGCAACGGCAGCGTTCTTAGCAGCGCCACCAAGGAAGGACAATAACCCAGTGGTGGTCTGCTCCTGATCATCCAAGAACAGATCCTCCGGAACCCTAAATGCACCATGGGCGCAAACAATCGCCAACCCCACCACAAGCGCAGACATCAACACAGATCCGACATTGGTCAAGAATACGACGAAGATGCTGAGAATCACAAGGACGCCGAGGGTCTCGCGCTCGGAGAAGGTACGGCCAAAGAGGACGAGAGGAGGATCGGAAGGGCGGAAGAGGTAGAGGAAGGACCAAGCGGCAAAGAGGCCGAGGAGGATGATTAGAGATCCGGGGTGGGTGAGGAGCGAGAGGGCGAGAGTGAGGGAGATAAGCGCTAGGTAGTTGACGCGGAAGTAGGAGTAGTTCTTGCGGAGGCGGGATGTGGCATCAGAGAGGGATTCAGGCTTAGCGAAGGCGGAGCGGTCGAGGAGCTCGGCCCAGGGGCGGCGCTGGGAAAGCCCGTCACGGATCTGGTCGTGAAGGCGGCTGATGAAGGATCGGAAGGCTGGGGTGTTCACGGGAGGCAGGGATTGAGCGGAGGGGGCCGCCGTGCTTGTGGTGGATGCGGCGGGGACGGGTGTTTTTGACAGAGGGAGGATAGGCGGCGCTGGGGAAGCCATTGAAATTTGTCGGCGTCAGGAGATGGAGAACAGAATTTCTGGGATGATTTGAAGAGGAATTTGGGTAAATGAGGAGAGAGAAAATGAGAGAAGGGGGGAAGGGTATTTAGAGAAAAACGGATCTTGCGTAGGGGGGATCAGATATGGACGTGAACGAGAGAGATGGAAAGGAGTGGTGGGTGCTGCAATTGATGTTTCGATATGTAAAGCTTCGGCTTCAAGGAAGGGGAATTGTCAAAGATTAGGAAAATTCACCGACCGATTTCCGAGCGACATCAACGCGTTATAAGGCCAATAGAAAACTGTTTCTCCTTTTTATTTTTCCATCTTCAACTTTTCTTTTCATTTTTATTTTTTTTTTCTAATTTTACAATATAGAAAACTAAAAAAATACATTCAAATGATCTCTATTTTTCAAATTTCTTAAAAACTAAGAATAATACATAAGTAAGACCCATAAATTTGAAAATCAAATAATACGACTCGAGCTTGGTTTGACCAATAATATCACCAGTTTGATAGTTGATAATGATACACCTAAGTAATACCCGCAAATTAGTCAAACACTACAAAAAAGGAGTACTTCGTATTGGAATAAATTACAAATATAATCTAAACATACAACATTTATTCTACCAGCTGGTATAATCATTCCACAATTAATCAGTAATTGCTTGCCAGATCTCGTTAATTTGCATTTATTGGGACATATCCACCTCTACGCCCTCCTATATAACGGGAATAGCGTTCTCATCAGGGACCGCTGTTTGGAACAGTGTCCTGAAATTCATATTTATTCTAAATATATTATTTTAATTAATAAATAACATTGAAGTCCTAGTCATTTCCTAATTAAATTTGTATAAGCGAGTATTTATACTGCATGTGATTTTCTTTTAGAAGACATCCATGAGATGGGTGTAGTCCTTAGACTACAATTTACATGTTTATTCTAAGTGATTTATAAGACTAAGCCACAGATATACTTGGAACAAATGGCATGAATTGTTGTTTGAAAGGCTCGTAGTCGAATACAAGTCTGGACCACTTGTATGCTAAGACTATAACGTGACACTTTAGATGACTTGTCTTGGTCATGTGGATGGAGATCCAAAAGTGTTGGGTTGGTGTGTTTAATAAGATTGACACACTGAGTTGGACCATGTGGGTTACTTATTTCTAGACTACTATCGGACATGAGTGATTCACGTTATACTATTTGAAAGACGACTCTAAATCCTGAGGGTATTCTGGACTTGTGCATGGAGTGTTAGTTACTTTGGTGTACTATAAGTAAGGTGTAAATACATGACTGAATTCCGATGTACACTGGGTAGCGACGTGAAGTGTGACAAGGGAATCTACAGTCTCTTATGAGATACAAATTTTCTCTTAGTTGATTCGCAAATATTTGAATAGTTCGAAAACTTTGGCCAAAGTATTCCTAGTGTTTGACTTTTAAAATTTATACTATGAATATGTTCAAGTATAAATAAATTATATAGTGAAGGGCGAGTCTGTAACTAATAGAGAAGCTATGAGAAGGATAATGATAGTGGTTATATTTATCATTTGTCATAGACATCTAGCGGAGGGGTTGTTGCCATTAATACAGTCTATTAGGGAGATATCGAATAAATAATTCAAGTATGGAATGCACTAAGATTTATTTAGAGGAATTAAATAATTCCAATAATATATTAGTATTTTCATTCGAATTTGATAATTTTTTTAATAAAAATGCTAATATGACACATAATTTTGACAATATTTAGACTTTTTTGATCATATCGACAATATTCAAATAGTTCATAGCAACAAATAGTGACTATATTATTGCAATTTTCTTATATATTCATATGAAAACATTGTCATTACCTGTATATGTTTTTCTAATCAGTATTAAATAGCATTTTTTTTATATAAAATTAGTCGAATTGTAACAAAAATTTGTCAAATTCCGACATGGAGTACTTATGTGAGGAGAACTCATTGTGTACCTAGGTAATAAAATATTCAAGATCTTGGGATACTTCATTGTATGTATTGAAAATTTAGGTAATTAAATTATTTTGTGAGATGATTAATTTAACCTATTTGAAGCTAGATTTAAATTGTTCTTGAGGTCCCTGCGCAAGCCTCTATATTTATCACCATCGGAAAAGGATTAAAGATTTCATAAGATGAATTATTTATCCATAAGATGGGCAAATTAATTTTGCCAAATATTATTCATGAGATGAATGAAAAAATTAAAAATTATAAAAAAAATAATTTTGAAAAATTAAAATTCTTATGATGAATTTTTTACATGTGGGAAACAAAGCAAAAAAAAAAAAAAATTCAAAATCACATTTATACAGCTCACGATCCGCGTGAACAGAATTGGACGAACCAGCGCGCTGGGATGTCCACCGTGGGTATCCGCGTCCCCACCTGAGGATGAATTATGCGACACCACGTGTCACGCTTAATTCAAAATAGAGACACGATTTTACCGGGTAAAAACGCTGCATTTTACTTGTTTTGAAATCAAAACGGTGCGTTTTGCTTTTGTTCAGCGAATTCCACATCGAAAAATCAGTTTTTTTCACTCTGGAACACTATTATAAATAGAGGTGCCTAATTCAAGGGTTTGACATTAAATTCAAACAAAATATTTTGGGTTTCTGGAATTATTTTGGAGACCCAATTGGAAAGAAAACTTTCCGTTGAAATTTTTCTTTCCACAGTTTAATATTTTTCGAAGCCCATCCTCTGGACAGCTCGAAGTCATTGCATAGAAGATCGCAGGGTCTTGATTTTCTTGGTATTCTTTATTATTGGAGCAATTTTAGGTATGTTCTTCTTTCCTTCTTCTTTTAGTTTCACTTTTCTATTTATTTACAGTATTCATTATTATACCCTTTTAAGTTTATATATTATTATGAATGTATTAGACTAAAAGGCCTGTAGATCTAAATTAAGAATTTAGATATGTAGATTTAAATTATGAATTTAAATTTGTAGATTTAAAATTATGAATTTCAAATTAACCCTGGTTTTAGAATTATGAATTCTAAACCTTTTCCGCCGCATAAACTTCATAAAATTGGGGAGAATTTTGAAATTTGTCCCAACAACTGGTATTAGGGAAAAGGATTTAAAGAGATAAACATATTCCGGGAACTCGCGCACGTGAGGTGTCACGAAGCGTGACTCTCCTACCGGGGCCTAGGTAGAGAGAAGAGTCTCCAACTCTAAATGCTCTAATAGATGCATACTGTTGCGACCATAGTTGAGCATTGTGAACCCAATAGTCGGCATCAGAGTTTATTTTTAAACAAAAGTTATATTTTTTCCAACAATTAGTATCAGAGCCAGCCTTTGATTACCTTCATAATATACACAAATAGGTATAATAAGATCAAAATAATTAGATCTGCGATTTAATAAGATAGAGATTTTATTAAGACTGAAAAGCTTGTATGAATTAGTGATTTAAATTGTTTAAATCATTAAAGGAGTTAATAGTTGACTACTTTATTTAAAGTATCGATTTAAATTGTTTAAATCAGTTAAAAGATTTTATAGTTAACTAGATTGCTTAAAGTAAAGATTTAAATTGTTTAAGTCATTAATGAATTAATTGTTAATTAAGATTATATAAGGCAACGATTTGAATTGTTTAAATTATTAATTAATTAAAAGTTAATTTGATCGTTTGCAGGTAACGACTTAAATTGTTTAAATCATTAATGGATTAATCGTTAGTTCGGATATATCAATTTATAAACTTGCGATTATGTTATTTGTATAATGAGGTTATGCATATTTTGATATGATTTGCGAAATCGGATAAAATTGATCTAATTAGATTAGATTCAATTAATTTTTACAGAATTGGATAAAGTTGATTTAATGGGATTAGATTCAATTAATTTTACGAAATACGATAAAATTAATTTAATAAGATTAGATTTAATTATTTACTTTAAATTAAATTATTTTAATTTAAATTTTAAAAAAATTGTCAGCAATAAAAAATAAAAAAAAGTTTTTTTATTATTATATTTTTGGGGATGTTTAGACGTCAGTATTGATTTACATAATAATTATAACTTAATTATTTTATTAATTAATTTTCTTTTAGATTGAGATTCTAAATTAGATTATGAGATAATCTAAGTTGTGAATCAGTATTATTTTAAATAAAAGTTATTTTAAATTATTTTAGAACAAGATTTTGAAATAGACTATATGATAGTTTAAGTTAACTTTATTTTAAAAATAAAAGTTAAATTTTATTTATTAAATTTTAGAATGAGATTCTAAACTAGACTATTGGATAGTCTAAACTTGTTTAATTTTAGAATGAGATTCTAAAAATAGACTATAAGATAGTCTAAGCACAAAATCACTACTGATTTTAAATAAAATTATTTTTAATTTAATTTTGGAATTAGATTTTGAAAAGTAGATTATGTGATAATCTAAACTAGATGTTGGTATTTTTTTAATTAAAATTAATTCATTAATTTTATTGATTGGTTTTAGAATGAGATTGTAGAGTAAGATTATGAGATAATCGATGTGGTAAAACGATAATGTTTTTGAATAAATTAATTAATTAATTTTGGTTAATTTTAGAATGAGATTCTAAAGGGTATTATAAGATAATTCAGGTTGTAAATGCAAGTTTATTAAAAACCACTGGTTATAAAAATCAAGTGGGAGCAAGGTTTCAATTGTTGTAACCTCATGGTCTCCATTACCTGTCTAATAGTATAGTAGATCGATAGACCTCCCTGCGAAGGATGTCGGTTTGCACATTACGGGGTTAGACTTCTATTAGGATGAACCGAAGTGCAAAGAAACGATGCGACTATGCTGCCGTAATGGTTTATACTTAACTAGCGTGATATATTAGCCTCCCCAAGGAGCTCTGTTGTGTCATGTTAGAGACTAAGGTAAAGAGGTGAGTTAATCATGTTTAGTAAGAGTTACAATAAAATAGATTAATTGAGAATAGGTCTCACCTGAACTAGCTTCGTGCCACCCCGCTGCTGGGGAGTAATAAGTGGTGTGTTTAGGTCATCATTGTATGCATGATAGTACAGTTTGGTGGATATCTGACTTATTGTGTATGCTAAATTGAAAGAATATATATCACTGCATTATACATAACTCTTATCAGATAGTTACATAAATGTTTGCATTTACAGTGTTTTTGATATGGATACGGCTGGTGAACTTCACTTGATTTTGAATACGTAATGTACTCACTGGACCAAATCACTTTGCCTTGAAAAATAAGTTAGACTTACTCATTACTCACAAGGGACTTATTAGAAAGAAAGGAAAGGGCAAGGTTGCTATTGTAGTAACCAAGTCCATAAGGAAGCCAACAAAAGAAAAGTGTTTATTTTGCAAAAAAACTAGGCTACTGGAGGAGAAGCTGCACTAAGTACATAGCTACTCTTCTTACAAAGACTGATAAACCATCTGGTGGAGATATGTTGATATCTCACTTAGTTGAGTAATGCGCAGTTGAGAGTCCACTAGGTTCCTGGTGGGTGGACTCAGGTTCAACTGACCATATCCGTAATATGTTACAAGAGCTCAGGTTAGGGTAAAGGCTCCATGATGGGTGTTGTACCTAATGGTCAGGGACATTACAATAATAGTGGTCTTAAGTGTAGGAGATGTTAACTTAGACTTTAGTGACAGAGTTTTGTTTTAAAGGATTGACTATTTAAAGGAATTTGATTTCTGTATTTCGGTTAATGGATAATTGTTATTCAGTTGATTTTGATAATGAAAATTTTAATATGAGAAGTATATTGTTTATTTGCACATGTACAGGAATAAATTGTTTATTCATGTTTTTTCCTTATCAAAACTCTGGTAATTGTTTAAATGAATCTAATATAAGTTCACTTCTTCAATCTTCTAAAAAAAACATCCTAAAAGTGATAATGCTTACACCTCGCACCTAAAGTCACACAAATGCTAACAGGATCCAAAGACTAGTAAAAGATGGACTGATAGAGGCTTTGGACTTGAGGTCATTACCAGTCTGTAAACCCTGCATGGAAAGAAAAATGACCAAGTCTGTCTTTAAGAGTAAAGGCAATAAGGTTAGTGACTTGCTTAAGCTGGTTCACATAGATGTATGTGGACCAATGCATGTTTAGGCAAGAGGTGGGTATGGGTACTTAACCACATTTAGTGATGATTACTCAAAGCATGGATATGTTTACCTGATGAGACATAAGTCGGAGGTTTTTGGAGAAATTCAAAGAGTAGAAAGTTGAATTTTAAAAGCTATTAGGTAAACAAGTTAAGTCACTTCGATCAGATTGAGGTGGTGAATATTTTTTCTGGTGAGTTTTTTGATTTCCTAACTACAGACGAGATAGGATCTCATCTTTCTGTTCTGGGTACACTGCAGTAGAATGGTGTTGTAGATAAAAGGAACAAGGACGGTCTTTTCTACAGTTTTTTGATTTAAAAGGTCTTTTGTAAATCCAATACAAAATACTTAGAAAAGCATTTTGCAAGTAAGCTATAGAAAAAAAAAAAAAATAGTATTAAAGGAAAATGACAATAATTCTAAACAGCTAGACACAACTCAAGACATAGAGGATGCATCAGATGCACCTACTGATAGGAACAAAAATGTTCCAGGTACACGAGAGCTTAGGTGTGGTGGGAGGTTTGTCAGGACACCTGACAAGTCCATAGTGGAAGCCTTAGTGGTAGACTGTGGCATTGAATCTGATCCTTTTAGCCACAATGAAGCAATTAAGTCTTTTAGTTTTGTGCAATCGGTTGCTCCAACCATGCGTGTACAAATGACATTAAGAGAAAGTAGTGACTTTCTTAGTGTTATATGTCAATGATACACTACTCATTGAGAATGATGTAAAAGTGTCATTAGCTGTAAAGATTTGATTGTCAAGAAAGCTCAATATGAAGGGCATGGGAGAAGCCAACTCTACTCTTAGGATTAAGCTTCTGCAAGGTAGTAGGAGTAGGATGTTGGGTCTCTCTCTCCAGCCACTTATATTGACAAGACGTTGTCAAGGTATAGCATGGAGTCCCTCTCTCTTTTGAGTAGCGTTCTAGGACACCTTAAGAGGAGGAGCAATTGAAGAATATTCCATATGCTTTGGTAGTGGGAGGCCTCAGGTATGCCATGTTGTGAACGAGACCTGATGTCTGCTATATTGTGGTATAGTAAGCAGGTGTCAGTCTAACCCAGGTCCGCTGGACTAGGTGGCAATGAAGCGTTTTCTCTAGTACTTAAGAAGGACTAGAGATTATATGCTGATCTTTCAAAGTGATGAGCTGGTTCCAGTTGGCTATACCGATTTAAGACTTCCAGTCAGATTAAAATGATAAACGTTCAACGTTTAAGCATGTCTTTACCCTTGGAGTGGGAGCCATTAATGAGAGGAATGTCAAGCAGTATTGTATTGCTGACTTCACAATAGAGTAATTAAGCTCACTAAGGGTTAGGCTAAGTAGACCTTTGGTTCAAACTTAAAAGGGGTGAGTATGGACTTTGTCATAAATTGGGATTAGGACAAGTGAGAAATTATTAGGAACAGTGTCCTAAAATCTAGATTTATTCTTGATATATTATTTTAATTAATAAATAAAACTAAAGTCCCAGTCATTTCCTAGTTAAATTTGTGTAAGCGAGCATTTATATCGCATGTGATTTTCTTTTGGGAGACATCCATGAGATGGGTGTAGTCCTCAGACTACAATTTACATGTTTGTTCTAAGTGGTTTATGAGACTAAGCAACATATAGACTTGGAACAAATGGTATAGATTGTTGTTTGAAAGGCTCGTAGTCGAAGACAAGTTTGGACCATTTGTATGCTAAGACTATAACGTGACACTTTAGATGACTTGTCTTGGTCATGTGGATGGAGATCCAAAAGTGTTGGGTTGGTGTGTTTAATAAGATTGACACACTGAGTTGTACTTTGTGGGTTACTTATTTCTAGACTACTATGGGACATGAGTGATGTCACATGGTGCTGTTTGAACAACGACTCTAAATCCTGAGGGTATTCTGGAGTTGTGCATGGAGCGTTAGTTACTTTGGTGTACAATAAGTAAGGTCTAAACGCATGACTGAATTCTCACGTACACTGGGTAGTGGCGTGAAGTGTCACAAGGATCATGTATTCAATAGGGAATCTACAGTCTCTTATGAGATACATATGTCCCCTTAGTTGATTCACAAATATTTGAATAGTTCGGAAACAACAACAACAACAGTCCCAGAGCCACAGGGGATCCCGCACGAAGCAGGGTCTAGGGGGATGGATGTACGCAGCCTTCCCCCTTCCAGGTGGAAGAGAGGCTATTTCTGAGGACCCCCATCCTGAAGATCGAGTCATCATGAGAACATGGTATTCTAGAAATCATGGAAGCCACAAATCATCAACTTAGGACACCGTGTTAAACTAGCAGTATAAAATATACCCCACAGAAGACAACTACAAGGCACATAGTAAAGCAAATAGAACATGGTCAATAATAGACAAATAATTGGGAAGCAACTAAACAACAAATAAGTGCACTACCTGGGGTTATGACTGCCTAGAAATCTTAAACTACCAGTCACTCGCCGCACTACTCTATGCTGCCACATTTGAATAGTTCTGAAACTTTGGCCAAAATATTCCAAGTGTTTAACATTTGGAATTTATATTGTGAACATGTTCAAGTATAAATGAATTATTCAGTGAAGGGCGAGTCGCTAACTAATGGAGAAGCTGTGAGAAGGGTAATAGCAGTGGTCATATTTATCCTTTGTCATGGACATTTAGTGGAGGGGTGGTTGTCATCAATACAGTCTATTAGAGAGATATCGAATAAATAATTTAAGTCTAGAATGCAGTGAGATTTATTTAGTGGAATTAAATCTCATTAAATGGTAATTAAATTATTTCATGAGATGATTAATTTAACCCATTTGAAGCTAGATTTAAATTGTCCCCGAGGTCCCTGCACAAGCCTCTGTATTTATTGCCATCGAAAAAATATTAAAGAATTCATAAGATTAATTATTTATCCAAAAGATGGGTAAATTAATTTTGCCAAACACTATTTATGAGCTGAATAAAAAAATTAAAAATTATAAAATAAAATGATTTTGAAAAATTAAAATTCATATGATGAATTTCTTACATGTGGGAAACAAAGCCAAAAAAAAAAAAAAAAATTGAAATCGTATTTATACAGCTCACAATCCGCGTGAACTGAATCGGACGAACTAGCGCGCCGCGTCCCCACCTGAGGACAAATCACGCGACGCCACATTTCACGCTTAATTCAAAATAGAGGCGCAATTTTACCCGGGTAAATATGGTGCGTTTACTTGTTTTGAAATCAAAATGGTGCATTTTGCTTTTGTTTAGCGAATCCCACATCGAAAAATTAGCTTTTTTTCGCTCTGGTACACTACTATAAATAGAGGTACCTATTCCAAGAGTTTAGCATTCAATTCGAACAAATTATTTTGGGTTTCTGGAATTGTTTCGGAGACCCAATTAGAGGCAAAAATTTCCGTTGAAATTTTTCTTTCCACAGTTTAATATTTTTCAAAGCCCATCCTCTGGGCAGCTCAAGGTCATTGCGTAGAAGATCGTGAGGTCTCAATTTTTTGATATTCTTTATTATTAGAGCAATTTCAGATATGTTCTTATTTCCTTCTTCTTTTAGTTTCACTTTTCTATTTATTTGCAGTATTCATTATTATGCCTATTTAAGTTTATATATTGTTATGAGTATACTAGAGTAAAAGGCTTGTAGATCTAAATTAAGAATTTAGATCTGTAGATTTAAATTGTGAATTTAAATCTATAGATTTAAAATTAGGAATTTTAAATCAACCCTAGGTTTATAATTATGAATTCTAAACCCTTTCCTCTATGTAAACTTTATAAAACTAGGGAGAATTTTTGAAATTCGTCCCAACAATTGGTATTAAGGCAAAGGGTTTAAAGAGACAAGCCTATTTCCGGAAACTCTCGCACGTGAGGTGTCACGCAATGTGACTCTGCGACTGGGGGCTTAGGTAGAGAGAAGAGTCTTATACTCTAAGTGCTCTAATAGTTGCCTACTGTTGTGACCATAATTGAGAACTGTGAACCCAATAGTCGGCATCAGAGTTTATTTTTTAACAAAAGTTATATTTTCCCAACAACCACTGCATCTTCTCTGCCATATGTCGTAAATAGTATATCTACTCTATTTTTCATTCGAATAAAATCATGTAATGTACAACATGATATAGGAATCAACTTTTGTCACCTAAGCGAATAGTTCGGTGTCGTGTTTAAAATTGGGAACCAACAAAAAAAATAATATAGGAGGTGAGGAGGAGTAAAGAAGGGGATAAAAATTGGTAACAAGTATGAAAATGTAAAAGGAAGTTTTGGAAAATACAATGCCAAGTTTTGGAAAGCATGATGCCATTCAAAAGAAAAAATTGGAAAACAATTTAAATTTGTTTTCCAAATCTAGGAAGAATTAGAAAAACTAGAAATTTGTTTTCCAACTTCTAGAATTAGAAAACTAGACTGTAAAACATGTTTTTTCTGGAAAACTAAAAATTCTCTGTTTATCACTATTTTATTCCACCATTGAAGGCACTAGTTACAATGTATCAACAGCTGGAAAAATGTGACCGAACCTGATTCATTTGATCAGCTATCCGATTCGACCCTAACCTGAAAATTTTAAAATTTATTGGGACCTAAAACCAAAAATGAATTGACCCTGAATTTGACCCAACCCAAACTTAACTCGACCTAAGGTCATCCGAAACCCGAAATGACTTGACCCAAATTAGACCCAACCCAAGTTTGACCTGACCCATGATGACCGGATACCCAAACCAGACCTTCCTATAAACAAAAATGACCCAAATTCAAGTCAAATTTCTCCCAAAATCTAAACAATATGCTAGTTATAGTTATTTCATTTCCTAGTTCTAGTTTTGATTTTCAAGGTTGAAGAAATATATTATCAAAATAACCTGATGGATCAATATAAGATTCGATCAAATGTGAGGACGACCCGACCCAAGGTTAACCCAACCCTATGTTGACCCTACCCAGTGTTGGCCCAACACGAGATTGACCCTATCCTATGTCAACCAAACCCAAGGATGACCCGACCCGAGCTTGACCCAACCCGATTTTGGCTCGACTTAAGATAGACTCAACATGACATTAACCATATTGGAGAAATTGGGTTAATAAATGATCAAAATATAACTTCAATATAATAAAAGTATGCTTGAGGATTACGAAACGATAAACAGACATGACTCGGAATATAAATGACAGAAAGGAAACAAAGGACCAAAGAATTGCCGAGCTGTGGAGAACTCCACTACCTAAGTCGTTTATGCTCCCATAGAGATACAATGGGATTAATGGCACTCCAAACCTCAAGGTGAAAAGGACGCTCACCTTAGTAGTGTATTTCAGAGAGGTGGATTAGATCATGCCTCAACATGCTCAGTAATAGAGGAAAGAAATAATTGTATTTTTAAGAGAAAGAAAACAGAGAAGAATAAGAGGTTCTGTATATTTCAGTATATTGAATGACCCACCAAGATACGGTATTTATTTATGAGAAACTTGCAGGTTAAGGAATTAATTGTGGGCTAAGAATCTGGGCTAAATAAGGAAAGTGCAGGATATAGGGGAGCCAAAAAATGCGGCCTCAGTTATAGAAAAAAGGGTTATCTAAAAGAGTGGGAGTTGACACAATAAAAGACATTGACTTGAGCTTTAGCTTATGGCCTGGAGCCTCAAGACTACTGTACACAACATCACCTCGAGGTAGCATCTCAAGGTCAGCTAAGGAAGGCAACTCAAGCTTGAGCCAAAAGCCTTAAGCACTACCTAAAGGCAAGAACACAACTGGAGTTCATTTATGACAACTTAAATAAATGCAATGGTCATAAAAAAAATGCCGGTTACAAAAAGTCCACACCATACCACACCTCGATGCAGTGCAGCAAAGGTGTGCATGCGCGTGTGTGGCCCACCATGCCCACTCTGGGCCCACTAGACTTTACCAAGTAAAATGACAGGAGGGTATTTAAACAAGACTTTCCACTTCTACTTTTCTATGTGGGATTTAAGGTTTTTTCACAAGTTGAGCAAGATTGAAAAATACTACGTCAAATTCCAACAATCCCCCACATGGTTCAATTTTGAGAAAAGGAAGAATATTGCTGAGTGGTGAGACACACACTTGACGATGGTAATGACTTTTGGACTTAAATCAGCACCGACTAAGTACGTACCACAACCACCCGAGGTGAACAAAATCTTGAACCTTTAGCAGTCATTGTGAAGAGCATACCTAACCCCTTCATCAGGTTCTTGAGGTTGAAACCTACTCTTCAATCAGGACGTATGAGGTCCCTCTATACACAATCCAAAACTTGGTATTCTTAGGAAATCCCTAGAGAGTAAGCCTTTTCTCTTGATTGATGGAATTCAAATCCCCATAATCCCATAGGTGAGTCCATTAGGTGCACTATCCCACACCACCATTATAAGCTATGGACATCATTAAGAGCCTTAAGCTTAACCTTATGTCATGGCAGTATGGTGTGTCCATCATATGTGCTGCCCATACGACCATAATAGGCTATGGACAACATTAAGAGTGGCTATACCATAATTCCTCGTCTTTGACTTCGTTTGACCCATTGCACTCAAGAGTAACTCCTTAAACAAGCATCCATCAGGATTATGACACACAAATGGGGTTAAGCCCCATTTCCTCTATTGTTTCTATTTCCACCCTAAATTCTAGGGGACTGGGACGATGCCGTTTTGAGCAAAGTACCATGTGCTCAACACGTGAGGCCCTCCTTGAGGAGAATTAGGCCTTTAGGTGCTGAAATAACGGCGTCCCGAGCCTAGCATCCTAAGAAGATTATCACCCTAACAAGGGTATCAACCACTTAAGGCTCGAGGTAGTTGAAGTGTAGCTCAAGGGGTTGCCAAGAAGGCTACAAGACAAGTGGCTAGTTACATGGAGCTCAATCTTAGATACTTGGGTACTAAGTTTAATCCAAGAGAACATAGGGCTTTTAGAGGGGACTTCAGCTAGAAATTCGAACATGGGCTTTAAGGAAGTCCCTTTAAAGCTGAATCATGAACATATTCATTGATCATTCACGCCCAGAAACAAGCTTAGTGACCTGGCGTGGGAAGAAAATGTCGCGAAATTAGGGGGTAGCTGTGATTTAGTATATCTATAAATAAAGGACACTGTTGTAGTCCAAAACACACACAATACAAAGCTTCTTCAAATTTTCTTTATAGCACACTTGTGCTCTTTTCTTAGAAGTAGCATAAGTTAATGTAGCTTAGCTTAGCATAGAACAACTTGTTGTAATTGCTTCTTTAGTAATACAGTCTTTTGGGTTTCAGGTATGAACTCTCTGTTTTAATCTGTTCCCAAATTTTGATAAGTTGAAAATTGGGGCTTTAGTTTAAGGATTTAATAGCCAGGGCTTTAATTGCGTTGGTCTCAATGCTACTGTCACTGCTTCATAAGTCAGGTGAACTTAGGTTCAGGCCATTGATTAAGGCTTTGACAGCTTAGGCTCGACCTTAATTGCGTTGGTCTTAGTCTAGTGACCTAAATACAGTTTGCACTATCTTAGTCTTGTCAGACCTAAACTCATTCAATTTATTAGAAGTCAAGGGTGCCAGGCTTAAAAGGTTGAATAACTCGGGCTTATGAGTGGACTGTTGAGCTTTTGGTATATTGCCAACCTAGTTCTTGACTTTTAAGTGTACGAGGAAAGGTGTCTGTGGGCCCTGCTCCGTCACTAAACTGCCATTTGAGTTAGGTTCATATCCCTTTATTTTTTTTCTATCACTTTATATATAAAAATTCACAAAAATATTTAACCAAGTTTTCTTAATTGAAGCATAGCTGAACTCATGGTATATCAGCACTAGCCAAGATGGAGGATTTAAGGGCTGAAGTTCAAGACCACTTCCACAAGGATAACTTGGGCTCGATAGAAGACCCAAGACCTACCTATATGAGCGCTCTACTATCTAAGGACCAGAGAGAGTAGTATTTACCCTTGCTTCGCGAGTCTAAGGACTACTTTTCCTAGGACCATCACGAGATGCCTGGCCTAGACAAAGAGGTGGTTGAACATAGGCTTTCTATCAAGCCAGGCTTGAGGCCCATCATTTAGCCTCAAAGGATAATGTCCCAACAATTTATTGATTTGGTCAAGGAGGAGATCAAAAGACTCTTAAAGGCTAAATGGTAAAATGAGGGTCTGTATTGACTTCTAAGATTTGAATGCAGCCACCCCAAAAGATGAATACCCCATGCCAATTGCTGATGTGCTCATTGATTCAGCCTTGAGGCATGAGGTCTTGTCTTTTATGGATGGCTACTGTGGATACTACCAAGTTATGATTGCTTTGGAGGATACTTATGAGACAGCATTCAGGCATCCTAGGTCAATAGGAACCTTTGAGTGGGTGGCCAGGCCGTTTGGTTTGAAAAATGCTGGCGCTACCTAACAAAGAGCCATGAACATGATCTTTTATGACCTCATCGACAAGACCATGGAAGTTTATATTGACAATATCGTGGTTAAATCAACGTCCCAAGTTAATCACTTGGAAGACTTAAGGGGCCGGTTCCTTAGAATGAGGACCCACAACCTCAAGATGAATCCATTGAAGTGTGCCTTTCGCATACGCGTTGGGAACTTTCTTGGTTTTCTAGTACATCAGAGGGGCATTGAGGTGGATATTAATAAGACTAAGGCCATTCAACAGGCCAAACCGCCTTCAAGCAAAAAGGCGCTCCAATGCTTCTTAGGGAAGGTTAATTTCCTAAGACGTTTCATCTTGAATGTTGCAAAAAAAAGAAGAAAAAAGTCTTATCTCCACTATTGAGGCTCAAGACTAAGAAGGACTTCAAGTGGTAAGAGCCATATCAAGCAGCTTTCGAGGCCATCAAGGAGTAATTGATTAGGCCACTAGTTCTCATTCTGCTAAAGAAGGGCAAACCTTTGAAGATTTATGTATCTGCTTCTGAGGAATCTATTGCTTGCTTGCTAGTACAAGACAATGAGCAAGGGTTTGAACATGCTGTGTTCTACCGTAGTCGTTGCTTAAATGAATGTAAAATAAAATACTCCTCATCTGAGAAACTGTGTCTATCTTTGTTCTATGCATCAGTAGAACTGAGACATTATTTCTTGGCGTTTTCCATATATGTGGTTGCTCAGAATGATCTCCTTAAATATATGCTAGATAGGCCCTTGATGAGGGGAAGATTGAGCAAGTGGAGTGTTACTCTACTTCAGTTTGAGTTGGTTTATTTGTCATAAAAGTTAGTCAAGGGTTATGCCTTAGCAGAGTTTTTTAGCTGACCACCCAAATAATCATTCTGGCTTAAACTACGAGCCAGATCAGCTCCTAGTGGTAGAAATGGTCCCTTGGAAACTCTACTTTGATGGATCAGGAACCAATTCAAGTGTTGGACTTGGAATTATGATAGAATCCCATACGAGAATGATGACTAAGTTAGTGGTTACTTTAATTGGCAAATGCCCTAATGACATGGCAGGGTATGAGGCATTGATAATAGACCAATAGACTCTCTTGGAGATGCGAGTCCTCAATGTCGTTATTCAAGGGGATTCCCAGCTGGTGATTTGCCAAGTAAAAGAGCAATTTCAATGTTTGAGCAACACCTCAAATACATACTTTTCAATAGTGCAAAAGCTTTTGAGTAAGTTCGATGGTGTACATTTTGAGCATATCCCTTGAGAGCAAAACGAAGCACCCAATGAATTTGTTAATTTAGCTTCAGGGTACAAGTTGCCCAGGAGCTGGTGCGATGAAACCATGGTCATCAAGACTAAGGTTTTAGACCATGATATTAAATTCACTAAGTTTTCTAGTTTTGAGAGCGAAGCCATGCCAAGTGAACACTTGGATTACTTTAAATCGCATCAAATTATCCTAATTCAATGCGAGGACTGGAGGAAGCCTTTAATAAACTACGTCAAAAACCCTCAAGATTACATTAGGGACAAAAGATGAAAATGAGAGCTCATAGATTTATTAGGAATAGTGTCATGAAGTCCAAATTTATTCTATTAATATTACTTTATTAATGAATAAAATTAAAGTTCCAGTTGTTTCCATGTTAAATTTGTGTAAGCAAGCATTTATATTGCATGTGATTTTCTTTTTGGTAACATCCATGAGATGAGTGTAGTCCTTATACTACAATTTACATGTTTGTTCTAAGTGGTTTATGAGATTAACCCACAGATAGACTTGGAACAAATGGTATGGATTGTCGTTTGAAGAACTCATAGTCAAAGACAAAGACTGTAACGTGACACTTTAGATGATTTGTCTTAGTCATGTGGATGGTGATCCAGAGGTGTTATGTTGGTATGTTTAATAAGATTGACACGCTGAGCTGGACCATGTGAGTTGCTTGTTTCTAGACTACTATCAAAGATGAGTGATTCATGTTATACTGTTTAAATGATAACTCTAAATCTTGAGAGTATTCTAGACTTGTGCATGTTGCATTAGTTACTTTGGTGTAGTATAAGTAAGATCTATATGAATGACTGAATTTCCATGTACACTGGGTAGCAGCGTGAAGTGTGACAAGGATCAAGTATTCAACCTCTTAATTGATTCACAAGTATTTGAATAGTTTGGAATCTTTAGCCAAAGTATTCAAAGTGTTTGACATTTGGAATTTATACTATGAATATGTTCAAGGATAAATGAATTATTCAGTAAAGGGCAAGTCAGTAACTAATGGAGAAGCTGAGAAGAATAATGGTAGTAGTTATGTTTATTTTTTGTCATTGACATCTAGTGGAGGAGTTATTGTCATCAATACACTCCATTTGGAAGATATCGAATAAATGGTTCAAGTCTAGAGTGCAATGGGATTTATTTAGTGGAATTAAGTCCCATTAAATGGTAATTAAATTTCATCATGCGATGGTATTTAATTTAACCTATTTGGAGCTAGATTTAAATTGTCCCCGAAGCCCCTACACAAGCCGCTATATCTATTGCCGACGAAAAAATATTAAAGAATTCATGAGATAAGTAAATTTAAATTTGCCAAACATTATTCATGGGATGAGTAAAAATTAAAAATTGTAAAACAAAATAACTTTCTGAAAATTAAAAATTCACAAAATAAATTTTTACATGGGGGAAACAAAGTAAAAAAAATTAAAAAAATCGAGAAAATCCCGCACAGGCATGGCGATCCAGGTACACGGGGATGGACCACCAAGCGCGTGACACGCAGGCGAGCCAATCACGGCCTACCACGTGCCACGCAGAAGAAATTTAAAAATCATGCTTTTTAAACTGCTTCTAAATGCGTAGTTTTGGCTTGTTTTCGTATAACGCGCTGCGTCCTTGTTTTTGACCTGCACGTCACATATTGAAAAAAATGGATTTTTTCGCTCCGATCTCTTACTATAAATAGAGGGTACCTATTTCAAGTTTGGCATCCAATTATAAATTAAGGGTCATAGAAAGTGTTGACTTTTGGGGACCTAATTGGGGAAAAAATTTCAGTTGAAAATTTTCTTTTCACAAGTTTAATATTTTTCGGAGCCTACTTTTCGGGCAGTTCGACGTCATTGCATAGAAGGCCGCTAAGTCTCCGTTTTCTTGGCTTTCTGGGAGTTTTATCATTCTGGTATTCTTTATTATTGGAGCAAATCTAGGTATTCTTTTTTCCTTATCTTTTAAGTTTTCCCTTTTCTATTTATTTACAGGTTTTCTTATTATGCCTGTTTAAGTTCATGTTATTGTTAGGAATTTTAAACCTTTTCGTTGCGCTAACTTTATTAAATTAGGGAAAAAATTTAAAATTCGTCCTAACAAGATTCCATCTAGATGATGAATCTAAAGAGTTATATGAAAGGGACGCTAGTGGAGTGTTGTTAAGTGCCTTGACTTGGATGAAGCAATGCTAGTGATGGCAGAAGCCCATGGGAGTATCTATGGATCCCATCTAGCTGGTAATAAAATGCATTGGCTCATCAGACATTATGGCTATTACTGGCCATCAATGATGGATGATTGCATAGAGTACGCTAAGGGTTGTAGAGCATGCCAAAGACATCGGCATGTACTGAGAGTCCATGTAGCTGAGATGGATGGCATTATTAAACCATGTCCCTTCAGAGGTTGGGCAATGGACATCATCGGGGAAATCAATCGCCCTTCTAGCAAGCAACACTCTTACATCCGGCATACCGCTTTGAAGGAGAGCACCGTCTTGATAGGATGATAATACCTAAGGGACACTGAAGGAGAGCCTGATGACTTCATAGATGCGAAGGTTCTTCGAATTTTTTCCAAGGGTCAAAATCAATCTGTCAATCCATTCGGCATACCACTTTGTTAAAAACATCCATCCTTTGAAAGGATGATTATACCTAATAGTAGGTTAGCGCCGTCTTGATAGGATGATTATACCTAAGGGCAATGAAGGAGAGCCTGATGACTTCATAGATACGAAGTTTCTTCGAATTTTTTCCAAGGGTCAAAATCAATCTGTCAATCCATTTGGCATACCACATTGTTAAAAACATCCATCCTTTGAAAGGCGCCGCTTCTTTGTAGATGCATCTTCCTCCCCAAGATTGACCTGCAGAGGCTGTACGAAGTAAAAGAGACCAGTCAGTATCTAAAAATATGCCTTAAAGGCTAGAGACACCGTGAGATGAGTCAAAGATGAGTCCTAGGGCATGGGACGCGAAAGAAGGTGAAGGGTCATTCTCTGGTAACCTAGAAAGATCCTCTTCAATCGTGTTGAGAACAATTGGACTTTGAATCACAGAAGAGACCATTGAGGTGTCAGATTGGAGCAAATGTGTTTGTTTAGGGCTATTAGCCCAGGGAAGGGGAGCAGAGATGGTGAAAGAGATTTGAGCCATCGTCGGATTGGTTTCAAGAAGATGCAAAGGGATGGAGGCAGATTGAATCAAGAATTGAAGATTCAAGAGCAGCGGAGGGCAAGTGTTTCAAGAGCACTTGCTTGCAGTAAAGAGAGAGCACAGAGTTGAAAAGTGGAGATTTTAAGCCCTAATCGTCTTATACTTATAGACATGCGAGAAGGAAGAGCAAATAACAAATAGTGTTCGCTTAAGCTTCCTACAGCAGTTGAGGGTCAAATCAGAAATTTTTACCCATTGTAAATCTGAATTCACCAATTGGGGGGGGGGGGGGGGGGGGTGGTTTCAGTTGTTTTCATCCTAAATTCAAGGGGACTAGGGTGACACCGTTTTGAGCAAAGTACCATGTGCTCAATACGTGAGGCCCTCCTCGAGGAGAATTAGGACTTTAGATGCTGAAGTAACGGTGTCTCAAGCCCAGCATCCTAAGAAGATTGTCACCCTAATAAGGGTATGAACTACACAAGGGTCGAGATGGTTGGGAGCTCGAGCTCAAGGGGCTGCCAAGAAGGCTACAAGACAAGTGGCTTCCAAGCTTGAGACAGTTACTTAGAGCGCAATTTTAGATACTTGGGCATTAAGCTTAATCCAAAGGGGCTTCTAGAGGGGACTTCAGCTACAAATTTAGACGTGGGCTTTAAGGAATTCCCTCCAAAACTGAATCATGGACACGTTAATTGATCATTCACACGCAGGAAGAAGCTTAGTGGCCTGACATGGGGAGAAAATGTCGTGGAATCAAGGGCGCAAACATTATTTAGTTTATCTAGAAATAAAGGATGCAGTTGTAGTCCAAAACACACACAATACAAAACTTCTTCAAGTTTTCTTTTACACCACACTTATACTCTTTTCTTAGGAGTAGCGTAACTTAATGTAGCTTAGCTTAGTGTAGAACAACTTATTGTACTTTCTTCTTTAATAATAAAGTCTTTCGTGTTTCAGGTATGAACTTTCGATTTTAATTAGTTCCCAAATTTCGACGAGTTGAAAATTAAGGCTTTATTTTAAGGATTTGACAGCCAAGGCTTGACCTTGATTGTGTTGGTCATAACACTACTGTTACTGCTTGATAAGTCAAGTGAGCTTAGGTTCACGCCATTAATTAAGGCTTTGACGGCCAAGGCTTAACCTTCATTGGTTCTAGTCCAATGACCTGAATACGGTTTGCTCCATCTTAATCTTGTCAGGCCTAAACTCATTGGAGTTATTATAAGTCAAGGGTGCCAGGCTTAAAAACCTGATTGACTCGGACTTGTAAATGGATTGCTGAGCTCTTAGGTTTGTCTCCAAACCAGTTCTTGACTTTTAAGTGTACAAAGAAAGTTGTCTATAGGTCGTACTTCCTCATTGTAACTACTACTTTGTTAGGTCCGTATCCCTTTATTTTTCTTGTCAATGTATATATAAAAATTCACCAAAATATTTAACCAAGTCTTCTTAATTGAAGTATAAGATGAACCCATGTTATAACCAAAGTCAGATACACCAAAGTATCACGATGTTTTCTCCGAAAATGGTGAGTGGTCGAGGTCAAAGATGTGTTGTTCGCATTTAGGCTCACTCTCTAGTCGCCGCGAGTCCCTTTCGCACGTTTGTTTTGTTTTCATTTTTACGGCGACCATATCACACTTAATTACAAACAAAATAAAGTAAACGGTTTCATTTATCATTTTTCTTGCAAGGTCTTTTGTTAGAGGATTTGCAAAATTCTTCTCACTCCTTACATACTCAATGAGATCACATTATTCGTGATCAAATGTCTCACGACACCATGTCTAAGGCGAATATGCTTCTGCTTTCCATTAAGTACCTCACTTTGAGCAACTCTAATGGCTACTCATGAGTCACAATGTAATGACACTAAAGGCGTGGGTTCCCACATAATGGAATGTCTAGGGCACTTCTTAGCCATTTAGCTTCTAAATTTGCTATCTCCAGTGCATTAAATTTAGATTCCAGAGTTGATTTACTAATTTAGTTTGTTCGATGATTTCTATCAACCAGCATAATTAGCACGCACAAACATGTAGCCATTGGTAGAATGAATTTCATTAGAATCAAACACACTTTGCATCATAATATCCCTCTAACATAGCAAGGAATCTCTTATAGTGTGAACCCCAATTCATTGTACTTTTAGGATACCTTAGTGGCCTTGTCAATGCACTCCAATGCTCATCAACAGGGTTATGGGTGTAACAGCTAAGTCTACTAACGACATAAGAAATATCAAAATGAGTGTAGTTCATTAAGAACATTATGCTACCATTTATCTTAGCATATTCAGCCTATGATACACTATCTCCTGTGTTTCTTTTCAAATGAACACTAGGCCCTTATAGAGTTTTAGAAGGAATGTCAACAAAATGACCAAACTTTTCCAATATTATCTCCACGTAATGGGATTGACTTAGTGTCAAACCCTTAGGTGTTCTAGTTATTTTAACCTCAAGTATTATATCGGCCTCACCTAGGTCTTTCATATCAAAACATGTGCTCAAGAAAGACTTAATATCATTCACAATATTCAAACTCTTTCCAAAGTTAAGCATGTTATCAAAATACAAATAGATAATCACATAATCATCATCAACATGCTTAGATTATATACGAGCATCACCACTATTTACAATAAAACCATACATAACCAAGATACAATCAAAATTTTGATGCCATTGCTTAGGAGCTTGTTTAAAGCCATATAAGGATTTCACAAGCTGACATAACTTACGCTCCATACCAGAAAACTCAAACCCCTTGTTCCATATAGATTTCTTCCTCAAGGTCACCACTCAAAAGTTGGTTTTTATGTCCATTTGGCGTACTACAAGGTTATGTATGGACGCTAGAGCTAACAAGGCTCTCACAGTGGCAACCTTAGTTACGGGTGAGCAAGTGTCAAAGAAATCTATTCCTTGTTTCTGGGTGTATCCTTTACCCACTAACCTAGCCTTAAATATTCTAAATTTCTTTCTAAACATCCTTTTACACCATGTAGGTTTGCATCCTCTAGGAAGGTCCACTAACACCTAAGTATTATCGCTCAATATAGAGTCCATTTCATTATTAATGGCCTCTCTTCAAAATGGAGCATCTATGGTTCTGATAGCTTCATCATATGCCTTGGGGTCTTCCTCTAACATGAATACACTTACAACACTTTCATCAAAGTCAGATGTTCAAGCAAGAAAGCAGTTATGAAGTCAGGTCCAAAACTAGGCTCAGTTCGAGCCTTCTTGCTTCTTCTAAGTTCCTGAACCTCAAGTTTAGGGGGCATGTGACTAGAAGATGATGTAGATGCAACAGGCACAGAAATAGGTAATGAAGCATGCATGGAATCTTCCATTGGAAACTTATGCTCGAAGAATTTAGCATCACGAGATTCCATTATTTTGCCAAGGCCAGGGCTCGAGTCACTTAAAAGCATGAATCTATATGCAGCATTGTTAATAGCATAACCAACAAAAATAGCATCTACAGTTTTAGGACCAATTTTTCTTCTTTTAAATTCAGGAATCCCTACTTTAGCTAGACACCCCCACACTTTTAGATATTTCAGGTTAGACACATAGCCCTTTCATAGTTCATAAGGGGCCTTATCCAACTTTTCATGTGGAACACTATTAAGTATGTGACAGGTAGATAATAAGTCCTTCCCGCAAAAGCTCAAGGGTAGACCCGAGCTAATTAGCATAGCGTTCATCATGTTTTAAAGAGCCCTATTTTACTTTAAGCTATCCCATTATGTTGAGGAGTATAAGGGCCAGAGAGTTCATGAATTATTCCAAGTTCCACACAATGTTTGTTAAGGAAGGTAGTATCATACTCACCTTCTCTATCAGATCTGAACCTCATGATCCTATGCTCTAATTGGTTTTCAACCTCATCTTTATATTTAAGCAATATTTCACCAGCCTCATCATTTGTATTTAGGAGATAAACCTTAGTGAATCTCGAGTGTGTTTACTATATTTTGTTTAAAATGATGTGTGTGTGGTCGCTGTAAATGTGAAAACAAAACAAACATGCAAAAGAGACTCACCTTGACTAGGGAGTGAGCCTAATTATGAACTGCAGGTCTTTGATCTCAACCACACACTGCTTTCAGAGAAAAGGTTGTGACATGGTGGTGTATCTGACTTCAGTTACACTGTGAGTTCTGCTTACCCTTTAATTAATAAGACTTTTTAAAATATTTTTGTGTATTTTTTATGACAAAATTAAAGATGTGGACCTAACTTAAGTGGTAGTTACAGTGATGAAGCAGGGCAGGCAGACACCTTCGCTCGTACATTTAAAAATTCGAACTGGGGTGGAGACAAACCTAAGAACTCAGCAGTTCACTTACAAGCTCAAGTCAATCAGGTTTTTAAGCCTATCACTCTTAACTTATAAAAACTCAAATGAGTTTAGGTCTGAAAAGATTAAGGCAGACCAATCCGTATTCAGGTCACTCGATTAGTGTTGGGAAAAAAACAAGAATTTTTGTTAAAAATAAACTCCGATGTCAACTATTGGGTTCACAGTTCTCAACTATGGGTACAACAATAGGCACCTATTAAAGCACTTAGAGTAGGAGAGTCTTCTCTTTACATAAGCCCCCGGTCAGAGAGTGACGCTTCGTGACCCCTCACGTGTGAGAGTTCCCGAGAATCGGTTTATCTCGATAAACCCTTTACCCTAATACCGGTTGTTGGGATGAATTTAAAAAATTCTCCCTAATTTTATAAAGTTTACGCAGTGGAACGGGTTTAGAATTCATAATTCTAAACCTAGGGTTGATTTAAAATTCCTAATTTTAAATCTATATATTTAAATTCATAATTTAAATCTACAGATCTAAATTCTTAATTTAGATCTACATGCCTTTTACTCTAATACATTCATAACAACACATAAATAGAAAAGCAAAAACTAAAAGAAGAGGGAAGGAAAACGTACCCGGTATTGCTCTAATATAAGAATACCAGAAAGAGATAACAATTTTCAAGAGAATACCAAAATCGAGATCCCGCGATCTTCTACTCAATGACCTTGAGCTGTCCGGAGGGTGGGCTCCGAAAAATATTAAACTGAGGAAAGAAAAATTTTAAAGGAAAATTTTCTCTCCAATTGGGTCTCTGAAACAATTTTCAGAAACCCAAAAAATTTAATTTCAATGGAATGCAAAACCCTTGAAATAGGTACCTCTATTTATAATAGTATACTGAAGCAAAAAAAATATAAAATAAAGGATGTGGGGCGCACAGAAAATTCAAGCAAAACGCAGCTTATCGATACAAAATAGTTCAAAACGCCATGTTTCGAACATAGTACAAGTAGCATATAATATTATTTATACCGTGTGCCACATGTCGGGCTGTGATTGGTCCTTTGGTGAGCACGCGGATAGTTAGTGGGATGAGCCAGTGCGCGATATCTGTATCTCATAAGAGACTGTAGATTCCCTATTGAATATTTGATCCTTGTCACACTTTACGCTGCTACCCAGTGTACGTGGGAATTCAATCATGCGTTTTGACCTGACTTATAGTACACCAAAGTAACTAACGCTCCATGCATAAGTCCAGAATACCCTCAGGATTTAGAGTCGTCGTTCGAACAGTACAACATGAATCACTCATCTTCGATAGTAGTCTAGAAATAAGTAACCCACATGGTCCAATTCAGTGTGTCAATCTTATTGAACACACCAACCCAGCACTTTTGGATCTCCATCCACATGACCAAGACAAGTCATCTAAATTGTCATGTTATAGTCTTAGTATACAAGTGATCCAGACTTGTCTTTGACTACGAGCATTTCAAACAACAATCTATACCATTTGTTCCAAGTCTATTTGTGGCTTAGTCTCATAAATCACTTAGCACAAACATATAAGTTGAAGTCTGAGGGCTACACCTATCTCATGAATGTCTCCCATGCAGTACAAATGCTCGCTTACACAAATTTAACTAGGAAACGACTGAGACTTCAATTTTGTTTATTAATTAAAATAATATATATCCAGAATAAATATAGATTTTCGAACACTGTTCCTAACAATTAGAACCAACGCAATCAAGGGACAAAGCCTAGGCCTTCAAATCCCTAATCAATGGCGTGAACCTAAGTTCACCTGACTTATCAAGCAGTGATAGTAGTGTTAAAACCAACAAAATCAAAGGACAAAGCCTTGGCCGTCAATGCCTTAAACTAAAGCCTCAAATCTTAACTTGTCAATTTGTGATAATAGATAAAAATGGAAAGTCATACCTAAAGGCCGAGTTCTGTATTACTATGGAGGTAAGTACAACAAAGATCTATGTTACGCTATGCCTAACTAAGTTACGCTACTCCTAAGAAAAAGCACAAGTGTGCTGTAAAGAAAAACTTGAAGAAGCTTTGTATTGAGTATATATGTACTACTTTTGACTAACACAGAGCCCTTTATTCATAGAAATAGAAAAAAAATGATTGCTCCTAATTTTAGGGTAGCTTCACCAATGTCTGGCCACTATGCTTCTCTCTTGCGTGTGCCGACTCTTCACCATGGTGTCTGGAGTTTTTGGAGGGAAATCCTTGATGTCCACATCTAGATTTTCAGTAGAAGTTTCCTGTAGAAGCTCCAGGTCCTCCTAAATTTAGCTTAAGGCCCAAGCCCTTTAAATTGTGCTCCAACTAACTTTTTTGAGCCTAGAAACTACTGTTCTTGCAATGTTCCTGGCAACCCCTTGAGCTCGAGCTTACTTCACCCTTCAGCCATCTCGAGCCTCGAGTGGCTGATACCCTTGTCAAAGGTCATAATGCTTCCCAAGTACTGGGCTCGAGAGGTTGCTATCAAAGCACCTAAAAGCCTAACTCCCCTCAAGGAGGACCTCAAGTGATGGCCATGTGGCACTTTACCTAAAAACGGCGTTATCCCAGCCCTATCAAAATTAGGATGTAAACAAATGCTCCCTTTTAGCCATTGGCAAATTCAAATTTACAATAGGCAAAATCTAATGGATGTAACCCTCAACGGATACAGATGCTCCTTGAGAGAATACGTACATCACTTGCTCTTCATTCCCGCATGTCTGTAAGTATGACAATTAGGGCTTGAAGTTTTCACTTTCTACTTTGTTTTCTCTTTGCTATTATCAAACGCACTTGAAATCTCTTGTCTTTGTCTCTGAATTGTTGAATCCTCAATCCAATTTGCTCTCCACCCTTTTGCTTCCTTTCAATTTGATAATGGCACAACTCTCATACGCCATCTCTGCTCCCCCTCCTCAAGCGGACAACCCTATTGAGCAATTGACCTGATTTCTTCAATCTAACCCTTTAATCATCTCTTATGTTCTTCAGAGCCCAACGAATCTTAGTATTAGTGAAGAGGATATTTTTTGGCTATCATAGAATGATCCCTCTTTGAACTTGCCATCTGGCACCCTAGGGCGATTCTTTGATCCATCTGATGACGTTCCAAGTCTTGATGGATTATTTCCAGATACTAATGACTTTGCTCTTCTTCTTGTAGTGTCTTTAAGCCATTCTTGGGGAGGCCTATGCATTTGCAAGAAAGCAATGCCCTTTAAAGAGTGGACTTTCTTAACCAAAAAATACCATGAATGGGTGCATGATCTGATGGTGACCCATGGTGAGAAATGGAAGCGTTTTTGCATCTATGAGGCCATCAAGCTCTCAACCATCGCCCTCACCTATGACTTTCTAATTGTAACAGCACTAACTTGCTGCTAGAACACTTGCAACAAAGATTTTTTTCCTCCCTGAGGACTTTTTAGGAATCACTCTAGAGGACATAACAACCCTAATGGGTCTTTCATTTGGGGGAGAAGAGCTGCCCCTTGATTCTTTTGTTTCTTTAAAAGCTGAAGCCTTTGCCTCCTCATTCTCTATCACAGACTTGCTTAAAGGCCATGAGCCTTTTGTTAAAAAGTTTATAACAAGAGCTCATAACTATGGGCAAGGTTCTCGATTGGAGGAGGTATGCTTCTACTTGTTTTGGTTGAATAAGTTTTTCTTTGCAAACTCTTCTAACTCATTTCTCAAGTTCTTGAAGAACACGGCCATCAACCTTGCTTTTAGTAGTGGCCCTTTATCCTTGGAACCATTGTTTTGGCCTAGGTATATGGATGCCTTAGAGACATCATAGCCAAAAACTATGCTGTCCACATAGGTGGTCCCCTGTGGCTGGTCCAATTTTGGGCCCTAGCCTATTTCCCTTAGTTGTGTCCCAGAGGCCCCTATGTTCCCACAGGAGACGGGGTTTCTTGTTTTGCTGAGCAATTTTCTCGTTGTGAGGTTCAACGTCCTTTGGGATGGTCATTTTCCCAATTCCTTGAGGCTCTGATGTCCCCTCGAAAGAGGCAAGGGACTCAATGGACTCCTTTTAGGAAAAGGAATCTTTGTCCTAAATGATTTAGGAAACTAGACCTTCATAACGAGGTCTTAGCAGACATTAACTCCCAAACCTGGCAAGTAATCTTATGCCCCCAAAATTTGTTCTTTCACCACCAGACTCATCCTTGTGTTGAGACATATAGGCCTGGGTTGTTTGCCAGGCAATTTGGTATGGTCTAAGATTTTCTTTTTCCATGTCTAAAGACCAAGAACCTTTGGTGGGCCACGAGGGCCTCTTTTCCACCTACTCAGCTTTCAGAGCTTCATACTCTAAATCAAAAGATTAGATCTCTTTATGAACATCCTATGGCTTGTAGGTATACTCCATGTGCCACGCCATGCTTTTTAGCTTGGTACCAAGCCTATTAGTCATTCTTGGGGGCCAGAGGGCCTCGAAACATTTTATGTCTTTGCTTGAGCTTGCAGATCCTAGCTAAAGGAGAAGTTAGCCAGTCATCTCTAGACCTACTCCGCATAAGACGCAATCAGGTAGTTAACCATTCTGAAGTATGTTTCAACTGCTAGCGGCTTGAAAAGATCTGATCCATATTCTTTTACCCTTATAGCAACTGTCTAGGTAACTCCTAGTTGTGCTAGGACCAAGAGCTTCACTCAGATGCCACTTAAGGAGTCCCCTCTAGGAGCTTCTTCACCAGCCCCCAAGGTCGGTAGCTCTAAAAAGGGGAAGACGAATGTTGCTCCTCCAACTTTCCTAACTGTAGGAGAAGAAGAAGAAGGAGAACCCATCTCATAATTAGTGAGAAAAAGAAGAACCAAGCTCCCTGTAGTTCTTTCCTGAACTAGCATTCTCATTTATCTTTTTCCAAAGCAGCTTCTAACATGGCTTTCAAGTACCACAGGAGGAGCGAACTCCATATATTGTGGAGATTTCAAATTCTCCATCCTGAGAAACTTCTCCAGAGCCTCCTTAAGACACTAAATCAATGAGCTCAAGTGCTAAAGGTGAAGGAGACATGGCTAATTCAGTTATGGAGCCAATTGTCAGTTATCCTCCTGAAGAGGTTTTTTCACCAGTTACCTTACACCAGGGCCTTGTCCAGGTTCCTTTCCTCCTCACCGGAGATAGTCCTTGTTGAAGAGACCTTCAAAGGTCAAGTCTTATCTAGTCCTTGTTGAAGAGACCTTCAATCTGACTTCTCACTCCTTGATGTCTTAAACCATGCTTGGTCCTAACATGCAAGTATTGTCCCCTAGAGACTTCCCTTGGAGAAGGCATAGAGGCGAATGAAGAGTCAGCAGCGATCCCCTTGGATGAGGCACCTGTTACAGCTCCAATGATGGACGTATCACCAGCAGCTCCCAAGGCAGCCTTACCAACAGCGGCACCTTCCTTGCCTCTGACTATGGCCTCAAAGGTAAATGAATTCCTTTTTAACCTTGGTTGTTTTTCAAAGTCAAAACTCCGCCTGATCTTGTTGATGTTTTCAAGTTACTCCTCCCAAAGCCAGTCCCTCTCCAATGATAGGGAAAATATCTTCTCCATTAGAGAAGTTTCAAGCGAGTGGTAGGTTTTCCTTTCAGCAACTTGACCAAGAATCTCCCAAACACCAACGGATGAGAGAAATTAGGCACTTCCTTGTTTTGACCCTAGCTGATGGGGTCATTTTCGAGGGGGCCATGTCCCTGATAAGATCTTTTTAGAAAGATCCAAAGGTGGCTCCTTCCATTACCAGGGAACTTAAGGTCCTTGAGGAGGTGCTCTTGAAGATGAACCAAGAGATCCCCAATCTCCATTAGAGAAAACGGCGCTGCCAAGATGCCATTAGGAACCTAGGGCATTCAGCTTGCCTAGAGGTTTGTAGTTATTATTTGAAGAATTCCAAGCAGCAAGAATAGTCCAAGACCAACAAGCTTAAGGGATTAGAGGCTTGGAGGATGAAATCCACCTCTTAGAGGAGAGATTACATCGCCTTAAGGAAGAACTGCCTTAAGGAAGAACTGCTCTCCATGAGATAACATTACATTTCTCAAGGTTCAGTGGTTAGAGCATTCTCCTTAGATCATGAGCTAGGTGATATAAGCAATTGACTATCCTCAATAGAGGAGTCCTTAGTGGGGATTATGACTCGACTCTTTTGATTTTTCAGTTTTTGTGAAGAGGCATTGGCTTCATAAGTCATGTGCCTTCCCAAAATTAATGAAATATGCATTATTCAATATATCTCTCAGGTTAGAGGTTCTTTTCTTTCTTTTACTCTACGTAAGGATCTTGAGATTGATCCTCTATGCATCGGTAATGAAACTGAGCCCATAATTCTAGGAATATATACTTAAGGACTTTTTTGTTAGAATACTAGATATATGGCACATACTTCTTTAGGAATCTCCCATTAATGGCCCTTAGGTGAGTTCTCCCATCTAGGTCTTGGAGCAAATAAGCATTCCCTCAAAAAAATTTCTATGACTCTGAATGGGCCTTCCCAGTTTGGGGACCATTTTTCTTAAGACACTATCCTTCTGGCCAATGGGTAAAACCACCTTGCAGACGAGATCTCCCAAGTACAAAGGCCTAGGCTTGACCTTCTTGTTGTAGGCTTTGGCAACCTCTTCTTCTTAGTTTCCAATTCGTGAAGAGCACTGAGCCTTACTTGGTCTAGACTGGTAAGCTCGTCCATCATGGATTGCTCATATTAAAATTCAGAAAATCTACCTTGATAAGCTAGTCTAATAGACTGAACTGTTATCTCCATGCGGAGCACTACATCATGGCCATACATAAAATGAAGTGTTGAAGCTCCTTTTTGTTTGAAGGCAGCTTGGCCACTTGGATGGCCTTAGTCTTATTAATATCCACCTTGATGAGCCTTTGGTGTACTAGAAAACCTAGAAAGTTTCCAGCTCGTACGCCAAAAGTGCATTTTAATGGATTCATCTTAAGGTTGCGAGTCCTCATCCAAAGGATGCACTCCTCAAATCATCCAAGTGCTTAACTTGGGATTTTGATTTGACCACAATGTCATCAATATAGACTTCCATGGTCTTGCCAATGAGGTCATAAAAAATCATATTCATGGCCCTTTGGTAGGTGGCGCCGGCATTCTTCAAACCAAAAGGTATGGCCACACATTCAAATGTCCCTATTTATCTATGACACCTAAATGCCCTCTTGTGGGTATCCTATGAGGCAATCATAACTTGGTAGTACCCATAGTAGCCATCCATAAGGACAAAACATTAAGCCTCGAGGTTGAGTCAATGAACACATCAGCAATAGGCATTGGGTACTCATCTTCTAGGGTGGCTGCATTCAGATCTCTGAAATTAATACAAACCCTGATTTTGCCATTCTTTTTAATGACAGGGACAACATTAGCCAGCTACTTAACGTACCTGGAAATTCTGATGAATTTTGCCTTCAAGAGTCGTTCGATCTCTTCCTTAACCAAATCAATGACATCCTAGGACATCCTTCGCTGGCCCTGAATGATGGGCTTCGAGCCTGGCTTGATAAGAAGTCTATGCTCAACCACCTTTCTATCTAAGCCAAGCATGTCATGATGATCCCAAGCGAAGCAGTCTTTAATCCGCAAAGCAAAGTCAGGTACTACTCTTTCTGCTCCTGAGAAAGTAGAGCACTAAGAGAAGTAGGTATTGGGTCTTCTACCGAGCCCAAATTAACCTCGAATAGGGGGTTTTGGACCTTAGCCCTTAGATCCTCCATTTTGGCTGGCGCTGCTCTTAAGTCAAAGAGCTCCAACTCCTTTTCTTGTGCTGCATGGACTTGAAAACCATGAAATGATTACTCAATTCAAAGCTGATCCTTAGTGCACCCGACCATGAGCCTTGCTAATGTTAAGGAAATGGCTTCTTGGGCCATTTTTGGGAGGTCTTGGTGCCTCCGTATAAGGATTCTGGAGTGTCCTAGAAGTCCCCTTCATCAAGAAGGGCCCTCATGTATCCCCAGAATTCAGAGTCTTCAGACTCGACATCTATTTGGCCAACCTCAGCTTTAGTTAGTGGGATGTCAAGGATGGGTATCGGGTCTTGTTGTTGGGTAGATTGTGGAGTGATCCTTTTGGTGTCTAATGGTCCCACACCATCTTCGTATAATTTTGCCTCAACATGGTTGGAGCAAGCCATGAATGGCCTGTTATTTGCCACAACAACCTCATATTTGTCATGGTTCCAGAACATTAGCAAGTGGTGAAGTGAAGATGGAATACAATAATTGGCATGCTACCAATCCCTACAAAGTAAAGCATTGTAGCTTGAGGTAGTTTCCACCACAAAGAAAGTTGTCAGCTTGCTTAAGCCGTCAATAGTTAAGTCAATAGGGATGACACCTTCAAATTTCATGGTAGCTCCAAAAAAGCGATAGATCACCACATATGAAGTGATTAGGTCTTCCCGAGACTTACCAATGACTCTTAACATATATGAAGGCAACACGTTGATATCCATGCCATTATCCATCAAGACCCTATTTACCAAAATGAAATAAAATTTAGCCTTGATGTATAGAGTCTTGATGTGTTTATTGGTGGTATTAGGCCCATCAAACATCATGTTCATTGTGTTAGGTAGATCATCAGGCAATTTGGATGTTATAGCATTAACTGGAAAAGATAAGGGATCGAGTGTACCTTTAGCAGCTTCTACTTCAGCCATGAGATCCACTTGAGGCCCCTCATTTGATGATATCACATCACCCTCAAGACCTTCTTAAGCATCGGCTTCCATGAATTCTAAGGGAAGGAGTAAAGCAGTTCTAATGTTAACCTTTTTAGGAAGCATCCTGAATTGTATCCGGATTCCTTGGTCTATATCCTTCTCAATGTTGTCAACCACGGGTGTCTCCTTATCCTGCTATTGAAGACTAACATCAGTCGGCATGTCCTGCTCTGGAGGTTGGTCCTTGAGATCAACTTCTGTTGTTCAAGATTCCTCCATGGGTTGCGGGAAGTCTTCTTTGTGGAAATCGTTTTCGATGTCAAACCATGTTGGGTTGACACGGTCCAGCGGTTCGACTAAGTTAATGTTGAGAGGGGGATACTCCTCCTCATTCTCAGCTAATATCAGAGCTGGGGAGTCCTTGGCAAGGTGATCCCACTAAGATTCTGGCCCTTTAGAAGATGAGAGACAAGCCCATCTCTTGACTTTCTTAGGAGTTAGCCCTTTACTAGTAGTAAAAGGCTTAGACTCAGTCATTAGATTGTCAAGATCCACATGCTCAGCGTGCTTGCCCTTTCGGACCTTGGCTTCCTCTTGAAAAAGCCAAGTCAAGCAAGAATCAAGTGTGGTTGTCCGCTGAGCTGCCTTTTTCTATAGTTGCCTTCTTTTTTGATTTTGAGTAAGGTTGAAAGAACCAACCGCCTCTTGATCAAGGTGATTCCACTTCCACACATTACCAAACCTAATGCCCAAAGGCTGATAACTTGACTGTCATGGTGCCAAATTGGTGTCCATGTCCAGTAAGGTGTACTTTAGGTTCCTATTAGGGTGCCCTGTCCTCATGATGATCTGAGTCTTAGGCACAGAGCCTCGAGAAAGGCCTGATGATGACATCTTAGTGGGAAGAGCCACCCTTTTCTTTGGAAAAAGGCTCAGCTTCCTTATTTCAGATGCCATCTTATGTCCACAACCCCCACAGAGGTCATGTTGAGATGCAAGAGTTTCCATGACGTCTGCTTCTTTGAGGTAAAGGCTATTTGCCAATGGTTGTCTGTGATAATCGCCATGGCTAACTCTTCTTCCTTAAAGAGAAAAATGTGCCTTCCTCAGGCAATCTCAACGTGGTTCGCGGGAACCTCAGTGTTCCTAATTCGAAAAACCTATAGAACAAAGCATCGGCCACAGCCATAACCCCCTTGTTTGCATTCATCCTACACAAAGATTGGCCATTAGTTTGGCTGTTATGGGGGTGGTGAGTCTTTACTACCTCGACTATGTTAACCTAGGCAAGATTAGGGAAAGGGTCTTTATTGACGGCCATCTATCCTTCTCCCAATAATATTAATTCCCTTACTTCTATGGCATCCTGAACCACGATTCTAAAGATCACGCAGTTCTTCGTTGAATGAGTTAACAAATCATGCCACTTACAATATACGTTTCCCTTATTCGAGTTGGGATCCGATTTTCTGTGCTTACCCCTAATTTTGAGTTTATTATTTGCCTCAAGCCAATCAAATATTACGTCGTCTCTAGAGAGGTCAAACGAATATTTTCTCACTTCTTGGGACTGGTAAGACTTCTTGGCTTTAATATTCTTCTTGATTAGAGGATTACAAACCATGAGAGGTCCCTTGACATTTTCAGCTATGTATATCTAGTATGGACGATCTTCTTGCTCCTTAATCAAATCGTGCACATAGGTCCTATACACGCTATTTTTTTTAAGGCTTTCCTCTTTAAGACTGCTTCGTATCTAGCGGCACATTCTGCCAACTGAAGAAGCATCATAAAATTAGAACCTTTGAATTTCTTCGTGAATTTAATATCCAAGTTGCTATGGCCCAGCTTGGCGTACTTAACCTCACGAAGGGCTACAATGCATTTTCACCTGGCTTGCTTGAACTGGTTAATATATTCTTCCACTGACTTGCCTGGCTTCTGTCTCATTCAAGCCAAGTCTGACCTGGAAGTTCCTAATTCCATTATCGGGAATTAGGCCTGGGATTTCCTGGCCATGTCATCTGAACAGTAAATAGAATTGAGGGCAAGGCTGATATACCTTCTAGAAAGCGGTCCTATTTAGTGAGCTAGGGAGCAACCTTAATTTGAGATATTGGTTATCTGCCGCTTCTCTACATTGGCAATTAAACCTTGCCAAGTGCTTGAGAGCAAAAGCAGTTCCTTCTCTTGAAAAGAGGGTAAACTCAGGGACTTTGTATCCTCAAGGAAAAGGGTAATCCCTGTCTATGTAGTAAGGGTAAGGCTTACTATAGAAAGGTCTATTGAACCTTATAAGGCTCGGCCCATACATTTGCTCCATGAGGGTGGCCAATTGATCTTGGAGGGGAAGGTTAGGCACATGATTATACACTTGCCTCTGCCCCCCATTTGGGGGAGGACCTTGAGAGGGATTTGTAGAACACACCTAAGCACCCATCAGAAGCGGGTGTGGGAATGGTTGTTGGGCCCCAAACCCTAGATAAACCCCATGATCATAATGGCCAAGCATTTGGTTGGCCATAAAGTATGCCCCCGCAGGACCTAGGTCACATGGCATGCTTGGAAACATACCAGTAGCAGCAGGCTGTTAGTTCATCCTTTCCTGATCAAGCCCAAAGTCATGATCTTACGGGAGTGGGTTGTTATTTTGCCTCCCCCCCCCCCCCCCCCCCTCCTCTGCCGCCCCCCAATATGATAAGTATGAGGAGGCCTAGGATGAGGAGCCTGGTTCCTAAAAATAGGGACTTGACCTTGCATTCTTAGTTTCAGGCTTAAGTGGGACTCGAGGCAACCTCCACTACTTGAGGAGAGTATGAATGGCTATGCCCCCTGTCTCAAGGAAAGGTAACGACGGCGTAATGGGGTTGAGATCCCTAGTAGTCAGAGAGAAACTCTGAGTAGAGGGTCCAACAACTCCAAGAGGTATGTTATCGTTTCTATGACTGGATTTCAAGTGTATAACATCTGGATTAGCCACCGTTCATTTTTTGTTCTCTTAGGGACCGTACAGTTAACCTGAGCAACTGGTAACCGCGAGCTCGAGGGTATCTCACGAGGATAACCAGCTGGGACTAATAGAGAAGGTGCAGGCCTAAGTTGCCTATTATCCTCCCTAACAGTGTGGACCAAGCCACTATGAGTTTTAGCTTGTCTAACCGAGACAGGCATGACTTGAACTGCTTTCTACCTAGCCACATCCTTAGCAATAAGGGTAGCAGTAGAAGATAAGGTCGAGTTCATTTCCACCAAGAGTCTATTAGTGTCTTTGGGGAGCCTTTCATTCATAAAGGTTCCAATGTCATTAATCACCGCTTTCATGGCGATTGAGTTTTCATGCTGAGCTGTTAGATTGCTCTTTGTTTCAGCAAGTTGTCTCTCGAAGGCTTCTCTTAATGTTTGTTTGACTCTTTGGTCCACAATCTCTCACCAATATTTGAGCATAGCCATGAAACTCTTGGGAGAATGGCCATTGAGCCCAATATGTTCATCTTCTACAATGTCATCGTCACCACCACTCATGCTATTGTGGCTGTGACTCGGTTCATCCTTTCGAGATATGAGTCTTTGCCTAAGACAATGTTCGAGTGGGGATCTAATAAGGGATAAGCCTTCTAGTTCCTTATGTTCAAGGGCACTACACCTCCTAGTTCTTACCATTGGCAAATGGCTGGCAATTATGCTCTGGTAATCCATGATGGGCTAAAGATGATGAAGTCTTGTTTCAAGCGTCCCATTGTCATCGCCAAAAAGGCGTGTTTGCTATATTTTGTTTCAAGCGATGTGTGTGTGGTCACCATAAATGTGAAAACAAAATAAACGTGCAAAAGGGATTCACCACGACTGGGGCGTGAGCCTAATTAAGAACTACATGTCTTTGATCTCAACCACTCACAATTTTCAGAGAAATGGTTGTGATATGTTGGTGTATCTAACTTCAGTTATACCATGAGTTCTGCTTACGCTTCAATTAAGAAGACTTTGTTAAATATTTTTGTGGATTCTTTACGTGTTTTTTATGACAAAAAATTTAATATATGGACCTAACTCCAATGGAAGTTACAGTGATGGAGCAGGGCCCACAAACACATTTCCTCATACACTTAAAAGTGAGGAACTATGTAGGAGACAAACCCAAGAGCTCAACAGTCCACTTAGAAGCCCTAGTCAATCAGGTTTTTAAACCTGGCACCCTTGACTTATAATAACTCGAACGAGTTCAGGTCTAACAAGATTAAGGTGGAGCAAACTGTATTCAGGTAACTAGATTAGGATCAATGCAATCAAGGGACAAAGCTTTGGCCGTCAAAGCCCTAATCAATGGCGTGAACATAAGTTCACCTGACTTATCAATTAGTGATAGTAGTGTTAAGACCAACCCAATCAAAGGACAAAGCCTTGGCTATCAAAGCATTAAACTAAAGCCTCAAAGCTCAACTTGTTGATTTGTGGAAACAAATTAAAATTGGAAAGTCATACCTGAAGCCCAAGATCTATATTATAACAAATATCTGCGTTATGCTATGCCTAGCTAAGTTACGGTAAGAAAAACTTTAAGAAGTTTTGTATTGAGTGTATATGTAATACTTTGGAGTAACTCGGAGTCCTTTATTTATAGAAAATGAAAATAATTGTTGCTCCTAATTTCACGGCAGATTCACCCATGTTTGGCCACTAAGCTCCTCTCTCACATGTGCTCACTCTTTAGTAACGTGTCTTGAGTTTTTGGGGGGAAATCCTTGATGCCCAAGTCCGAAGTTTCAATACAAGTTCCCTCTGGAAGCCCCACGTTCTCCTGAGTTTAGCTTAAGGCCCAAGCTTTTGAAATTGCACTCCAAGTGGTTGATACCCTTGTCAAGGGTAATAATGCTTCCCGAGTACCATCCTTGAGATGTCGCTACCACAGAACCTAAAGTCCTGACTCCCCTCGAGGAGGACCTTACGTGATGGCCACGTGGCACTTTACCAATCATCCTAGCCTTATCAAAATTAGGGTGTAAACAAAGTAGTCATCTACAAAAGTGATGTAATACTTACCACCTCTACTCGTGGTCTTGGGATGTTTTGCCTCAACACATGTTTCACATTTATCAGGTTCAGTTAGATCACAATCAGGAATTAAACTCATTTGTTTAAGTTTCTTAACGGGCTTGTAATTTACATGTCCAAGCTTAGCATGGCATAGATCTAAAGATTCAAAGATATAAGAACTTGAGCCAATTTTTTTTTCATATCATTCAGAACATCAATGCCAAACAAACCACCTTTACAAAAGCCTTTCCCTATAAAGTTTGTGTTCTTTGTGAGAAACAATTTATTAGACTCAAAGGTTAATTTAAAACCCACTTTGTTTAATAAAGCACCCTAGACTAAATTCTTACATAAAATCAGGAACATGCATCATGTTTTGCAAACACAAAGATTTTAAGAGTTGACTTTTAGAAGGGCCTTTCCCCTATTGTGGATAGGGATCGAACAGGAATTGCCTATGAACACTTTCTCCACATTAGTGGCTTTCCCATATTCTTGGAACAGGTCCTAATTTGTGAAGATGTGCCTCATGGAATCAATATCTATTACCCACACAACCGTGTTCCAAACCATGTTCACCTCGGAGATCATGGCAACAGACACGTCTCCTTCCTCGATGAGATTAGCTTGGGGCTTGTGTTCTATGTGCTTTCTGCTAGGAATGGTGTCCTGAAAATCCAAATTTTTCCTATCAATGTCATTTAATTAATGAATAAAATTGAAGCTCCAGTCGTTTCCTTGTTAAATTTGTGTAAGTGAGCATGTATACTACATGTGATTTTCTTTTTGATAACATCCATGAGATGGATGTAGTCCTTAGACTACAATTTACATGTTTGTTTGAAATGGTTTCTGAGATTAACCCACAGATAGACTTGGAACAAATGGTATGGATTGTTGTTTGAGAAACTCATCGTCAAAGACAAGTTTGGACCACTTGTATGCAAAGACTATAACGTGACACTTCAGATGACTTGTCTTGGTCATATGGATGGTGATCCAAAAGTGTTATGTTGGTGTGTTTAATAAGATTGATACACTGAGTTGGACAATGTGAGTTACTTGTCTTTAGACTACTATCAGAGATGACTGATTCATATTGTACTGTTTGAACAATGACTCTAAATCCTGAGAGTATTCCGGACTTGGTGCATGGAATTTTAGTTGCTTTGGTGTACTGTAAGTAAGATCTAAATAAATAATTGAATTCCTAGTATACTGGGTAGCGGCGTAAAGTATGACAATGATTAGGTGTTCAATACAGAATCTACTTATGAGATATAGATGTTCTCTTAGTTCATTCGCAAGTGTTTGAATGATTCAGAATCTTTGGCCAAAGTGTTCCAGATGTTTGATGTTTGGAATTTATACTGTGAATATGTTCAAGTATAAATGAATTATTCGAATAAGGGCAAGTTGGGAACTAATGGAAAAGTTGTGAGAAAAATAATGGTAGTAATTATAATTATTTTTTGTCACGGACATCTAGTAGAGGGGTTGTTGTTATCAGTATAGTCTATTTGGAATTATCGAATAAATAATTTAAGTCCAGAGTGCAGTGGAATTTATTTACTGAAATTAAGTCTCATTAAATGGTAATTAATTTTTATTATGAGTTGGTAACTAATTTAACCCATTGGGAGTTAGATTTAAATTGTCCCTAAGGTCCCTTTCCATGCCTCTGTTTTTATTGCCATCGGAAAAACATTAAGGAATTCATGAGATGAATAAAAATTAAAAATTATAAAATAAAATAATTTTTAAAATTGAATTTTTTACATGTGGAAAACAAAGAAAAAAAATCAAAAATCCCAAAAACACAGTAATGATTCGTGTAAAACGCTGGGAGCCAATCAGCGCACGACATGCGTCGCACACTAGGCTACCCAAGAAAGAGATCTGCATGCCCCAAGGCAGACCAATTGCTTGCCGCCATGGGGCATGCGGTGACAAGGCTAAAGCACGCGTGGTTGAAACTTTGCTTTTTGGGTATATTTCAATGTGAAATGTTGTGTTTTGTGGTATTGCTGCGCATCCCACATTGAAATTTTACCTACTTTTTATTCCGGTATTCTACTATAAATAGGGGTACTAATTTCATTGTTTGGCATTGAAATTTAAAATTAAAAGGTTTCTGAAAGTGTTGACTTTCGGAGGTCTAATTAGAGAGGAAAATTTTCGTCGAAAATTTTCTTTCTTCATTTTAATATTTCTTAGACCACATTACGAGTATTTTCAAGGTCATTGTGTAGAATGTTTCTGGGTCTCGGTTTTCTCGACATTCTTTATTATTCTTCTGTTTTTCTTGTTTTGGAGAAATTCTATATATTTTTCTTTCCTTTTCTTTTAAGTTTTTCTCTTTTCTATTTATTTACAATTTTCTTATTATGATAGGTGTAGTTCATGTAATTATTATGGATATATTAGAGTAAAGGCATATAGATTTAAATTAGGAATTTAAATATAGAGATTTAAGATTAGGATTTTTAAATCAACCTTATGTTTAAAATTAGGAATTTTAAACCCTTTTGCTGCATTAGTTTAATAAACTTAGGAAAATTTTTTGAAATTCGTCCCAACACTTTTCAGGTCCGAAGCCCTTCCTGCAGTTCCTTAAGGTGTGGCCACTCTTGTAATAAGTCCAGCATGTTTTTTTCATCCCGTTTTGGCATTCATCAACATTGTTCATTGGCCTTTTTTGGGCAAGATTAGCACTATTTGCTGCTGGAGCCTTCCTCTTGAGCATTAGATCTGCCCTTGTTCCAAGGTTTCTTGAACTTACCTTTCTTTCCTGCATTTCTCGATTCTACAAGTTCAGCAGCCAATGATTTCTCAAAGGACTTCCCCTTAGCTTGTTTGCGGTTATGATATTCTAAATTAATGTGGGAGATCAGTTCATGCAGTACCATGTCCTTTTTCTCATGTTTTAATGAGGCCTTGAAATTATTCCAAGAGGGACGCAGTTTTTCAATCAGACAGTTAGCTTAGAGTGCTTCACAGAAATTCATTCCCTCATTAAGTGCGTTGGGGCATACGGTCTCATATCCAAGGATTTGGTCAACAATGGGTGTTTATACCCTAATTTCGAGGGGGATGGGATGACACCGTTTTGAACAAAGTGCCACGGGTCAGCATATGAGGGCCTTCTCTAAGGAAGTTAGGCCTTTAAGTATTAAGAGAACGACATCTCGATGTTATGATTGTAATTAGGATATGTTTAGTCGTTTCGGCCTTAGATAATATTCTAGTAGAATGTCATGACTAAGTCATGTATGAGCAGGTTGCTTGCTGTCTTGGTTAAGTGTTTAGCTTTAGTTGGTTAAGTGCTTTGTATTAGCTTTAGTATAAATACGTTGTTCTTGGTTGTAAGTCTCATAACATGGATGATAAATGAATTGATTCTTCTCTCTCTTGAGCTTGAATGCTCTCTATCACTCTTCTACTACTCATCTAGAATTCTTCTTAAATTCTCTATCTCTCAACTAATTCTACTTTTTTCTTGTCTTAAATCTCTAATACTCTTTCCTATTCTATTGATTTCATATCTTGATTTCACTTCCTAAGTGTAAATCCCTATCCAAACCCTAGGTTATGATTCAAATTGAACTTGAGTCATAACAATTAGTATCAGAGCCTTGATTTGCTTCCAAATCAAGTTAAATTGATATCAAGTTCTTGATTCGGTGGTATTTGATCAAGAATTGAGTTTAACAAAAAAATAAAAAATTGTTCTGAATTTTAGTTGTGCTGCGTGGATTAGAGTTGCTGCACTTGATTTGATCAAGCTTAATTCTGTTAAGTTAGCTGCAGTACAATCAAGTTGTTGATTTCGCTGAAGTTGCATCATATTTAAGTTCGAAATCTTGCAGTTTAGCTCAAGTAGTTGAACATCAAAGTGCTGCTATAAGTTCGTTGGTGTTCTACTGCAATTCGATGTTTGTGGTGAAATGATCAGCTGCGATTCAATTCTTTCTGCAAAGCTAAGTTCTGTTTTGCGGTTTAAGTTCTGGATTTTGATTCTTGATAGCACGATATGAACATTTGCTTAAAACTGGAGAGATTTTGTTCAATTATGCAAGTTCTAACTTGAATGAAGCATAACATGGCAGTTACTTGATCAAATACACAACTTTGAGTGCTGATCAATACCATTAAGGTGATCCTAGCTGTGCACTTAAGGTTCAAGATTGAAGTGAGGTTATGGCTGGCGGAATGACCACCCGAGCTGCTGCTGCTGCAGCTGTAAATGTAGGACAACAAGCTAGAACAATCTCTGCAACTTATGCAAGTGTGGCTGCTGGTACAACCTCTACAATGTACGCAAGTGTGGCTGCTACGAACACTTCTAGTGCTGATGTGAATATGGAAAATGCTACAGTTGACATTTTTGAGAGGATGACGATAATGAATCAGCAAACATTGCAAAAAGTTGGTGATTTACAGCAGCAAGTACTTGATTCTCAGCAGCAAATGCGTGAATTGATGCTTGCATTAAAACAACAATATCAGGCACGTCAAGATAAATTTGAGCAAGACAACTTCCTAAGGCATCAACAACTTGAGCAAAGGATGGATCAACGTTTTCATGAAATACAAGATTGGTTACAGAGACAAGATGCTTGCCTTGGGGTAGCAGTCTTACCGATGCCACCACAGCAAGAACAAGCTCCTGTGCAAGTAAGAAATGACAATGCGCCTGTCGCTCCTCATCAAGTTCGGGCCATGGATCCTCCAGTACCGAGACAAGTAGAAGTGCGTGGTGCTCCTATGGCTATGGATAGACGAGCTGGATTTAGGCAGCCTTGAATCGAGTTGGAAATTTTTGATGGCATTCATCCACAATCTTGGATAAGAAGATGCGAGTGATACTTCTGATTCTATGCTATTCCCGAAGACGAAAAAGTTGAATTGGCTGCAGTATACTTGCATGGTGATCAAGAAGAGTGGCTCTATAGCTTACTTTTGGGAAATCCAACCCTCACGTGGTAAGAATTTGTGTTAGAACTCAATGACCGTTATGCAGATGAAGAACTGGGGGATGTTGTGGACAAGTTCAATAAGGTAGCTCAAGTATGCAGTGTGAAGGAGTATATGACTCGTTTCGAGAATTTGAGAGCTCAAATAATGACCATCACTCCCATCGTGGGCGAGGCTTTCTATGTTTCGAGCTTTATTAGTGGGCTCAAGCCCAAGATTAAGAATTTGGTCAAGGCCTTTAGTCCTCCTACACTATCCAAAGCTTATACAAAGGCGAGATTGTTTGAGTCTACCGTTTTGGCAATGCCGAAAGAAGTTCCAAGAACTCGATTACCACAAGTTACTCTTGAGGATTCAAAGACAATGAGCATGGAGGAGAAAAAGGCACACAATTTATGCTTCAAGTGTAATCGCAAATACTCCTTTGGACATAAGTGTAATCCTCAACACTTAATGGCTGTTACGGGAACCGAAATTGAAGGGGAACATGAAGGTGACTTAGAGTATGGTGATTCGGACTTAGAAGCTACTGGGTGTGGATGAAGCAAAGGAGTTCAACGAGCTGGTTTGCTGGCCAAAATCGAAACAGATTTTGCAGTTCCAGTACCAATTTTGTTGCATTTAGTTGCTACTTCTTGCCGTCCTGCATCACATTTGGTTGTTGTCTTGCTTCACTCCATATGCTTTGCATTGAATCACCTGATTTTCAGCTGCAAAGTTCACATTCCAGCATACATAATAAGATCTCTATTGCAGATCCAGATCAACTTCTGTTCTGCTACAAATTCAGTAATTTTTCAGTTCAATAAGAGTGTTCAAGTATCCTGTTCCTTGTTAAGATTCTTGAGGACAAGAATCTCTAAAGGGGGAGGTATTGTTATGATTGTAATTAGGATATGTTTAGTCGTTTTAGCCTTAGATAATATTCTAGTAGAATGTCATGAATAAGTCATGTATGAGTAGGTTGCTTGCTGTCTCGGTTAAGTGTTTAGCTTTAGTTGGTTAAGTGCTTTGTATTAGCTTTAGTATAAATAGGTTGTTCTTGGTTGTAAGTCTCATAACATGGATGATAAATGAAATGATTCTTCTCTCTCTTGAGCTTGAATGCTCTCTATCACTCTTCTACTACTCATCTAGAATTCTTCTTAAATTCTCTATCTCTCAACTAATTCTACTTCTTTCTCGTCTTAAATCTCTAATACTCTTTCCTATTCTATTGATTTCATATCTTGATTTCACTTCCTAAGTGTAAATCCCTATCCAAACCCTAGGTTATGATTCAAATTGAACTTGAATCATAACACTCGAGCACAGCATCCTGAGATGGTAATTACCCTTGACAAGGGGTTCAGCCACTCAAGGCTTGAGATGACTGAGGGGTGCAGTGAGCTTGAGCTCGAAGGGCTATCTGGTAGGCTGCCAGACAGGTGGTTCTAGCAGGCATTAATCTTAATCCAAGAGAACGTGGGGCTTCTGAGGGGACATCCTAAGTATTCGGACATGGCCAGGAAGGATTTCCCTCCAATACTGAATTCAGGGCACGTTCCTTGAAGATTTACATGCACAAAAGAATGTTTAGTGGCCAGACATGGATGGAGTTGTCGGGAAAGAAGGAGCAGCCATTATTTCTTGTTTTTTAAAAATAAAGGACTTTGCGTCAGTCCAAAGTATTACACATACACTCATTGCAAAACTTCTTTAAGTTTTCTTTTATAGCACACTTGTGCTTTTTCATTAGGAGTAGCGTAACTTAGCTAGGCTTAGTGTAACGTAGATCTCTGTTGTACTTACCGTTATACTAATACATTTCTTGCGCTTCAGGTATGACTTTACAGTTTCAATATGTTCCCACAAATTGACAAGTTGAGATTTGAGGCTTTAGTTTAAGGCTTTGACGGCCAAGGCTTGTCCCTTGATTGCATTGGTCTAAAAACTACTGTCACTACTTGATAAGTCAGGTGAGCTTAGGTTCGCCCCATTGATTAGGGCTTTGATGGCTAAGGCTTGTCCCTTGATTGCGTTGGTCCTAATCTAGTTATCTAAATGCAGAATGTGACACCTTAATCTCGTCAGACCTAAATTCATTCGAGTTATTATAACTTTACAAGGCTTAAAAACTTGATTGACTCAAGCTCGTAAGTGGATTATTAAGCTCTTGGGTTTGTCTCCACCCCAGTTCCAGACTTTTAAGTGTATGAGGAAAGGTTCCTGTGGGCCCTGCTTCGTCACCGTAACTAGCACTAGAGTTAGGTCCATATCCTTTTAATTTTCTGTCATAAAAATACGCAAAAAGTCCACAAAAACATTTAACAAAAGCCTACTTAATTTGAGTGTAAGCAGAACTCACGATATAACCGAAGTCAGATACACCAACATATCAGAACCTTTTCTCCGAAAATGGTGAGTGGTTGAGGTTAAAGGCATGCGGTATGCAATTAGGCTCGCCCCTTAGTCATGGAGAGTCTATTTTGCACGTTTGTCTTGTTTTTACATTTATGGCGACCACACACCCAAAAACTTGAGACAAAATAAAGCAAACACACCTTTTGGCGACCACAGTGGGAGGCTTGAAATGAGACTTCATCCTCTTGAGCCCATCATGGATTATCAGAGCATAATTGCCGGCCATTCGTCGATGGTCAGGACTAGGAGGTCTAGTGCTCTCGAGCATGAGGAGCTAGAAGGCTTAGTCTTGGTTTGATCCCTGCTTAAGCGTCCTCTATAGCAAAGTCCCATATCTCGAAGTGATGAACCATGTCATGGCCACAGCAGCGGAAGTGGTGGTGATGATGACATCCCGTGTTGGGCTTGATGGCCATTCATGCAAGAGTTTCATGGCTATGTTTAAATGTCGTTTAGAGATTGTGGACCCAAGAGTCCAAAAAACAACGAGGGTTTTGCAAAAATTTAATTCGGAAACCTAAATTTTTCTTAAATTGGGCGATCAGGCTCAGCGGAAATAACATTAAAATTCTTTAGTTTTAGATCTAAAGGAACTCTATTCTAATGTATATAACGAACATAGAATATCTAAGTATAATGAACATTGAACTAAAGGTATAAATTAAATTGTGAAAAATAAAGGAATGCTTTAAAAGAATAGTAATAAGGAATACCTGAATTGTAGACGACAATTGTCGACTCAGAGGAATCATCGAGACCGCGAGAACTTCCTGGCAATGAACCCTTGATACCCGGAGTGTGGGCTCCAAAAATATTTAGTTTAAAAAATATTTCGGAACAAAATTTTTCCTTTTACTTTTTCTAAAAAATAATTTTTCTGAAAAATTGTGCTAAACTTTAATTTTGAAAACCCCTAAAATAATTTTAGAATTTTTTTATTATGGGAGAAAACTAGGTTCCAGAACCTAGAAAACACATATATTCTCTCGCGTCTAAAACACATGTTTAAATAGAAATAAGACCCAATAGTGACGTCACATATGATGCCAGCAAATTGGGGTCTATTTTCGTGTGTTTTAAATTATGTGACCAAGGTTATTTCATGGTGCGCATAATGACATCACTTTTGCCCCTTTTGTGTTTTATTTAAAAATACGTTATAATTTATCGTATTTATATATTTATCTTATAAATATTTGTTTAGCATAAAATTTTTTTTATTTCATAAATTAATAATTCATCTCACTAATTTATTTTAAATGTTTTTAACCGGTGTACTTTTAGAGGCTTGCAGAAAGACCTCAGGGACAATTTAATTCTAACTCCAAATTGGTCAAATTTATTTATCAACACTTGATAACATTAATTACCATTAAATAATATTTAATTCCACTAAATCAATATTATTGCAATCTAGAGTCAAATATATTTATTCAATAATTCCCACACGACTTTCATTGTGACAATTAACTCCTCTATTGGATATCCATGTAGAAAAAAAGCTTTAACTACGATCGCTAATTTCTTCACATGTTTAACCATAGTTCCCAACTCGCCCTTATTGAACAGTTCAATAATATAGAAACAATTTCTATATTAATTCCAAATGTAGAACATATAGAATACTTTGGCCAAAGTTTCTTAAATCTGTTCGTATATTTGTGAATCTACTAAGGGACATCCTTATCTCATTAGAGACTCTAGATTCCATGCAAAACAACTGTTCCTGCTACACTTCATGCGATTACCCAACGCACCTAAAATTTAAGTCAACGAACTTTGACTAATCCTTTAGGTACATTAAAGTAATGAACAATCCATGCACGAGTTCGGAATATTTCCTGGACTTAGAGTTATAATCTTACAGAATTAACTATTTCCGACAGTGGGAAAGAAACAACTAATTCAAGTTGTCATGCTCAGTGTTCTAATCATATAGACGACACCAATAATACTTTTGGATCTCTATCCACATGACCAAGATAAGTCATTTAAAGTATCATATTATAGTCTTGTCAGACAAGTTGTCCAAACTTATCACCGACTATGAACATATACTTTGACAACAGATCATTAGTTTGATCTAAGTCCATCTGTGGTTCAATCTCATTGACCACTTAAACCGAACTTGACACATTATCTTGGACAACGTCCATCTCATGGAAATGTTTTAGAAAAACAATCACATGCATAGTTGACTTATTAAACATATATAGACAATAAATAAATAAAACAATTTTATTTATTTAATATTTAAAACTATATTGGGTTTCTAGGATACCAATTCCACCAATCTCCCACTTGTCTTTAATTCAATTAGCTTTGTGTTGCATAACTATCCCCTAAGGATCTATCAACTATTTGACTATTGTTACGAATTAATAAATTTTACTTGTAATGCATTTTTGTTATTTCTTAGTATTACTTGTATTAAAGTCTATATGATGTAAACACTTAAAATAGCACCGGTTAAGATAATTGTAAGCAAATATCAGCAAAATATCTACAATGCACACGCAAGCTGTGCTGGAGTTAGTTGCTGAGATTTGGCGCTAGAGGGCGGTTACAAGCTCTGCTGGTATATTTCTGACCTAATTCCTTGTATAAATTGAGAGTTTAATGTGTATTTTGATCATGGAATTAAATGAAATCTTATTCCTAAGGGAATTCTCTATTTCTCATTTCCTTTCTCTATTTTCTCATCCCCTTCCCTTCTTTTCTCATCTCAAACTCTCTTTTACAAAGTTAGATTTTCAAATTAATTTTGGGAAGCTAACAATTGGTATCAGAGCTGGTTTTATCAATCATCAACATTGATTAAGCTATAAAAAAAAAAAAATTCGAAGCAAAAATGGCAGATGGAGTTCGGATAAGGTCAGGAGCTGGAGGAGCAAACGCAACTGGGTCCAATCTGGATTTCGTTGCTGCTGTCACTGTAAACCCCACGGCTGGACCTCAAAATGCTACTAAGGAAGATCTTCAAGCGATGCAGCAAGGGTTTAATCAGAGGATGGATCAGATTTTGGCATTGTTGATGGACAAAGATGCTAATGATGTCAAGGTGCAAGACCGATTGCAACACATTGAGGAGAAACTTGAACACTTGCAAGAACAAGTTAACAAACATGGTGAATCAAGTGTTGAGGCCATCCTCAAACCCGTAAGTTAGATTCATCAAACAGTTGAGGTCGATCAGCAGCAACCGAGTATAGAACAGCAGCAAAACAGCATGGACAGACCTCAAGAAGGAATGCACACCCTAGGTAAATCTCCTATGTTACAACCTGGTGTAGGACCATCTATTAACATTAGATCAGCTGCAAATCAACCTATTCGACCTAAAATTAATATAGAAAATCATGATCGGGTATCCAGACCTGCTAATTACTGAACCAATGCTGAAAATTCAGAACAGAACAACAGGCCATATTATTCTATTATGCACCAAAATGTCGCAGACAATGTGTTCGATAATATTGATAGACCACCTGATCAACCATATCAGCATAGAACCGTGACCAATGACAACACAACTGGGGATAGGAGTGGCTCTTACAGGCAGCCAAGGGTAGAAATTGACCCTTTTGATGGAAAGCAACCGGAATCTTGGCTTAAGAGGTGTGATCGATACTTTTTATATTATAATATACCTGAGAAGCAGAAGCGTCAGCTAGCCGCAGTCCATCTTCATGGTGATCATGAGGTTTGGTACTATAGTTTGTTGAAAAGCAAACCACATCTTTCTTGGGGCCTTTTCGTAGAAGAGATGTGTGAACGGTACGGTGAAGGAGAATCAACGGATGTTGTGGATAACTTCAACAAGTTGGTCCAAACATCAAGTGTGAGAGAATACATGCTTCGATTTGAGAATTTGAGAGCAAATTTGATGTCAGTTCTGGCCATTGCTCCCTAGGATGCCGAATCATACTACGTTTCTTGCTTTGTGAGTGGCCTTAAGCCTGGGATCAAAAACATGGTGAAAGCCATTAGTCCTAAGACTTTGTCAAGCGCTTAAAACAAAGCAAAATTGATTGAAGCAACTCAAGTCCCTTCATATGACAAAGGAAAGTATCATACCAGCAGCAAACCGAGACCTGTGCAGCAGAACAAGAGTCTCGGCAGTAAAAACGATGACAGATTTTCAGCCAGACTTTGTTTTCGATGCAACCAACAGTATCAAACCGGGCATAGGTGCAAAGCACAAGCTCTTATGTATGCAAAAGGGAGCCGAGTCCCTGCTAAAAATGAAGCTGACAGTACCGAGTCAGATGCTGAATTAGAAGAGACCGAATGCAATTTACAAGGCAACTCAAGTGATGACGAGGCCGAGATCTCCATGAAGGCTCTAACCGGAAGTGGGGCTCATAACACAATCAAAATCAAGGCACGGGCTGGAAAACACTCCATTATTATCCTCATTGATAGTGGAAGCACTCACAGTTTCGTTGACCCGAAGTTGATTAAGAAGGTCAAACACGAAGTGACGAAAACTCATCCTTTGGCAGTCATGGCAGCTGATGGGAACTCCTTGACAACACAAAAAAAGTGCATAGCCTTCCCTTGGTCTATGCAAGGCCATCATTTCACCTTCGATTTTCGAGTGATTCCCTTGGGTGGTTGCGACATGGTGCTCGGAGTAGATTGGATGAGGACCTTCAACCCGGTTGTCTTTGATTTCGATAAAATGATATTGGCTTTTGAAGTTCATGGCACCAAGGTGTCTTTGCAAGGCATATTCGAGGAAGCTCAGCTCAAATTAATCGAGGCAAAGGATGTGCAAGGTGGAATTAAAAAGAAGGCAATACAGTGGATCGGGCACTTATTCAAGGGGAGCTCGGTTATGCAGCAACTGATTCATCCTCCTGCTGTTCAGACCTTAATTGACGAGTTCAGGGACATCTTTGAAGAGCCTAAGAGTCTCCCTCCTCAAAGGAGTGTGGACCACGCCATACCTTTACGAGGAAATGCCGACCCGTTCAAAATTAGGCCATATCGGTATCCCCATGGCCAAAAAGCCGAGATAGAGAGGCAAGTGGAGGAGTTGTTTCGGTTGAGCTTCATTAGACCAAGCCGAAGTCCTTTTGCTTCACCCGTAATCCTTGTAAAGAAGAAGGATGGGACAGTCCGTATGTGCATCGATTACCGCTGTTTGAATACACTAACCGTGAAAGGCAAATTTTCGATACCGGTCATAGATGACTTGCTTGATGAGCTTCATGGGGCGTGCTTCTTTTCCAAGATGGAGTTAAGGCAAGGATATCATCAGATCCGAGTTCTCGAATCAGATATTTACAAGACCGCTTTTCAAACTCATCATGGCCATTTCGAGTTCATTGTTATGCCTTTCGGTCTAACAAATGCTCCAGCCACTTTCCAAGCGGCTATGAATGACGTCTTCAAGCCTTATTTAAGGAAGTAGGTGATGGTATTCTTCGACGACATACTGATCTACAGTCCCACATATGAAGCTCACCTCACACACCTTCGACAAGTATTCATCTTGATGCGACAACACCGGTTTTTTGCAAAATTGTCCAAGTGCTCGTTTGCTCAAAAGAAGCTTGAATATCTAGGTCATATCATCTCATCAGAGGGTGTAGCTACTGATCTTAACAAGATCCGAGCAATGCAAGAATGGCCAACCCCGATCACCTTGAAGCAATTGAGAGGATTCTTGGGATTGACCGGATATTATCGAAAATTCATTAAAGGTTATGGTTCCATTGCCAAACCTTTAATGGAGCTCTTGAAGAAGGATTCTTTTGGGTGGAATGAGAAGTCTCAGGCCGCTTTTGAAGCTCTCAAAGCCGCTATGTGTGCAGCACCGGTTTTGACAATGCCGAATTTCACCGAAGGCTTCGTTTTAGAGACCGATGCAAGTGGTACTGGTATTGGGGCTGTTCTCTCTCAAAGAGGAAGGCCCAATGCATATCTAAGCCAAGATCTGAGCCCTAAACATCAGGCGAAGTCGACTTACGAAAAGGAATACCTCACAATTCTCTTAGCCGTGGAGAAATGGAGGCATTATTTGGAGGGTCATAAATTCACCATTCGGACGGATCACCAAAGACTCAAATATCTCCTTGAACAGAAGATCGTGTCAAGAATTCAAAAGAAAGGCTTAATGAAAATGTTAGGCCTTGATTACGATATCGAGTATAGAAGTGGCAAAGAAAACGCAGCTGCAGATGCACTGTCAAGGCGTTTTGAGGACACTGTTTCAGGCACATGCTCAGCCATTTCGGTGGTAGTTCCTTCTTGAGTCGAAGAGCTACACAAGTCCTACGAGGGGGATCCATTTGCTCGTGAAAAGGTGGCTGCTGCAGCGCTCCAAACCGACGCAAAAATTGCTGCAGATCACAGCGAACCGATAGTGCAGAATGGTCTACTGCGTGTTCAGGGCAAACTGTATATTGGTGCTGCTACCGAATTGAGAAAATAGGTCATCCAAGCCTCACACGACACTGCTTGGGGAGGTCACGAGGGTGTGGAAGGCACCTATCAACGAATTAAAACTTATTTCACGTGGCCGAGCATGAAAAAGAATGTAAGCGACTATGTGAAGTCTTGTGAAGTTTGCCAACAAACAAAATTAGGAGATCCGTGATACAAAGGACTTCAACCTCTTCCTATTCTGGACGGTGCTTGGGTTCACATTAGTATGGATTTCATTGAGGGGCTACCGAAATCCAAAGGCAAGGAGGTCATATGGGTCGTGGTGGATCGCTTCACCAAATATAGTCATTTTCTTGCTCTTACTCGACCCGTTACTGTGGAGAAGTTGTCAAAGCTCTTCCTCAACAACATCTACAAGCTACATGGATTACCCCAATCCATCGTGTCGGACCGGGACAAAATCTTCATAAGTAACTTTTGGAGGGAATTGTTTAAACTGATGGCAACCACGTTGGCTCTTAGTTCTTCCTACCATCCTCAAACGGATGGGAAAACCAAAAGAGTCCACCAATGTGTGGAGCAATATCTCCGGAGCATGGTCTTCTCGAAGCCTAAGGAGTGGAACCGTTGGCTTTCCTTAGCCGAATTTTGGTTCGACACATTTCCACACAACCATTGGCACTACACCCTTTCGAGCATTGTATGGATACTCTCCACCTTCTCCTATGATGATCCGACAACCCAAACTCACTGATTCAGCAGCAACACAGCTAGTGCAGCAGAGGAGACAGATCTTGCAATCGCTTAAGGACAATCTCCAACAAGCTCGGGCCCGTATGAAGCATTATGCGAATAAGAGGAGGGTAGACAAGAACTATGACGTCGGGGACATGGTCTACCTCAAACTACAACCCTATAGACAATCAACTATGGCTGTTCGACGCAACGTCAAGTTGTGTGCTCGCTACTTCGGTCCTTACAAAATTCTGGAGAAAATTGGCAATGTGGCTTACAAGCTCGACTTACCCTCACATTCTTACATTCACCCCGTGTTTCATGTGTCCCTCCTTAAAAAACAGGTTAAAAGAAATGCCGATACGACGCAAAAGCCGCCCATAGCTGAAGCAAATGGCGTCTTACTGCAGCAACCAAACTCTATCCGAGCTGAACGAGTACTGCAGCTGCACAACCGGAAAATCCACCAAGTTCAAGTCACTTGAAGCAACTTAAACGAGCAGTTTACAGCATGGGAGGACTACAACTTCTTGAAGAGCCTATTTTCGAGCTTTGCTTCTTGAGGACAAGAAGATTCTCAAGAGGGAGGGAATGTTACGAATTAATAAATTTTACTTGTAATGCATTTTTGTTATTTCTTAGTATTACTTGTATTAAAGTCTATATGATATAAACACTCAAAATAGCACCGGTTAAGATAATTGTAAGCAAATATCAGCAAAATATCTACAATGCACACGCAAGCTGTGCTGGTGTTAGTTGCTGAGATTTGGCGCTAGAGGGCGGTTACAAGCAAGGAACAAATGGGATTTTCAGCTGGTATATTTCTGACCTAATTCCTTGTATAAATTGAGAGTTTAATGTGTATTTTGATCATGGAATTAAATGAAATCTTATTCCTAAGGGAATTCTTTATTTCTCATCTCCTTTCTCTATTTTCTCATCCCCTTCCCTTCTTTTCTCATCTCAAACTCTCTTTTATAAGGTTAGATTTCCAAATTAATTTTGGAAAGCTAACAACTATAAACTTGAACCAATTTCGATAAGTCATTGTCTTATTCCTTTGCTCACAAACTTTGATTTACTAGGAAGCTTTTGAGTCAACTAGTCTACTCAACAACTTAGTAGATGTCAAGTACCGGACTTCTATAGTGAAGTAAGTAATACCAGACTGCTTTACTCTTCACCATCTAATGACTTCCACTATAAAGGGTAAATATGGATTTCAGAAGTCTAATGTCTAAATTCCCCTTAAAAAAAACAACCATGATAAACTCAGGACCCTTTCTTAGAATCTCGCTAAAGCTTGATCCTAAGAATATAGTGTGCTCGTCTTGGTCCTTTCATTTTTAAATTTACTGGACATTTAAATATTTAACAACTCATAAAAATTCTACACCATTCTTGATGAGTAGAATGCCACCTTATACAACATCTTGAAAGTCATCACTACGTAGTCATGTCACACGTGCACTCATAGCTCACTAGCCATTGATTCAAATCCATAGGACTTGATAGCCGTCATTAAATTACTATAGAATGAACAAGATGCTTACTAAAGCCTACAAATAGGTTGCTTCATTTTGCATACTATATGCTTCTGACTATTGGCAAAAAACTTGTCTGGTTATGTCATATACGTAAGCTCATCAAGATGAATTTTCAGAGGATGTCATTCTAACTTTCATTTCCCATATCTCATCATATGAACTGCAATGGATGAGAGTAGTTAGAATAGGTGTCCTGGAAAAACTCAAATAGTTAGTTTTAAATATTAAATAAATGAAACTATTTTATTTATTTATTGGCTGATTATATTTTACGAGTGAAATATGCGTGATTGTTTTTCTAAAATGTTCCATGAGAAGGATGTTGTCCAAGATGACGTGTCAGGTTTGGTTTAAGTTGTCAATGAGATTGAACCACAGAAAGACTTAAATCAAACTAGTGACATGTTGTCAAAGTATGTTTATAGTCGGTGATAAATTTGGACAACTTGTCTAATAAGACTATAATATGATACTTTTATGACTTGTCTTGGTCATTTGGATAGGGATCCAAGAGTATTACGTTGGTGTTTGAAATGGAACACTAAGCAGGACCACCTGAATTAGTTGTTTCTTTAATGCTATCAGAAATAATTAATTCTGTAAGACGATAACTCTAAATTCGAGAAGTAGTCCAAACTCGTGCATGGAATGTTAATTGCTATGATGCCCAAAATGATGAGTTAAAATTGAATGACCAGGATCTTATGTCTTTGGGCAATTACATGAAGTGTGGCAGGAATGGATAATTTACTAGGACTCTATAATGTAAGATGTCCCCCTAGTTGATTTGCAAATATACAAATAGATTCTAGAATCTTTGGCAAGAGTATTCCATATGTTTGACATTTGGAATTAATATAGAAATTGTTTATGTATTATGAATTGTTCGAGAAGGGTGGGTCGGGAACTATGGTGATAGATGTGAGAAAAAATAATGATAGTAGTTAAAGTTATTTTCCTCACAGATATCTAATAGAGGGGTTAATTATCGTAAAATTATTTGGGAAATTCTTGAGTAAATTAGAATCAGTACAACTTATTTAGTGGAATTAAGTTTTATTAAAAGGTAATCAATTGTTGTTATGAGATGATAATTAGATTTGATCCATTTGGAGCTTGAGTTAGATTGTCTTTGAGGTCCCTCCGCAAGCCTCAACTTAAGCACTGTCTGAAAATATTTAAATTAAATTCATGGGATGAATTAATTTTTCATGAGATGAATAAATTAATTTTGCTAAACATCATTCATATGAAGAATTATTTGTTCATGAGATGAATAAAATAATTTTACAAAATAATATGTTATAATTCAAGATCAATCTTGAATCATAATCTAGGAGATAGAAAGAATTGGAGTTGAGAAGAAGAGAAAAGATGAGAAATGGAGAAAGAGTTTGAGATGAGAGGAGAAGAACAACAACAACAACAAACCCAGTACCTCCAAGGGCTCCCACCTAAGCAGGGTCTGGGGGAGTAGATGTATGCAGCCTTCCCCCTTCAGGGGGCTACCCTGAAGAGAGGAGAAGATTGTATCAATATCATCAATGAATCTAATTATAAGAACAATCTAACTACTTGTACTCAAGAGCTAGCCAAGTCAGTTGAACTAGAAAATATCTAACAATACAATGAACTGGGACCTATTAACCAAATTAACTACTTCAGCCACTAAGAACAAGCAACTAACCCCTTCTCACCAAAACACTTATTCAAATATTTACAAAGAATTCCACTTCTTAAGGCCCTAAAACTCCAAACCATGACAGTATTCCCTTCTTAATGACATTCTTGATTCAAGAATGGAAGGAGGGAAATTCAATCTTGATGAACTTCAAGCCTTCCCAAGTGGTATCTTCGTGATCCAAATTAGCCCATAGCACCAGCACTTTTTCAACCTTTTTCCTTGCTGCTAAACTAAGCGAGAGTCTAAGATAGCTACAGGTTCCTGCACTATTTCTCCACTAGCTGCTGCATGTGGAGGCATAGTTGAGCAAGATTTACCCTCTGCCACATGCTTTCTTCAGAACTGATACATAGAAAATTGAATGGACACAGAATTCAGGGGATAACTCCAACTTGTAAGCAACACTTCCCAGCTTTTAGCACCTTATAAGGCCCAAAGTAGCGTGCACTCAGTTTGAGATTCTGTGCACTGCCACAGTTGATTGCCTATAAGGCTGCAACTTCAAATAAACTAAATCTCCAACCTCAAAGGACTTATCAGCATGCTTCCTATCAGTAAAGAACTTTATTCTGATTGAGCTAACTGCACATTGTCCTTAAGTTGCTGCACCAATTTCCTTCTCAAAAGTAATAATTCATTAACCTCAGCCACAGAAGAAGTAGCCCCTTGTAACACCATTGGAGATGGAGGATCATAGCCATAGAGAGCTCTGAAGGGAGTTGTTCCCAAAGTAGAATAAGCATGTGTGTTATACCAAAACTCTGCCAAAGCTAGCCATCTATGCCACTGCTTAGGATAGCTAAATGTCACACTCCTCAGATATTTCTCGACACGCTGATTTACTCTTTCTGTCTGTCCATCTGTCTGAGGGTGATAGGAGGAGCTCAAAACCAAAAAAGACCCTAACAACAAGAAAAACTCACGCTAGAAATGACCGGTGAACAACCTATCTCGATCTGAAATGATAGTGTGAGGAAACCCATGGAGCTTATAGATGTTATCCAAGAAGACCTTAGCAAGTTTCTCAACTAAAATTGGATGATTTAAGGCTATGAAGTGTCCAAACTTAGTGAATCGATCAACTAAAACCCAAATGATCTCCTTTCCCTCAGACTTAGGCATCCTCTCAATAAAATCCATACTTACGTGTTGCCAAGCTCTATCAGGACTGGGTAAGGGCTAGAGCAAGCCTTAGTAATGCATATAATTAGTTTTAGTTTGTTGACACACATCACAAGCTTGAACACATTCTACAACATCCTTCCTCATGCTAGGCAATGAAAGTATTGCTTCAATCTTTGGTGGGTTCCTTTAATTCCTGAGTTCCCTTCCCAAGCAGAATCATGAGATGCCAAGATGACCCGCCTCCTTAAGTCTGTCATTGGGCCAATATATTCAATGAATCTAATTACAAAAACAATCTAACTACTTATACTCAAGAGCTAGCTAAGTCAGTTGAACTAGAAAATATCTAGCAACACAATGCACTTGGACCAACTAACTGAATTAACTACTTCAGCCGCCAAGAACAAGCAAGTAACCCCTTCCGACCAAAACACTTATTCAAATATTTATAAATAATTCCACTTCTTAAGGCCCTAAAACTCCAAATCATGACTTAATATTCATAAGATGAATTTTATACATGTGGAAAAAAAAAAAGCATGTGCCGAAATACATGTCAAACAAATTCAACCAATTAAAGTAGGACACGTGTCGCATCGCAATTGGCAAGGGGTGTAGGGAACTGGCGATCCACATACACTCGGTTGGCCAATAACAGGCTGACACGTGTGGCGTGCTTATCTGCTACTGGCGATCCACGTGCGCACTGATGGGCTAATCGGAGCATGACACGTGTTCGCCCTAAAGCCATTTATATTGTAATTTTGATGATAACAACCATTTAGTGAGTCATAGTGTTTAAATTGCTCTAATCTTGTTTCTAAGTGACTCATAAGATGGCTAGAAAAATCAAGGTTAATTATGTTGATACAAGGCTTTCTAAGATGATGAATCAAGAGGAAAAGATATCAATGTTGAAGAGAAGATTTATCGAAATTGAAGAAAACATGATCCAAGTTCAAGTGCCTTAACGTTATTTTTATTGTCTAGGACTTAGGATCGGGATATATCAATTGAGTCCAAGTCTCAATATTTATATGTGATGCTCTAACAAAAATGTTTTTAAAATATTTTTGAAAATTGATTTTCAAATTTATTTGAAAAATACTCAAGTCAAAATTAAACTAATCTAACTTGTCAATTAAAAAATTTTTAAATATTGGTGTTTTAAATAAAGTACGACCAAATCAATTAAAATTTAAATGGGTTATAATTTAGCTTGATTTAATCAATCAAGATCAAGGCTAGCTAGGAAATTGATTTAATTAATCAATCATGATCAAGGAAAATTAGGAATTAATTCAATCAATCGATCATGATTAATGCAAACTAGGAAATTAATTGAAAATTTTGAACTAGTATGGCCGTTAATTAATCAATTAATCATCTTAGCTAATGTGCAAAAATATCCCATCAATCAATCAAATTAATTAAAATTTTTTAGCTAATTTAAAAATGACCCAATCAATCAAATTTATTTGTTAAATTAGTAATCAATCCCATCAATTAATCAAAGTAATTCACTAATTTCTTTCTTAATCTTTTTTTCCAACAATTTGAACATCCACTAGGCCCTTAATTTCCTATAAATAGGGCTTGAATGATTTAGTTCAAGATCCAACACTCTCTAAGCTTTCTTTGATAAAAGTTCTCTTACATTTTTGTGCTTTAACGGTTTGATTTTAAGCTTTGTTTAATGTTTTTATTTGAGCATCACTTGTTCTTCTATTGTTGATCATTGAGCATAATTGGCATATCCTTAGCTTTGGCTAAGCTTGATCAAGTGTCAATTCACTCTAGAAAGAGTGAAGAAATTGAGTGCTATAATTCTTCTATTGCGTTATTCTAATTTATCTCATTGTAAAGGGTGGATCCTGAGCCTACGATTACAAAAGGATCGGTTGTAAAAGGTTGGTCTTTAGCCTACGTACAAAAAAACCGGTTGTAAAGGTTGGATCCTGAGCCTATTTTTAAAAAGGATCATCAAGCTTAGTTAAAGGCTCAAGTGACGAAGAGTAGTCACTTGAGAAGTGGACTAGCTTCCGGTTTGGAAGTGAACCATTATAAAAATCATTGTGCATCCTTTTTATACTTGTCTTTATCTTTTTCATTTCGTATTTATTGTTTAACTTGTAATTAAATTTTTGGTTCATAAAATTTAAAATTTAGCCTCTCACTAAAGAACCTAATACACCCCCCTTTCAAGTTGCTCTTTGGACTTCAATTGGTATCAGAGCTAGTACTCTTATTTTTTTGGTCTAACAACCTTAGAGTGATCCTTATGGCAACCTTTGCACCTATTGTGGTCGATAGTCACTCAACCGAGAAGCCTCCACTTTTTGACGGTAAAAACGTTTTTGATTGGAAACTTAGTATGAGACTTTTTATTACTTCTATTGATTTTGCCTTGTAGCTAATCACGAAAAATGGTGATTTTGTTCCTTCAATGAGTAAAGGAGATGTAATTCCTGATGAATTTAAAAATGAGCTTATTCAACAAGACAAAACAAAGCTTGAAAAAAATGCTAAAGCTCACTTCCAATTGTTATGTGCTGTTACTCATAATGTGTTTAATCATGTCAAAAGTTGCGAGACCGCAAAGGAGACTTGGGACAAACTAGAAGCCATATTTGGAAAAGAGTCCAATGAAGAATCCCCTTAAATAGGTGAAGAAGTGCAAGCGGATTTGTGTCTCATGGCCATTGAATCTAAAGAAGAAGAAGAACTTGAAGAAGATGAGGTACATGATTTATCTTATAATGAGCTCATGGATAGTTTTCATGAATTATATAGTGCATTGAAAAATTGAGAAACAAATACTCTTCAAAGAAAAATGAGATACAAAAAGTGTCAGAACAATGCTTAGCGTTCAAGCTTCAAAATGAATCTCTGAAAGCAAAAATAGAGTCATTAAATGATCAAGTTGAAACATTGATAAATGAGAAGCAATTCTTGGAAGAAAGGCTTATTTCAAATGAAAGTAAAAATAAAGAATCTAAGGAAGATGAATTACTGGTTGAAGAAAATGAGTCTTTGAAAGAACAAGTGGAAGAACTCTCAAGGATTTCAAGTAAGTTTCTCAATGTGGAAGAAACACTTGAAAAAATACTCTCTTCTCAAAGACCCGCATATAATAAAGAGGGAATTGGCTATAATGGAAATGCCCAAAAGAAAAAATTGAATTCACTTTTTGCCAAAGCGTCCTCACTGCCGATAAACTCTATAAGATGTCATTATTGTGGTTATCATGGGCATATTGTGCATCAATGTCCATTTCAAAAGAATTTGAGAAAAATCAAGATGGCTTGGGTTCCAAAGGGATCTTGACCTCCAAATGTCAAGACTAACAATGAAGGACCCAAGAAAATTTGGGTACCAAAATTCTATTAAATTGTATAAGTGTGCTTGAAGATCGACCCAAAAAAAAAAACATACATACACAATTAATGCTTTGGTAGTAGTTTCACAAGTCATATGATCGGAGATGAATGCAAGTCCACTTTTATCAAACCAAGGAAAGAAAAAATCTCACTTTCAACAAGAAGAATAGAAAATCATCGGTATTGGTAACATTACTTCTAACTCTTCTCCTTGCATAAATGATGGTTTACTTGTCGATGGTCTTATGCATAATTTTGTTAATATTAGTCTACTACGTGAGAGAGTTTATTTTGTACAATCTTTAGTCATTTAAATACAAAGTGTCGCATGCTTAAATGAATGAATTATTACTTGATCAATTAGAATGTGATAATGTCTATATAATTGATCTTGAATGTATGAACTTTGTAAAATGTTCTAGTGTAAAGGAACATACCCAGTGCCTCAAGGGCTCCCGCCTATGCAGGGTTGGGGGGGGGGGGGGGTGAATGTACACAGCCTTCCCCTTTCAGGGTGTTAACCTGAAGAGAGGCTGTTTCCCAGTGCCCCCAACCTGAGGTTGATTTGAAATGTTCTAGTGTCTTCGAACGAAAATGATCATTGGATTTTAAATAGAAGATTTGAACATGCTAACATGGAATTAGATTCAAAACCTTTGAAAAATGATCTTACTTGATTACCACCAAAGCTTAATTCGAAAAAGATCATATTCATGATGCACTTCAATATGGAAAACAAACAAGATCTTTATTCAAACCCAATGATGTAGTTTCTATCACAAGGCATCTTGCGCTTTTGTATATAAACTTGTTTTATCCTACTAGACATTTGGGCCATTGTGAAAAATGGATGGACTTATAATTGTTGATGATTACTCTTGTTTTGCTTGATGCTTATTCGCTTCTCATAAGAGTGAAACCTTTGATAAAATTAAAAAAGTTTTGTAAACAAGTGCAAAATGAAAAATATTGAAAAATCATTTCAATTAGAAGTGATCGTGGAAGGGAATTTAAAAAAAAAGGAACTAATTTTGAAAAATATAGTGATTAAATTGGAATCCACCGTAGTTTTTTAACTCCTGAAATTCCTCAATCAAGCGAAGTGGTTACAAAAATATTTATTAAATAAAATTTGGAACTCTTGACCAAATGGCAAGAATATTGATTGGTAAAAACAATTTGCAAAATTCTTTTTGGGCCGAAGCCGTTAACACCACTTGTTATATTCAAAATAAGGCTTTAATAAGGCTAATTTTAAATAAAACACCTTATAAACTCTATAAAAGAAGAAAAACAAATATTGCATATGTAATTTGTGCGTAAATGCTTTATCCATGACTATGGTAAAACTAATCCTGGCAAATTTGATCCGAGAATGGAGGAAGGTATATTCATTGGATATTTTCTTACTTGCAAAGCATATAGAGTTTATAAAAAAAAGGGTCAATGGTAGTAGAAGAATATATACATGTCATGTTTATTGAAACTAACAATTTGTCTTCTAGAATTCTATGTGATGATGATGATATAGTGATCAAACTTACAAACATCACACCCTCATCCAAGGAGCAAGAAATTGCTCAATTTGATGCTCCAATGGTTGAACCGAAAGGAATGGTCAATAATGTAGAATCAAAAGAGGATTAGAAATTTTTGAAGGATCAACCAACAAGATAAATCAGCGGTGGTCCCTCCCAATGTGGTCAGAAATAAGGAAAGGTTAGTAATTAAGAGGCATGACTAAGAAAAAGGTATAGACTACGAAGAGACCTTTGCACCTAGATTAGAAGTTATTAGACTCTTATGTGCCTTTGCTTCTTTTATAAATTTTAAAATTTTTCAAATAGATGTGAAAAATACACGATTGAATGGTTTTATAAGAAAAGAAGTTTATATAGAACAACCGCTCGTTTTTGAGGATGACAAATTTTTCAATCATATTTTATACTCAAAAAGGATCGTTATGGATTGAAAGAAGCTCCTAGAGCTTGGTATAAGAGATTGAGTTTTTTTGTAATGCAAAATGGATTCTTAAGAGAGAAGGTTAACACCACACTTTTAGTCACTCTAGAAATGATACTCTTATTGTGCAATTTCATATTGATAATGTAGTACTTGGTGCTACTAATTTAACTACTTGTGAAGAATTTGTAAGTCTTATGAGTAGGAAATTTGATATAAGCATGATGAGAAAAATCAGACACTTCCTTGGATTGCAAATGATGCAAAGCGCGGAAGGAATTTTCATCAACTAAGCCAACTACATCAAGAAGACACTCAAGAAGTTTGGCATGAAAATTTTCAAAAGCGATTGCAACTTCAGTGAACACAACACTCAAGTTGTACATGGATGAAAAAGGTAAAAAAGGTAGATCAAAAAGCTAAATAGATCCGTTGTTCACCATTTAACAAATAGACTTGATACCTTGTTTAATATGTTCTTATGTGGTTGATTTCATACATTTCAAAAAAAAAAAAAAAAAAGGGAACATTGCTTCATCCTTCATAAAGGTCAAATACATTACTTGTGCAAGTCATTGTGCTAAAATATCCTATTGATGCATGAATTCAATGATTAAGGCATTCATATTGATCATGCTCTTATTGTGTGTGATAATGCTAGTACAATATGCTTCACCAAACCTCCGGCTAAAAATTTTTAGAACTAATCATATAGAGGTAGACATCATATCATTCACGATCATGTGCTTAAAGGAGATGTCGAAAATTTTGTGCCCACACATGATCAACTACTAGGCCTCTATGTGGAACTAATTGGTGATAATAAAAGAAGGATTAACATGGTGAAATATACTACTTTTGTATGTTAATATGCATGGTTATATTGAAAATGGCTCTCAAAGATTCTACTTAGTGGCATACAATTATCCAAGTATTCTTATCCAATCTAATGGATATTAGTGCTTGGAAGACCTTTTTTAGGAAACACCAAAACTGAGTTACCTTCGATCTCTCCAGTGCTTGTTGAACTTGAATATTCTTTCATATTCTTGTTCATAATTTCGATCACAGTTATAAATGTCGTATGAGAATTGCAAAACTTCAAGTTTAAAAAACTTGCTTTGTGAAAAATTCTTCATGCTTACCTTATTGAGTCATATGGAAATACTTAACAAAAAAGGATGAAATGTTATATCCCAAAAAAAGATGAAACTGTCCTTAACATGTCCAGCTACATATAAAAAAAATATTAATTTTACGTTTTGAACTTTAATGTATAAATTCTTTCCCATATTGCTTTTTGTTGATGACTAAGGGGGAGAGAGATTGGTGTTGTCTATGTCGGTTTGAACATCGGACAAATCTTTCTTTATCAAAATATGTGCCATATCATCAATAGAGAGAAATATCAAACACATTGCATTGAATTAATTTAGTCTCTTTCTGTTGATGACAAAGGGGGAGAGAAATTGGTGTTTAGTTGATTCATGCTTAATTGTGCCATGCTACAAAGATGATGCTAGGTGTAAGTTAATTGAACATCTAACCCCAAGAACACATCTATCATGACAGGAAGCATGTGTTTGATTGAGAAATATTGAAAATAATGACGATGTTAATATATCGAATGTATGATTCCTAAAATGCATCAACTTAGGGGGAGCAATTGAGTTTGAACCTTAATCATGGTATAAATTGCTCCATGAGTTCATGGTCAAGTGTATGCTCTAGTAAGTGAATACTTTTATGGTGAACTCTATACTTCAACTGTCACATTTTCAAAAGAAAACACCAAATGCTTGTCATCATCAAAAAGGGGGAGATTGTTGGCCCTAAAGCCATTTATATTATAATTTTGATGATAACAATCATTTAGTGAGTTATAGTGTTTAAATGGCTCTAATCTTGTTTCTAAGTGACTCATAAGAAAGCAAGGAAAATTAAGGTTAATTATGTTTATACGAAGCTTTCTAAGATGATGAATCAAGAGAAAAAGATATCAAAGTTGAAGAAAAGATTCATCCAAATTAAAGAGAACTTTATGACTTAGGATCGGGATATATCAATTGAGTCCAAGTCTTAATATTGATATGTGATGCTCTAACAAAAATGTTTCTAAAATATTTTTGAAATTTGATTTTCAAATTTTATTTGAAAAGTACTCAATTAAAAATTAAACTAATCTAGCTTGTCAATTAAAATTTTTTTTCAATATTGGTGTTTTAAATAAAGTACGACCAAATCAATTAAAATTTAGATGGGTTATAATTTATCTTGATTTAATCAATCATGATCAAGGCTAGCTAGGAAATGGATTTAATTAATCAATTATGATCAAGGCAAATTAGGAATTAATTCAATCAATCAATCATGATCAATGCAAACTAGGAAATTAATTCAAATTTTGAAGTAGTATGGTAATCAATTAATCATCTAAGCTAATATGGCAAAATTATACCATCAATCAATCAAATTAATTCAAAAATTTTAGCTAATATGAAAATGACTAAATCAATCAAATTAGTTAGTTAAATTAGTAATCAATCCCATCAATCAAACAAATTAATTAAAAAATTTTAGCTAATTTGAAAATGACTCAATCAATCAAATTAATTAGTTAAATTAGTAACCAATCCCATCAATCAATCAAAGTAATTAGCTAATTTCTTTTTTAATCTTTTTTCCAACAATTTGAACATCTACTAGGCCCTCATTTTCCTATAAAAAGGGCTTGAATGCTTTAGTTCATGATCCAATACTCTCTAAGCTTTCTTTGATAAAAGTTCTCTTACATTCTTGTGCTTTAACGGTTTGATTTTAAGTCTTGTTTAATGTTTTTATTTGAGCATCACTTGTTCTTTCATTGGTAATCATTGAGCTTAATTGTCATATCCTTAGCTTTGGCTAAGCTTGATCAAGTGTCAATTCACTCTTGAAAGAGTGAAGAATTTGAATGTTTTAATTCTTCTATTTCTTTATTCTAATTTATCTCATTGTAAAGGTTGGATCCTGAGTCTAAGGTTACAAAAGGATCGGTTGTAAAAGGTTGGTCTTGAGCCTACGAACAAAAAAATCGGCTGTAAAGGTTGGATCCGGAGCCTATTTTTAAAAAGGATCATCTAGCTTAGTTAAAGGCTCAAGTGACGAAGAGTAGTCACTTGAGAAGTGGACTGGCTTCCGGTTTAGAAGTGAACCACTATAAAAATCATTGTGCTTCCCTTTTATACTTGTCTTTATCTTTTTCATTTCGTATTTATTGTTTAACCTGTAATTAAATTTTTGGTTCATAAAATTTAAATTTTCGTCTATCACTAAAGAACCTAATTCACCCCCCTCTTAGGTTGCTCTCTGGACCTTCAACACGTGGAACTCATTTTCGCTTATAATTAACCTGCTATTTTTTATGGTTTTAGGTTTTGGAACCTAGTGACCCATGACAAAAAAACCTAAAATTGTTTCAGGGTTTTTCTTAGTTAATGGACATAATGTATTTCGGCTCCTTTGCAAATTCTTAATGCGATAATAACCTGATTGAAGATATATCTAGTACATTATCTACACTATATGTTGTAACGTGTTGCTAAAACATAGTATCTCATACCATTAATTTATCTAATACAAGTTATCTACTGTACTTTTAGAATACTTTCTAAAACCTCTTACATAGAAAACCTATTGATATGTTGATGTGACTTATCATATGAATCTTACCATATTTAATAACACATGACTAATCCTTTCTACAATGCTTTGCAGTAAGTTAATTAAGAATTCTCCTGAGCTCACCATTTCACTTAATATAATTACCTAACTAATCCCAACTTTAGTCTTTTATTCTTTTAACTTTTCAAAGGATTCAAGATTCAGTCTTCATATGTATATCCATATATCAACTTACTAAGTAGTCATTCATAAACATTTTATGAAACACTCACCGCTTCCGCTCGCTTGAACTTTTAGCAGTCCATAAACATTTTATGAACAAGTTCTAGCAACTTAGTGGTTGTTTTGCCTTTACACTTAAAGATTCTTTCAGTCACCATTAATTTGAACATGATTCACATACCAATTATTATTTTAGTACTAAATGTTTCATAAGACAATAAAGCCAATTTTCAATTATATTGAATTAATATGACTTAAGATAAAGTGCCACTCAAAAGCTATGTGGTCTAAGGATATTCTTTTCTTATATGGTTGCCCAACCTAACTTGGTTTAGGCTAACAAATTGCCATTAATGTAATTGTTGATTAAAAGAAGTAAATTATCTACAAATATACCTTCTAAATAAACATTTTATTTTCGAAAAATAACTAAAAACTATTTTGAAACAAATAGCAGATAGAAATCAAATTTCTAAATGAACTAGTACATTAAGATAGTTGCATAAAGTCAAAACTACATTTTTTAACTTAATCTACCATCTCTTAGTGCCCATACTAAAAAATCATTCATCAGAACACTAGTGAACAACCTTCCAGTTGCAACTAGAGGAGAAAGGATATCATATACCTTGATATATTGGCTTTCTAGTTTTGGCAACAACAATATATAAGTACCCAGGTGATTCCCTTTTAATATTATTCTCCAATGTATCTATAAAAGAGATAAAACTATTTTAATTTATGTTTTATTTTACTCTCTAGAGGTTCCTAATTTCTGAGATAGATGTTTATATTAAGTGGACTCCTCCCCTAGTTTTTTCATGACTCATTTTCTCATAGTTGTTCTCATGCTACCAGTTCTGTAATCAAACACTTCTATAAGATATTTGATCATATCTACTATACAGTTGAAAATTGAAGTAATTAATACTAGAATACATTCAACATCTAATGTCCAAATGTTTCATTTGACTAACTTATTAGTCTAGTTTAACGTTCCTTATGTTCTTTTCAACTTAGTAGATATACTAACAAAAAACAAGAGAACTATGAGCATCTACTAGTGCTCTACATGTATTAAGACATATTAAATTACAGTGAGAATAACTAAGTAGACAAGTAACCTACATATCAGTATTTATTACAATGCATGATTTAACAATGAATTTAAAATTAAAAACGTAAACAAGTAATATAACATATAGGATTACTTTTCTTAATTTTAGCAAACAATTAAAGATCGGAGTTGACAATCCGACACTTACGTGTTTGCCATCGTGACCCAACAGAACTATCCAAAACTCCCCGACAGCAAGGCCGAATTGAGATATTAGAAGGGTGAGAACATTTCTCAATGAATACGATTTTCTTGTAAACTCTTTACTAAACATATTTAACACCGTACTTTACTAAACTCTTTGCTAGACCGGTAACGGAGGCCGTGAGCATTCACGTAGAAGCTCGCTCACACTTGATATTTTGGGTCTTGTGAACCTTTTAATTAATTTTAGCAAACCAATAAAGCATGTAATCCACCTAACCATTCCTTGTGTATGCTAGGATGACCAAACTAATCTACTGGTTACTCCTTGTAGGTGAGGCCGCACCAGGTTATCTGTAATGTGAGAATTGTTCTCAACTAATATTTTTCCTAGACATAATTAACTTGTAGTCTCTTCCTAGGCCTCTAAGATAGTATCTCAATGCTCCCTGGGAGATTTACATACTATCGTAGTCAAGTGTGTACCATTACATAGACATTAGTACAAGTCAACAAGGTACTCCACCGTAGCGTGGCCGCATCTGCTTTGTCGTGCCTATATCTATCCTAAAGAAGTCCAATCCTATATTTCATGAACAAATGCCCTCCTCGGGGAGTAGTGCCTGTCCACTATACTATTCAACTGGCAATAGAGACCGCGAGGAATCAATCTTGAGCCTCGCTCCCACTTGAAATTTTAAACGGCGGAGTTTTCTTTAAATTTTAATTATCTCATAATTAATTATTAGAATCATATTCTAGATTTTATTTAACTATTAAATAAAAGCTTAATCATATCAGATTCATTTAATTATTCAACCTATATAATCTAATTTTATAGATACATTATGGGATTTTTCCTTTCAATTAATTCGACTATTGAATTTTCTAATGAAATTAGACCTATTTAAAAAGTTCCCTAAATGAAATAAAACATTTCAAGAAGTTACATGGCCTTCTAATTTCCTTCACATTACATTAATTTAAACTCTTTAAACAATGTTAAATAAGTGAACAAGATTTAATAAGCATCATGTTATCTAACTATTTTAAATAACATTACTTAAGACCTAACATGGTTGGATTAATTAATTACTTTTCTATACAATTTTAGACATGATTATCACATAATCCTAATTAGAATCTCATTCTAATTTATTTATTTATTTATTTTTTAATAAAAAAATAAAATAGTGATGTGACAAGATCACATCACTTCCCATAAAAAAATTTAATAGTTTTTAAAATTTATATCTTTTAAATAAATAAATAATTAAATAATTAACTAAGATCTTAATCTCATTAGATCCAAATATTTTAATAACTAAATATCTAATCTCATTATATATTCGATGTGATAATTACAGATTTTTCTAAACTCTTTTGCATTATTGCATGAACATAATTTGGATCTCATCCTAACTCATTATTTATTTATTGAAAGTTATTTACATAATAAAGTAATATAAATTTTTTTATTTTGAACTTGGGACGTGCCCAGCGCAGGGATAGGGGCGTCCCACTTTGATTTTTTTTAATTCATTTATAAATTTATTTTATTATTTAAATAAATAAATAAATAATTAATTAAATCCAATCTTAATTTCATCAGATTGAAACCGAATATCTAATCTTATGTTATGATTCAAGATCAAACTTGAATCATAACCTAGGGATAACAAAAGTATGAGATGAGAAGAGAAGTGAAAGAGATGAGAATTTGTGAGAAATTACGGTTGAGAGAGGAAATAGATCAATTTCTATTCAATGAATGTCAATTACAAGAGAGCACACTCTTTATACACTTTTGAATAAGAGAGCTAAAATAACTAGCTATTCAATGCATCAAGACTCAAGCTTAAGCGACCTTATTAACTAACAATCAAAATAAGGTGCCAATTTAACAAATGAACCTCTACGGCTTACAATTCAACAAAATGCAGAGTTCTGATGACTTTTAATTCTGAAATGCAGCTCGACCATAACAATGCTTCCCTCTTGAAAATATTCTTGCCTCAAGAATGGAAGGAAAGAAACTAACTTTAAATGAACTTCAGCTCTTCCCAAGTAGAATATTCTTCAGCCAAATTGCTCAGGTGCACTAGAACCTCTTCAATCTGTCTTCCCGAATGCTGAATCACCTGAGAGTCCAATATTGCAGCAGGCACCTGCAAAAGAGCTCCACTAGAACCAGCTTCTGGGGGGGTTAGCAGAACAAGACTTTCCCTTTTCCACATATTTCTTCAAAAGGGAAACATGAAACACCTGGAAACATATGAATCAGGAGGTTACTTTAACTTATAAGCAACTTTTCCCAGCTTCTCAAGCACTCTATAAGGACCAAAATATCGTGCACTGAGTTTTAAATTCTTGTGTACTTCCACCGTGGATTTCCTATATGGTTGTAGCTTCAAATAAACTAAATCTCCCACTTCAAAAGATTTGTCTAAATGATTCTTGTCAGCATAGTGCTTCGTTCTTACCTAAGCCATATGAAGATTATCCTTGAGAAGTTGTACCAGCGGCTTTCTTTGAAGCAGTAAATCATATACTTCAGGGACTGAAGTGGTGATCTTTTGTATTACCAAAGGAGGTGGAGGATCATGTCCATAAAGTTTCTTGAAGGGAGTGGGGTCTAGAGATGAATGGGCATGTGTGTTATACTAGAATTTTGCCAAGGAAAACCACCTACACCATTCTTTAGGATGACAAAAAGTCATGCTCCTTAGATATTTCTCAATGCACTGACTAACCCTCTTTGTTTGTCCATCTGTCTAGGGATGGTATGATGAACTCAAAGCCAAGGTAGTGCCCAAACAATTCTCGCCAAACGTGGCTGGTAAACAGTCCTGCATGATTAGAAATAATGGAGTGAGGTAACCCATGAAGCTTGTAATTGTTGTCCAAGAAAGCCTTGGAAAGTTTTTCAACTAAGATTGGACGGGTCAAAGCCAAAAAGTGGCTGAATTTGGTGAATCGATCCACAACCACCCAGATGACTTCCCCTGAGATTTAGGTAAGCCTTTAATAAAATCCATGCTTATAAGCTGCCACGCACAATCAGGAATTAGAAGGGGCTGGAGCACCCCTTCATACTACCTGCTATCTAATTTTGTCTGCTGACATACTTCACATGATTGAACAAACTGCACTACATCTTTTCTCATACCAACCCAGCTGAAATTAACTTTTGAGTCTTTGATAAGTCCCTTCAATGCCAGAATGCCCTCTCCAAGCAGAATCATGAGAAGCCTCAATGATCTGTCTTGTCAAATCTGTTACTGATCCTATATACAACTTTCCCTTCACTCTGATGATCCCCTTTATTACAGAAATATCAGCATCCATTACAGAAGAGGAGGCCTTGTTGATGCTAAAGGCTGTCACACATTCTTGAGCAAAGCTGTGTTCTTCATATGATTTATATACTTCTTCCATCCAAACTGGTAATACAACTGACACAGCCCCACAAAATCCAGATTCAGTCTCTTCCAGCCTGCAAGATAATGCATCTGCAGCAAGATTCTCCTTTCCCTATAAATATTCAATAGAATAATCTAGTCCAAGCATCTTCATCAAGCCTTGGCATTGAACTCTTGTTACAATTTTCTTCTTTAACAAGTATTTGAGACTTTGGTGATCCGTTTTAATGATAAAATGTGCCCTTCTAGATAATGTCTCCATTTCTTAACTGCTAAGAGGATAGCTAGATACTCTGTCTCATATATAGATAACTCCAAATGCTTTGGACTGAGGTCTTGACTTAGATAGGCCACTGGCGTCCCTTTTCTGGGCTATAATAGCTCCAATTCCCCTACCACAAGTATTAGTCTCTAGAACAAAATTGTCACTAAAGTCTGGCATAGCCAACACTGGTGCTAAGCACATTGCTTCCTTCAAAGCTTCAAATGAATCTTAAGCTGCATCTGACCACAGAAACGCATCCTTCTTCAAAAGGTCAATTAATTGTTTAGCAATTACATCCTAACCCGCTACAAATTTCCTATAATATCCAGTCAAGCCTAAGAATCCCCTCAACTGCTTCAAGGTAACAGGTGTTTTCCAATCCTTCATAGCTTGAATTTTTGAAGGATTTATGGATACTCCTTCATAGGAGATGATATGGCCTAGATACTCCACTTAAGGTTGAGCAAGAGAGCACTTGGAAAGCTTAGAATAAAGCTTGTGGCTACGCATAATACTAAATACCTACCTGAGATGAGCTATATGATCCTCAAACGTTGTACTGTAAATGAGAATGTCATCGAAGAAAACCAGTACAAATTTCCTCAAGAATGCCTTGAACACATCGTTCATCAAAGCTTAAAATGTAGCTGGAGCATTGGTCAAACCAAATGGCCTCACCACAAATTCATAGTGTCTATGATGAGTTCTAAAGGCAGTCTTGTATATGTCATGCTCCAAGACTCTGATTTGATATTATCCTTCTCACAGTTCCAACTTAGAGAAGTAATGTGAACCATGAAGTTCATACAAAAATCACCAATAGTTGGGACAGGAAACTTATCCTTGATTGTAAGTGAATTGAGCTTTCTATAGTTAATGCACATTCTAGCAGTTCCATCATTCTTCTTGACTAATATAACTGGTGAGGCAAAAGGGCTGTGACTATGTTGGATAAAACTGGTCTTTAGCAGCTCCTCAACTTGCTTGTCTATCTCATTCTTTGTGAATGAGGATACTTATATCATCTTAAATTCACTGGGTCTGAATTGGACTTCAAAGGTATTGCATGATCAAGAGTCCTCTTGGGAGGTAAGGATACTGGTTGCTCAAACAATTTCTTGTATTCATCAATCAATTTGCCAATTTTAGGATGAGGAGGCACCTGAGCCTCATTATGTGTTATAGAAAACAGTCATCCTATCAACTGATAAGTTCCCTTCTTGATTATTCCCTCCATCCTTTTTCCTTTCATCAATTGGAACTGAGCTTGCTCCATAATTCCTTAATAGCTGAGAGAAATCAAAGATTAGTGGGCTGAATGTCTTCATCCAATCAGCCCTGAGAACCATGTCACAGCCTCCTAATTATAGAATCCTGAAGTCATACACAAACTGGTGATTTTGCATTTTCCAATTGAATCATTGGAATTTGGTTTGAGCGAGTATCGAATTCTCATCAGCCATGGTTACAGCTAGAGGACTTGTCTTAATCACTTCATGCCCCACTTTCCTCACAACTTTGGGATCAACAAAGCTATGAGTACTCCCACTGTCTATCAAAATCATAATGGGTTTGTGTCCTACCTCTCCCTTGATCCTTGTAATATTGTGAGATCCATTCCCAGTTAAATCCTTTACAAAGATCTTCATTTCATCATCCACAAATTCATCCTGCAATTCCTCTTCTTGTTCATTCAGTCTAGCTTCCACCTCCAACTCTTCAGTATCCTCTTCTACCTCTCCTTCAATTGCTGCCATAAGGAGCCTGGGATTACACTTATGTCCAAAGAAGTATAGCTGATTACATTTAAAACACAATCTTTGGGATTTCTTTTCCTCCACACTCAAATTCTTAGGCCTTGCATGTGCATTCTGCTGCTGATAAGAAGCTTTTTTAATTCAGCTTCTTAGACGACCAGATGCTGCCAAAATAGTGGATTCAAACAACTTGGCTTTTGCACAAGCTTCAGATAATGTTCCAGGACTCAAGACTTTGACAAGGCCACTGATAAAACTTGAAACATAGTAGGCTTCACTCGCACCAAGGTTGACAGACCATCCTTGCTCTCAAGTTCTCAACCTTGTCATATACTCTCTTACTGTTGTAGTTTGCACCACTTTATTGAAGTTACCCACAATATCACTTGGATCTTCATCACCGTATCTTTCACACAATTCTTCGAGAAATTTAGGCCAAGAGAATGAAGGATTACTACGAATGAGACTATAGAACCACACCTCCTGATCTCTATGGATGGAAATAGACACTAATTCCACCTTTTCTGCCTCATCTATATGATAGAAATGAAAGTATCCCTCGCACATATAGAAATGTAAGTATCCCTCGCACCTTCTTATCCGAGATTGAGGTTGCTTGCCATTAAATGGTTCAATTTCAACTCAAGGCTGCCTGAATCCATTGCCTCTACCACTAACTGTTCCATTTTCACCAGCTCTTGATGTCTGATGTTACATAATATCTGAAGGATGATCAAATTGACCAGCAATTGCTCCTGATCGCTGAGGTTGTATATCATCTAGAGGACGATCATGGTGACTAGCAGTCGACAATACTCCAACTCCCATAGGAAAATTCTTTCTTGTAATCTTCTGCTGTAATCCATGGATCTTCACTTCAATTTGCTGAGAATGTTGATCTAACCTTTCAGCAAGCTTTTGATCCTGTGATTGCTGCATTTTAACAAACAACTCCTCCATTTGAAGTCTTACACTACAAGAAAGCTGGCTTTTAATGACAAAAAATAACGACCGAAATTTTTTTTTGTTGTTAAAAGTGTTTGTGCGGTGCCTAGTTGCGATGGGACTAAAACACCGTCGTTAAAGAGTGGTACATGTTGGGCTTATAACGACGAGCACTAAATAAGTTGTTAATTTTACACACAAACCATCGTTAATAGGATCAAATAAGCGGTAAAATTTTGGTTTAAAAAGTTAAAAATTCTTTAATTATTAAAAATCAAGTGCTTTTTCTGTAATTTATTATTGCCAAATTTTTTTTTTATTCTCTTCAATTTTTTAATTGGCATTTTCCCCATCTAAACTGTAATTCAAATTCAACAATCAAATAATATCCCAATTAATACATAACTTGATATTTAACTCTTTCAGTATATTTTGGTTGTACTTGAAAATTATTTATTTAATATACTAAAATATAATTTTTAAATTAAGTAAAACAATTTTGGACAGAACAAGTTGTCCCCCCTCCTTCCTTCCACATGCACCATCTCTCTCCTCTACCCCCTTGCTGAAACCCTAAATCCCCGATCCTAACTTGAAGCGAAGTAGAGCGGAGCAGTGAAGCACCGAAGCAAATCGAAGCAGCAAAGTAGTAAAATAGGTGATTTACAACCCAGAATCGGTTCTTTACTATATTGAACAATTATATAGAGATTTTGGGTATTTTTTTCTGGATTGACAAAGTTTCAAAGTGAATTATCCTTGATCATTGGTAGTTCGTGTTGTGTTTGTTGCATTAACAAATTAGTTGGTAGTTCATATTTGTTAAAAGCCCATGCTTGTTGTTTGTTCCTGATTAACAACCCTAATTCGGTTCTTCGCTGTATTGACCCATTATACCCAATTTTGAATATTTTTTACTAGATTGATAAAGCTTCAAAGCGAACTTGTGCCTTTTATGTTGGTATTTCTGGTTAGGTTCACTGAATTAACAAATTAGTCGGTAGTTTGTGTTTGTTATAAGCCCTTGTTTGTTAGTGATTAACAACCCCAAGTCAGTTCTTTGCAATATTGACCCACTATACCTAGATTTTGAATTATTTTTTGTCAGATTGACAAAGCTTCAAGCGAAATTTTTTGTTTTTTGTTTTTTTTTGTATGTAGGCAGTTTGTGTTATGTTCACTGAATTAACAAATCAGCTACTAGTTTGTGTTTATTATAAGCCCATGTCTATTGTTTGTTAGTGGTTAAAAACCTTAATTCGGTTCTTCGCTATGACCCACTATACCTAGATTTTGAATGATTTTTTGCTAGATCGGCAAAGCTTCAAATCGAATTCGTCACTTTTATGTTGATAGTTCGTGTTTTGGTGACTGAATTAACAAATTAATTGGTAGTTTATGTTTGTTATAAGGTCATGTCTGTTGTTTGTTAGTGATTAATACCATAATTTGGTTCTTCTCTATATTGACCCCACTATACCTAAATTTTGAATGATTTTTTGCTAGATTGACAAAGCTTTAAAGCAAATTTGTTCCTTTATGTTTGTAGTCCATGTAATGTTCACCGAGTTAAGAACTTAGTAGGTAGTTCATGTATGTTATTACCCCATGTCTGTTTTTTGTTAGTGATTAACGGCCCTAATTTAGTTCTTCACTATATTGGCCCACTATACCCAGATTTTGAATGATTTTTTTGCTAGATTGACAAAGCTTCAAAGAAAATTTGTACCTTTTTTGTTGGTAGTTCTTGTTCAGTTCACTGAACTCACAAGTTAGTTGGTAGTTCATGCTTGTTAGAAGCCCATGTCTGCTGTTTGTTAGTGATTAATAACCCTAATTCGGTTCTATGCTATATTGACCCACTATACCCAGATTTTGAATAAATTTTTTTTTTCTGGATTGACAAAGCTTCATAGAAAATTTTTCCGTTTTATGTTGGTGGTTCGTGTTATGTTCACTGAATTCACAAATTAGTTGGTAGCTCGTGCTTGTTGTAAGCCTATGTCTGTTATTTGTTAGTGATTAACAACCCTAATTCAGTTCTTCACTATATTGACCCACTACACCCAGATTTTGGATGACTTTTTGCTAGATTGACAAAGCTTCAAAGAAAATTTGTCTCTTTTATGTTGGTAGTTCGTGTTATGCTCATTGAATTAACAAATTAGTTAGTACTTTGGGTTCATTATAAGCCCATTTCTGTTGTTTGTAAGTGATTAAAAACCTTAATTCGGTTCTTTGCTATATTGACCCACTATACCAAGATTTTGAATGATTTTATACTAGATTGACAATGCTTCAAATCGAATTTGTCCCTTTTACGTAGGTAGTTCGTGTTATGTTGACTGAATTAACAAATCAATTGGTAGTTCGTATTTGTTATAAACCCATGTCTGTTATTTGTTCGTGATTAACAACCCTCATTCGGTTCTTCACTATATTGACCCATTATAGCCTACTTTTGAATGATTGTTTGCCAAATTGACAGAACTTCAAAGCGAATTTATCCCCTTTTTTGTTGGTAGTTCGTGTTATTTTCACTGAATTAACAAATCAGTTGCTAGGTCGTCCTTGTTATAGGCCCATGTCCCTTGTTTGTCAGTGATTAACAATCCTAATTGGGTTCTTCGCTATATTGACCCACTATACCAAGATTTTGAATGAATTTTTGCTAGATTGACAAAGCTCCAAACAAATTTGTCCCTTTTATGTTGGTAGTTTGTGTTATGTTCATTGAATTAACATATTAGTTGGTAGTTTGTGATTGTTATAAGCCCATGTCTGTTGTTTGTCAGTGATTAACAACCCTAATTCGGTTCTTTGTAATATTGCGAATTTTTCTGTTTTATGTTAGTAGTTCATGTTATGTTCACTGAATTTACAAATTAGTTGGTAGTTCGTGCTTGTGGTAAGCCCATGTCTGTTATTTGTCAGTGATTAACAACCTTAATTGGTTCTTCACTATATTGACCTACTATACCAAGATTTTGGATGATTTTTGCTACATTGACAAAGCTTTAAAGCGAATTTGTCCATTTTATGTTGGTAGTTCGTGTTATGTTTACTGAATTAAGAAATTAGTTAGTAGTTCGTATTTGTTATAAGCCCATTTCAGTTGTTTGTTAGTGATTAGCAACCCTAATTCGGTTCTTCGCTATATTGACCCACTATACCCAGATTTTGAATGATTTTATGCTAGATTGACAAAGCTTAAAATCAAATTTGTCCCTTTTAATGTTGGTAGTTCGTGTTATGTTGGCTGAATTAACAAATTAGTTGGTAGTTCATGTTTTTTTATAAGCCTGTTTCTCTTATTTGTTAGTGATTAACAACCCTAATTCGGTTCTTCGTTATATTGACCCACTATTGTCACTTTTTGGATGATCGTTTGCTAGATTGACAAACCTTCAAAGCGAATTTGCCCCTTTTATGTTGGTAGTTCATATTATTTTCACTGAATTAATAAATTAGTTGGTAGTTCGTATTTGTTAGAAGCCCATTTCTATTGTTTATTAGTGATTAACAACCCTAATTCAGTTCTTCGCTGTATTGACCTAGTATACCAAGATTATTCAGTTATTGTAAATTGTTGTGGATTTGGACTCTGTGGTTGAGTTCTACATGGAGTTTGATTTTGTGATTATTTTTGTATTCATTAATAATACATTGTTCACTAGCTTCTACTATTCCAAGCTTTAGGCCTGAAGTCTTGTGAAGGGTATTTTTATGTTGCTGAACTCTAGTATGTCAGGCTCTATAGGCCATCCGTGATGTATAGAATAAGGAGGGTTCGAATTGGCATTTTGACTTGAGTGTGGGTAGTAGTTTCACTTTGTTTTGAGCTTGGATCTTGCTAGGTCTTTTGATGTATCATGGCATGTGGGCTGTATTTTGTTTTGTTTTGGTTTTGATTGTCCATTCTCCTGGGGTCCTCTTGGTAGGTGCGCCCTATTTTGTATTGCGAGTTTCGCTTTTATTAGAAAAAAGCCACTCTTCAGTTGTTTGAAATTGTTGATGCGTTTGGACTTTATGATTGAGTTTTATGTGAGTTTGAGATTCGTAGATTTAGGACTTTGTGATTCATTATGGAGTTAGAATTAGCAATCATTTTGGTATTCATTAAGAATGCATTATTGAGTTGTTTGGAACTGTTGTAGAGTTTGGACTATGTGATTGAATTTTAGGTGGAGTTTAAGAATGTTATGCATTTGTGATGCTATGATTGAGTTCTATAATATGAAGATTGGGTTTGCAATTTATTTGTATTAAAAAGCACATGAATTGTTTCCTTTTCCCAATTTTATGATGATTGCTTTAATATAGTTTTTTTTTTCATTGTATTTTTTGTTTCATTGTTCGGTCTGAGGTGTGCCTATATTATTGATTATTTTTGATGGTCAGATGATAAGAATTTTCTAACACGAATGTTGTGTGCGCTTTTTTTTTTTTATGTGTTGGAAAACTGCACTTCAAATTCTTGTTTTTGTTGGAACTTTTGTTCGTGAACTTTTGTTGGATTTGTAATTTTTGCTAAATTGTTATGTGACAAATTTTACAATGTATGTTTTTAGTGTCTCTTGTATATAAATTGGCTTTTTTGCGTACTTGGATATTTAAGTTTCAATGACATCTTTATTTTTTAATTAGAATTCTTTGCTACATTGAATGATACGTAAGAGTTACATCTGTATGGTTATATTGTACTATTCTATAGGAGTTATAATTGACAAGAAATGTCATTATACTACATTTATGTACATGTGCTACTACCAAAATTGTCTTTACATAGATGTATAGATGTTGTAAAAAACTAGAAAATATTATCATTACATTGCATGAATTTATAGGTATTTATGTATGTAGACATTGTACTATATGAATGTACATGTTCTTTAACGTTGATAATTTTTTTCCATTTTAATTGTGTTTGATGGGTGCAAGTATTTTTAACTTCAGCTTTTGTTGTCAGTAATTGATGGAAAATGTTTGATGATGATTTATTCTTGTTGCTATTTTTTACCAACGATGATCTATATTGTGGTTACTATTTTCAACTAGTAGCACGAAAAATTTTAATGATGGTTTTTGTAGTCGTTAAAACCATTTAATATATAGTGGAAAATATTTGTAATGATGACAATTTATGTCATTTTTAATCAACTCTTTAACGACAGTACCACCTGACGTTAAAAACTTTACTTTTAATGACAACTTGTGCCGTCGTTATTGATTTCACTTTTAACGATGGACATAGTATACCGTCGTAGATAATTTTTAATGACGACTCGCTTTAGCAGTCGTTAATCCTAGATAGTATTAACGTCGAAAGCAATAACAACGACAAACAACGGGAAGTTTCCCCCATCGTTAATAGTATTAATGACGGTAAACTAGGATTTTAACGACAATAATCACTGTCTTAATGACAATTTTTCTTATAGTGTTAACTGCTCATATTGATTAACTTTAGCATTAGCTCCAGCATTTGCACCAACAACAAAAGCATATGTTGCATTCGCAGCAACATTTGCAGCTGCATTTGCTTTAGTTGTAACTCCACTAGCCATTGATACACTCTTCTTGCATCTGGCCAGATTCAATCAACCAATTCACATTAATCGGTAGCATACACAAGCTCTAATATCAATTTTTGTGATTCAAGATCAAACTTGAATCATAACATAGGAATAAAAGATTATGAGATGAGAAGAGAAGTGAAAGAGATGAGAATTAGAGAGGAATTAGGGTTGAGAGAAAAGAGATCAATTTTCTATTCAATGAATATCAATTACAAGAGTGCACATTCTTTGTGCACATTTGAATAAGAGAGCAAAACATCTTACTATTCAATGCATCAAGACTCAAGCCTAACCGACCTTATTAACTAACAATCAAAATAAGGCGCCAAACTAACAAATGAACCTTTACGGCTAACAATTCAACAAAATGCAGAAATCTCATTAGATATTCAACGCGATATTATATATATATATATATCTAAATTACTCAACTATTTGGATATCTAATCTCATTAAATTATTTAGAATAATACTCCCACTTAATTTAATTAATTTAATTAAAATTCATCATAACTTAAACAATTTAAATTTGATGAACCGACAATCTAGTTATTCAACTCGTAAACAACATAATAATGTATTCTTTTCTTTAACGAAATTCTCAATTTCTCTAATTTGTAACTCTATTCATAACATTTATTATGCTTAATATTAGTCTCATTCCTATTGTGAATATAATTAGAGGTGGCTTTGATACCAACTGTTGGAAAAATTCAATTTCGGAAACTAAATTTTTCTAAATTGGTTCGATTAAGTTTAGTGGAAACAACATTAAAATTCTTTAATTTTTAATCCAAAGGAACTGTATGGTAATATATACATAACGATCATAAAATATCTAAGCATAGTAAATATTGAATTAAAAGCATAAATAAAATTGGCAAAATTAAAGGAAAGCTTTAAAAGAATAGTAATAAGGAATAACTAAATTGTAGATTGCAATTGTTGCCTAGGATGAATCATCGAGACCGTGAGATCTTCCTGGAAATGACCCCTTGACGCTCGGAGTGTGGACTCCCAAAATATTTACTTTAAGAAAAATTTTGGAACAAAATTTATGCTTTTAATCTTTTCAAAAAATAATTTTTCAAAAAAATTACACTAAACTTTAATTTAAAAAACCCCTAAAATAATTTTAAAATTTTTTATTACAGGAGAAAACTAGATTCCAAAACCTAGAAAACACATATATTCTCTCATGTCTAAAACACGCGTTTAAATAGAAATCAAGCCCCAATAGTGACGGCACCATATGACGTCAGCAATTGGGGTCTATTTGTGTGTGTGTTAAATAATGTGGCTAGGGTTATTTCATGGTGAGCATAATGGCGTCACTTTTACCCCTTTTTTTGTTTTATTTAAAATTTTGATATAATTTATCGTATGAGATATTCATTTTATGAATATTTATTTAGCATAAAAATTTATTTATCTCATAAATAAAAATTTATCTCATAAATTTATTTTTAAAAATTTTCAACTGGTGTACTTTTAGAGGCTTGCAGAGGGACGTCAAAGGCAATTTAGTTCTAGTTCTAAATGGGTTGAATCTAATTATCATTACTTGATAATATTGATTATCATTTAGTAATATTTAATTCGACTAAATAAATATTACTACACTATAGAATCCAATATATTTATTCAATAATTCCAAAATGACTTTTATTGTGACAGTCAACTCCTCTATTGGATATCCGTGTAGAAATGGCTTTAACTACTATCGCTAATTTCCTCACATCACTCGCCCTTCTCGAACAATTTAATAATATAGAAAGCAATTTCTATATTAATTTTAAATGTCAAATATATGGAATACTTGGGCCAATGTTTATCGAATCTGTTTGTGTATTTGCAAATCAACTAGGGGACATCCTTATCTCATTAGAGCCTAGAGATTCCACGGAAAACAACTGTTCTCGCTACACTTCATGCCGTTACCCAACGCACGTAAGATTTAAGCCAACCAACTTTGACTAATCCTTTTGGTAAATCAAAGCAATGAATAATCCACGAACGAGTTCCGATTGGTTCCTTGATTTAAAGTTATCGTCTTACGGAATTAATTGTTTCTGAGAGTAGCAGAGAAACAACTAATTCAGGTAGTCCTACTCAATGTTCTAATCATATAGACAATGCCAGTATAATGTTTTTGGATCTATATCCACATGACCAACACAAGTCATCTAAAGCATCATATTATAGTCTTATCAGACAAGTTATCCAAACTTATCACCGACTGTGAACATATACTTCGACAACATATCATTAGTTTGATCTAAGTCCATCTGTGGCTCAATCTGATTGACCACTTAAACCAAATCTAACATGATATCTTGGACAACGTCCATCTAATGAAACGTTTTAGAAAAATACTCAAATGCATATTTGATAAATTTACTTATTAATATTTTAAACTAATTAATTGGGTTTTTAGGACACCAATTCCAACAGAAGGAAGGTTTTGATAGACAATGTGCAGAATTAGAGTATAGTCTAATGGCTCAGCATGAAAACTCTGCTACCATGAGAGCCATAATTAATGACGTTTGAACATATATGACTAAAAGGCTTCACAAAGAAAATGATAGAGTTTAGGCTTGTATCTCTTCCATCAGTACCAGCTGGTTACCCTCATGAGGTACTCTCGAGTTCATTGTTTGTAATTACTCAAGTTGATTACACCGTCCCTGAGAGAATGGAGAACCCAACTGTAGCTAACCCAGGTGTGACACACTTGGCTGTGGAAGTGACAACATGACCCTTGGGGCTGCTAGGCCTTCAAATAAGAGTTTCCTTCTGACCATAGGGGATCTCAACGCTAATGCACTGGTTTTACCTGTCCTCGAGACAGGGAGGGCATAACCATTCATACCCTCCTTAGGTAGTAGAGGTTGCCCCGAGGACCACTTATGGACTTGAAGATGGAGTGCAAGGTCAGGCCCCTACTTTTGGGAACTAGACTGATCATCCCAGACCTCTCCATGCTTATAATACTGGGGGAAAATTAACAACCAACTTCCTCAAGATCATGACTTGGGGATTGATTAGGTAAGGATGAACCAACAGCCTGCAAACACTGGGGAGCTTCCAGGCGTGCAATGTAACCCAGGCCTTGCTGGGACATACTTCATGGCCAATCAAGTGCATGGCCAGTATGATCAAGGGGTTTACCTAAGGTTTGGGTCAACAACCATTCCCACACCCAATTATGACGTGTGGTCAAGGGTATCTTGCAGATCCTCCTTGAGATCCTCACCCACTTGGAGGGCAATGGCTGGTGCATAATCATGTGCCTAACCTACCCCTCCAGGACCAATTGGTTGCCCTCATTGAGAAAATGTATGGATCGAGTCTCACAAGGATCAACAGACCCTTGTATAGTAAACTTTACCCTGACTACATAGGCAGGGATTACTCTTTTCCTCGAAATACAAGATCCACGAGTTTACCCACTTTTTCAGGAGAAGGGAATGTTCCTATCCTCAAGCGCTTGGTAAGATTTAGTTGCCAATGTGGGGGAAGTGACATATAACCAATTGCTTAAATTAAGGCTATTCCCGAGCTCATTAACTGGGACCGCTTTCCAGTGGTATGTCAGCCTACCCCCTAATTCTATCTACAGTTGGGCTGATATGGCCAGACAATTCTAGGCCTAATATTAGAGAATGGAATTAGTAACTTCCATGTCAGACTTGGCTCGAATGAGATAGAAGCCAGGTGAGTTAGTGAAAGACAATATTAACTGGTTCAAGAGAGCGAGGTTAAAATGCACAATAGCCCTTCCAGAAATTGAGTTATTCCAAGCTAGCCTTAAACAGCTAGGATATTGAATTTAGGAAGAAATTCGAAGGCTTTAACTTTACGACACTTCTTCAGCAGGAAGAATGTGCCGCTAGATACGAGGCTGTCTTAAAAGGAGAAGGCCTTAAAAAAAATAGCGTGTATGGAAGTTACATACACAACTTAATAGAAGGGGAAGAAGGTCCTCCATATGAGATTGATGTTGCTAAATACATCAAAGGGCCTCCTTTGGTTTGCTGTCTTTTGGTCATGAAGGATATTAAAGCTAGAAAGTTTTATCAGTCCAAAGACTTGAGAAAATACTTGTTTGACCTCTCTAGAGATGATGTAATATTCAATTGGTTTAAGGCAAATAATAAACTCAAGATTAGGGTAAACACAGAAAACCTGACCCAATTCTAATAAGGGAAAGGTATACTTTAAGAGGCATGATTCGTTGACTCATTCAATGAGGAACTGTGTGATCTTTAGAAGCGTGGTTCAAAATGCCATAGAGGCAAGGGAATTGATCTTCCCTCGAAAAGGAAAAATGGGTATGGATAAAAATCTTGTCCCCAGTCCTCTTCATGTCAATGTCATTGAGGCCTTTGACAAAGATAAGCCTTGATGTGTCCAGACTAAACCTTTTGCGTCATACAAGAGGAAAATGGTTCTCAGGGACAATTAGAAGGCATGAGTGGTTGACCACCTTTTTGAGCAGCAGGCCATCAAAGGAATACTGGGATTCCTAAGACTGGTTCACACACTTCATGATGGAATATGCTGTTGGCATGTCACTGAACTCCATTCTACCTATAGGTGTGTTGGTTTTAAGAATTTGCTAATCAAGCTCTGCAATAGCTCCACCATTACGCTGACAGTGGCAGAAGAGTTGGCTATGGAGATCAATAGCAACCAAGAATCCTCTCAAAGTCCAACTAGTCGAGAGAAAATATCTCATGTTCTAGAAAGGATGTCATACATGACATTCCAGCAATGCTATGGGAAAATAAAAGCTATGATAAGGAAACTCAAGCTGCTTACTCAATATGTTTCTCCCACAGACCCTATTTTGGAGCTAAAGATACCATTTGAGAAATCTCGAAGAAGTGATCCTGTCAAGGATTCTCCCTAGAAGACTTAGGTTATCATGAGGACAGGGCATCCTAAGAGGAATCCAAAGTACACCCTACTAGATGTGGACATCCGTCTACTACCACAGCAGTTGGGATGTCAGCCATTAGGTGTTAGCTTTTGGAATGTCTAGAGAAGGAATGACCTTAATCAAGAGGCTGCTAGTCTTTCCAACCTTACTCGAACCCAAAAAAGGAGGCTGTTGCACAAAAAGGTAGCTCAGGGAGGACTTTGCTCGATACTTGCTTGGCAAAACTTTCTCAAGAAGAGGCTAGGGTCCAAAAGGGCAAGCAAACCAAGCATATGGATCTTGATGGTCCAATGGCTGAGTCCAAACTTCTTAATACAAGAAAAGGGTTAGCTCGCGAGGAGCTCGAGGGATGGCTATTTCCTCATCATATGAGGGGCAAGAGCCTTGGTGGGCCCAGCTTGCTAAGGACCCCCTAGTGTTGAAATCCGCTGAGGACAAGGAAGAATACTCCCCTCTCAGCATTAACTTATTGTAACCTATAGACTTTGTCAACCTTACATGGTCTGAGATCGAGAATGATCTCCAAGAATAAGATTTCCCCTAGCCTGTGAAGGAATCTCAAACACAAGAGGTTGATCTTAATGAACAACCACAAGAACAGGACATGATAGCTAATGGCAGTCCTAAACAATAGAATTAGGATACATCCATGGTTGACAACCCTAAGAAGGGAGTAGACCAAGGGATCCAGATTCAATTCAGGATGCTCCGAGAAAAGGTGGATGTCAGAACCGCCTTACTCCTTCCCTTGGAAATCATGACAGCAGATGCTTAAGAAGGTCTCGAGGTTGATGTGATAGCATTGGATGAGAAGCCTTAAGTGGAGCTTCTGGCTGAAGTAGTGGCCACTAAAGATACATTCAACCCTTTGTCTTTTAAGGTTAACGCTACAACACCCAAAATGCTTGATGACACACCCAACATAATGAAGATGATGTTTGATGGGCCTAAAGCCGCCAATAATCACATCAAGGCCAAATTTACGGCATTCTGGTGAATAGGGTATTGGTGGATAATGGCTTAGCTATCAATGTGTTGCCTTCATATATGTTGGGGGTTAGTAGCAAGCCTCAAGAAGACTTAACTACTTTAGATGTGGCAATTTTTGGCTTTTCTGGAGCTACTGTTGAATTCAAAGGAGTCATCCTAATTGTCTTAACTGTTGGTGGCTTAAGCAAGCTGACAGCTTTTTTTGTGGTGGAAACTACCTCAAGCCATAATGCTTTGCTCGGTAGAGATTGGATGCATGTCAATTATTGTATTCCATCTTCATTTCACTAGAAAAAACTATTTTATTAATGAACAAAATTGAAGTTTTAGTCGTTGCCTTGTTAAATTAGTGTAATTGAGCGTGTATGTTGCATTTGATTTTCTTTCTGGTAACATACATGAGATGGGTGTAATCCTCATACTATAATTTATATGTTTGCTCTATGTGGTTTATGTGATTAACCCACAGATAGACTTGAAACAAATGGTACAGATTGTTGTTTGAAAAACTCATAGTCAAAGATAAGTTTGGGTCATTTGTGTGCTAAGATTATAACGTGACACTTTAAATGACTTGTCTTGGTCATGTGGATGGTGATCTAAAAGTGCAAAGTTTGTTTGTTTAATAAAATTGATACAATGGGCTGGACCACATGAGTTACTTGTTTCTAGACTATTATTGGAAATGAGTGATTCATTGTATAATATTTAAACGACGACTCAAAATTCTGAGAGTATTCTAGGCTTGTGTATGGAAAATTAGTTACTTTGGTGTACTATCAGTAAGGTCCAGAAAAATAACTAAATTCCCATGTACACTGGGTAGCGCCGTGAAGTGTGACCAAGATCAAGTATTCAATACGGAATCAATAGTCTCTTGTGATATACAGATGCCCCCTTAGTTGATTCGCAAGTGTTTGAATAATTAGGAATCTCTTGCCAAAGTGTTCCTAAGTGCTTGACATTTGAATTTGTTCAAGTATAAATAAATTATTTAGTAAATGGCGAATCAGTAACTAATGGAGAAGCTATAAAAAAAATAATGGTAGTAGTCATAATTATTTTTTATCATGGACATCTAGTGGAGGGATTGTTGTCAATAATACAGTCTATTTAGTAATGATCGAATAAATGATTTAAATATATAGTGTAGTGAGATTTGTTTAGTGGTATTAAGTCTCATTAAATGGTAGTTAAATTTTTATCATGAGATGGCAATTAATTTAACCCATTTGGAGCTAGATTTAAAGTGTCCCAAATGTCCCTCAGCAAGCCTTGATTTTTATTGCCATCGAAAAAATGTAAAAAAATTCATGAGATGAGTAAATTTAAAATTTTTAAATATTATTTATGAGATGAATAAAAATTAAAAATTATAAAATAAAATAATTTTTTGAAATTAAAATTCAAAAGATAAATTTTTACATGTGACAAAATAAAGCAAAAAAAAAAAAAAAAAAATCAAATAATAGCATTTACGCGGGCACGATCCACGTGTATCAAAGGTAGCCAATTAGCACGTGACACGTGTCACGCACTTGGCTGCCTAAGGGTGATCGCGTGCCTCGTGGCGGACCAATCGCTTGTCGCCATGTGGCATGCGATGACAAGGCGGTAGCGCACGAGTTGAAACTCTTCATTTTGACTCTATTTTTGGTTAAAACGCTTTGTTTTGTGTTACATTGACTTGTCCTACATCGAAACCTTAGGATTTGTTTCACTTAGGTATCCTGCAATAAATATGGGTATTGATTTTATGGTTTGGCATCCAATTGAAATAAAATTAAAAGGTTTCTGAAAGTGTTGACTTTCGGTGATCAAATTGGGGAGAAAATTTTGCTATGAAGTTTTTCTTCCCCCAATTTAATATTTTTCAGAGCCCTCTCTCTAGACGTTTTGAGGTCATTGTGTAGAAGGCTGCTGGGTTTTGGTGTTCTCTCAGTTTTTCTTGGCATTCACAGTTATTATTCTAGTTTTCTTTAATTAAAGCAATTCTAGGTATTCTTCTTTCCTTCTCTTTTAAGTTTTTCACTTTTCTATTTATTTACAGTTTTTCTTATCATGCTAGTTCATAGTTCATGTAATTATTATGAATGTATTAGAATAGAGACCTGAAGATTTAAATTTAGGAATTTAAAATCAATTTGACGTTTAAAATTAGGAATTTTAAACCCTTCCGCTACATTGGTTTAATACACTTAGGGAAAATGTATGTAATTCATCCCAACAATTGGTATCAGAGCCAGCTTTTGATTACATTGATAATATATATGAATAATTATAATAAGATCAAAATAAATTGACTTGCAATTAATAAAATAGAGATTTTATTAAGAAGGAAAGATCGTTTAGTTTGATTTTGATAATAATCAAAGTATCTGTTTAAATTGTTTAAATCAATAATGACTTAATAGTTAATTCATATTTGTCAATGTAAATTAATTAAAACTACATTCATATTATTCGTATAATGAGATTATGCGTATTTGATCATGATCTGTGAAATCGGATACATTAATCTAATTAGATTATATTCAGTTATTTATTTAAAAAAATTGATAGCATGACGCTGACGTCAAAAAATTTTAATTTAAAAAAGTTTTTTTTTGGGATGTGTAGACGTTAGTGAGGGTTTATATAATAATTAAATTTTTTTATTAATTAATTTATTTTAGAATGAGATTCTAATGGAGATTATGAGATAATCTAAGAAGTAAATGCAATTTAATTAAAGCCACTAGTTTATTAAACTCAAGTGGGAGCGAGGTTCAATTTTTAAAACCTCACGGTCTCTATTACCGGTCTAGCAGTATAGTAGATTGACAAACCTCCCCAAGGTGGTTGTCGGTTTGTCGGTTACGAGGTTAGACTTCCATTAGGATAAACTAAAGTATAAAGAAGCGATGCGACCACGCAGCCATGGAGTATTACGTGTATTTGCATGGAGGTTTAGGTGATGGTTTATACTGGACCAGCGTGATACATTAGCCTCCTCGAAGAGCTTGGTTGTGTTATGTTAGAGACTAAGGTAAAGTGATGAGTTAATCATGTTTAGTAAGAGTTACAATAAAACATGTAAATTGAAAATAGTTCTCATCCAAACTAATTTCATACGACCTCGCTATTGGGGAGTAATGAGGTGGTGTGTTTGGGTCATTATTGCATGTATGCTAGTATAGTTTTTATGATACCTAACTTATTGTGTTTGCTAAAATAAAAGAATAGATATCACTGCATTATACATGACTTATATTAGATAGTTACACAAATATTTGCATTTACAGTGTTTTTGAAATGGCTGCGATTGGTGCACTTCATTCGATTATGTAAGATAATGCTTTAATTGGCCGAATTACTTCTCCTAGAAAACGAACTTGGACAAAACGTTAATACATGAGGGTCATAAGTTTGTTCTCATTGATGCTTGACCTACGGTGCCCACTAATAATTCTAAAACTGCTGTTAAAGAGCATTACAAACGTGGGAATAAGGCTAATGAGTTAACCAGATGTTATATTTTGGCCTCTGTGACCAATATTCTCAAGTATCAGATGCTTGAGATGGAAACAACAGCTTTAAAGGAAATGTTTGGTGGTCAAGATAGGGTTGCTCAGTAATAGCTAATGAGGAAGCTCTTGAATAAAAGGATGTCATAAGGGTCACCAATTCAGGAGCACGTTATAAAAATGATGGCGTGTTTATCTGAGCTGGAAATTCTTGGTGCTAAGATTGATAGTCAATCTCATTAGAACATCATCCTTAGCTCTCTGTCTGGCTCCTTCACCCAGTTAAAGCTTTATTACACAATGAATTATAAAGATTATTCATTGCCTGAGCTGATGAAGAAACTACAAGTTGCAGAAAGTGTGACGCGAGCCGAGGGGAGTGTCCACTTGACTCAAGCATCAAGGGCTAGTGGGAGCAAGTAGAATAAGGGACCGTCGTGTAGTGACTAAGCCTAAGAAAAAGCCAGCAAAAGCAAAATGTTTCTTTTGCAGAAAGATAGGCCATTGGAAGAGGAACTGCACAAAGTACATAGCTACTCTTCATGCAAAGACTGCTAAGCCATTTGTTAAAGGTATGATGATATCTCACTTAGCTGAGTGTAGTTGAGAGTCCATCGGGTTCCTAGTGTGTGGACTTAGGTTCAACTGATCATGTATGTATTATGTTATAGGGGCTCAGGCTAACCAGAAGGCCGCATGATAGAGACGTGTACCTGATGGTTAGAGATGGTACTAGAGTAGCGATCTTAGGAGTATAGATATTAGCCTAGTCTTTAGTGGTAGGGTTTTTGTTTTAAATGATTGTTTATTTGTACCTACATTGTGCAGGAATTTGATTTTTGTCTCTCGTTTAGTGGATAATGGTTATTCATTGAGTTTTAGTTCTGAACTATTTAGTTTGTAATAAATTATTTATTTGAAAAGGTACAAGTGTGGATGGTTTATTCTTGTTATTTCCTAATCAAAACTCTGATATTTGTTTAAATAAATTTAACACAAGCTCACTTGTTCAATCCCCTAAGAGAAAATGAACTGAAAAGGACAATGTCTATACATGGCACCAACATTTTGGTCACATTAGTTCGAATAGTATCCAAAGACTGATAAAAGATGGACAGATAGAACCTTTGGACTTGATTTCATTACCAGTCTACGAATGCTGCATAGAAGGTAAGATGACCAAGTCTATTTTTAAGAGCAAAAGCAACGTGGTTGGTGACTTGCTAAAGTTTGTTCAAACAAATGTATGTGGACTAATGGAAGTTTAAGCAAGAGGTGGGTATGAGTACTTCATCACATTCACTGATGATTACTAAAGGTATGGACATGTTTACCTAATGAGACATAAGTCAGACTCTTTTGAAAAGTTCAAAGAGTACAAAGCTAAACTTGGAAAGCAATTAGGTAATCAAGTTAAATCACTTCAATCAGATCGAGGTGGATAATATCTTTTGAATGAATTTTTGGATTTCCTAACTGCAAATGGGATAAGGTCTCAGCTTTCTGCTCTGGGTACACCGCAGTAGAATGGTGTTGCAGAAATAAGGAATAAGACATTGTTAGAGATGGTAAGGTCCAGGGTGAGTCATGCTACTTTTCCAATCTCTTTTTGGGGTTATGATTTGGAGATAGCAGCACATCTTCTTAACTTAGTTCCATTAAGTCAGTTCCTAAAACGCCTGTGGAGTTGTGGACTGGGTGAAAGCCAAGTCTTAGTTGCCTTCGAATTTGGGGATGCCTAGCACATGTGTTGAAAAAGAATCTTGACAAGTTAGAATCAAGGATGAAGGTGTCCATGTTTTTTGGTTATCCTAAAGGAGCAAGAGGTGGTCTTTTACACGTCCTTCTGATATAAAGGTTTTTGTAAGTACAAATGTGAAATATTTAGAAGTAGAATTTGTAGTAGATTACAAAAGTAAAAGCAAAGTAGTGTACGAGGAATTAAAATTAATTGACACAAATTTTGAACAGATAGACACAAATCGAGACACAGTGAATGCACTAGATGCACCTACTGATAGGCTTGAGAATGATCCAGGTACACATGAGAGCCTAGGCATAATGGGAGGATTGTCAAGGCACTTGGCAGGTTCATAGCGGGAGCCTTAATGGCTGACCATGACATTGAATTTGATCTTCTCAGCAACAATGAGGTAGTTAAAGACAAGGATGCCGACCAGTTGGTTCTTGAAATAAAATCTGAGATAGGATCTATGTATTCTAATCAGGTCCAGAATCTTGTAGAGGCACCTGTTGGCATTAAGCCAATTGGATGTGAATGGGTCTATTAGAGGAAAAGAGGAGTGGACGGGAAGGTAAGACCTTCAAGGCAAGACTTGTTGCTAAGGGTTTTATGCAAAAGAAGGAATCGATAATGATGAGAGCTTTTCACCAGCAGCCATGCTAAAGTCCACAAGGATATTCTTATCCGTTGTAGCTTATTATGATTATGAGATTTGGAAAATGGAAGTCAAAATGGCCTTTTTGAGTGGTCGTCTTGAAAAAGACATTTATATGGTGCAACTAGACAATTTTATTGGCAAAAATCAAGAGCATATGGTCTGCAAACTGAGGAAGTGCATATATGGACTGAAGCAAGCATCACGCTCGTGGAATATTAGATTCAATGAAGCAATTAAGTCTTATGGTTTTGAGCAATTGGTTGATGAACCATGCATATATAAACGACATTAAGAGGAAGTAGTGACTTTCTTAGTATTGTATGTCAGTGGTATACTACTCACTAGGAATGATGTAGGGCTGTTATCATCTGTAAAGATTTGGTTCTCAAGTCGGTTTGATATGAAGGACTTAGGAGAAGCCAGCTATATTCTTGGGATAAAGCTTTTGTGACATCGTAAGAGTAGGTGTTGGGTCTTTCTCAAGCCACTTCTATTGACAAGTTGTTATCATGGTATCACATAGAGGACTCTAAGAAAGGTCTTTTGCCTTTCTAGCATGGAGTCCCTCTTTCTTCAGAGCAGTGTCCTAAGACACCTCAAGGGGAGGAGCAGATGAGAAATATTCCACATGCTTCGACTATGGGAAAGCCTCATGTATGCTATGTTGTGCATAAGACCAGATATCTGCTATGGTGTTGGTATGGTAAGCAAATATCAGTCTAACCCAAGTCCGATGCACAGGGTGGCGGTGAAGCATATTCTTAAGTACTTGAGAAGAACTAGAGATTATATACTGATCTTTCATTGTGACGAGCTTGTTCTAGTTGGCTACACTGATTCAGACTTCTAGTCAGATAGAGATGCCAGACAGTTGACGTCTGGATATGTCTTTACCCTTGGAGGAGCAGCTATAAGTTGGAGTGTCAAGTAGTCATGTATTGCTGACTCCACCATGGAAGCCAAATATGTTGTAGCTTCAGAAGCTGCAAAGGAGGCATGTTAGCTTAGAAAGTTCCTGATAGATCTTGAGGTTGTTAGAGATAGTCTAACACTAGTTATGGTTTTGATGACAACTCGGGTGCGGTGGCTAATTCTAAAGAGTCTAGAAGACACAAGATGTCCAAACACATTGAAAGGAAGTACCACCTCATTAGAGACTATATGGAGAAGGGTGAGTTGGCCATCTTAAAGATAGACACAAGCCATAATCTTGCAGACCCTTTTACAAAGAATTTGACTTAGAAGACCCTTCAATCACACTTAGAGGGAATGGGGATGAAGTGTATAGTAAATTGGATTCAAGACAAGCAGGAGATTGTTAGGAATAGTGCCTTGGAAATCTAAATTTGTCTTGTAAATATGATTTTATTAATAAATAAAATTAAAGTTCAAGTCATTGCCTTGTTAAATTTGTGTAATTGAGCGTGTACGTTGCATGTAATTTTCTTTTTAGTAACATCCAAGAGATGGGTGTAGTCTTTTAACTATAATTTACATGTTTGTTCTAAGTTGTTTATGAGAGTAAACCACATATAGACTTGAAACAAATGGTATGGCTTATTGCTTGAAAAACTCATAGTCAAAGGCAAGTTCGGACTAGTTATATGCTAAGACAATAACATGACACTTTAGATGACTTGTTTTGGTCATGTGGATGGTGATCCAAAAGTGTTATGTTAGTGTGTTTAATAAGATTGATACAATGAGCTAGACCATGTGAGTTACTTGTTTCTGGACTACTATCGAAAATGAGTGATTCATGATGTCCTATTTGAACGATGACTCTAAATCCTGAGAGTATTCTGAACTTGTGTATGGAATGTTAGTTACTTTGGTATACTATAAGTAAGGTCTAAACAAATGGCTAAATTCCCACATATACTGGGTAGTGGCATGAAGTGTGTCAAGGATCAGGTATCCAATATGGAATCTTTAGTCTTGTATAAGATACAGATGTCCCCTTAGTTGATTCACAAGTGTTTCAATAATTCGGAATCTTTGGCCAAAGTGTTCTAAGTGTTTGGCATTTGGAATTTATATTGTGAATTTGTTCAAGTATAAATGAATTATTCAGTAAAGGGCAAGTCTGTAACTAATGTAGAAGCAATGAGAAAAATAATGGAACTAGTTTTAATTATTTTTTGTCATGGACATTTAGTGGAGGGGTTGTTGTCATCAATACAGTCTATTTGGGAATGATCAAATAAAGGACATAAGTCTAGAATGCAGTGAGATTTATTTAGTGGAATTAAATCTTATTAAATGGTAATTAATTTTTATCATAAGATGGTAAATAATTTAACCCATTTGGAGCTAGATTTAAATTGCCCCTGAGATCCTGGTGCAAGCCCCTATTTTATTGACATTTGTAAAATATTAAAAAATTCATAAGATGAATTATTTATTCATAAGATGAGTAAATGTATATTTGCCAAACACGATTCATGAGATGAATAAAAATTTAATATTATAAAATAAAATAATTTTTTGAAATTAATATTCATAAGATGAATTTTTACATGTGAAAAACAAAGCAAAAAAAGAAAAAAGAAAAATTGCATTTACACAGGAGCAATCCACGTGTATCAAAGGCAGCCAATCAGCGCACGACATGTGTTGCCTAAGAGGGGATCTGTGTGCCTTGTGGTGGACACACAATGAGAAGGCGGTAGCGCACGAGTTGAAACACTGCATTTTGTCCATATTTTTAGTTTAAACACTGCGTCTTGTGTTATATTGACTCGTCATTCATCGAAACTTTATGATTTTTTTTATTCCGGTATCCTACTATAAATACAGGTATTGATTTTATAGTTTGGCATCCAATTGCATTAAAATTAAAAGGTTTCTGAATGTGTTGACTTTCGGAGATCTAATTGGAAAGAAAACTTTCCTTTGAAATTTTTCTTTCCACAATTTAATTTTTTTCGGAGCCCACTCTCCGGGCATTTTGAGATCATTGCATAGAAGATTGCCGGGTCTCGGTATTCTCTCGATTTTTCTCATAATTCACGGTTATTGTTCTGGTTTTCTTTAATTGGAGCAGTTTCAGGTATTATTCTTTCCTTCTCTTTTAAGTTTCTCGCTTTTATATTTATTAACAATTTTCTTATTATGCTAGTTATAGTTTATGTAATTATTATGAATGTATTAGAGTAGAGGCCTGTAGATTTAAAATTATACCCTTCTACCGCGCTGGTTTAATGAACTTTAATAAAATTTTTGAAATTTGTCCCAACATGCTCCAACTGCATTAAGGAAAAATTCTACGAAGATGCCGTGGGACCTTTAGACATCAAAAGGACCACTCCATAATCCGCTCAACAACAGGACACGATAGCCATCCTTGACAGCCCACTGACAGAAGCTAAGGTTGGTCAAGCAGATCTCGAGTCTGAAGACCGACTTTTAGGGATGCATGAGAGCCCTTCTCGACGAAGGAGATATCCAGGGTGCTCTGGAACCCCAATGCGGAGGCACCAAGACCTCCCAGTAATGGCCCAGGAGGCCATTTCCTCAGCATTAGCAAGGCTCGTAGCCTAGCATGCTGAGGATTATCTTAGACTGAGCAGCCATTCAATTGTTTCCAAGTCCATACAGCACAAGATCCAGAGTTGGAGCTCTACAGCATAAGAGCAACTCCAGCCAATATAGAGGATTTAAGGGCTGAAGTCCAAGACTCCCTCATCGAGGTTAATTTGGATTCAACGTAAGACTGAAGACCTACTTATCTAGGCACTCTGCCTTCTGAGGAGCACATAGAGTAGTACCTAACTTCGGTTCATGAATTTAGGGACTGGTCTACTTGGGATCATCACGAGATGCCTAGCCTAGATAGAAAAGTGGTTGGGCATTGGCTTTCTATTAAGCCTGGCTCGAGGCCCGTCATTCAGGCCCAGAGAAGGATGTCCAAAGAAGTCATTGATTTAGTCAAGGAAGAGATTGAAAGTTTCTTAAAGGCCAAATTTATCAGAACTATCAGGTATGTTGAGTGGCTAGCAAATATTGTTCCCGTCATAAAAAAGAATGGACAAATCAGGGTTTGCATTGATTTTAGGGAATTGATTGCAGCCACCCCAAAGGACGAGTATCCAATACCTATTACTGATGTGCTCATTGACTCAGCCGCGAGGCATGAGGTTTTGTCCTTTATGGATGGCTATTGTGGTTACTACTAAGTCATGAATCCTTCAGAGGATACTTACAGAACATCATTTAGGTGTCCTGGGTCAATAGAGATGTTTGAATGGGTGGCTATGCCCATTGGTTTGAAGAATGCTAGGACCACCTACTAGAGAGCCATGAACTTGATCTTTCGTGACTTCATTGGCAAGATCATGAAAGTCTGTATAGATGACATCATGGAGCAATCAAAATCCCAAGCCAAACGCTTGGAGGACTTAAAGGGTGGTGCGTTCTTTAGGATGAGGGCCCATAACCTCAAGATGAACCCATTAAAATGTGCTTTTGGCGTAGGCCTATGGCAACAATTGTTCTATGGAGGTTCTAAAATTGTTGCATAAGCTAAATTTATGCAACAGTATTGCAATGGGTCCCAACCATTGCATAAGGACATCTATGGTGTTTGCTTTATTGATGTGTGTGTGGTCGCTATAAATGTGAAATAAGCATGCAAAACAGACTCACCCAGACTTGGGAGTGTGCCTAATTACAAACCGCATGTCTTTGACCTAAATCACTCACCCTTTTCAAAGAAAAGGTTGTGCCATGTTGTCATATTTGACTTCAGTTATACCGTGAGTTCTGCTTACGCTTCAATTAAGAAGACTTTATTAAGTATTTTTGTGGATTTTACATATTTTTATGACAGAAAATTGAAAGATATGGACTTAACTCAAGTGGCAATTAAAATGACGGAGTAGGGCCAACAGACACCTTTCCATGTACACTTAAAAGTCAGGAACTGGGGTGGAGACAAACCTAAGAGCCCAGCAGTCCACTTATGAGCCTAAGTCAATCAGGTTTTGAAGCTTGGCACCCTTGGCTTATAATAACTTGAATGAGTTTAGGTCTGACAAGATTAAGGTGGAGCAAACCATATTTAGGTCACCGCATTAGGACCAATGCAATCAAGGGACAAGCCTTGGCCATCAAAGCCCTAATCAATGGTGTGAGCCTAAGTTCATTGGACTTATCAAGCAGTGATAGTAGTGTTAGGACCAACGCAATCAAGGGACAAAGCGTTGGCCATCAAAGCCTTAAACTAAAGCCTTAAATCTCAACTTGTTGATTTAGGGGAACAAATTAAAATTGGATAGTGATATCTAAAGCCTGAGAATTGTATTACTATGGAGGTAAGTACAATAACGATCTACATTACACTGCACCTAGTTAAGTTATGCAACTCCTGAGAAAAAAGCACAAGTGTGCTGGAAAAACTTGAAGAAGTTTTGTATTGAGTGTATGTGTACTACTTTGGATTGATGCATAGTCCTTTATTTATAGAAAAATAAAATAATGGTTGCTCCTATCTTCACGACAACTCCACCCACATTTGGCCACTAAGCTCTTCTTTTACGCATTTTTATTCTTCACCAACATGTCTTGAGTTTTGGAGGGAAATCGTTGATGCCCACATCTAGAATTTTAGTAGAAGTTCCCCCTAGCGGCTCCACGTTCCTCTGAATTAAGCTTAAGGCCCAAGCAACTGATATTGTACTCCAAGTAACTTCCTCAAGCTTGGAAACTACCATTCTTGCAACTTTCCGGGCAGCCCCTCGAGCTTGAGCTTATTTCACCCTCCAGGCCATCTCGAGCATCGAGTGGCTGATACCTTTATCAAGGGTATTAATGTTCTGATACCTTTATCAAGGGTATTAATGTTCTGATACCTTTATCAAGGGTATTAATGTTTCTCTTGAACTAAGCTCGAGAGGCTATTATTGTGGTGCCCAAAGGCCTGATCCCTCTGAAGGATAACCTCACAGGATGACCATGCGGGACTTTACTCAAAAACAGCATCGTCCGAGCCTTGTTAAAATTAGGGTGTAAACAAATGCCCCCTTTTTAGCCATTGGTAAATTTAAATTTACAACGCGTAAAATCTAATTGATGTGACCTTCAACAGCTATAGGGACTTCTCGAGAGAACACATACGTCACTCGCTCTTCCTTCCCGCGTCTTTATAAGTATGACGGTTAGGGTTTGAACTCTTCACTTTCTGCTCTGTTCTCTCTTCATTTTCTCATCAGGCACACTTGTAATCTCTTGTCTTCATTCTTGAATCGCGGAATACCTCAACTCAATCTGCTCTTCATTCTTCTGCTTCCCCTTAATCTGATAATGGCACAACTTTCATTTACTATCTTTGCTCCCCCTCCTCAGATCGACAGCCCCATCAAGAAACTTACTTGATTTCTCAAATTTGACATTTCAATCATCTTTGATGTTCTTCAGAGCCCAACAGATCTCAGTGTCATCAAGAAGGATCTTTCTTTGTTCTTGGAGAATGATCCCTCAATGAACCTACCATGTTGCACCCTAGGGCCAATCTTTACTCCATCTCACGATATTCTAAGTCTTGATGGATTGTTTTCAGATATAAATGAGTCTCCTCTTCTATGTGCAGCGTTTTCTGGCTTTTCTTGAGGGGCAAACGCATTTGCAAGGAAGCGGTGCCCTTTAATGGGTGGACATTTTTTACAAAACGATATCCTGAATGGGTAGATAAGCTGATGATGAATTATGGCGAGAAATGGAAGCAACTTCACATCTATGAAGCCATCAAACTCTCGACCATTGCCCTCAGGTACGATTTCTGCATTGCGGTAGCATTAACTTGCTGCTGGAACACCTATTATAAAGCTTTTGTCCTGCTTGAGGAATTCTTAGGAATCACTTTAGAGGACATAGCGGCCCTAACGGGCCTTTCACCTGGGGGAGAAGGGTTTCCTCTTGATTCTTTCGCTTCATCAGCGACTGAAGCCTTTTCCTCCTCCTTCTTTGTTACTGACTTGGGTGGAGGTTATGAGGCCTTTATCAAAATGTTTCCAACAGAAGCTCATGACTTTGGGCAAGGTTCCAGAGAAGAGGAGATATGCTTCTACGTATTTTGCTTGAACCAGTTTTTCTTAGCCAACTCTTCTAACTCAGTTTTTGAGTTCCTTTGGACCTTGGCCATCAACCTAGCTTTTAGTAGTGGCCCTTTATCCTTGGGTCCATCGTTTTGGCTCAGGTGTATGACTGTCTCAGAGACATTATAGCCAAAAACTACAGTGCTCATGTAGGTGGTTCCTTATGGCAGGATCAATAATGGGTCCAGACCTATTTCCCTGAGTTGTGTCCCAGAGCTCCCTATGCTCCCACAAGAGAGGGGGTTTCTAGCTTTGGTGGGCAGTTTGCTCGTTGTGAGGTCCAACTCCCCTGCGATGGTCATTGACTAGTGCCTTAAGGCTTTACTATCCCCTCGAAGTCATCAAGGGACTCAATGGACTGTCTTCAAGCAGAAGAATCTTGGTCTTGAATGGTTTAAGAAACTAGGCCTTCACGATGATGTCTCAGCAGACATCAACTCCAAAATCTAGCAAGCAATCATGTGCCCGCAAGATTTGTTCTTTTATCACTAGACCCATCTGTCATAAACCGAACATAGAATTAAGCTAAATATGCTTTTGGCGGGAATAATACTTAATAGTGCATTTAGGTGGGAAAGTTTGTTATGTAAAGGGGTGATGTGTCCAGTTGGTTACAACTTTAGTAAAGCATTGTAAACATCTATAAGAAGACTTGGAAATGTAAGAAGTGATTATCCAATGAAAATATAATCCAATTCCTTTGTTTACTCTATCTCGTGCTCTCAATTGGATGGTTAGTATTCAATTCCTAGTTGATTTCTAACAATTGGTATCAGAGCTTTGTTCTAGGCATCCATCTGATCATCCAGTCCATTCTGGCTAGAAAGAGAAGATCAGCAATGCCTCCCCCCACCCGAGCAAATGCAGCTAACAATGCCACCAATTCCGCGCCTAATGCGGTACCTGGTGTTCCAGCTTCCACCTATGTTGCTGTTGCGGGAGCTGAAGGAGGTAGTTCTAAAGGGTTACAGATGGATTAGGTGATGCAAATGATGCAAAATGAGCTCCGGAATGTTCAGTTGCTTGACCAGAAAAAGGACAATCAGGGCCAAAGGTTGAATCAGCTGTCCGATTGGCAAAGAAGGTGTGAATCTCAGCAGCATGGAAGTGGGAATCTCTTTCCAAATAACCCACAACCTGTTCAACAGCCGGTCAGGTCCCCTGATTTCATTCCTCTGCCCTCAGATTCAGGTGACAGTGCCTCAAATGCAAGAAGTTCCTCTTACAGACAGCCTCGGCTAGAGCTGGAGCCATTTGAAGGAACCTTACCTCAATCTTGGTTGAGGAAATGTGAGAGGTATTTTAAATTCTATAGCATTGAAGAGCATGAAAAAGTGGAGTTGGCAGTAGTTAAATTGAAGGGAGAAATGGAGACTTGGTTTTATGAGTTGATTCGCACCAAACCCAATCTCACTTGGACCACGTTCTCAAATGAACTTTGTTCTCGATATGGTGATGAAGATGTTAGTGAGGTTGTTGATAACTTCAACAAATTGATCCAATCAACCACTGTCAAAGACTATATGGAGAGATTTGAGGAATTAAGAGCAAGAATGCTCTCCATTTATCCTGATGCTCCGAAGTCCTTTTATGTTTCCAGCTTTGTGAGTGGACCCAAGCCATGCATCAAGAGCTTGGTTAAGGCCTTTGAACCAGAGTCCTTAACCAAGGCATATACCAAGGCTAGGAAGGTGGAAAGCTTGGTATCATCAAATGTGGATGTTCCTAAAGGCAAAGAGAATTTCCTTGGCTCTTCATCCAGTCGGCCTATCCAACCCAGCAGCAAGAATAACAGCTTGGATGACAGGAGGCCTCAACGATTATGCTACAAGTGCAATCAGAAGTACTTCTTTGGTCACAAGTGTGATCCAAAGTACATGATGACAGTTACTGGAGAAGAAAGCCATGAAGAGGAGGCTGATGAAGAAATTCTTCAAGAACCAACTCTGGAGGAGGAGGAATTCGAGGCAGAAGAGGACGGTTCTGTAGAAATATCAGTGAAAGCTCTAATTGGGTCTGGTTCACACAAAACCATTCGAATCAAGGGTGTAGCAGGACCACAGACATTGCTTATCCTCATTGATAGCGGTAGTACACACAGCTTTGTTGATCCTAAGGTCGTAAGAGCTGTGGGACAAGAGATCATCAAGACTACTCCCCTTGCCGTGACCGTTGCTGATGGTAATTTCCTCCTCACTCACACAAAATGTAAGAACTTCAGTTGGAAGATGTAGGGGCATAAGTTTGTCTATGACTTTCGACTCTTGAGGCTTGGTGGTTATGACATGGTACTAGGAGTAGATTGGATGAAGTCCCATAGTCCAATCCTCTTTGATTTTTCACAATTGGCAGTTTTCTTTTAAAAGGAAGGTCTTAAGATCAAATTGCAAGGCATTTGTGAGCAAGGACAGCTGTAATACATGAGTGGAAAGCAGCTACACAAGTCATTGAGGAAAGAAGATTACAATTGGGTTGGTCATTTTTATTCAATCACACCAAATGCAGCACTTGAGCAGCAACAGATTTCAGCTCCTCTGCAGAATTTGTTGACAGAATTTGATGACATTTTCGGACAACCTGATGAGTTACCTCCCCATAGGTCCTTGGATCATGCTATTCCACTGAAGGAGGGAGCCCATCCAGTCAACCAACGGCCCTACAGATACCCACATTCACAAAAAAAATGAGATTGAGCGACAGTGGATGAACTGCTCTAGACCAAGTTCATCAGGCATAGTCACTCTCCCTTTGCATCACCGGTAATTTTGGTGAAGAAGAAGGATGGAACATCACGAATGTGCATTGATTACCGCCAATTGAACTCTCTTACAGTCAAAGACAAGTTCCCAATACCTGTCATTGACGATTTACTTGATGAACTCAATGGTGCTTGCTACTTTTCTAAGCTGGACCTACGACAGGGGTATTATCAGATAATAGTTCAAGAAGGCAACATCCACAAGACAGCCTTTAGGACACATCAAGGTCATTATGAGTTCGTGGTAATGCCCTTTGGACTATCCAACGCACCAACCACATTTCAAGCTTTGATGAATGAGGTGTTCAAAGCTTACTTGAGGAGGTTTGTCCTTGTTTTTTTCAATGGCATATTGGTCTACAGCCCTACATTGCAGCAACACTTGGTGCATTAGAGGAATGTCTTCCAGACAATGAGAATTCACAAGCTGTTCGCTAAGCTCTCCAAATGTGCCTTTGCTCAAACTCAGGTTGAATACCTGGGACATATAATATCCTTTGAAGGAGTTGCCACCGATCCAAGCAAAGTGCAAGCTATGTTACAATGGCCAGAGCCCAAATCCCTTAAAGAATTAAGAGGATTTTTGGGTTCAACTGGCTACTACTGCAAATTCATAATGGGATATGGGTTGATTGCCAAGCCATTAACATAATTGCTCAAGAAGGACAACTTCCATTGGAATGCTTCAGCTCAGGAGGCATTTGAATCATTGAAACAGATCATGACCAAGGCTCCAGTCCTTGCTATGCTAGACTTCAGCCAGCCCTTACTCTTGAAACTGATGCTAGCAGTTCAGGCATTGGTGCTGTTCTTTCGCAAGGAGGAAGCCCATTGGCTTACTTAAGCCAAGCTTTGGGACCAAAGAACCAAAGCCTCTCTATATATGAGAAGGAGTCTATGGCCATACTTTTGGCTGTCCAAAAGTGGCGCCATTATCTGGAAGGCCACAAATATGTCATAAAAACAGATCACCAAAGTCTGAAATACTTGCTCGAGCAAAGGATCACCACAAGGGTCCAAAGAAAAGGGTTGATGAGAATGCTGGGGTTAGAATACACCATTGAGTACCGGAAAGGGGATGAAAATTTGGTAGCAGATGCTCTCTCTAGATGCAATGAGGCAGTAGAATCAGAGGAAACAGCAGATGAAGCACGGTTTGCTGCAATCACTGAAGTAGTACCTCTCTGGATGACAGAAGTGATCAATTCTTATGAAAATGATGAATTTGCTAAAGCTTGCATTGTTCCTTACAGTATCAATTCCTCTCCAGCAAGTCTTGATTCCAATATTTCTGTCAATGGAGGCATCATAAGGGTTAACGGCAAGATCTATGTGGGTAATGACAGCAAGCTAAGGGAACAGATCATAGCAGCATCTCATGACTCTCCTTGGGGGGGTCACTCTGGCAGAGAAGGTTCATATCAGAGAATCAAGCAGTATTTTTATTGGCCTAAGTTGAAGAAGCAAGTCCAAGAATTCATGGATCAGTGCCAAATTTGCCAACAAATCAAGGTGGATCACACACCTTACAAAGGCCTACTGCAACCTCTTCCAATTCCCGAGGGTTCTTGGAACCACATCAGCATGGATTTCATTGAGGGACTACCTAAATCTGAAGGGAAGGAGATCATTTGGGTAGTAATTGATCGTTTTATCCGATATGGTCACGTCATTGCTCTTCATCACCCCATCACTGTTGAAAAGTTGGCTCGGTTGTTCTTAGAAAACATCTACAAACTACATGGCCTTCTTCAGACAATTGTGTCAGACAGGGACAAGTTATTCACTAGTAACTTCTGGCGTGAGCTGTCCCTTCTGATGGGCACCACCTTGGCCTTAAGTTCTTCTTACCATCCACTAACGGATGGCCTAACCGAGAGAGTTAATCAAAGTGTAGAGCAGTACCCGCGTGGCATGACATTCTCACATCCCAAACAATGGCACAAATGGCTCTCTCCGGCTGAGTATTGGTATAACACTCATTCTCATAGTTCCTCAGGAACTACACCGTTCAAGGCTCTCTATGGTCAAGATCCTCCCTCTCCATTATTCAATCAAGGGCTGGTCTCTCATGTACAAGGGGTTACTGACTTACTTCAGTAGAGAATGCAACTAATTCATCAGCTCAAAGATAATTTACAGTTGGCTCAAGCTAGGATGAAGTTCTACGCAGATAAGAAGAGAACTGATAAGAGCTTCAATGTGGGAGATATGGTATATCTTAAACTGCAGCCATATCAACAAAGTTCAGTAGCAATCCGCAAGAACATCAAGTTATCTGCCAGGTTCTATGGTACTTACAAAATCATAGAACGAATTGGCAAGGTAGCATACAAATTGGAGCTTCCCCGAGACTGCTTGATTCACCCTGTGTTTCATATATCCTTACTGAAGAAACAGGTCTCTTCCAAAGTTGACAGCACTGAAGGTACCCAAAGAGGAGCAACAGCAAGCTTACAAGTAGGAAGTAACGGTCAATTGATCCTTGAACCTGAGGTCATTCTTGATAAAAGAACGGTGCAGCAGCAAGGCAACACCACACAACAGCTTTTAATCAAATGGACCAACTTGAGTACTGCACAGGCTACTTGGGAGAATTCCAACTTCATCAAATCTGAATTTTCCTCTTCCATTCTTGAGACAAGAATGAATTGAAGGGGAGGGAATTGTCATAAACCGAACATAGAATTAGGCTAAATATGCTTTTGGCTGGAATAATACTTAATAGTGCATTTAGGCGGGAAAGTTTGTTATGTAAAGGGGTGATGTGTCCGGTTGGTTACAACTTTAGTAAAGCATTGTAAACATCTATAAGAAGACTTGGAAATGTAAGAAGTGATTATCCAATGAAAATATAATCCAATTCCTTTGTTTACTCTATCTCTTGCTCTCAATTCGATGGTTAGTATTCAATTCCTAGTTGATTTCTAACACCATCCTGGTGTCGAAACTTATAGACCTGGGTTGTTTGGCAAGAAATTTGGCATGGTCCAGGAAGTACCTTTTCTAAACCTAAGGACCAAGAACCTTTAGTGGGTCAAGAGATTTCACTTTTGCATGCTCTACTCCCAGGGCTTCATGCTTTAAATTAGGAAATCAGGTCCTTTATGTGTATCTTGTAGCTTGTAGGTACACCCCATTTGCCACACCACATTTTTTAGCTCATTGCCAAGCCTATTGGTCTTCTTCTAAGGCCAGGGGCACTAGGCAACATTTTACGCTTCCTCTTGAGATTGCAGGCTCTAGCTCCAGAAGAAGCCAGCCAGTCCTTCCTAGGCCTGCTCCGCAAAAGATGCAATTAGGTAGTAAGCCACTCTAAAGTATGACTCGATCATCAGTGGCTCGACCAAGATCTGATCCTTGTTCTTTCACCTTTATAGTAGCTGTTTAGGTGACTCCTAGGAGTGCTAGGATAAAGAGCTTCACTCAGATGCTACTCAAGGAATCTCCTCTAGGAACCTCTTCACCAGCCTTAGGGGTTGGTAGCTCTAAGAAGAGGAAGAAAGATGTTGCTCCTCCAACTTTCTCAATTGTAGCAAGGGGAGAAGAAGAAGAAAAGGAAATACCCATCTCACAATTAGTGAGAAGAAAAAGAAGAACCAGGTTCCCTATAGCAGAGGTATTGGTCTTTCTTAATTGGTATTTTCATTTATTTTATTAAAGCAGTCTTCTAATATAGCCTTCAATTATCATAGGAAGAGCCAACTCCCTATATTGTTGAGATTCTAGATTCCCCATCTGTAGAGACTGTTCCCGGGCCTCCTCAAGACACGAAATCAGTGAGCTCAAGTGCTGGAGAAGAGAGAGATATGGCTACTTCAGCTATGGAGCTAATTGTCGGTTACCCTTCTGAGGAAGTTTCTTCCCTAGTTGCCTTATACCAGGGCCTTGTCGAGGATCCTTTCCTCCTTCCTAGAGTTTCAATCTTTGTTGAAGAGATCTTTGAAGGTAGACCTTTATTTGAATTTTCTATCTCTTGATGTTTTAAAATATACTTGGTCTTAACATGTAAGTACTGTCTTCTAGAAACTCTTCCTAAGGGAGTTGCAACAGTAGCTGAAAAGCTAGCAGCAATCTGATTAACTAACGGTCCTACTGAAACTTCGATGATGGATGTACAACCAGAAGCTCCCATGATAGCCACACCAGCAGCGACATCTTCCTTGCCCCAGATTGAGGCCTCAGAGTTAAAGCATCCCTTTTTAACCTTGGTTATTTTCCATAGCCCAAAACTCTACCTGATCTTGTTAATTATTTCAAGTCACTCCCCTTAGAGCCATTCCTTGTCCAAAGCTAGGAGGAACGTTCTCTCCATTAGAGAAGCTCAGGGCAAGTGGTAGGCAGGCCTTGCAGCAGCTTGACTAGGCTTCAAAACTCCAATGGTTAAGGGAAATTGTGCACCTCCCTGTTGTAAATTTGGCTGAGGGAGTAAAATTCGAAGAAGCCATATCCCTAATGTGAGATCCTTAAACAAGGATCCAGAGGTAGCTCCTTCTATTTCCAAGAAACTTAAAGTCCTTAAGGAGGTGCTCCTGGAGATCAACCATGAGGTCCCAAGCCTTCTTCAGAGAAAATGACACTACCAACATGTCATTAGGAATCTAGGGCGTGCAGCTGACTGGGGAGGCTTACAGCTTTTATTTGAGGAGCTCCAAGCAGAGAGAGGGGTTTATGATCGACACGCTTAAAGGATCCAAGGTTTAGAGGAAAAAATCCAACTCTTAGAGGAGAGATTACAACAACTTAAGCAAGAGCTGTTCTTGTTGAGGCAGCAATGTGTCTTCCATGGTTCAGAGGTTGGAAGACTTGAGGCAACCATCGTGGAAGCCTAGAGAAACAGTGAAGCCCTTCAAGAGGAACCTATCACTTTAGACCATGAGCTTAATGATACAACCAACCATTTATCCTTAATGGAGAAGTCCTTGGCGAGGATAAGAGCTCGATTCTTTGGAGTTTCATCCTTTGAAAAAGAGATTTTGGCTGTACAAATTACTTATTTGTTATGTCTATGTATGTAAGCCATGCATTCCTTCCTTAATCAAATTGCATTTGCTCAATATGCCTCTCCGGTTGGTGGTTCTTTTCTTTTTTGTCTTAATTCAAGGATCATGGGATTGGTCCTCAAGACATTGTTATCTGTTATGGTTCAAGAACAATCTTGAATCATAACCTAGGTTAGAGAGTGTTAGATGAGAAGAGAATTGAAACGAGATGAGAATTAGAGATGAGAGAGAGAAATCATAAGATTTATCATTCAATGAATCACTTCTTACATAAAGATCCCTAGTTATACTAATACAAGAACAAGAGAACAATACATTGAATCTAGACAAAGCTTTAACCAACTTAAACCAAACAGCCGCCACAATTAATCGGAGCACAAGCTAGCTTGACATGAAGAAGAATAGCCACCAACTAACAAAATAACCTTTCCCGTTAAAACCATCAGTTGAATTGAAATTGATAAAAAAACATTCTAATGAGCTCCGATCATGACAATACCCTCCTCTCAAGCACATTCTTACCTCAAGAACGAAGAGAAGGGAACTGAGATTTGAGGAATGACCAATCTTCTCAGGTAGCATTCTCCTTGCCCAAGTTCATCCATTGCACCAAAACCTGCTTCACCGGTACTCCTTGCTGCTGCACCACTCGAGAATCCAGGATAACTTCAGGCTCTTGCCCAATAAGGCCTTGCATAATAGCTAGTGGAGGTTCTATAGAACTGCTTGCACCAGTTGTAACATGTTTCTTAAGCAAGGAGACAAGAAGCACTGGATGCACCATTGAGTTAGCTGGCAACTCCAACCTATAAGCTACATTCCCAATCTTCTCCAACACTTTATATGGTCCAAAATAATGAGCACATAACTTGATATTCTTGCACACAGCTACTAAAGTTTGTCTATAGGGCAGTATTTTCAAGAAAACATAATCACCCACTATAAAGGATTTGTTAATTCTTTTCCTATCTATGAAGTACTTCATCCTAGCTTGGGCAACTTGTAAATTGTCCTTGAGTTGTTGCACTAAGTGCTTTCTCTGGCCTAGAGATCATTAACTTCCTCCACATGTGAAACTACTCCTTGAAGCATCAATGGAGAGGGTGGATCATATCCATACAAGTCCTTGAAGGGTGTTGTGCCAAGGGATGAATTTGAATGAGTATTGTACCAAAATTCGGCAAGAGATAACCACCTATGCCAGTTCTTGGGCTGTGTGAATGTCATTCCCCTCAATTATTGCTTCACACGTTGATTTATCCTCTCTATTTGACCATCAGATTGTGGATGGTAGGAAGAACTCAGGGCCCAGGTGGATCCTAGCAATAAAAACAGCTCACGCCAAAAGTTACTAGTGAATAACCTGTCCCTGTTAGAAATAATTAACTAAGGAAGTCCATGGAGTTTGTAAATGTGATCCACGATGAGCCTTGCAAGCTTCTCAGTAGAAATAGGATGATGGAGTGCTATGAAATGCCTAAACTTGGTGAGGCGATCAACCACCACCCAAATCACTTCTTTTCCTTCAGATTTCGGTAGGCCTTTAATAAAGTCCATGCTAATGGGCTGCCACGTTGTATCTGGAACTGGCAAGGGTTAAAGTAGACCTTGATAAGGAGTGTGTTCACTCTTTGTCCTCTAACAAGCATCACACTACTGAATGAACTCTTGTAACTTCTTTTTCATACTGGTCTATGGAAATACTGCTTGATTCTTTGATATGCACCTTCTATTCCGGAATGACCTCCTCAAGGTGAATCATGAGAAGCCACAATAACCTATTTCCTCAAACCAGCACCTCCTCCAATGTAGACCTTCCCTTTGATTCGAATAACCCCATTTCTAACAGTGATCTCAGAATCAGAATCAGGGGAACCTTGTATGCAGCTAGGACCGATACAATCTTGAGCAAATGTATCATTTTCATATGATCTGATCACCTTAGCCATCCATAAGGGTACCACTTTAGAAATTGCAGCACATGAAGCATCCTCAAGAACTTCTTGCCTACTTAAAAGTGCATCAACTGCTAAATTTTTTGCCCCTTTCCAGTATTCAATGGTATTATCCAATCCTAGCATATTCATAAGGCCATTCCTTTGAACTTTTGTAGTAATTTTCTGCTCCAATTCCCTTGCTCCAAGCATCCGTCTCCAATACAAAAGTCAAACTGAAATTTGGCAAAACCAGAATCGGTGCTGAAGTCATAGCCATCTTCAATTGCTCAAATGCTTCCTTGGCCAAATCATTCCAGTGAAAAGCTTCCTTTTTGAGCAGATATGTCAATGATTTGGCAATCACCCCATATCCAGCTATAAATTTTTGGTAATAGCCTGCCAATCTAAGAAATCCCCTTAACTGCTTCAAGGTTTTTAGTTCTAGCCAGTCTTTCATTGCTTTGTATTTTACTTGGATCAGTAGCCACTCCTTCTTTTGATATTACATGACCCAAGTACTCCATTTGAGTTCTGGCAAATGGGCACTTAGAGAGTTTAGCAAAAAGCTTGTTTTGCCTAATGGTATGGAACACCAATTCCAGATGTGCCACATGTTCTTGCAAGGAAGGACTACGGACTAAGATGTCATCGAAGAACACAAGAACAAAATTCCTCAAGTAAGGTTTGAACACTAAGTTTATCAAAGCTTGAAAAATGGCCGAGGCATTGTATAGCCCAAATGGCATCACCACAAACTCGTATTGTCCATGGTGTGTTCTGAAAGCAGTTTTATGAATGTCTTAGTCTTGTACTCTAATTTGATAATAGCCTTGCCACAAATCCAATTTAGAGAAGTACTTGGATCCATACAACTCATCTAACAGATCATCGATTATCGAAATTCGAAACTTATCATTCATTGTAAGTGAATTCAGCTGATGATAGTCAACGCACATTTGAGAGCTTCCATCCTTCTTCTTAACCAAGATTACTGGGGAAGCAAAAGGGCTATGACTGTGCCTGATAAACTTAGTCGTAAACAACTCCTCCACTTGTCTTTCAATCTCACTCTTTTTTGAGTGAGGATACTTGTAAGGATGAAGATTCACAGGATTCGAACCTCCTTTCAGAGGAATAGCATGATCTAACCTCTTAGGAGGCAAAGGGACTGGCTGTTTAAACAAGTCATTGTACTTCTGCAATAATGAATCAATAGCAGGGAAGGAATTCACCTGAATCTCTTCAGGAATAGCGCTAATAGAATATAATTGTCCAACCCATTGATAAGCTCCTTTCTTGAGCACTCCTTGCAACCTCTTGCTGCTCATAATTTGTAGCTGACCCTGCTCCATAATACCTTGCAACTTAACCTTCTTATCTCCTCTTCCAAATGACACAGTCAATTGAGCAAAATCAAAGAGCAATGGGCTAATGTTCTTGTTTTAATCATTTCATGCCCCATTGATATCACAACCTTCTGATCCAAGAAACTATGTGTACTCCCACTCTTAATTAGTATCAATAAGGCCTTTTGTCAAACTTCTCCCTTAATTCTTATTGTATTACGTGAACTAGTTCCTATTAATGCTTTAATAGATATCTCAATCTCATCTTCATTTGGTTCCTCACCCCTCTCCTCTTCTTGTTCTTCCAAATCTAGCCCATTTTCATTCTCCTCCTCAAGATTAACAGCATTAACTCCAAAAGTTGCCATAAGTATTTAGGATCACACTTATGTCCAAACAAATATCGTTGATTGCAGTTGAAACATAGTCTCTGAGACTTCTTTTCCTCCAAACTCAAAGGTCTATTATTTGCAGGAAGAGACCTTGAAGGAGGAACTCCTTTTCATGCATTCCTATTCCTCTAAACTTAAGAAGCAGCTAACACCGCACTCCTAGCTTTAGAATAAGCTTGGGACTAGGTTGGGGGATCCAAAGCCTTAACCAAATTCTTGATTTTAGGCTTAAATCCACTAACAAAACTTGAGACATAGCAATCCTCAGTCGCCTTTGGATAAACTGCCAACATCCGTGCCCTTAGATTTTCATACCTTGTCATATATTCATTCACTATTGTTACTTGTGTCACTTTGTTGAAGTTATCTAAGACATCACTTTTGTCTTCATCTCCATACCTTGCACAAAACTCCTTTAAAAACTCCGGCCATGATAATGAAGGAATGCTACGCAATAAACTGTAATACCACACCTCCAAGTCCCCACGCAAGTACACAGCAGCAAATTCCAGCTTGTCAGCCTCACTTATGTTATAGAAATGAAAGTGTCTTTCACATTTTCTTACCCAAGACTGTGGCATTGATCCATCAAAAGGCTCTAAATCCACTTGTGGCTGCCTCAATCCATTGTTTCTTGCAATTGGTGCGCTATCTCCACCATCAACTGGTCCTGGTGGAGGAGTAGAATTCGGAGGTCTGCCCTGTTGGCTTGTTGCTAGGAGAATACTTCTTCCAAGAGGCTGATTCTACCTCTGAACTTGCTACTGTATACCTACGATCTACTGTGATCGTGTATAGAACTTCTGTTTTTGTGCATCAAACTTCTGTTCCGTGTCTTACTTAAATGATAGTATCACGTTTTGCATCTGATTCCACATTTGATCAAGCCGATCTCCTTGATTACTTCTAGAATCAACATCAACAACCGCAACAGCATATGTAGTAGTATTATTAGTAGCATTAGCAGCATTGGCAGCTGCATTAGCTCGCGTAGTCACACCACCTGCCATTTGTACTAATATCTTGTGTCTAGCCAGATTGTGAACAATTGAAGCAAAATCGTACTGATAAGGCTTGGAAGGTGCAGATTCAATCAAATTGAAACAATGTCAATTCCATCGGATGCAAAAGCTCAGGCTCTGATGCCAATTGTTATGGCTCAAGAACAATCTTGAATCATAACCTAGGTTTGGAGAGTATTAGATGAGAAGAGAAGTGAAATGAGACGAAAATTAGAGAGAGAATTAGAGATTAGAGAGAGAAATCACAAGATTCATCATTTAATGAATCACTTCTTACTTGAAGATCCCTACTTATACTAATACAAGAACAAGAGAGCAATACATTGAATCTAGACAAAGCTTTAACCGACTTAAACCAAATAGTCGCCACAATTGACCGGAGAACAAGCCAGCTTGACCTGAACAAGAATAGCCGCCAACTAACAAAGCAACCTTTCACGCCAAAACCATCATTTGAATAGAAATTGCTAAAAAAAACCATTCTAATGAGCTCCAATTATGGAAGTATCGATATTGGGTCCACAAGTTTGGGAATCTGTACTTAAGGACTTCCTTATTAGAATCCCTGATTGATGATACAGATTTCTTTAAGAATCTACCATTCATGGCTCTTGGGTGAGTCCTTTCATCTAGGTCTTGGAGTAAATAAGCATTTCCTCCAAACACTTCTATGACTAATGGGCCCTCCCAATTTGGGGACCATTTTTCGTAGACACAATCCTTCTAGCTAATGGGTAACACCACCTTCCAGACAAGATCCCCCAAATCAAAAGATCCAAGCTTGGCCTTTTTATTGTAGGCTTTGGCAAGCCTCTTCTTTTGAGTCTCCAATTTATGAAGGGCGCTGGGCCTTACTTGGTCTAAGATGGTAAGCTTAACCATCATGGACCACTCATATTCAAGCTTAGAAAGCTTCCTTTGATGAGCTGGTCTAATAGATTGAAATGTTATCTCTATGGGGAGCACTATATCATGGCCATATGTTAAATGAAACGGAGTCATTCTAGTGGCTTCCCTTTTAGAGTTTCTGTAGGCCCAAAGGGCATCTAGCAGCAACTCATGCCACTTTCTAGGCTTGTCCTCAATCATCTAGGCCTGGCCATTAGCCTAAAGGTAACAGGGTGTTGAGTTCAAGATTTCTATATTAAAACTCTTGGTAAACTCCTTCACCTCAGCTTAGTTAAACACTCTAGCTTAATTCGCTGTGATGGTTTCTGGAACACCAACCTACATAGGATATAAATCAATCACAACTTTTTGATTGTTGTTCCTATATGGTTTAGCTTCCACCCATTTTGTGAAGTAATCAGTATGAGAATGTAAGAATGTTGCTTACTGGAAGGGGGGGTTAATCTCCCCCATAATGTCCATTGCCCAACCTTTAAATGACCATGGCTTAACAATGGCATGCATCTTAACAGCAGAGACAATAGATACATGTCCATGTCTCAGGCATGCTCTGCATCCCTTGGTGTATTTTATGAAATCTTCCATCAAGGATGGTCAATAGTAGCATAACGCCTGATGAGCCAATGCATTTTATTGCCAGCTAGATGGGATCCACAGAGACCCTCATGGGCTCCTACCATTACTAGCATTGCTTTGTCTAAGTCAAGGAACTTGAGAAGCACTCCACTAGCTCCCTTTTGTATAACTCTCCAGATTCACCACCTAAGTGGAATATGTGGGCTTTCATTTTCATCTTTCTACTTAACGTAATTTTAAGGGTTAATAGTCTCTTCACACCAAGTTCTAGAAAATTTATACCCAGATGCCACCTAAACCAAGTCTTTGGCTACTTTATTTTGTTCTTTGTGGATGTGCTTGAATTGTACCTCATTGAATTTACTCAACAGCTTACGTACAATTTTCAAATATCGATTCAAGGTGTCACTTAGACACTGGAACTCCCCATTTACTTGGCAAATCACTAATTGTGAATCCCCCTTAACAAGAACAATGAGGACCTGCATTCCTAAGGGAGTATAGAGACCAATCATTAGAGCCTTATACTCAGCCAGGTTATTGGTGCATCTGCCCATCAAGGTGACAGCCAACTTATTGATGATTTCCTCAAGGGATTTTATCACAATTCCCACTCCAGCACTAGAGCTAGTTGATAAGTCCAATTTAGTATACAATTGTTTATATCTTTCAGGTGCAATTACTAATCGTTTTACATCTATTTTTTATCTCTTTTCTTTACAAAAATACACATTTTATGGTATTTCTTGCTAGGTTTTACAGTCAACATCAAAAAATGAAAGCATGATACACCAAACAAAAGGAAAAAAAAAAGGGTGAATACACACAAATTCGCACAGCTAAGCAAGAACATGAACAATTTGTGCAACTTGCAATTTGGACGGAAAAATCTAACAAACCAAGAACAAAAATACATTTAAATTGTTAGAGCAATACCGGGTACGTTTTCTTTCCCTCTTGTTTTAGTTTTCGCTTTTCTATTTATTTAAAATATTCGTTATTATGCCTGTTTAAGTTTATGTATTGTTATGAATGTATTAGAGTAAAAGACCTATAGATCTAAATTAAGGATTTAGAAATGTACATTTAAATTAAGAATTTAAATATGTAGATTTAAAATTAGAAATTTTAAATCGACCCTAGGTTTAGGATTATAAATTCTAAATCTATTCCACTGCGTAAATTTTACGAAAGTAGGAGAATTTTTAAAATTCGTCCCAACAACCGGCATTAGACCAAAGGGATTTATGGAGATAACCGTATTTCCGGGAGCTCTCGCACGTAAGGTATCACGAAGCGCGACTCTCTGACCAGGGGCTTAGGTAGAGAGAAGAGTCTTCTACTCTAAATGCTCTAATAGGTGCCTTTTGTTGTGACTATAGCTGAGAATTGTGAACCCAACAGTCGGCATCAGAGTTTATTTTTTCAACAAAATTATATTTTTTCCCAACAATTGATACCAAAGCCAGTCTCTGATTATATTCAAAATATACATAAATAGGTATAATAAAATTGAAATAAATAAATCTGCAATTTAATAAAATAGAGATTTTATTAAGAAGGAAAGATTCTTTAAAGTAGTGATTTACATTGTTTAAATCATTAAAAAATAAATTGTTAACTAAATTGTTTCTTTTACTGTAATGATTTAAATTGTTTAAATTGGTTAAGAAAATTAATATTTAACTAAGTTATTTAAAGTAATGATTTAAATTGCTTAAATAGTTAAAAGAGTTAATAGCTAACTATGTTGTTTAAAGTAACGGTTTAAATTTTTTAAATTGTTAAAGAATTAATCATTGATTCGGATCTAAGAACCCACAATTTTTGGATTACATAATATGTATAGTGAGATTATGATTTTTTAATCAAGATTTTTGAAATCAGATAAAATTCATCTAATGAGATTAGATGATGGAATCGGATAAAATTAATCTAATGAGATTAGATTTAATTATTTATTTTAAATTAAATTATTTTAATTTATAAAAAAATTCTGACGATGTCAGCATGTAAGACCCCAAAAAAGGTTTTTTTTTTTAATTTAACTTTATTTATTTATGGGACGTGTAGATGTTAAGGCTGATTTACATTATAATTATAAATTAATTGTTTCATTGATTAATTTCTTTCAGAATGAGATTCTAAATTAGATTATGAGATAATCTAAGTTGTAAATCAGTGTACTTTTAAATAAAAGTTATTTTAAATTATTTTAGAATAAAATTTTAAAAAGACTATGAGATAGTCTAAGATGATTTAAATTTTGGAATGAGATTCTAAAAGCAGACTATGTGATAGTCTAAGTTCAAAGTAGTCACCGTTTTTTGAATTAAATTAATTTTTTATTAATTAATTTAGTATTAGAATTAGATTCTAAAAATAGATTATGAGATAATCCAAACTACGACACAGGTTTGAATAAAAATTAATTTCTATTAATTTGTTTAGTTTTAGAATGGGATTCTAAAAGGCAGATTATGTGATAATCTATATTTTCCCAGTATTTTAAAAAAAAATATGGAATATGTTATGAGATAATCTATGGTACTATTTTAAAGGTAAAATTAATTAATAATTTCATGGATCACGATTTAGAATGAGATTCTAAAGTTAGATTATAAGATACTCTATGTTATAAAACGATAATGTTTTAAATTAATTAACTAATTAATTGATTTTGGTTAATTTTAGAATGAGATTCTAAATGGGGTTATGAGATAATCCAGGTTATAAATGCAAGTTAATTAAAAACCATTAGTTTTAAAAATCAAGTGGGAGCGAGGTTTCAATTGTTGTAACCTTACGATCTCCGTTACCAGTCTAGTACTATAGTAGATCGATAGACCTCCCTATAGAGGATGTCAGTTTGCAGATTAAAGGGTTAGACGTCTATTGGGATGAACCGAAGTGCAAAGAAGCGAGGCAACCACGCTACCATGGAGTGTTTCGTGTATTTGTATGGAGGTTTAGGTAATGGTTTACACTTGACTAGAGTGATGCATTAGCCTCCCCTGGAGCTTTGCTGTGTTATGTTATAGACTAAGGTAAAGTGGTGAGTTAATCGTATTTAGTGAGAGTTACAAGAAAATATGCTAATTGAGAATAGTTCTCACCCAAACTAACTTCGTGCGACCCCACTTCCGGGGAGTAAGAACTGGTGTGTTTTGGTCATCATTGTATGCATGATAGTACAGTTTGGTGAATATCTAACTTATTGTGTATGCTAAAGTGAAAGAATAGATATCACTACATTATACATTACTCTTGTTAGACAGTTACCAAATGTTTGCATTTACAGTATTTTGAATTAGATATGATTAGTGAACTTCACTTGATTACTAATGCATACTAAACTTATTGGGCCAAATTATTTTGCTAGAAAAACCAAGTTGCACTTAGTTATTACTCACAAGGGACCTACTGGAAAGAAAGGAAAGGGCAAGGTTACTATAGTAGCAACGAAATCCATAAAGAAGTCGGCAAACGGAAAGTGTTTCTTTTACCGGAAGACTAGTGACTGGATAAAAAACTGCATTAAGTACTTAGCTTCTCTTCTTGGAAAGACTACTAAGCCATCTGGTGAAGATATGTTGATATCTCACTTAGTTCAGCCATGCACAACTGAGAGTCCCCTAGGTTCCTGGTGTGTGGACTCATGTTCAACTGACCATGTCTGTAATATGTTACAGGGGCTTAGGCTAACCAAAAGCCGGCATGATGGGGAGCTGTACCTAATGGTCTGGGACAGTACAACAGTAGTGGTCTTAAGTGTAGGAGATGTTAGCTTAGTCTTAAGTGTTCGAGTTATCGATTTTAAAAGATTGATTATTTGTAGCTACTCTTCACAGGAATTTGATTTCTGTATCTCATTTTAGGAATAGTTATTATTTAGTTGATTTTGATTATGAACATTTTAATACAAGAAATAAATTGTTTGTTTACAAATGTACATGAATAAATTGTTTATTCATGTATTTCCTTATCAAAACTCTTGTATTTATTTAAATTAATCTAACACAAGCTAACTTGTTCATTCTCCTAAAAGAAAACACCATGAAAGGAATATTGCCCACACATGACACCAACCTTTGGGTTACACTAATTTGAACAGGATCCAAAGACTGGTAAAAGATCCACTGAAAGAGGCTTTGGACTTGATGAAATTACCAGTCTGCCAATCCTGCATAGAAAGAGAGATGACCAAATATGTCTTTAAGAGTAAAGGCTACAGGGTTGGTGACTTGCTTGAGCTGGTTGACATAGATGTGTGCGAACCAATACATGTTCTAGCAAGATGTGGGTATAAGTATTTAATCACATTTAGTGATGATTACTCGAGGCATGGACATGTTTACCTAATGGGACATAAGGAGGACATTTTAAAAATTCATAGAGTAGAAAGTTGAAGTTTAAAAGTTATTAGGTAAACAAGTTAAGTCACTTCGATCAGAACGAGGTGGTGAATATTTTTCAGGTGAATTTCTGGATTTCCTAACTGCAAATGAGATAAGATCTCAGCTTTCTACTCTGGGTATACCATAGAAGAATGGTGTTGCAAATAAAAGGAACAAGGACGGTCTTTTCTACAGTTCTTTTAATTAAAAAGGTTGTTGTAAATACAATGCAAAATACTTAGAGAAGGATTTTGCAAGTAAACTACAAAAGTAAAAATAAAATAGTATTATACGAATTAAAAAAAAGTACACTAATTCTTATCAGCTAGACACAACTCAAGGCATAGTGGATGCATTAGATGCATCTACTGATAGGAATGAGAATGTTCTAGGTACATGAGAGCTTAGGTGCGGTGAGAGTATTGTCAGGACACCAGATAGGCTCATAAAGGGAGCCTTGTTGATTGATTGTGGCATTGAATCTAATCCTTTTAGCCACAATGAAGCACTTAAGTCTTATAGTTTTGAGTAATTGGTTCAATGAACCATGCTGTACAAATGACATTAAGAGAAAGTAGTGACTCTCTTGGTATTGTATGTTAATCATATACTACTCATTAGGAATGATGTGGGGGTGTCATTAGCTGTAAAGACTTGGTTGTCATGATAGCTCAATATGAAGGACATAGGAGAAGCCAACTCTACTCTTAGGATTAAGCTTCTGCGAGGTTGTAAAAGTAGGATGTTGGGTCTTTCTATAGCCACTTATATGGACAAAATGTTGTCAAGGCATGCATGGAGG